>CM044108.1:3926517-4028237 GCA_024174645.1 Lemna minuta
CCTTTCGTTTTTGGAATGCTCAGGGATGAATGTCCTCTGTGGAGTGGGAATTCTCTCCACGCCATATGCTATCAAGGAAGGGGTTGGATAGGGCTCTTGATTCTCTTCCTCTTCGCTGCGATCTCCTGCTACACCGGTACATACTACTTAGAAGATGTCTCGACAGCGAGTCAGGTCTAGAGACTTACCCTGATATCGGTCAAGCTGCCTTTGGCACCATTGGCCGTATCTTCATTTCGGTAATCAGACACTTCTCTCCCTTCCACCGTATCTTTCTCTTTCTTCCGTTTCTCTCTTGTTTCTGTCTTCTTCCCTCTTTTATCGTTTTTTGTATTCTCTCCTCTCTTATTTCTTTCGTCTTCTTTCATCTTTCTATCTCTCTTCTCCTTCTCTTTTTTTCTCTCTTCGCTCTTCTCTGTCTCCTTTCTAAAATTATTATTTTCTCTCGCTTCTCTCTCTCTACGTCTCTCTTTCTTTCTATGTCGTTTCTTTCTCTCTCCATCCATTCTTTCTGTAACTTTTTCTCTAGTATCTTCTCTCTTCCCCTTTTATCTTTGTTCCTTCATGCTCTCTCTCTCTCTCTCTGTGACTTTCCTATTCTTACCTCGCCATTTCTCTTGCCCATGCAGATCGTTCTCTACGTCGAACTCTATGTAAGAGCCCTTCTGTGCAATCATAAACAATAAGTCGGCCCAAGAAAAAGTGCACCAATAAAAGATTTCCCCCTCTCAACTCTTACTCTTCCAGGGTTGCTGCGTAGAATACATAATTCTAGAGAGCGACAATCTCTCCTCTCTCTTCCCCAACGCCCAGCTGGACCTTTTTTGGCTTCCACTTGAGTCCCCAGCTGTTGTTCGCTGTTTTGACCACACTCGTCGTCCTCCCCACCACCTGGCTACGTGATCTCTCTCGCTCAGCTACATCTCAGGTTTAACCAAAAATACCGTTGACTTTTCTTCTTAAAGTTTGCCTTTAAATAAACGTCGACTTTTCAGCGGGAGGAGTCGTTGCTTCCATTCTGGTGGTCGTATGCCTATTCTGGGTCGGGATAGTTGACCAAATCCCACTCGCTCGCGGAGGAAGTTTGGTTGATTTTAGGGGATTGCCCATTGCCATAGGGCTCTATGGGTACTGTTTTTCCGGCCACGCAGTCTTCCCTAACATCTATTCCTCTCTCAAGAACCCTAATCAGTACTCTTCCGTCGTCTTCACCGCGTAAACTCTCTCTCTCTCTCTCCGAGAAGGTATTTTTTTGCTCGAAGGATACCAAACTTAATTTTCTTTTATATAAAGGTTTGGAATCTGCTCTGTGATGTTCGCGGGGGTGGCTGTGCTGGGTTATCTAATGTTTGGGGACTCAACGGAGTCTCAGTTCACTCTGAATATGCCCCACGAGCTGGTCGCTTCTAACGTCGCTGTCTGGACCACTGTAAGATTCTCTCTCTCTCTCTAACTCTCCGTGCACATTTATAATTTTTTTCAGAATATCCTTGATTGTTTGACTATATGTCCGCTGTGTTTCATTCAGGTCGTGAACCCGATCACCAAATATCCTTTTAGTTGACCATCAATTACTTTAAAATGAACGCTTTTAATTTTCTTTCCCTTAACGTGGACTACGTATGCGTTGACTTTGACCCCCTTGGCGTTGAGTCTGGAGGAGCTGATTCCATCGAACGGTCTCAAGAGCCATGCTTATCCGATCATGATCAGATCCGCTCTGGTGATCTCCACGCTATTTGTTGGCCTATCTGTTCCATTCTTTGGTAATTCTGAGAAAAAAGAGTTCTCTGATTACATATTCCTATGCACTGAAGTTTGTTTTGGTTTAATTTTTCAATAAAGGGATCATGATGGAATTATTTTTTACTTTTTCAGGGCTTGTGATGTCGCTGATCGGATCTCTCCTCACAATGCTTGTGGTGATTATTTTTTACTTTAAAGCTAGTTGTCCCGTTGACCTTGATTTTTACTATTACTGGTCTTTTGCATCTCAGACTCTTGTTCTTCCTTGCGCCTGCTTTCTCAGCATTCTCAAGGGCAGAGTATCGAGGATAGAGGTCTCTTTCCACTTTCTTTATCCTCGCTCTATCTCTCTCATCTCTCTTTCTATTTCATCTGTATTTCTCTCTACGAGAAGTTAGATTGGGTCGGGAAGTTGGCTTGGACTTTTTCTATCTGGCAGGGCTCATTATGTGTGCTAATTATTGTAATGGGACTTGTGGCTTCCACCATAGGCACGATCGCTTCGGTCACCAGGATTATTCAGAGTTTAGAGGGTTGACTTCGATTATATCGTGCGTATAGAGGTGGTTCTGATTTTTCTTCAATTATTTTGATACTTCTCAAACAAAATAAATGCAAATCTAGATATTATCGACTTTATCCCTTCCCCGAGAGCATGAATAATTCAGAATAAAATTTTCTTGCTCCGCAAAGCTTTCGCATGCAAGCCTCGAAAAATTACAATCAAAATAAGTGTGCCTGCAGATTTCTTAAATCTCCAAAACTATGCCCTCGAGGAGATCATGGCTTATTCGACTAAAAATCTCGTGAACCGAAGTTGGATTTTTGTAACACAGTGAAAGTATGAAAATAAATAAATGCGAGTAAAATGTTTCATTTGGAACAAGTTCTCTCTATTTTACATCAGTATCCTGGTGAGTTTCACACATAAATAGGCAAATATTCATGTCATGATCTGTACCTCTGAATAAATGGTTTAATCTCCATGAAATATGATGGAAAAGAACAAGCTAAATGAAACCAATAAGGCCATAAGCATTGCATGATTTATAATTGATAAATGAAAGAATCAATTAAAGTGATACATGGCATGTTGCAATTTTGTTAAAATGATCATGTAGATAATCAGGGTCATTAGCCAAACAGTCTCATGTTACTTTGGAACAATCGCATTTTGGAATTTATGAACAAAAATTATCTTGAGAAATGCCTTGCTTCATTCCTATATTTATTGATTCATATGTTATGGTGATATGGCTAAGGTTTTTATTGAACTAATCTTGCATTACATTGAAACAATCCCCTTCAGTCTTCTAATGCAATTGGGCATGAATGAAATTTCTGTAATTTCTTCTCTCTTGTAAGGTTTCCTCCTCATCGTACATGAGGAAAAATCCCCCCCCCCTCTCTAAAACTTCTTTTATTACTTATTGACGAGATGAGACCGCGAGGTCATCAATTTCACACGGTCTCGTGTCAAAAATAAAGTCCGAACTTACCACTTTGGGGAATTAAGAGTGAATTGAAGGGTATAATGGTAAATAAGGGTCGAATCCACAGGGAATTTAGGTATTTTCGAGATATCTTTTGGAATTTGGTCAAATTGGACGATGAATTGAGGTGAGAAATTAGGGAAAATGGTGTTTTTAGAAAGGAGACTTCAAAGCGAATCCACGGAATCAAGAATCATCGAATTTGGACTTGATTTCGCGGAGAAATCGAAATTTGAAGTGGAGAGAAATTTTTCGAGACGTTAAAAATCGTGATTTAGAATGAAAAATTTACTGAAATTGAAATCTAAAACATAATCTAAACGAAAATTAAAGATAATAGGAAGATAATCTAGGAAAAACCGCTTCCACTAAACCTGTTTAGCGATCAACACGAGGTGATTCAGCCGATTAATCACCGAAAACGTCAAGAACGTCACGACGAGCTTCAAGCTGCGATTTCTCCTTCGATTCTCCACCAAATCTTGATTTCAACCCCTCCATGGATGCGGAAATGAAAGAGGAAGAGGAAGGAATCAAGAGAAACGAGTGGATCGGTGTCTATACAAGTCAATTTAATTGAAATCCAACTCGAATGCTTACAAACGTGAAGAACGCGTCATTTTATAGGGCGAATTTTCGTAACCGTCCGATCGTTTCGATCGACGATTACGATGAAACGGTCCATCGTGGACCGTTTCAATTAAGTCGTGACCGTCCGATCTTGATCAACAGTCCGGATTGGATCTCCCAAGATGCGTTATAAAACGCCTTGAATCGCGTCCGTTGGATCTTCATCCGACGCTCCAGATGCTTCCTCTGAGATCTGATCTGGACCGTTATAACGCTTTCGATTAAGCACGTGCGTTGATGCTGTTTGATGATCTGTGTTCCACACGATCGACGCGTGTGATGTTGCCACGTTGCGGTGAATCGGACCGTTATAACTCGCCTGAAAGAAGCACGTGTTTGATTGATCTTCTATGGTCCGCGCTCCACGCGATCGACGCTTGTCGATCGTCCGTCCACGAGATCCAACGCCCATCGTCGCGCCACGTCACCTGCAGAGTAAGAGAGATGTGTGGATTAGTCCCACACGGAAAGAAATAAATAGAAATGTAGGGTATATAAGTCCCGACATTTAAGAGGGTTAATAACCCTTCCCATCTAGGGAAGGCTGAAGACCCATTTTCTATATATATAATAATATTCAATATACTATAAATATAATACGCGGGTCCGCATGGCGCTGCCACGTGGCCCTGAGTGCCACGTCGCATCCACGCGGGCCCCGCACCCATTTTTTATTTTTTTTATTTATTAAAAACGGGTTTAAAAATCGAAAATTAAATCGGAAAAATTAGGAAAAATCCAGAAAAATCCCTAAAAATTGTAAAAATCATATCTTTTAAAATACAACTCCAAATTAATCCAAATTTCTTTCATTTGATCTGAAATTTAATTATCTATCATTCTAAAAAGTCAAATTATTTAAATAACAAGAGATTTAATTCTTATTTCAAAAATACATTCATTTCTTTAAGATTTTAACTTTAGAAAATTAAATGAATGTTTATAAAAATGATTTCTCTTATTATTTAACTTTAAAAACTACTTATAATCTCAAGTAAAGATGGGTTATAAAATCTCTAATCTTTAATTCATCATAATTAACCCTAAATTAACGCATTTTGAGATTATAACATAAAATTGCATAGAATGATAGAAATACACTCAAAATATGATAACATGCACATAAATGTAATGTTTTATGCCTTAATTTGCATTAATAATCATGTTTTATCATGTTAAGATTGCATGTTATCACTTATTTCCACATGTTATATTTGAGCAAGCTATTATGAAATGTGAAACTAGCACAGATATTAATGCTAATAGGTAAATATTTGGTATTATCCATGTCAATATGCTAATATCTAAATACATCATTAAAAAAACCATTTTATCATTAGAAAATTTTAAAAAACATGCTGAAATAGGAAATTTCATTTATTAGAGTTAATTTTAGCATTTTTATTATTTTATTAAAAAAATATGTCATGTTATCAAACCTTGAGAAAACTCATCAATGATTCGTGAAAATCAATAAATTAATCAGAATTTTCTCCAATGATTAAATTTTATATTAGATATTGGAGTCCAAACCCACTCAAACTTCTAGAATAGAGAGGTGAATTTTGGCAACTCATGAGATCACCAAGAAATCAACACATAAAGTCTATATGTGCTTTCTATCACATGAAAACATTTATTTAGGCATATTAAATAACCCGAGTAGAAATTTACTAGAGATCCAGGACCAATTCTAATTGATTTCCAATTTTTACCCAAAAAAATTAAAAGGGTATATTTTTCAGATGCCTCAATTTCTCACTCTCTCTTCCTTCTTTTTCAGTTCTTACATAAGTTTCATGCCTTCTTTTTCCTCTATTCATATCTTTTGTTATTTGATGAGCTCAATTTTTTTGTGTTTTACGTTGTTGTCATGTATCAATTTCATGCAACAAAGTGTATAAGTTCCTCACTTAGTATAGTGCTAAATTAAGGTAATAAAGTTAGACACTTTGAATGGAAGATGGGAGCGTGAAAAGAGGCGTGAATATGGAATTAAGCACATGGAGATGAATGTGGAGTGATAATTTTGTGATTTTCATGATGGATGAAGAAACAAATCATAATTGAGATGAGAGAATGAGATTATAAGAGATGAAAATGGAGATGATATGATGGCAATGTGAGAAGGATGGACAGAGGTAGTGATGGATCAATGTCAATGCGACTAGAAATAAAAAAAAAGAATAGAGTGAGAGATTTGTGATGAGAAATGATGTCAATGCTACTACATTAAAAGAAAAAACAAGAAAATAAATAATTTTATAGTAACTATGGAGATGATTATAAGGAAGATTTCAATATGAATCATTGCACAAACCCCACCGTGATTTCCATCATAGGTTGAGTGATATTAGATCTTCTCTGATTGTGGTCTTCACTTGATTTCATCTTCACGAAAAGAATGAGCATAAAAAATGCTCTCCTTGGGCCTTGAACTACTCACCTTTTGATAACATGCGATATTTACAGCATAAAACATGATTTTTGATGCATATTTAAGTATAAATGATTTCATTTTCATGCATGTTATCATACTTATATGTATTTTTCTATTATTATATGAAAAGTCACTATATTCTCAAAAATACTTTAAATAAGGGTTAAAAATAATGATTTTAAGATGAATAAATTAATAACCCATCTTTATTTTGAGATTATAGATGTTTTTAGAGTTAAAATAATGAGAGAAAGCATTTATAGACATTTATTTATATTTTCCTAAGTTAAAATCTCTTAAAAATAACTATATTTTTTAGAATAAAATTTAAAACTCTCATTATTTATTAATTTCGACTTTTTAGAATAATAGATAATTAAATTTTGGATCAAATGAAAGAAATTTGGATTAAATCGGAGTTATATATTAAAAGTTATGAATTTTCTATTTTTAGGGATTTTTTCCGGATTTTTAAACTATTTTTCTTATTTTATTTTTGATTTTTAACCGTTTTTAATAAATAAAAAATAATAAAAATAATAAAAAAGGGGGGGCGCGAGGCCCGCGTGGATGCGACGTGGCACGCAAGGCCACGTGGCAGCGCCACGCGGACCCGCGCAGCGCGCCTACGTGGCGCGGAAATATAGATTATATATTTATAATTTATCTTATATAAAAGGGGTCTTTGTCCTTCCCTATATGGGAAGGGTCATACCCTTAGAAACCGTCGGGTATTATAAACCCGACGGTTTCATTAAATAAAGTCCGTGTGGGACAAAAAAATTTTTGTGTCTTACTTACCTTGCGGGCGACGTGGCGCAATGTGGAGCGACGGATTAAAGGGCCGATCGATCGACGCGGCGTCAGATCGCGTGGAGCACGGACCCACCGGATCGCGATCAAGACACGTGCTGAAATTCAAAGCGTTATAACGGTCCGTGATGCGATCTCGGCGGGCGCATCCAGGACCGTCGATCAAGATCGAAGGGGCAAAAATCGAATGCGTTTTATAACGTCTCTCTTACGATCACATATGGACCGTCCATCGCGATCGGACGGCTATGATATTTTCGAAACGGTCCACGATGGATCTGTTTCATCGTAACCGTCGATCGAAACGATCGGACAGCTACGAATTTCTTTGCCCTATAAAAACTATGTGTTCTTTCTGTCGTTCTTAGACATCCGAGTGAGAATCAATCTAATTGACTGTCTAGACACCTTCCTCACTCGTTTCTCTCGAGTTCTTCCTCTTCCTCTTCAAATTCCGCGTCCAAGGAGGGGTAGAAGTCGAGATTTGGCGGAGTATTGAGTGAGAAATTGCAGCTTGAAGTTCGTCGAGGCGTTCTTGATTTTCTCCGCGATTAATCGGCTTAATCACGGCGATTTGATCGCAAAATGAGTTTAGTGGAAGCGGTTTTGCATGATTTACCTCCCAAACAAGTTTAATTTCTGTTTAGAATAGGATTTCCATTTCAATTTTGTTGAATTTCTTCCAAAATCACGATTTTAACGATACGAATTTTTGCTCCACTTCGAAATTTGATTTCTCCGCGAAATCAAGTCCAAATTGGACGATTTTTGATTCCGTGGAATTGATTTCAAGTATTCTTCCTAAAAATACCATTTTCCCCAATTTCTACCATCAATTTATTTTCCGATTTGACCAAATTCTAAAAGATCTCTTGAAAATTCCTAAATTCCCTGTGGATTCGACCCGTATTTACCATTATACCCTTGAATTCGATACATTTTCATCAAATTGGTAAGTTCGGTATTATTTTTGACGCGATACCGCTTGAAATCGACGACCTCGCGGTTTCGTCTCGTCACCTTTTCCTTATGGTAAGTTAAGGATAAGAGACAACTCAAAAAAGAGAAGAGAGAGAAAATAGAGCCTTATATAGAGAGAGTTTTTTAGGATTCTAGGTGAAAGGGTGGAGATCTTCCACCCTTGTGATCAAGGGTAGATATGCACCACCCCGAGGACATCCAAGTGTGTGGTTACATGCTTAAATTAGTAACCTTACCCCTTAATGAGGTGGCACAAACCCTTTCTAAAGAATAGTCTCACCTCCTCAAAAAGAGGTAATATCCCACATTCTTAAGAGGGTGACCACCACTTCATTTAAAAAATGGAATGTTTTAATTTAAAAGAATTTTAATATAGGTTGGTTAACCTTCCTTAAATAGAGAAAGCTGACCAACTTTGACTTAGCTTGACTTAGATTTATAAAGTGGTTGCCCAAAAAATATAGGATGATCCGTATAATAATTTAAAAACTAAATTTAACTACATTCAACCTTTCTTCACACCTTTGACCCTTAATTCTACCCTTTGAATTCATGGAATTAGAGTTAATTCCATTCTAAAAGGTGGAGAGTAAATTCTTCACATGTCTTTCCTTTCAAGTTGCCTCCATGTTCTTCCATATGTTTAACTACATCCACAAAACTCATAAAAATATGAAAAATTCAAAAAATTGACTTCAAAAAGTAATTGGGGTAAGTCTCAACACATAAAAATCAAAGGAACAATGCATGATGAGTCATTTATGTTTATACATAATTAGTACTAATCAGATACAAATGAAATACATGTGGAATAACACCATGAATGTAAAAATATCATAAAACTGTGATAATATGCATTTGATTAGCAGGAATTATGCATTAATTCTTGCTAATAAAATGCATCAATTTCACGTTATCATTATTTCCACCAAAGATCTTGGTCTTTTATCTCATGAATAAGAAGATGATAAAGATGATCAATTACTAAGAGCTGCACTTTCGTAGTTGGCTCATTGCAATTGCAATTAAGAATAATGATAGCGGAGGAAAATGAGAAATGAAGATATATCTCATCAAGGACGTGGAAATTATTTATTTAGGAATTGATAAATGAGCATAGAAAGCTAGGCCAAATAAGGAAGACGACAACATAGCCCGAAAGAGAGTAAATGAGAACGACACACCCAAACTATATCGTTCTCATTCTTGCTGAAGTTTGAGAGTACATGTTGATCATGTCAAGCTTGTCATAACATTAATAATGAGAATTGGTTCATGAGCTTTTGATGAGTATAATTTCTATTTACTGTAAATTATATGTATATGTCAATAAAAAATTACCTCAAAATATAATAGCAATGCACCTCCACATGTTTAAAGCATCTTGAAAGGTTTAGTTGCTGGTGATGAAAATTGCATCATGATTACGGCGATGCATCTTCTTCGAACTATTTATAGGAAATTAAGCTCAACATTGGAGACCATGCCAAGATAATACCGAGATGATTGTGATGTTTGAGTAATATCTTCTGTCACCATGACTAACATAGCCAGGTTTGGATTAAGCTTCAATAGAAGCCCCTTACTTGGTAATTCCTTGACGTAGTCAAGAACTTATCTCATTTCTTTCATAAATTGATGTTTCCTATGGACAAGATCTCCTGAAGTTGTATTTTAATATACACTCGTGATGATAGAGATAGAGGGATCTTGATAAGTAGGTTAAATAGAAAACCATCTTGATGACCAAGGATCTAGTTTATGTTTACTCGATCGGGCTTATGGAAAGCATTGCCACCGATACTTTCCATCATATATTTTTATTTCATTTATTCTCTTTTGGTTATTAAAAATATCAGCGGAAGATTCACTCGTCCCCCCCCCCCCCCCCATGAGTTTCTTGTTAATCTCTCTTGATAATTCATTAGATTTCATTAGATTTCATTGAACTCAACTAGAACATGACATTTCATTAGATTCATCTTATGATAGAAATTTTCTAGAGAATCGACCCAACTTTATTGAAACTTAACAATACACTCTTATGAAATTCTGTCATAATTTTCAGTGAAAAATTATGTCATGTTGAGCGAGTCCAGAAGGATCGGGGGCAATATTATCAGAATTGACCTAGCAGAGTATTCGTTCATTGATCCAACTCCTTCCCACATAAGAAAGAATTTCCCAAACTAGAGAGAGAGAGAGAGAGAGAGAGAGAGGTTTTAGCCACTCATTTGAAATTTTTTTGGTTCTTGCAGTGTGCACCCACTAAGAGAGAGAGAGAGAGAGAAGTGCCTAGGCAGTGGATGGGCCTCAATAAATGGGCCGATCGACCCTCAGGTAGCCAACGGTTTAAGCGTGGGGTCGTGTTCTCCGCGTTCGTCTACGTGGAATGAGAACAGCATCCCACGTCATTGATCTGGGCCCCACATCTCCAATTTCGGGTTTCCCTCCTCTCATCTACCCTTCAAATCCCGAAGGCCAACGGCTAGGAACGGCTTCCCCAGCCCTCCGATCCTAATCTAACGGTCCAGAATGTCCGTTTCAAAGCTCTTTTCGCTATTCCGATCTCCCTTCCTGACTTTTCCGAGATTTACCTCTTCTAAGGATCCGGGGGAAAGATTCAATCACGCTGATCTGTCGATTCGAAAAGTTCGGAATGATATAGAAGGTTAAATCTCTTTATTTTCTATTTATAGCGTAAATCCAGTTCTTCAGGGTTAGGGTTTTCGACTATGGCCGCGGCTAATAGTCTGATTCCCAGTCAGATCGGAGATCTGGACGATCTGAAGAGTGATTTTGAACTTTTACTCCGCGAAGGCGGTGACGGAAGTTTTAGATCTTATGGAGAGAATCATAATGTTACTTTTCCGGCTTTTTCCATGGAAGATTGGATCGTTGACTGTAGCCCGCAGGAAGGGAAATCCGTAAAAGAAAGCAGAGAACTCTTCCCGTTGTTTGAATTTCAGTCGAATTTTCAAACTTTAAAGGGGTGGAGCGACGATGGCTGCAATACCTCTTTTGGGTTTGGACGAAATGACGCGGGAATTAAGAACAGGAGCTTCACCGATATTCTACAGCTCCGTATGATCGCTGATATGATTGATTTGGATGATGATAGAATGACTGGTTTAAGTGGTTTAAGTTGCAATTTGACGGATACTGGTGGATCTTTTGCAGCCTTGTTTGGTGGGCCATCATTTTCCACTTTCTCACTTGCAGAGTAGTTCCAATACTCTAAATGGATCAAGATCAGAGGCCAGTTCGACAGCATCGCAGTCTGTTACAGGTTCTGAACTTGCTGCTGTAAATGGTAACGACTTGTTTGAGTGTAGTACAATTGGGAAACCGTCCTTATTGATGAACGGCCACATTAATCAAGGTAATGTGAAATTTTCTATTATTTCTTCTTCAAGAAGTTTGAAAAATTTGGAGGGGGAGGGGGGTTCTTCATTTATTCATTTACTTTCTGTGTGGATCGGGCAGGTGAATATCTGAGCAGAAATCAGAATTACTTATGCAAGAAATATCTGGATTTTTCATATTTCAATGGAGGGCAGTACGGTAACTTTGATTCCAGTCCACGTGTCAAATACCCAGTAAGTCCTTTAAGCTCCAGAGGACAGTTCATGAGCCGCCAAAATTCAAGAAAGTTTGAAATTTCTGATATCGTCGGTCATGTTGTTGAATTTTGGTGGGTATAGTTCTTATTTCTCGTCTTTGCTCATCGTTTTGTAAATATCAATTCCGTGACTTTTTAAAAGAAAAAATCAATTATTCAGCATGGATCATTATGGAAGCCGATTCCTCCAAAATAAGCTGAAGACTGCTCCTTGTGAGGATAAAAATCTGATTTTTCCTGAGATTTTGTCTCATGCACGAACCCTGATGGCTGATGTATATGGGAATTATGTTATACAGAAAGTAAGCTTGTCCATCTAAAAATGGTATATTATGCATTAAAATTCAGAAATATTATATTAGTTTTTATTGGGTAGTTTCTCGAGCATGGGAATGATATCCAAAGGAAGCAACTCGCAAGTCAAATTAGTGGTCATGTTCTGTCCTTCAGTCTTCAAGTGTATGGCTGTAGAGTGATTCAGAAGGTGCACTTCTGCCTTAATTTTTATGATTTATGTTAATTTTCCTCTACATCATGAATTTCTCTCTCCACAGGTTCTAGAAGTTGTTGATGTGGATGGACGAGTTGAATTAGTCTCAGAACTCAATGGATCAATCATAAGATGCGCATGTGATCAGAATGGTAACCACGTGATCCAGAAATGCATTGAATGCATCCCCCAAGATAGGGTCAGATTCATCACTGATGCCCTTCGTGGACATGTTTTGAATCTCTCTCTTGATCCATATGGTTGCCGAGTAATCCAGGTTTGTAAAGTTTTCTGGGGATTTAAAAGTTAACATTGGTTAACATTTCTATTTCTTAACATTGCTTAAGGTAAATAATGATGAGCATTGGTTAATTAGAAACCCTTATTTCTGTTTCTATTTTCTCGGCAGAGAGTTTTAGGGCGCTGCACCGATGCAAGTACATCGAGATATGTGATGGATGAGATTTTGAATTCTCTTGCTTCTTTGGTGGGTGACCAATTTGGTAACTATGTTGTCCAGGTATGCTGTTGAATTTGACTTTGACTTTTCCTGTTGCTAAGCCATTAAATTTTCCTGTTATGGCAGCATGTCTTGCTGCACGGCAACAAGAGTCAGCGGTCAGCTATAGTTGGCCAGCTGGTGGGGAAAATTGTTCAGCTGAGTCAGCATAAGTTTTCCTCCAACGTGGTGGAGAAATGTTTGACTTTTTGCACTCCGGAAGAACACAGGCTCATGGTCAATGAGATGCTAGAATCTGCGAATGGAAATGAGCCCCCTTTGCTGGTGCACATTGACTCTGAAATAGTTGACCTCGACTTCTGCATCACATTGACCTTTGTTGACTATTTGGTGCAGGCTATGATGAAGGATCAGTTTGGAAACTACGTGGTGCAGAAGGCTTTGGAGACTTGTGACCAGAAGGGCAGGGAGATTATTCTCTCAAGAATAAAAGCCCATATGAGCTTTTCAACGAGGTCCAAATATGCAAAACATGTGTCAGCTCGAGTGGATAAGGTCATTGCAGCTGGAGGTATGGTTAAAAGTATTGCTTTTTATGTTTCTTGACTTCAGTGTATTTTTGTCTCAAGAAGTGGGCGTGCATTGACTTCAGTGTATTTTTTCTGCAGAGAGGCTCATGAGGATGCCATCTTATTGAGTTGGCGACATGAGGTTTGGCAATGGCATATATGGCAACCATGGTTATAATGAGGGATCACAATTTTGGCGGCATCAGTGCATAGGTAGTGTGAATAAAGCCTTGAGTCTTTTTACAGGCCTGAAGGTTGTAGAAGAGGTAAGTTAAGGAGGGAAAACTGGAAGTAATGAGAGAGATAGAGATTGTTGGTGATATGTATGAAGGATATAGAAAATCAAACTCAGACAAGATATGCTGAAACTGAACGAGAAGTGACCTATAGCAAGGATTATGTTAATCTAGTCCATTAGACAAAAAAAAAATGAAAGACATGTAGTTTAGTGCACACATAGGAGCTCATGATTTCTAATAAGTGCCAGATGTAAACATGCTTTGACCATTATTTAAGTTGAAAAAAAATCTAGCTCTTATCTTGAAGAGCGATTTTATCAGATGTCATGCTCATAGTATGGTCAAGTCGATGGTCACTTGATGCCTAACTTCAAAACATATCTTCCTTTGTCATTCAGCCAAGTGGATGAGTTACTCTTATGATGATCTATCATCTATCTATCCATTTCCATTTGAATTGGAGAGTTATAGAAAACCAAGGGTGAATGAGTTTTTTGCATATTATGTTAGTATATTTCATTTTATTTACTTTGAGCAATTGTCTTGTGGAAAGATATTAGTAATTGAGAGGTACAACACTATGGGAGAAGAGACGCCACTGTGGGTGTAAAGGCATGATCTGTAGTTTCATCTAAAACGATCATGCCTTCAATACTCATAGAGACTTGATATGAATCAAGTTCTAGTCTTGATGCCTCCTTTCAATTCTAAGCTAGTGCAGATGAAACAAGCCAAAATCACCTAAATTATTCTTGTGAGCAAAAAAGACAATGAGGCATTCAAAAATTTTCATGTTACTTAGATTACCTCAATAGGGTCAACATAAATTTTTTATATTAACATTTCGTCTCTAGAAAATATGTAATAACTCTTTCCATGAATTCATATTGGAAGGAACTTTTTTTATGAGAAACTATTAATATAATAAATAGACCCATATCAATGTGGAAGTTTATGCATAAAATTTCCTATGTTTTTCATCTTGGTAATGTAGTAAAATTCCTTGAAAACATTCACAAATTATGTTAATGATACCTTGAATAATGCAAATTTCTATGATTAATCTAATAAAAGGCTCACTTATAAAAAGAAGCTTTTTAGAACATAAATGCCCAACGCAAGGCCCCCAAAGGCGTCAAAGTTTTCAACCCTTCATCAAAGAATGCCAATGCTTTGATGGTCAAGATGTCCAGGAGGATTATAAGAACTGTGTTTGCTAGTCAAACCCTAAAAAATCTGGGAATGCCAAGGTCAATACCTCAAAAATGCTCAAATGATTGGTCAAGCCTTCATTGAAAAATGTTGAATTTGAAAGGAAAGAGAGCAGTGAATGTATAATTATTAGACATAGAGGAAATTAGGAGTTCAAGTAATTTCTCAGGATATTAGGCTATTCAATCAAGCATTTGTTTAACTTTTCCAAAGGTCTCATTAACAATTGAAATATCATTTTTTTCAGGACAAACTCGAGGCGTTCAAGAGACTGGCCTAAAGTCAAACAAAGTCAAATAAATATTGAAAATAAGCTTGGGTTACTATTTTGTGTGGGATATGTTTGTAATATAAGACTCCATAATCCCTTGTTTAAAATGGAGGATGACATGGGTTTACATAGGAGAATAAAGGTAGACTAAGAGACACCAAAAAGTGTAGAGATGCATGAACAAGAAGATATAGAGACACATACGAAGACAAGGAGATGGGGAGGAGAAGAGACATTGTGATAGATGGTCCCCTTGGATGGTCCTAGAGTATGGGCCAAGTGGCTTAGCCCAAGATGGCTCTAATGGGCCATCCTAACATTCCCCCTCAAGTTGGAGCCTAGACATATCCTCCTTGCTATAGTATGGTTGGATGCCATTGAAATGACCAACAATGGTGGATTAGTTGATGCCTGACCAATGTAGGCCTGAGATTTCTCTCTCCAAGGAGAAGTAGTTGTAGTTGGGCTGTGTAGAGACACTGGTAGTGGCATGATATCCTACATTTTATGCATTTATTCCTATAAAAAATGTTCATTAATGATTTTCAAAAAAATAAAAGTAAATGCATGTTATCATGGTTGAAAATTATAATCAAAATCATAAATGCATGTTATCATGGCTAGGGATTCATAAATCATAATCAAAATACAGTCATCCATCTAATAGATGTCTTTGGGATCTCAAGTCAAAAATACAGTACACAACTATGGCGTAAATCAACCTAATTAATTGTTAGGTATAATATAATTCTAGGATTTCTATGGATTAATTAAATGAACTCTTTTTCTAAAGAGTATTGATAACATGAAACTTATAATTATAATTACAACATTATTAATGTAATTTAAGGCATAAAACATTCCATTCTTATACATATTATCATACTTTGAGTGCATATTCAACATTCTATGAAATTTAAATCATAAATCTTCAAATATATTATTTTAAGGGATAATCGTGTATAAATCAAAGCTGAATTCTTAAATAGGTTATCCCCATTTATATTTGAGATTATATTTGAGTTTTAAATAGAAATAATAAGAAAACATTTTGATTTACACTCATTTATTTTTCTAATTTTATTTTGTAAAGAAGAGGAGTATTTAGTGAGCTAGAAAGTTATCCTCCTTTTATTTATTAAATTAAAATCCATAAAATGATAAATGATTTAAATTATGATCTAAAAAACTTCGGATTAAAAAGGAGTTATATTTTGAAAGTTATGAATTTTCAATTTTTTAGTGATTTTTTGGAATTTTTTGAAAATTTTGAATTTGAAAAAATGGGTTTTAAGGCACTTTGGCATGGGTGATGATGTGGCATGTGCGCTTGCGTGTCGTCACATGGTGGCATATGCGTGTGCCACAAGGCGCACGCTTATAACATGCAAATTATACATGAAAAATATATGATTATTAATGCAAATTGAGACAAGATATTCCATTCTAATGCATGTTATCATATTTTTTAGTGTTTATCTATCATTCTAAGAAAAATAAGTTATAATCTCAAAATCCACTAATTTAGTGATAATTATGATAAATTCAAGATAAATATTTTAAGATTAGATTATCTGCATTTTTTATTTGAGATTATAATTAGGTTTTAATACTAAATACTAAGAGAAATCAATTTTTCTACACTCATTTATTTTTCTAAGTTTTAAATTCTAAAAGAAATGAGTATATTTTTGAAATAAAAAATTATTCTCTTGTTATTTATGGAATTTGACTTTTTAGAATGATAGATAATTTAATTTCTGATGTAATGAAATAAATTTGGATTAATTTAGAGTTTTATTTATAAGATATGAATTTTCTAATTTTTAGGGATTTTTCTAGAATTTTAATGAATTTTATTCGATTTATTTGGAATTAATATGAATAAAAAAATATTTTTTATCACATGCTGATATGACGACATATGAGTCCACCACGTGTTACACACGTGGATGTGTGTGCGCGTGTGAGTGTGTGATTAAGGAGAAAACTCCATATTAAGGATTTTTGTTATCTCCTTATTCCCATACTACTTATATACGCGCACATTTAATTTGATTTTCTTCATGTGTGACTATTTTTACATTTTAATATGCGCAGATGACATGGTGTCATGTGGAGCATCTGATTCGCATGTTAAAAGATGATCGTCGATCTTCACTTAAGGCGGGGGCTGTGGCGCATTTCTGTTCATTGGTGAATCGTTTTAAAAATGATTTAATCTCAGTCATTCATCAAAGGAGTAATAACAGCTAAGATTAAAACAAACGAAAACGCATCTAGAGCGTTAGATCAAGATCGGACAGATGGTATTTCATGCGTTATCTGTTCTCACGCGATGTGAAAAGATCTCGA
Source organism: Lemna minuta (assembly GCA_024174645.1). Taxonomy (NCBI): domain Eukaryota; kingdom Viridiplantae; phylum Streptophyta; class Magnoliopsida; order Alismatales; family Araceae; genus Lemna; species Lemna minuta. Next base: position 3,943,839 of record CM044108.1, read on the forward strand.
TGGTCCATCTCCAATCCAACAGATGCGATTTATACGTAACGATTTGTACTCTTGCATTTCATCAGAGCCATGGATCGAAGATTAAATGCTCCATCCGACGGTTACGCCCAATTTGCCTTATAAATTGAGATATTCTTGGACGATGTAAAACATTCTTGGGTTTTTTGAGTAATCGAACTATCTAGGCATCACAATCCTTGAATCTCTTGCTTCCTTTCGCTTCTAGATCAATTTCTGTGTCCTAGGAGTGTTTGAAAGTGAGATTTCATTGAGAGAATAGATAGAAATTGATTCTTGAATGCTAACTATTGTCTTTGAATTCGTGGAATGAATAGCCTTTGACCCGATGAGAAATCGAATCAATTCGAGTGCTATCTCGGGTTAGAAATAGTGTTTCTTCCTAATCTTTCTTCCTATAACATTAGATTTCAATTTCAAATCATAAATTTAGTCAATTTCAATTTTAATTTCGATTTTTCACGATTTTCTCATTTAAAAATTCCCTCTGATTCACTCATCGATTTCTCCATGAATCTTGCTCCAAATTCAGTGATTTTTTATTATGTGGATTTACCTTTGAGTTATCTTTCCAAATTTATCAAAAGCCCTAATTTCTCACCTCATTTCATTACCCAATTTGATCAAATTTCAAAGGATACCTAAAAAATACCTTAATTCTGTGTGGATTCAACCCTTATTCACTTGTATACTATTCAATTCATGATTAGTCTTTAAATTGGTGAGTTTGGTAAATGTTTTGACACTTGTCCATGTGTTTTCAATGACCTGGCGGATTCACTTCATCACACGCATGATGCATGATTAACGCGTCATTATTGATTAAGTGCCCTTAATGGGCTTAAGCTAACTACATAATCAACTCCTCTATTGATATAGAAAGATTTCCCTAATTTTTTTAACGTGGGTATGTTTTTATGTAGGTGGTGTGGGGCGCTAAGGAGCATCTGATCAACATGAAGAAGGGAGATTTAATCTTAACCCTTGACTTTCACTTAAGTGAAGGGGGTACGTGGCGAACTATGATCGTACAACCATTCATTTTATAAAAGTTGACAAATCTCAACCGTCCATTAGGGGAGTTATAAAGGTTCAAATTCAATGCGCGTGATGAACTCCTCCATGTAGTGTGTAGCAACGTCGTAGGTCTGCTGAAGATCAAACAATGAACATTTCATGATGATTCATGTGCACATGATTACGTGGAAAAATTTGGATGCGTCGATGAAGATTTGAACGCCACGCCTTAAAGACACAAATCAAAAGGTTTGATCAAAGATGAAGAGATGATCGAATGGCCACGCCTAAATTTAGCTCTATTTGAATTATGTGTGCATTCTTAGATTTTTCATTGATCAGACCTTTTGGAAAGTAAAATCCTTAAATCTCTTGTTTTGATCAAGGGAGAAAGAAGAATTCACTACTTGAACTCTGAATTTTTGTTTTTCGATATGCGGAATGAAAAGCCTTGATCCGGTGACTAATTAGATCATTTTGAGTACAATTTTGCATTAGATTATGTGTTTTCCTCCTAATCCTTTGTCATATATCATGAGAGTTTAATTTTAGTTCGTAAATTAGGTTAATTTTGGGAAATTACATCAATTTCTCTCTTCGCAATTGATTTTTCTCTCCTTACTTTACTCTTTAATTTCTACACGAATATATTTCCAAATTGTGTTACTTTTTATCCTATGGATTAGTCTTTGAGTTCTCATTCTAAAAATATTAATTTCTCACCTCAATTCATTTTTCAATTTGATCAAAATTTGAAGAAATATCCCTAATTCTTTGTGGATTTGACTCTTACTCACAATGATCCTAATCAATTCACAATTAAATTATAATTCTAGCGAGTTTGGAAATTATTTTGACGTGTGTTTTCAAACGCCACATGATTGAACTTCGTCAAATACTCATTATCTATCCCTAGTCTCTCCACATCTATGGCCACAAGATGAGCCACACTGATCATATGAGTTGGATCAATGAGTGTGGTTGTTCTTTTTGGATAACTCTTTGTTCCAACTCATATGATCAAAGAGTTGGATCACACGATATGAGTATGGCTGATCTTGTGATCCAATTCATATGATAATTCCATATAACTATAGACTAAGGAAATTATTCTTTCTAAATAATTTGATGTCATTCTCCAATATCACATGAATAAAGATGTTTAAAACATATGTTAAATAATATTGATTAATGTATCATGATCTCATCATAATTTTCTTAATCGTTGGATATGCTTATGGACTTCATTAAAAACAACATACAAGAATGACAATGAATAAATTTTATTTCAATAAACATAAATGAGATACATGAAAGTGTGATTGGCTTGTAGGCCACATAATATCCATCACTTTCTTAATCCAAGAAAGTATAAAAAATATTCCTTAATTTTAATCTTTTAATTGTCCACCCTATGGAATTAACCTCAACTCACTGCTATTCAAAATTTTAAAAGTAAAGTCAAAGAGTTGAGTACATTTTTGATAGGTGAACTTGTGTTTCCAATGACCGTGGTTTTAGGCTTATCAACTGTCATCGACAGTTATATGCCTGCCATGCTTGCATCGTCACATCATACACATGCTGCCTGATAACATGCAATTTATAATTGTAATTATATGATTATTAATACAAATTAAGGTATAAAACATTCCATTCTTATGCATATTATCATAATTTGAGTACATATCTATCATTCTATGAAATTTAGAGTTAAAATCTCAAAATGCACTATTTCTAGGGATAATCATAAAAAATTAAAGATAGATATTTGAGATTAGATTATTCCCACTTTATATTTGAGATTATAAATAAGTTTTAATAAAAATTAATAAGAGAAAATATTTTTGTATACACTCTTTCATTTTTTTAGTTTTATTTTCTTAAAAAATGAGTGTTTTTAGGAAAAAATTATACTCTTGTTATTTATTAAATTTGGATTTTTATAATGGTAGATATTTAATTATTGATAAAAAAAATATTAAATTAAAAAAGGAACTGTATTTTGAAAGTTATGAATTTTCTAATTTTTTAGAATTTTTCTATAATTTTTTTTGAAATTTTATGAATTTATTTTGAAATTATTTTAATTTAAAAAAAAATTCGAAGTACTAAAAATATTTGATTTGAATCGTATGCTGATGTGGCAGATGATGTGACCAAAACACTTGCGTGGCAGCATATGTACATATATGTGGTTAAGCATCTTTTTTAAGGATATAAGCTAACCCGTTAATGTGCTCCTATATTTATACGCGATATGCGTCGTCATTTTCACCATGTGGGATGATCTTTTCTCTATTTTTTCACAGGTGACATGGTGTGATGTGAGACATTCAATTTGTGGGCTTAAATCATCGTCGTTGAACTTCACTTAAGTAGAGGGGTACATGGTGCATAACAATTCCACGGCGAATCATTTGATTTGACGCATTCGATCTAAACCGTTCATCTAAGGAGTTATAATGGACGAGCTTAATTACACTTGATGGATTCTTGTGGACACGTGTACACATTCAGATAGTCTGATGGAGATCAAACGCCAACAGTTACACAACGATTCATTTACACGCAATAACGTGGCCAAATTTGGACGCTCCAATGAAGGTTTGTCGGCCACTACTTCAAGATGACAATTCAAATTTGAGCATTTTATTTGGGCAGTTAATCAAAGATCAATCGCCAAATTGAATGGTCGCGTCCAATTTTGCCTATTTATAAGCTCCGTCTTCAACGATGTACACCATTCTTGGGTGTATTGATTTATCAATCTATTTGGACATCTCAATCCTTGAATCACTTGTTTCCTTCTTCTTATAGATTCATTTTCATGTATGAGGAGTATTTGAAATAAACATTTCGTTGAGATAATATGAACAGCTGACCGCTTGAACTCTAGATTTTGTTTTTCAAAACGCGGAATGAAAAGATTTGATCCGACAATGAATTGGATCATTTCGAGCCTGATTTCAAGTTAGATTATGTGTTTTCTTCCTAATCCTTTTTCCTATGGCCTTATATTTTAATTTCAAACAGTAAATTAGTCAAATTTTATGAATTTTTAGTTATCTCTCTCTTCGTGATCAATTTTTCTACCTTTATTTGGCTCCTGGATTTCTCCACAAATAATAATCCAAATCGATCGATTTTTTAGTTCGTGGATTCTTCTTGAAATTTTATTTTCAAAAATACTAAAATTCTTAATTCCTTAACTCATTCGCCATCCGATTTGATCGAATTTCTAGAATATCTAAAAATTCTCCTAAATATCTATCGATTCAACCCTTATTAAAAATTAGATTAGTCAATTCGTGATTAAATCTTAAATTCGGTGATTTTGGTCTTTATTATGACACACATTTGTGTGTTTTCAATGATCGGGTGAATTCATTTTGTCATTGCCCTAGATTCGCAATGTTTCCCCCTTCTTCTGAATTCATTTAGAGATATGTGACAACCTCTATGGAAAGCCTGCACGTTGTGCCCAAAAATGATCCACTACTGCAGCACCCGTGACATTCACCTAATTTTGCATTGCGCTACTTCTTAATCCCCCTTGACACTCGACCTCCATAAACATTGAAGGTATGTGACAAAGCATGATAATGCGGTTGTCGAAAACATAAGTCCATGCATCAAAGTAAATACTAACTCATTAAATTAACATATAATCAAGATTTAATTAAAATATACGTGAGTAAGGGTCAAATCCAAAGAGAATTAGGGGATTTTTAGAATTTAAAATTTTTTTGATCAAATTGAATGATTTTTAGAAATTATGAAAAATTATATTTTTAGAGATCTATCCATGGAATCAAAAATCAGTCAATTTGGACTAATATCCATGGAGAAATTTAGGATCAAAATAAGGAGAAGAAAATTGAACTACTAGAGAGAGAAAATATCGAAACTTCTAAAAATTAATCTAATATACGCATTGAAATTAAAAGCTAATGTTATATGACAAAAGACTTGGAGGAAAACACATAATCTAACCTGAAATTGTGCTCAAAATGATCCACCTAATCGTCAAATCAAGGCCTTTTATTATGCACTTTGAAAAATTGATCTTCGGAGTTCAAGCAATGAATTCTCTCTATTCCTTCAACAAAATGAATGACTTCAAGCACTTCTTGGATGCATAAATAAGTTGAGAAGATGATCGAAGCAAGAGATTTAAGGATTGAGATGTCCAACAGGTTTGACTGATCAAAACATGCAAGAATGCATATAAATAGGCTAGCGATCCAATTAGTCAAACCTTTTGGACATCTTAATCCTTAAATCTCTTGCTTCGATCATATTCTCAACTTATTTATGCATCCAAGAAGTGCTTGAAGTCATGATTAAGAAAATGAGTGTGAATATGGCGATCGGGCGGCCACGCCCATAATGCCACATTAAGAAAATGTGAGAAATAAATGTATATAAATAGGCCAATGATACGCGCAAAAATACGGTTGTTGAATGTGCAAATTTATGTATCAAACAAATTTATACTTAACTCTTCAAATTCTGATTTTTAAATTAGAATAGTGGCAAGTTGAGGTCGAATCCATAGAGAGGAAGGTTAAAAGATTGAAATCAAGAAATATTTTTGGCGTTTTCTTATATTTAGAAAGCGTAGATGAACGGTGAAAGGAAGAAAATGAGTGTGGAGATGAAATGAACGGAACAAGTGCTTCCAAACTCCTTTAAGAGATTGGAAACCCTTGATCGAGCATGGAAAAGTGATTTATAGGGTTTATAAATGAGAAAATTTTGATAAACAAATGAGAAAAATGGAAGAAATGGATAGAAGATGATCCGAATCTAAAGATTCGTGATGAAAACACAATCCAGTGATACTCCCTAATCAACACATACCTTCGAGAGCCGTATATTTTGCCCAGACTTGGCGTCTTGCATCTAACACGAGGAATAAACAAAAGAGGGAAGAAACTCATTGATAATGATGTTCAACACATGATGAATGATCAATCGTTGCTTTCTTGTTTTCTGGCAAGCCAATGCTAGAAGCATATAACAAAAACATTCATAACCCTAATTTTTTTTGTCTCAGAACTTAAATCATCCCCAGCAGATTCGTGGAGCTTGAAATGACAATCATGCCCACAAAATTTCAGCCCCTAACTCCATCAGGATCGTCAGATATCAGGCTTTTAATTTGGATCATTTCTGACCGTTGATTTGGTTTCTCTCTCCTCAGATAGCACAAGTCAAACTGCTCCCGCCAGTCAAACTTCACTGAGTCAATCGCTAAAAGACAACATTAAATTTTAAGTGTTTTCACTCTCCCTCCTCTCTGTTCTCCACTCTATTATCTCTTCTCTCATTTCTCTCTCTCGATGGCAGAAGAAGTTGTCACAGCAAGAATCAAGGAGAGGAAGAAGAAACTCCTCCCGCCTCTCCTTGCAACGGAAAATTTTCATCGCGAGAGAGGGAGAGAGGAGAGAGAGAGATAGAGAGAAAAGGAGAGAAGAGAGGAAGAGAAGAGACATGCGCCTCTCCTCCTGATTCTCCTCCCGAGAAACACGGAGAGGAGAGGAAGAAGAGAGAAAGAGTTAGGGAGAGAAAGAGAGAAGGAAGAAGAGCGAAGGAAGTAGACGAAGACCCTTCTCGTGACAGAAAAATTTCTATTGCGAGAAAGGGATCGCATGGAAAGGCTTACGCACGACGGAAATTTTCCGCTGCGCGAGAAAGAGGAAGAAGGAGGACGTCGCAAGAAGAAAGAAGAGGGAAAGAGAGGAGGAAGAAGGAGAAGAAGGAGAAGAAGGGAAGGAGAGAGATAGGAAAGAAAAGAGGTTACATGATAGAGACGCGCAGGAGAGAGAAGGAGAAAGCAGAGGAGAAGAAAGAGAAAGAGAAAGAAAGGGACAGAGGACAGACAAGAAAAGAAGAATTGCAAAGGAAAAGAGAAGAAGGAGAAGAAAAGGAGAAGGAGAAGAGAATGGGAAGAAGGAGGAGAGGAGAGGGTGATCTGGGGGGAGGCATACGACGGAAAAATTTCCGTCTCACGCATGAGATGAGAGGAAGACAGCGGGAGAGAGAGGAGGGTGAGAGAGAACATGGGAGAGAGAGAGAGCGATCGGAAGAGATGGAGAGAGGAATGTGCGGACGAGAGAGAAGGATAGTGACAGAGACAGAGAGAGAGCGAGGTTAAGGGAGAGAGGAAGAGAGGGAGAGAGGGAGAGAGAAACTTTCATTTTAATTTTATTTCTAAAATTTCTTAAAAATTCTATAAAATCCAGAAAATAAAATGATGTAGGATATTTTAGTGTGATTGTATGTATAAATATGGTGGTGTAGATATGGAGAAGTGAGATGAGTAAGATAAGAGTATCTAGTGATGGTGATTGATAAATATCCTACAAGTGTGTGAGGACCTATGAAATGATATCACGCGGGGTAATATAGATTAGGTAATTTTATAAATGATAGGACTATGAATAGGAAGATAATAAGTATGGAAGAGAGGTTATTCTATTTATGTGATGAAGAGGATAAACTAGATATATAAAATGGGAGAAGGATAATAATAATAATAATGATATTAAATATATATTGGTGAAATTATGGAGATAAGGATATTAACGTCGATAGGGATGGCAAGAGAGAATATAGACCGGAATAGTGATGATTTAGGGAGAGGTAATTAAAGGAATATAGAATAGATGATAATAAATATATAGTGGTTAGATGATATACGGGCGGAATAATATTTCGGTATATGCATGAAGAGTTCTGGATTAACCAATAGTTAGTAAGATGGGAAAGATTATGCGTTGGGATCAGGAGGATGGTAAGGAGAGGGATCGATAGTATAAAGAGATGAAAGGAGATGAGATAGACTGGAGAATTAGAGAAGTGCGATAGTGTTGGACTTAAGATCTTCGGATACGAACTATCAACACGGGAAAGAGGAGAAGATGATTTACCTGAAGAAGATGAGAAATGATGCTGTTGAATTACTCTCGCTGACATCGGATAGCCTCGAGACGCTTCAGATTCGAAATGGTGAAAGCGGACAGAAAGAAGGGAGAAAGGGAAAGGGAGGTAGAACTCGGAGAGGAGGATTACGGGAGAGGCACAAGAACACACGAACATAGGGGTAAAAGTACCCACAAAACCAAACTTTTCATCAATAATCAACTAGCGTCTTCTTTGACTTACATCTGTCTTTTAAAGAGGGAGGAAAGAACGTGGAAGTGAAGGGACGCGTCGCGACTGTTGCAGGCGTAGAGAAGTTATGCACTCGCACGAGTTTCCGTCCTTCGTACGTGGATCTTGGGAGGACCGTTGATTGGGCTTCCTCGGGAGTTTCGGGTTATCGCGAGGCATTGATATCGTCGCTCCACTTCCGTTAATCGACGGAGTTGACTTTCCTTTTGTTGACGTTTTTCCAAAGGTCGGGTGGAGCCTGGTTAATTTAGAGAGTTTCTGAAACTGCAGGTGTATCGTGAGGCTACACGGAAATTTTCGGAAGCTTCCGAAACTGTATCTTATTTGTATATGTGTTGCAGAAGTTGCGCACGATGTTGGACATTCGGTGGGATTGTTCGTAGGCGGGGAGAGGTGTGTATTTCCCGCTCACCGTTAGCTTCTTGCAGTGGTAAGGCGTCTTTCACGGACTGTAATTTGTGTGACTAGCGATCCAGAAAGCGTGGGAGTATTTCCCGAGCTCAACTGTAAAGTGAGGGATCTTCTTCGTCTTCTTGGGTTTTCCAACAGGTTGATCCGCAATAACATCATAAAACATGGATCATTGGGAGTTGACTGGGAGGAGCTCAACAATCCTTGTGTCTCCTCAGGGTTTCACATCTCATGCTGCGATAGTTTGTGTCTCTTCCTCGAGGTATTTCATTTGACGGTGACGAGGTCGGCTTGTGGGAAGGCACCCAGAGGGAGTGTCCGGAGTCTGCGCTGAACCTCGAAACCGCCGGGATTTCTCAGAGATTCTCTCCGCGAAGAACAATAGGAAATAATCTTGAGATTGATAAGACTCCGTAGCTTTCATTGCTATCGGATTTGTTGCTCACGGGTCGAGCAGGCCTGGCAGTAGCATAGTTGACTCATTTTGGTGATAAAATTGCTTCAGTGACTAGCAAAGTTGTCATGCTAGCCGTTCTTCGCAGGTTCATCGTTGTTCTCTTGAAATGTGCAGAAAGTAAGGGCAGTCGTGCGCCGACTCTCCGAGAGGAAAATTGCATCTTGGTATTGAGTAGCAGGCGATAATTTCCCGAGTCTTCTGTTGACTTGTGATAGCTGTTGATAAATAGGAGGGCTGCTCACTAGCAGGTATCATCCGAGTCTCTTTTCTGTCACAGCCGTGAGGGCCTTCATGGATGGGAGATAGTTCTCTTGTTTGGGTTCACTATCATGTCCTTCAGAGTTTGTGCCTATATTTTCTGTCATATCTTGTAGGATGATCTTGGAGCCCATTATTAATGAGGACAGTAGTCTTCTTATCTGATTTTCTTCCTAACTATCCTCAAGCTGAGTTGCTTTTATATGGGTAAATGCATGCTAATACTCATGTAAAGGCTTTGTCTTGAAGTGGAATTCGTAGCAATGCTTCCATAGATCCTAATTTAGATCTCTCCTATGATTCTAACTAGAGTTGGTATTCAAAGGAAGAAGGAAATGGAATAACAAAGATGTTCCTACTTTTCTTTTCTTTGAGATCAATATTATAACTATACAAGGTACCTATGATATAGTGGATATGGTTTGGAAAATAAGGAACCTATATCAAGGTAAGATGGTGGTTGACTTGATCAATTCAAGGGATTCTAATTATCTAAGGATAAGGATTAAGTGCTTTGACCAAGTCAATCTTTAGATCAGTATAAAATAGGGAAAGGAGGGAAGATAATTCCCTTAAGATCTACACTCTCTTTACTTATTTAGAGAGGTCTTCTTCATCCATTTAAATGAATGGATAATTTTTTAAACTCATGAGTAAGGAGGAGAATAGGTTCACTTGGAACCCTTGTGTTCATGTTTTTAAAATAATTCTCCATCATAAAATGCTCATAATATCATTAAATCAATAATCTTAATAAATGAATATTAAAAAATGCTCATAAAATACTATAATTTATGAGAAATCAAGAATATTCTCTAAAATACAAGAACTATCCTTTTATTCATTCTAAATCATGATAACATGCATTTCTGATTAGATTTTTAATAAAAAAATGCATAAAATGTATCATATTGCATGTTATCAGCCAACAATCCACTTAGTTAAATACAACACATTAAGGGCGTTTAACACTAATGACACGTACTAAACATGTGCCACGTGTGTGCCATGTGTGTGCCATGCATGTGCCATGTGGCATGCACAGACATTGTCATGCGATGACACGCAAGCACATGTGACACGTCAGTTGCCAAGTTAACCCACACTTATAAAAATTAATTTTAATGATTTTAATTAAAAAAATCCAAAATAATTCAAAATAAATTTATAAAAATTCATAAAAATTCCACAAAATCCCTAAAAATTAGAAAATTCATATATTTCAAAATACAACTTCTTTTTAATCTAATTTTTTTATCATAAATTAAATAGTTTGTCATTATTCTATGGACTTCAATTTAAGGAATAATAAGATAATAAAGTTTTAAACTAAAAATACACTTATCTTCTTTGAAAAATAAAACTAAAATAAATAAATAAGTGTACATAAAAAATATTTTATCTTATTATTTGCATTTAAAACTCAAATGAAATCTCAAATTTTAGTGGGGATAATCTATTATAAAATTTAACTTGATTTAGATATATTTAATCCTTAAAATAATGTATTTTGAGATTTCGATGTAAATTGCTTATACTGATGAATATGCACTCAAAGATGCTTAAGAATGGAATGATTTATGCCTTAAAATGTACTAATAATCATGTAATTTTAAGTATAAGTTTTGTGTTATCAGGATGGTCTCATCCTCTTGTGACTTGTGTTATCTCCTCAAATACTTTGCTAGCGCTCCACCACCACGTGCTATACTGTAAGATTAGAGTACGTGAGTGGCCCCTTTTTGGGATATGAGGCTCGGCAAGCTCTCTGAAGTTTGTATGAAAATATTGAATGGAGTGGAAGATGTTGATAGATATTATGAGGCCTATAAACCAATCACAATTTCATATATCTTGTTTATATTCATTGCAATGAAATTTATTCATTTTTAATCATGTGTGATGTTTGTAATAAAGTCTATGAGCATATGCAATGACTAAGTGAATTATGATGAGATCATAATATAGTGATCATTAGTCATTAAATATATATTCTAAACATTCCTCTTCGTGGGATATATGAGAGGGACATCAAATTATCTAGAAAGAATAGCACTATCTAATCCGACTCATATGATGAGTATGGTTGATCTTGTAGCAATCGATGTGGAGACACTAAAGATAGATAATGGCTGCTCTTTAGAGAAAGAGTTCACTGAATTGATCCATATGAATCCTTGAATGGTAATTATACCTAACTATCAATCATGTTGATTCATGTCACAGTTGTGTATTTGGTCCTTTGACTTGAGACATTACATACATCTTGTGAATGGATGATCATGTTTTGATAATGACTTATGAATCCCTATCCATGGAATCTCTAAAACATCAGGTATTGGATACGACATGAAGTCCTCGAAGATGATTGAGTGGCCAAGATGAGATCATCAGCCCTTGGTATTTGAGGAGATTGACTCAACGAATGAGATGCGAAGAAATCCTTGGCCAAGGTAATAGAAATATCTGAGGAGTTCTCAATGATTATCCATATCAATATAAACTTGAGTGACCGATTAGGGTTTGATGGTTGATGATATCATCAGTCATTCATGAGTCTCTTGAAGATGAAGGATTATACCTACATGGTAATCAATGACGGAAAGGTTCTATAAGGGAGTTCTTACATACTCTATATCTCCTAGAGTATGTGGTATAGCTTGACATCGAACAAGCTGACAACTCAACCTATCAATTGGGTTAAATCGGTCCTTGATTAATTAATCTACATGTTGATGTGGATAATTAATTAAGGTTGACCAATAAGGTGTTAATTAGCCTATAGAATTATTAACTAGTGAGATGTATGGACTTGGAGGGTCACACACATAAGGTCTATGGATGTTGGTGGATATAGACATAATTATAAGGGTTTTTATGAAAAATCCACATACCCAATGTCTATAAATAGGGGGAGAATGACCACAACTCAAGGTGCCCATGCAAGCCTTGTGGAAATTCTCTCCTTTCTTCCCTTTCTCTCTTAGTGAAGAGCTTCGAAGAAGAGATCTAACATCTAGAGATTGTGTGGATACCACTAGAGGCTAAAAACTTGAATAGCTTTAAGAACTCCTTCTAGAGAACCCTGTAAGTATGTTTTCTCATACATACTAGATGATAAGATCATCTATTCTTGATGCCTCAATATTTTGAATATCTGATTGAATGTATTTTTCTGAATTCGATGTTTTGATCAAAGTTTTTGAAGGCTTATCAACCTCAAAGTGCAATAGATGTTAAATCAAACATTCAAAAAATTTGAAGCACCTATAATAGATAATCCTATTATATATTCTAGATGATCATATCATCTAATATAAATGAAAATTCATACTTATAGGATCATCTAAAGGAGTTCTTAAAGCCATTTAAGTGTCCAGCCTTTAACAGTATCCATGTAGTCACTAGATGATTGGATCTCCTCTAGAACATTCGCCACCACAAAAAGAAGAGAAGAGAGGGGAGAATGTTCCTCTAAGCTCTCATGGTCACCTTTGTTATGGTCGTTCTCTCTCTATTTAAAAACTTTGGGAATGTGAACTTTTCACAAAAACCTTTATATTTATGTCTATATCCACTAATGGCCATTGATAGTTAAATATAATATCATTCAAATATTCATATGGATCTATTTACTAAACTCTTTCTCCAAAGAGCACTAATAACATGCAATTTCATGCATTAATATCATACATTTTATGCACTTTTCTTAAAAAATATAGTCATAAATGTATGTAATTATGAGTTAAAATGATTAAAATAATAATTCTTATACATTTAAAGGATATTCTTGATTTTTCATAAATTAATAAAATTTTATAATCATTTAATGACATTGATTTGTCAAGAATATAATTATATATATAATGAATTTACATTTTTCTAAATTTTCTAAAATTTGTAAGGAATTTTAGAAATTCAATTTATGAAAATAATTTTTTTATATATAAAAGAAAAAAAAGATGAGAGGGACTCTCTCTCTCTCTCCTTCTATCGTGACATAAATTGTTCTTCAAGAGGAGAGGCGTGAGGAGAAGCTATCCTCTCCTCTCGTCTTCCTTTTCTCATTTCTTCTCCTTCCTCTTTTTCTCTCCTCCCATTCTTCCTTCTTTTCTTCTCCTCCTCCAATTCCTTCTCCTCTCTTTTCTTGCGTGTGCATCCATGCATGAGTAAGGGGGAGAAAAGTTTCTCCCCCTCTCTTCATCTTCTCCCATGCGCACGTGTACGGGGGAGGAAGAGATCCTCTCTACCCTCTCTGAATTATTCCATTTCCCTCTTTCTCTCTCTCACACGTGTGCGTGCGCGAGCTTCTAAAGGGAAGAGGATGGAAGAACAACTTTCCATGCTACCCATCTCTCTCTTTCTTGCTCTCTCGCAACGGAAGAAAGTTTTTTCTGTCGCAAAGAGAGGTGCGCCACCCTCTCTCGTTAGAGAGAAGCGTGTATGTGTGTTCTCTCTCTCTCCCATGTCCTCCTCGAACTCTGTCTCCAGCTTCTCTCACCAGCCTTCTGTCACACGAGGAGCGGCATGTCTCCATCTTCTCTCCTTTTTGTCTCTACCTCTTTCTTCTTTCCCTTTCTCTTTCTTCTCCTCCGTAATTTTCTCCATCGTCTGCACTTCTCGCATGTGCTTTTTACCATCAAAGGAGAGAGTAGAGAAAAGAGAGAGAAGAGAGAAGCAAGAGGTTAGAGGAGAGAGAAAATATTTTTTTAGGTGTGCAAGTTGACTGGGCTGGAACGGATTGACTAGTGCGATTTGAGGAGAGAGAAGATTAAAGTGACAGTCCATATTTCTCTAAATTAAAAGCTCGATATCCAATGATCCTAATGAAGTTAGGGGCTGAAATTTTAAGGGCATGATCGTCATTTCAAGCTCTATAGATGTGTTGGAGCTAATTATAAATTTGAGAGGAAAAAATTAGTATTCTTAATGTTTCGTTGTGTGTCTCTAGAATTGGCTAGTCAGAAGGAAATGATGCAACAATTGATCATTTTTCATGTATGGAGCCTCACTTTTAGTGAGTTTCTTCTCTTTTCTATTCATTCCTGGTGTTGGATGTAAAACGTCTAATCTGAGTAAAAATATACAAGGTCTCAAAGGTATATTTTGATTAGAGAGCATCACTAGAGTGTGTTTTATCATGAATCCTTATATTAGAATCATTTTCTATCCATATTTTCTATTTTGTTCATATTTTCATAAATACTTTTATATTTTCAAACCCAAAAATCATTTTATCACCATTGATTAAGGGTTCAATCTTTGAAAAGAGTTTGGAAAATTTGATAGGTTCATTTCATTCCCTTGTACATCTTTATCCTTTCATCGATCATTTCCTCTCTATTAATCTACAAAAATACCAAACATATTTCTTGATTTCAATGTCTTAACCTTCCTCCTCGTGAATTCGACCTCCACTATTTTAAATTAAAATTTGAATTTGAAGAGTTGAGTATATTTTATATATATATATATATGAATTTGCGCATTCAAGGACCATATTTTTACGCATATCAAGCACCCATTATCTATCCTTTGTGTCTCTACATTGATGGCCACAAGATTCAACCATACTAATCATATGAGTAGGCTCAGATAGTGCTTTTCTTTTCAGAAAATTCGATGTCCTTCTCGAATATCTCACGAATATGAATATTTAGA
This sequence comes from Lemna minuta, assembly GCA_024174645.1. Classification (NCBI taxonomy): domain Eukaryota; kingdom Viridiplantae; phylum Streptophyta; class Magnoliopsida; order Alismatales; family Araceae; genus Lemna; species Lemna minuta. The sequence continues at coordinate 3,958,843 of CM044108.1, forward strand.
ACATATATTAAAAGACTAGTGATTATTGTATTATGATCTCATCGAGTTAACAATGAGTTGCGACACCATTGGCTCTTCCTTAATTCCTACGTTTCTGCCATCCATCTACATAATAATATCATATTCCATCAATTTATGTATTTTTCAACACAATGACAAACAACACACAACAAATGCGAATTTGAGCAGATTTCAAAATGTTTGTTCTTATTAATGAACATGTTAACACATCCCTATGACTTTCCACACAATCTCCCAATGTTTAGATCTCCTCTTCAAAGCTCTTCACCGAGAGATAAAAAGAAGAAAGGAGAGAATTTTCACAAGGCTTGCATGAGCACTGATAACATGCTAAATAAACATGATAAAACATGATTATTAATGCATATTAAGGCATAAATAATTTCATTTCCATGCATGTTATCATATTTATGAGTTTTTTCTATCATTCCATGAAAAAGTCATTATAATCTCAAAAATACTTTAAATTAGGGTTAAATATGATGATTTAAAGATAAATAATTGAATAACTCATCTTTACTTGAGATTATAGATGTTTTTAAAGTTAAAATAATGAGAGAAATCATTTTATAAACATTTCTTTAAATTTTCTTAAGTTAAAAACTTTAAAGAATAAATGTATTTTTGAAATGGAAATTAAAACTCTCATTATTTATTAATTTTGACTCTTTAGAATGATAGATAATTAAATTCTAGATCAAATGAAAGAAATTTGGATTAAGTTGGAGTTATATTTTGAAAGTTATGAATTTTCTAATTTTTAGGGATTTTTCTAGATTTTTCTGAATTTATTTTCAATTTTTAAGTGATTAAAACAATTTAAAAGGAAAAAAAGGGGGTTTATTTTCGTGCGGGACCCACATGGATGCGACGTGGCACTGGGGCCATGTGGCAGAGCCACACGGACCCACGAGAGCACCTGCGTGGCGCGATGTGACACATACATATATATATCTTATTACTTAGGGTTATAGTACATATAAGCATTCCGTAGTTGGAATTTAAGCTAACCCTTTTAAACGTCACATATTATATACCCGCTGGTTTCCCTTAATTTTCTCCGTGTGGGACTAAGTTCCACACAGAATTTTAAATGCGCAGGACACGTGGCCGAAGGAGTAGTGTTGGATCAAGCGATTGACCGATCGAAGGGCATGGATCGTGTGGACTCACGGTCCACTGGATCTCATCAAGTGCATGTGCTTTAAAGAGGGAGTTATAACAGCTCAGATTAACGCGCGGGGGGAGCAACTTGATCGTCTGATCGCGATCCAATGGCGGCGATCAGATGCTTTATAAAACGCTTATCCACGTGGATTAAATCCAAGCCCTCCATCAAGATCAGACGGCCACAATTTAAGTGAAACAGTTCATGGTGAACCGTTTCATCTAAACCGTCGATTGAAATCCATCGGACGGTTACGCCCAAAATCTGTATAAATAGAGATGTTCTTCTGATTTCAAAAGCATTCGAGAGAAAATCAATCCAATTGATCTATTTAGACACCAATACTCTTGAATATCTCGATCCCATATTCTTCTACACACATTTCCGCATCCACGGAGGGTTTGAGATCGAGATTTGGCTGAGTAGAGAGGGAGAAATCGACGCTTGAATCTCCACATCGCGGTTTCTTCAGATTTTCGATTATCCCCGATTAATCGAGCTAATCCAATCGCAATTTGGGATTAGTGGAGGTGGTTTTTTCTAATCCATTTATGTTTAATTTTGAATTAGATTAGGAATTGAAGTTTAATTTCGTTTAATTTTATTCAAAATCGTGATTTCTAAGTTTCAGAAATTTCATCTCACTTCGATCTTCAATTTCTCCGCGAAATCAAAGTCAAATTCGATGATTTTTTATTACGTGGAATCGTCTTGAAGTTCTCTTTCATAATTTATCATTTTCCCCAATTTCTATCATCGATTCATCGTCCGATTTGATCAAATTTGAAGAGATCATCATAAATTTCCTTATTTCCTTGTGGATTCGACCCTTATTTACCATTATACCCCTCAATTCGAGATATTTTCATCAAATTGGTAAGTTTGGACTTTGTTTTGACACGAGACCGTTTGAAATTGATGACCACGCGGTCTCCGCTCATCAAGCACCTTGAGTTGTGGTCGTTTTCTCCCTATTTATAGATAGTGGGTGTGTAGATTTTTCATAAAAACCCTCATAATTATGGTGTAGATCCACCAATATCCTTAGACCTTATATGTGAAAAAAATTACTGCCTAGGTTCATATATCTCTATAGTTAATAACTCTAAAAACCCAATAACACCTTATTGGTTAACCTTTATTAATTATCTTCATTAACATATAAATAAATTAATTAAGGATCGATTTTACCGAACCGATATATTAAGTTGCTAGTTGTCGGGTGCTAAGCTACACTATGTAATCTAGAAGATGTGTAGTATATAAGAACACCCATATAGAACTTTACCGCCATTGATTACCATGTATGTAGAATCCTTTGTTATATGAGACTTATGAATGACTTAGGGTATGGTCAACTATTAAACCCTAATCGATCACTCAAGTTAGTACTGATGCATAGAAGAAATCATCAAAAACTTTGATGAAATACAATTTTATGCATTAATATGATACATTTTGTGTACTTTTATCAAAAATCTAATCATAAATGCATGTGATCATGATTTAAAATGAATAAAATTATAATTCTTATGTTTTAGAGGATATGCTTGATTTTTCATAGATTATAGTATTTTATGAGCATTTAATAGTATTGACTTATCAAGAATATTAATTTATTAATACTGATTCTATGAGCATTTTATTTTATGGATTTTCTAGACCTTTTAAGGAATTTTTATAAATTAAAATCTCTCTCTCTCCTTCTCTTTCTCCTTCTCCTTCTCCTTCTCTCCTGTCCTCACTCTCCCCTCCGTTCGCTCTCTCTCTCTCTCTCTCTCTCTCTCTCTCTCTCCTCTATCATGAGGAGAAGTGCGAGGAGAGGCACACCTATGCGACCTCTCCTCTCACCCTTTTTCTTCCCCTCACCATCCCATCTCCTTCTTCCTTCTTCTGCATCTTCTCCTCCTTGATAACATGCATTTATAACTTAAATTATTATCCTATTTAACTCATATTCATGCTTATGTTATGTGAATATGATGCATGTTATCATAGTTTTTATGAATTTTCTCCATTGGTATGCCATTCTACTAAAGTTCATATTTATGCATAAATTAGGGTTAATTATGTGCTTTCTTGATGATCAATATTTTTGCAAGGTTAAATTAATAGGAATTAAGTATTTTCCTTAATTTAATTTGACTTTAGTAGATGATTAGAAGATTTAATTTTAAGAAGAGAATGTTGGATGATATAAAATAGACTTTTTAAGAAATTATCTATGTTTATTTGAAATTCATCTTATATGATTATTTTAATTTGTATTTTTAGATGGCATAATATTAAAGATGAAGGAATTTGTGATCGAATGGAGAAAATTTGAGTTAAAAAGGAGTTATATAAATGAATTTATGAATTTCTTAATTTTATAGTATTTTATGGATTTTATTTTGAATTTTAAGGATTTATTTAATTGTGCGGGACCCCCGGAGGTGACAAGGCATGATGCAGACACATGGTGGGGCCACGTGATAACATGCGATATTTACATCATAAAATATGATTTCTGATGCATATTTAAGTATAAATGATTTCATTTCCATGCATGTTATCATACTTATATGTATTTTTCTATTATTCTCTTAAAAAGTCATTATAATCTCAAAATACTTTAATATAGGGTTAATTTTGATAAATTAGAGTTTATTAATTTGATAAACCATATTTTCTTGAGATTATAACTGTTTTTAAAGTTAAAATAATAAGAGAAACAATTTTTATAAACATTCATTTCATTTTCTAAAGTTTAAAATCTTAATAAATGAATGTATTTTTGAAATAATAATTTTAACTCTTATTATTTATTAAATCTGACTTTTTAGAATAATAGATAATTAAATTTTGGATCAAATGAAAGAAATTTGGATTAATTTGGAGTTATATATTAAAAGATATAATTTTTACAATTTAGGGAATTTTTCTGGATTTTTAAACCGTTTTTCTTATTTTATGTTCGATTTTTAACCCGTTTTTAATAAATAAAAAATAAAAAAAAAGTTTTTAGTTTTTTGTGCGGGCCCCGTGTGGATGCGACGTGGCAGCGCCACGCGGACCCGCGCAGCGCCTACGTGGCGTGTTATACATATATATATTATTATTTACTATAGTATAAAAGAGCTCTTTAGCCTGCCCTATATGGGGAGGGTTATTAACCCTATAAACCGTCGGGTGTTATAAACCCGACGGTTTCCTAAATACATTCTATGTGGGACTAAAATATGCGTTATTTTACTATGCAGGTGACGTGGACGTACTCGGAGCGTCGGATCAAGCGGGCGATCAATCAACGCGCGTCGATCGCGTGCACCCGCGGTCCACCGGAAGATCAATCGCACGTGCTTTAATTAAAGAAGTTATAACGGTCGTGATTGAGTTTGGCGGGGAGCATTGCAATCGTCGGATCGCGATCCAACGGTGCAAAAATAATGCGTTTTTATAAGGCTTTTCGTCAAGACTCATCCAGATCGTCGGATCAAGATCAAAAGGATGCAATCAAGAGCGTTTTTAAAACGCTTATCTGAGGAGTGATCGGAGCCCTTCATCGAAGATCGGACGGACGCGACATTTCCAAAAACGGTCCATCGTGGACCGTTTATTGTAACCGTCGATCGTTTCGATCGGACGGTTATGATCAAATACCCTATAAAACTCTATATTCTTCATCAATCTAAGCATCCGAGTTGAGATTTCAAGCAAACTGAGCTGTCTAGACACCCTCTCTCTCTCGTTTCTCTCGAGTTCTTCCTCTTCCTCTTTCATTTCCGCATCCATGGAGGGGTTGAAATCAAGATTTGGTGGAGAATCGAACGAGAAATCGCAGCTTGAAGTTCGTCGTGACATTCTTGGCATTTTACGCGATTAATCGGTTTAATCGCGACGATTTGATCGCTATACAGGTTTAGTGGAAGCAGTTTTTCCTAGATTATCTTCCTATTATGTTTAATTTTCGTTTAGATTAGGTTTTAGATTTTAATTTCATCAAATTTAGCTCAAAATCACGATTTTAACCTTCGAAAATTTCTCTCCACTTCAAATTTTGATTTCTCCGCGAAATCAAGTCCAAATTCAATGATTCTTGATTCCGTGGATCCGTTTTGAAGTTATCTTTCTAAATCCACCATTTTCCCTAATTTCTCACCTCAATTCATCGTCCAATTTGACCAAATTCCAAAAGATATCTCGAAAATACCTTAATTCCCTGTGGATTCGACCCTTGTTTACCATTATACCCTTCAATTCACTCTTAATTCCCCAAATTGGTAAGTTCAGAATAATTCTTGACACGAGACCGTGTGAAATCGACGACCTCGCGGTCTCGTCTCATCAAATGGCGCCGTTGTCGGGGAATTAAGGCAATTTTCGATCAAATTAAGTCAATTTTGACTTGGTCAACGTGGATTTTTCTCTTAATTTCTTGAAATTCAAGTAATTCAATCGTATTTTGAGTGATCTGAAGTAGAAATCCATCTTCAAGATCCTTAATTCGATAAGAATAAGTGATTTTTTTCTCCTTTTCTAAGGATTACGGACGATCACTTACTTAAAATCGCGTTAAGAACGCGTAACTCTCACGGATACCGACACTTAGGTACGAATGATTTCAATTTTTAATATTTTGTAAGTATTTATAAGTTATCATCCATCTACGTACCCGATCCACTCTTCATGAGAAGACGAACAGCTTGGAGAGTACGGAATAACCCCCTAGAAATAGACCTGTTTGAACGATCCTCGCAGACTCCCGAAGCTACCGAGACCGACTCAACTTTTGATCCTACCGAACTAGTAGAAATGGCCCGGAATGATGAAGGAAATGCTAGGAAACGCCTTAGTGACTATGCTAGGCCCGTCCTCCAGCGACCCGTCACTAGAATTCACGCACCCCTAGGACGAGGGGCCAATTTTAGAATAGACTCCCACGCAATGAGCATGCTGCCTATCTTTCATGGTAAGCCTTCCGAAGATCCTTATAGACATGTAGATGAGCTCTCCCAAGTTTGTGAGATCAATCACCTTCAAAATGTCCCCGCCGACACGATGAAGATGAAACTCTTTCCCGCTACCCTTAGAGATAGAGCCAAGGACTGGTTTTTAAAATTAGGGAAAGAATTCACAAGTTGGACCGAGATGGAGGAGGAGTTTTTAAGAAAGTATTATTCCATAGGAAAAACCACCTCCATCCGAAAAGCCATCCGAGAGTTCACCCAAGGCTCAAGTGAGACCTTCCACGAGGCCTGGTAACGACTAAGAGATCTTACGAGGGAATGCCCACACCATGGCGTATCTAACCACGAATTAACTCAAATTTTTTATGACGGGTTAGGCCTGCAAGATAGATACCTTTTGGATGCAGCTAGCGGCGGCACCTTTATGAGCAAATATGAAGACAACGCGATGGATCTCATCGAAACGGTGGCAGAAAATAGTCACCATAATGCGGCGAAACCATTTGGAAAAGGTGCAATGCCGAAAGCTCTAGACGCCAAGTCAGCGGAGACGGGGATGCTCCTTGAAAGGATCGATAAAATGGCAGAAGTCCAAAACTTACTCCTGGACCGACTCAACATCCGCAACGGTTCTGAAGGACTCGCCCCCGTCTCACTTCAAGAAGCATCACCATGCGCGACGTGCTCAAGATTCAATCACGTCGAATTAGATTGCCCCGTGATGGCAATCCAAGGGCAAGGAATGTATAGACAAGGTCCATCAGGAGGACCGAGTTAACATGGACGACCAAATTATCCAGGTAATTACCCTAATCAATATAATACCCCTGTTTTTAACAATTCCTTGCAGAATAATGGCTATAGGAGGAACAACGATCAACCTTATCCTCCACAATACAACGGTCAGCAAAATTGCCCTAATCAAAGACCGTCGTCATTTGTCCCGCCGACTCAACCACAAGCATACACGCAAGCTCCACGCCAAACCACGCCGGCATTCGACCCGATCCTCGGCGCGATCTCGCAATTAATGGAGCAAATGACGAGGATGAACTCACGCGTGGACGAAATTCAAGACTTCGTCAAAACGAACGTCCAACCGACGACAGACAAAAAGGGTAAGCAAGTAACTTTTACTGACCAGTTACCCTCGCAGGCCACGGCAAACCCAAGAAATCAAGGAGCTTCGTCGACCCAGACTCACAACATTAACCATCTACACGTCGACGAAGAAGCCATAGAATCAGCCCTGGCCGTATCAAGCCTTCGGAGTGGGAAAACTCTGTCGGATCCATACAAGGATCGCCCTTTCCACCAAGGCCAAAAAGAAGCAGAAGAAATGCCAATTATCGTCGACCAAGACACTTATTCAGAAGACGATGAAGAACAGGTTACGGCTGAACCTAACCCTGATAAATACAAGCCTCATGTGCCTTATCCTCAAGCCCTAAACCGACCAAAAGTCAAGACTAGCGAAACCGACAACAACCTACTAGAAGCCTTTAAAAAGGTGACGATAACCATTCCCTTAACAGAAGCCCTCAAGCATATCCCTACCTATGTAAAATTCCTAAAAGGTATATGTACCCCCCATAGAAGCCCTAAACGGATCCAACTTAGTGAGACGGTAAGCTCCATCATGATGAATTCCTTACCCGTAAAAAAGAGAGATCCGGGAGCACCCATGATCACGAGTGAAATCGGAGGAATGTCCTTTACTAGGTCCCTACTAGATACAGGAGCCAGTATAAACATCCTCCCTAAAGCTGTATTCGACCGTCATCATGTAGGGGAGTTACAACCATTCCTAGTAGAGTTATGCTTAGCCGATGGATCTGTTAGGAAGCCCCATGGACTAGTAGAGGATGTCATTGTGAGGATAGAAGATTGTTACTTCCCGGTAGACTTCCTAGTGGTCGACATGAAAATGACTAAGGAGCTGAGCCAAGCCCCGATCATATTAGGACGACCCTTCCTAGCTACCGCGAAAGCCGTAACCGACTGGGGGAAAGGAGAAGTTATTCTTAAAGTGGGAGAGCACACCGTGAAGGTCGACATCAACAAGCTAATGAAATACCCTTCACGGGCATCTGAAGATTTGGGAGCCATCGACTTCGCCGATGATCAAGACATAGACGAATGCGTAGAAGAAGTGATGATGATCGACGAGGAAGCAAGATATGAAGAGCTTCCGATGGACGAGCCAACTTTGCAGCTCAAAACTCTCCCGTCTACACTCAAGTATGCCTTCCTTGATGAAGAGAAAGCAAAGCCAGTAATTATTTCGTCCAAGCTGGACCTCAAGCAAGAAGAGAAATTGCTGGAAGTGCTAAGGAAGAATAAAGAAGCAATCGGATGGACCCTGACAGACCTAAAAGGGCTAGACCCTTCACTATGTACTCATCGCATCTTCCTATAGGATGAGTCAAGACCCGTCAGGGAGGCCCAGAGACGACTCAACCCAACGGTATGGGAGGCCGTAAAAGAAGAAATTCTTAAATGGCTAAATGCAGAAATTATCTACCCCATATCCAATAGCCAATGGGTGAGTCCGGTACACGTCGTCCCGAAGAAAGCCGGAGTAACGGTTACGATGAACGAGAAAGGCGAGGAATTCCAGACGCGCCTACCGACGAAGTGGAGGGTCTGCATAAACTATCGGAAGTTGAACTCCGCAACCAAGAAGGACCACTTCCCGCTACCGTTCATTGACCAGATCCTGGACCGACTGGCAGGATCAAACTACTTCTGCTTCCTCAACAGATACTCGGGCTATAATCAGATTGCTATCCACCCCGACGATCAAGAGAAGACAACGTTCACATGTCCTTTTGGCACCTTCGCCTTCAGACGCATGCGATTCAGACTCTGCAACGCCCCCATGACCTTCCAACGATGTATGACAGCTATCTTCTCCGACTTTCTTGGCGACAATTTAGAAGTCTTCATGGATGATTTTTTCGTCTTTGGAAACGACTTCGAAACTTGTCTTGCTCACCTGATGAAGATACTGGAGGTATGCGTGAGGAAACGACTGGTACTCAGCTGGGAGAAATCCCACTTCATGGTACGAGAGGGAGTAGTGCTCGGGCACATCGTCTCGGGCAAAGGCTTAGAAGTGGATAAGGCCAAGATAGAGGTCATCCAAAACCTCCCTCTACCTAACACCGTGAAGGATTTGAGGAGCTTTCTCGGGAACGTTGGCTTCTATCGACGATTCATCCAAGACTTCGCGAAAGTTTCCAAGCCCCTCACCACCCTTCTTTGTAAAGACAAAGACTTCATCATTGACGAAGAAGGGAAGCGCGCATTCAAGACATTGAAGCAAGCACTGATCGAGGCACCAATTCTACAAAGTCCTAATTGGGACTTACCCTTCGAGATTATGTGCGACGCTTCGGATTACGCGGTGGGAGCGGTCTTGGGACAGCGACTGGACAAGAAGCCGACGGCCATCTGCTACGCAAGTAAGACGATGGAGAAAGAGCTTCTGGCAGTGGTCTACGCTCTCGAGAAGTTCCGGCCTTACATCTTGGGGAGCAAGATCATCATCTACACTGATCATGCGGCCCTGAAATACTTGCTCTCCAAGAAAGAGGCCAAACCAAGACTCATATGATCGGTGCTGCTCCTTCAAGAATTCGACTTGGAGATAAAAGACAAGAAGGGCAGCGAAAACTCGGTGGCGAATCACTTATCGCGTCTCCACATCTCAGGAAGAGAGGACATCAAAGAGACATTTCCAGACGAGCATCTCCTCGCCATCTCGAGTTACGCCCCCTGGTACGCGCACATCGTCAACTTCATCGTAACTGGATCGATCCCGGAGCACTGGAATCGACACCAAAAAGATAAGTTCTTCCACGAGCTCAAGTACTATTTCTGGGAAGAACCACTTTTGTTCCACCTAGGATACGACCAGATCATCCGACGATGCGTACCAGAGGAGGAGCAGGGAAACATACTGGCGATGTGTCACTCATCGACGTGCGGAGGACACTTTGCGGCACGAAAGACCGCGGACAAGATCCTACAGAGCAGCTTCTACTGGCCATGATTATTCTTCTTCATAGTGTGATAACATGCAATCTTAACATGATAAAACATGATTATTTATGCAAAATAACGCATACAACATTCCATTTATATGCATGTTATCATATTTTGAGTGCATTTCTATCATTCTATGCAATTTTATGTTATAATCTCAAAATGCGTAATTTAGGGTTAATTATGATGAATTAAAGATAAAAGATTTTATAACCCATCTTTACTTGAGACTATAAATAGTTTTTAAAGTTAAATAATAGGAGAAATCATTTTTATGAACATTCATTTAATTTTCTATAGTTAAAATCTTAAAGAAATGAATGTATTTTTGAAATAAGAATTAAATCTCTTGTTATTTAAATAATTTGACTTTTCAGAATAATAGATAATTAAATTTCAGATCAAACGAAAGAAATTTGGATTAATTTGGAGTTGTATTTTAAAAGATATGATTTTTACAATTTTTAGGGATTTTTCTTGATTTTTTCCGATTTAATTTCGATTTAAATAGATTAAAATGAATAAAAAATTACAAAAAGCGCGCGGGCCCCAAGTGGATGCGACGTGGCACGCAAGGCCACCTGGCAGCACCACGCAGACCCGCGCAGTGCCTACGTGGCGCATATATTATATATTTATATAGTATACATATTATATAAATGATATTCGGCTCTCCGTAGACCAGAGAGGTATTCAAACGTCTTAGATCGTCGGGTCTTATAAACCCGACGATTTTCTTTTTCATTTTCCGTGTGGGACTAATCCACACCTCTTTCCTATTATGCAGGTGACGTGGCTTAACGAGGAGCGTCGGATCTCTTGAACGATCGATCGACACGCGTCGATCAAATGGACGCGCGGTCCACCTATTAAGATCATCGCACGTGCGTTAATTCTATGGATTATAACGGCTGCGATCGAATGTGACGTGGCTGCATTACACACGTCGGATCAACGGTGCGACAAATCAACGCGTCGATTCTTTGAGCCAGAAGTACACCGGATCAAGATCATACACGTGCGCAATTCTCAAGCGTTATAACGGTCCAGATCGAACCATGGTGGGAGCATCCGGACCGTCGGATCGCGATCCAAGGGGCTAAATCGGAGCGTTTTTATAACACTTATTGATGGGATCATCCTGGCGCTCCATTTTCAATCCGACGATCGCGACTTAATTGAAACGGTCCACGATGGACCGTTTCATCGTAACCGTTGATCGAAACGATCGGACGGTTACACCCAAATTTCCTTTAAATAGACTTATTCTTCGTCGTTGCATGTATTCGAGTTGGATTTCAATCAAATTGAACTGTCTAGACACCATTCCACTCGTTTCTCTTGATTCCATCCTCTTCCTCTTTCACTTCCGCATCCATGGAGGGGGTGGAAATCAAGATTTGGTGGAGAATCGAATGAGAAATCGCAGCTTGAAGCTCGTCGTGACGTTCTTGGCATTTTTCGCCATTAATCGGTTTAATCGCGACGATTTGATCGCTAAACGGGTTTAGTGGAAGCGGTTTTTCCTAGATTATCTTCCTATTATGTTTAATTTTCGTTTAGATTAGGTTTTAGATTTTAATTTCATCAAATTTAGCTCAAAATCATGATTTTAACGTCCGAAAATTTCTCTCCACTTCAAATTTCGATTTCTCCGCGAAATCAAGTCCAAATTCGATGATTCTTGATTCTGTGGATTCGTTTTGAAGTTATCTTTCTAAATCCACCATTTTCCCTAATTTCTCACCTCAATTCATCGTCCAATTTGACCAAATTCCAAAAGATATCTCAAAAATACCTTAATTCCCTGTGGATTCGACCCTTATTTACCATTATACCCTTCAATTCACTCTTAATTCCCCAAATTGGTAAGTTCGGAATAATTCTTGACACGAGACCGTGTGTAATCGATGACCTCGTGGTCTCATCTCGTCACCATGCAAGCCCACATGGATGCCTACGTGGTGCCTACGTGGCCTGAACAGTGATATCGGACGGACGGGATTAAATCGTGCAATCGACGGTCGGGATTAAATCGCGCAATCGGACGGTGGGGATTAAATCCCGCAATTGGACGGCTGAAATCACACGGAGTGAAATCCACGTCATGGGCCACGATCCCACCGATTACGCGCGATCCGACGGCTGATATTACACGGAGTGAAATCCGCGTCACGAGCCACCAATTTCGCACGATCCGACGGTTGAAATCACACGGAGTGAAATCCGCGTCGTGGGCCACGATCCACCAATTTCGCACAAACTTCTCTAGAAATAGATGTGCTCTCCCTTTGTAAACTAAACTTTTGATCGATTCGTGAAGAAATTAAGCGAATTTTGAGGAAGGTCTTAAGTTCTCGTGATCCTCGGCTTCCAAGAGTGTAGAGACGCAGCCAATCAAGCATGATAATCACGATTTAATCTCTTGATTTCATCGAATTTTCCCCTTGAATTTTGAACATCCACGAGGAAGAATCTGAGCAAATTCGATTCAATCCACGAGAATTGAAGCCCCATTCTTGCAGCAATCGGGTTAGTAGTAAGATTCGATCGATTATCAAGAGGTAATTTGAGTTTTTATTAGGTTTAGATCTTTAATTTTGCAAATTAGTTCTTAGTGTTCTTCATTTTCCCCAAAGTATAGTCCAAAAAATTCCTGATTTTGAAAATAGGATATCTCTTTGCTTATAATTTCAAATCACTTGATTTTGGCTTTATTGGATTCCTCTTTTCATCAGCTTTCCGTGGATAGCAAATTTATTGAATTCTGAGTTCATTTGACCCTCCAATTTGATGTTTGACTGAGGAGTGTTCATCTTTCATCAAAAGTCAAATGTCAACTTTTGGGGTCAATTACTTTCAATTGACAAGTCAGAATTCGATCATTTTGGTCTCTGTAGATTCCTCTGGTTCTTATCTTTCCATTTACATATAAATTTTAACATTTGGATTTCATTTGACCGGTCAATTTGATGATTTTCTCTGAGGTGTTCATTTTAGGGATTTTCTGATATTTAATTTTCAATAATTCATAGTAAATCCATTTCTTATCCAAAAATCACGAATTTTATATAAATAAATTCCGTGTTCTCTCTAGTTTCTAAATATATAACTTTCGTAATCATCTGGCATTTTTTATTCTCTGATTTTACATAACACCTACTGTTGGTCAAAGTCAATGCTTTGACTTTTCTCTGTCAAATCCGAGATTTCAATTCTTAAAACTTCTTATTAGGTCTATTTATATCATTTCTATTCATCACATCTTACTTTTACTTCTTTAAAACCCCTTTTAACCCTAAGTTTGACTAAGTCAACTCTGTAATTAAAGCCAACCTTGCTCTTTGTGGATCGACCCGATACTTACACATTACTTGATTTTATATCCTAAATTTGTGAGTTCGGTTTTATATATTTTGTTTGACCGGCGTTTTTGAGTTTTAACGACGCACGAAAACACTCTGTCACTCCTCCACTTCCCTCTCCTTTCTCTTCTTGTGTGTGCGAGTGCGCAAGCTTCTAAGGGGAAGAGGACAGAAGAACGACCTTCCGTCCTCCCCCTCTCTCACTTTCTCTCTCTCGCGACGAAAGAAAATTTTTCGTCGTGAAGAGATGCGCACCACCCTCTTTCATGAGAGAGAGGCTCTTGTGTGTTCTCTGCTGGGATATGAGGCTCAAAAAACTCTCCAAATCTTTGTCCAAAATAATGATTGTAGCGGAAGGTGTTGAATCAAAACATTCAACATCGTGGAAGCACCAAGAATAGATGATCTCATCATCCATTCTAGGTGATCCTATCATCTAGCATAGAATAAAATTCATACTTGGATCATTTGAAAGAGTTCTTCAACCGTTCAAGCGTCCGGCCTCTAGCGGTATCCACACAGTCTCCAGACGATCGGATCTCCTCTTGAACACTCGTCACCACGAGAGGAAGAGAAGAGGGAGGAGAAGTACAACTAGGCTTGCATGGGCACCTCTATTATGGTCGTTCTCCCCCTATTTATAGACTTTGAGAATGTGAAATTTTCACAAAAACCCTTATTATTATGTCTATATCCATTGACGTCCATTGACCTTATGTGTGTGACCCTCTAGGTCCATATATCTCGCCAGTTAATGACTCTATCAACCCAATAACACTTATTGGTCCTTCTTATCAATTAACTATATCAATATATAGATTAATTGAATAAGGACCGATTTAACCCAATCGACAGGTTGAGTCGCCAGCCCACTGGGTGCCAAGCTACACCACGTTCTCTAGGAGATATGAAGTATATTAGAACTCTTTCATGGAACCTTGCCATCATTGGTTACCGTGTACGTATAATCCTTCATCCACACGAGAGTTATGAATGACTTAGGGTATGGTTAATTGTCAAACCCTAATCCGTCACTCAATTTAGTACTGATGCGAGTTGGAAATTATTGAGAACAACTTCTCTAATATTTCCGCTACCTTGGCCAAGGATTTAACCGCATCTCATTCCTTGAGTCGATCTCCTCATATACCGAGGGTGGATGATCCCATCTTGACCACACAATCATCTTCGTGGACTTCATGTCGTATCCAATATATGACGTTTTAGATATCCCGTGACTAGGGATTCGTAAGTCATAATCAAAACACGATCATCTATCCACAAGATGTCTTTGGTGTCTCAAGTCAAAGGACCACCTACACAATCATGACATGAATCAACCTGATTGATAATTAGGTATATTACCATTCAGGGATTCATGCGGATCAATTCAGTGAACTCTTTCTCCAAAGAGCACCCACTATCTATCCTTAGTGTCTCCACACCGATGGCTATAGGATCGGCCATACTCATCATATGAGATGGATCAGATAGTGCTATTCTTTCCAGATAATTCGATGTCCTTCTCGAATATCCCACGAATAGGAATGTTTAGAACATATGTTTAAAGACTAGCGATCACTATATTATGATCTCATCATAATTCACTTAGTCATTGCACATGCTCATGGACTTCATTGCAAACATCACACAAGAATGACAATGAATAAATTTCATTTCAATGAACACAAACAAGATACATGGAAGTGTGATTGGCTTATAGGCCACATAATATCCATCATTCTCTCTCTCCCGCGTACTCCTCGAACTCTCTCTCCAGCCTCTCTTGCCAGCCTTCTGTCGCCCAAGGAGAGGCGCACCTCATTCTTCTCTCCTTTCCATCTCTACCTCCTTCTTCTTTTTATTTTCTTCCTTCTTCTTTTCTTCTTTCTTGCCCTTACCGCGTCTCCTCCTCTCCCTCGTGCATTTCTCACGCGCACCCAAAAGACAGAGAGAGGATGATGACCTCCGCCTGCGCTTCTCGTCCATTGCGAGAGAGCAGAAAAGAGGGGAGAGAGGAGAGAGGAGAGAGAAGAGGAGAGAAAGAGAGTGATAACATGCTAACTAATCATGAAAATACATGATTATTAATACAAATTAAGGCATAAAACATTCCATTCCAATACATGTTATCATATTTTTTAGTGTTTATCTATCATTCTATGAAAAAGTCATTATAATCTCAAAATGCATTAATTTAGGGTTAATTATGATGAATTAAGGATAATATTTTTATAATCCATCTTTACTTAAGATTATAATTAGTTTTTAAGGTTAAATAATAAGAGAAATCATATTATATATACATATATTTTTCTAAGTTTTAAAATGTAAAAGAAATGAGTGTATTTTTTAAATAGAAATTTCTTCTTTTATTATTTATTAAATTTGACTTTTTAGAATGATCGATAGTTTAATTTATGATCCAGTTAAACAAATTTGGATGAATTTGAAGTTATACTTGGAAAGATATACATTTTTCTCATTTTTAGGGTTTTTTTTTATTTTATCTGAATTTTTTTGAATTTTTCTGAATTTAAAATCAATTTTATAATTGCGCAGATGGCGTGCCAACATCTGGAGCGTCTGATCACGCGATTAATCGTGACCGTCGATCGTCATTTAAGGCAGGAGGGGGGTATGTGGCGCAATCCTATTCGCCGAGAATTCATTTTAAAATGATTCAATCTCAGTCATCAATCTAAGGAGTTATAACAGCTGAGATTGAAACCAACGAAACGCATCTGGAGCGTCAGATCAAGATCAAATGGCGATCGTTCGATGCGTTACTTATAATGCACGTGACGTGGCGTCATCTTGACGGTCCATCTGAGATCCAACAACCGCGACTTAACCGTAACGAATCGCATCTCTGCGATTCATCAAAGCCGTTGATTGAAGATTAAATGCTCGATCGGAAGGTTACACCCAATTCGCTCTATAAATAGAGATATTCTTCGACCTTGTAAATAGGGTTGGGCGGTCCCGGTCACGGTCCAATTTTTGGCACACCATTCAGTCCAAATCTGAATTCTGTCTCGATCTCGGTCTCGCTCCACCTCAGTCAAGGTTTGGTTCGGTCTTAACTTTGGTCTCTTTTGACCATGGATATGCGTACCTAAAAAGAGATAAATATATCAGCGTCTATTAATAAATAAAAAATCATAATTAGAAACCTTACCAATGATGCTTACTGATTTGAAACAAAGAAGAAGAAGGCATAATAACATGAAAATTGGTTCGTATCTTCACCAAATTCTTCTTCATCAATATCCGCTTCATCATTTTTACTCCATGATTTTAAGGTCATCAAACTATGTATAGTTCTTGCATATAATTTTCCCCTTTTGTATGTTAATATCTCCTATCCTGATGAGAAAAGACGCTTTGATGGAGAGCTCAAAGCACAAACTGAGAGAAGTCCCTTTGCTAACATTGCAAGTCATGGAAGATATTTTTCAGACCTAATCTTAAACCACCATTGTAGAGCATGAAGATGAGAACATTCAACTTGAGAGTCATAAAAATAATCAAATATTTCATCAGATATTGGTTTTTATATTAAGATGTTTACGTTCTTCTTCCTTTTGCGCTTCATCAATTCAACCATCATTTTCAAACAAGTTGTAGAAGTATTGGATAATGGCTCACTTTATGAGCAAGCACTTGATATTAGCAGGGCAGACATCAATTGAATCAAATGCTTCAAAGTCTTTGTGATATACTCTTGCTCATCAATTGGAATATATTCAAATTTCAAAGATGGATCTAGCATTATAGCAATAGGAAAGATTGGCTTTCTTTTTACCTGTTGCTCGTATTTAAGTAAATTTGTTTTCATCACAGTATATGCTCCTTTCAGTGTCATTGATTTCTCTATGCTCATTGTTCTTCCCATGACACCTTGAGAAGGATTACCTAAGGCAACAATTGATGTGTTCAACTGATTTAATAAAAGATCAAAAATAGAAGTAACATTAGGCGATGTAATGGCCTATGATTGAGAAAACATCTCAATGCCTTCCTAAAAAGCTAGAAGTTCATTTGCAAAAATCTTATGAAGATCCCACTCTTGTGACATGATTAAAGAAATTCATTTACCATCTTTAAGACAAGTGGTTGCCATTGCATTCAACACCTTCCTCTTGTCCCATGCTGTTGTAATCATGACATATGTCGAATTCCACCTAGTGGGGACATCTATGGTTAATAAGTTTTTATTTGACATTTTGTACCTCTCACATAATTCCCTGTACTAATGAATTCTTTGTAGTGTGTTATTTGCTGCAAAAACAAGTTTTCGAAGCTGATGAAGAATTGCTCCAAATGGTCTTTGTGAAGTAACTTGTATGTCATCTTCTTCACACTCTTCATCACCCTCACTTTCTAAAAATAATGAAGTTAATGATGAATTACCCAACTGCTTCAAGCCTCCTTGAACATCTAGGTTGAGAACATGGGCCATACATGGCACATGGAATTGATTGGTGAATGTCGATCCACTCTCACGTAATAAATTTTTCAAGCTTGCCACCATTGTCTTGTTATTGCTAGCATTATCTGTTGCGATAGCAAAAACCTAGCCAAAAAAATTGATATTTATAGATTTAAGATTGAAAATAAGGAAGGTAAAATTCATGTTTACTTAACTTTTGAGTGAGATCATACTCTTCTAACACACGATGCACCACCTTTGCTAAAATTATCCCTTGTTGTGATACACCCAACTCCTCAACGGCGAGCACTTGTTCATGAAGTCTCCACATATCATCAATCCAATGTATTGTGATCCCAAGTATTGCCACATTATTTGTAGTTGTCCAAGTGTCTATAGTAAGGGACACCCTTTCAATTGGTCGAAGTAATTCTCTTACCTTATCCCTTTCATCTTCAAATAGTTCCATCCCTCATCGTCCGGCATGGCGGCTAGGAATCCGTGCTTCACCTTGTACTAAGTAGTTGCACAAAATTTTAAATTGATGATGATCAAGTAGCGTAAAAGGTGCATCTGTCTTAACAATTAAATCTATGCACTCTTTCATTGTCTGCTCTGAATTCCTGCCTGAAAATTTTGAAGTCTTCGAGAAATTTTCTATTAAAGCATTAGGAGCATTTGATGGCCTTAGTTGCTTATAAATCTCAACATGAAACCTTTACAAGTGCTTCCATAACTTGATTGTGCTACTACTTCTATCCCTCTTCACTTTTATCTCTTTCGATTGGGTAGCTACCTTACAAATTTTGCAAAGATACTCACCGTTCGTGATCTTCATGAAATGTACGAAGAATGGTGAGGCTTTTCTTCGTTGTGAAGAGCCTGTAGCTGTAGCACTTGTAGAAACAAATGTTGATGCATTATTTGATTCAATCTAAAAGAAAAAATATAGCATTAGTAAGCTATGATCATATTTTTTAGAGATCAATGTAAAATAAAATGTACCTCATCTCCAATTGATTCCATTGATGATAATCTAAAACACAGGTTAAAAATTAGATTAAAAATTTGATTTAAAAGGAAAAAATAATTAGAAACTAATGTGGGCCATCCATAATGGATATTAGTATAATGCATATCAATACAATGAAAATATAATATCTAACCCATAATAAAAATCAAAATTAAATTATATTTAATACTTAGGAATAGAAACAAGATAAAGAATTGATAAATTATAATGATCACAACAACAACAAAATAATATTGTAAAATATTATTGAATTGTTTAATTTCTCTCCTTGGTGTTTCTAACAATGTCAAGAAGAGGAATGAACAGTTAACGTTGTTTTCCATATTAAGAGAAACATGAAACAAAGCCTACATGTACATGGAAGGTGATGAAGAATAGTTATATCATCCACTCCAAGTTTTGCAATTTATTAGATATTTGAGATAAGAATTTAGAAGAAAAAAAGTGGAGGAACAGTGGAAGAATGGTCATCAAAGAGGGATTAAGAATACATGGGGCATACTTGTGGCTGTTACATCATGAAAAATTATGTATTACTTATAAATCTATTATAAAAAACTATGATATTCTTTTCATAACTTTCACAAAACTGAAACATATAAATAATGCTTATACACTCTAGAACATAGAAAAGTTTTTCATAGTCAAACATTTATTCGAAATATTAAAGGAAGATTATAATTTTTATTTAGCATTTATGGTGACATTATTGTGAGAGACAACTGACGGATCGAGACCGCGAGGTCGTCAATTGCACACGGTCTCATGTCAAAATAAAGTCCAAACTTATCAATTTATTGAAAATATCTCGAACTGAGGGGTATAATGGTAAATATGGGTCGAATCCACAGGGAATTAGGGACATTTATGATGATCTCTTCAAATTTGATCAAATCGGATAATGAATTGATGATAAAAATTGGGGAAAATTATATTTTCTGAAAGAGAACTTCAAGACGATTCCACGGAATCAAAAATCATCAACTTTGACTTTGATTTCACGGAGAAATTGAAGATCGAAGTGATAGGTATTTTCTAAAAGTCAAAATCGCGAAATTAACGAAAATAAACTCTAAATTACTCAAATTGACTATTCTAAATGAAAATTAAACACTTAACGACAATAGATTAGGATATACCGCTTACACTAATCCACAATTGCGATTGGATTAACCCAATTAATCACCGGAATCAAGGCTATTCATCAAAATCCAAAAATCACGATTCGTGGAGTTCAAGCGTCGATTTCTTCCTCAACGATCGTTGAAATCTTGATATTAAGCACTCCTCGGATGCAGAAATGAGTCTAGAAGCAATTGAGATCAAGAGATTTAAGAAATTTGGTGTCTAAATAGTTCAATTTGATTGAATTGCTCTCGAATGCTTTACAAATCGGAAGAACATCTTAATTTATAGGATATTTGGGCGTAACCGTCCGATGAAACATTCCCCCTTTGATCAACGGCTCTGATTGATCGCATTAATGTGAATCGTTACAGTTAAGTCCGGTCCATTGGATCATGATTGGACGCTCGAGATGAAGCCACGTCGCCATGCGTTATAAAACGCTTTGAAACTGTCGTCATTGGATCTCGATCGGACAAATCCTATGCGTTTCTTTGCGATTTAATCTCGATTTTTATAACTCTTGCGATCAATGGTCGAGATTAAGACGATCTGGTGAGCCCCGATTAAGCCACGTGTCCATTGATTTTAAGTTAAAATCAAGGGCCATGATTCACCGCACGATCAGACATCCCTTACGCTGCCACGTCATCGCCTGCATTAACCGTTCGATCGCGACGTCACCTGCAAGTTATAAAAATTTCAAAAAAATTGATTTTTAATTAGAAAATTAGAGTTTTGATTCTGGAAAATCCTTAGAAATTCATCAAAAATCCAGAAAAATTCAGGAAAAATCTCTAAAAATTATAAAATTCATAAATTTCAAAATATAACTCCAAATTAATCGAAATTTCTTTCATTTGATCATAAATTTAATTATCTATCATTCTAAAATGTCAAAATTAATAAATAACAAGAATTTTAATTTCTATTTCAAAAATACATTCATTTCTTTAAGATTTTAACTTTAGAAAATTAAATCAATGTTTATAAAAATGATTTATCTCATTATTTAACTTTAAAAACCACTTATAATCTCAATTAAATATAGGTTATAAAATTATTTATCTTTAATTCATCATAATTAACCCTAATTTAAAGTATTTTGAGATTATAATGACTTTTTCATAGAATGATAGATAAATACTCATAAATATGATAACATGCATAGGAATGAAATCTTGTATGCCTTAATATGCATTAATAATCATGTATTATCATGTCTAATTAGCATGTTATCAACAACATGTTCGGTGGTTTGGTATTATGCTCATCTCTAAATATTTATTGAAAAGGGATGAATAGTTTTGCTTTTCCTTAATTTTCAATAGAACTGAAGCAAGTTTGAATAGTTATGCATTTCTTTTACTGGCATGTAATCGGTTGACCTATCTTCAGCTATTTGCACTTTGACTTTGATCTCACCCCCTACATCAGTATTTCTTTAATGTTTCTTTGTATGAGACAAAATTTGTGAAGCCCCCATGTTTTCAAATTTTTTTTCTAATCATGATTCCAAATTGTTCCCAGTCAATGAAGCCAACAAAATAATATGCATCTTTGTTATCTGATTTTGATTATATCCATCAAATATTTGGAATAGCCAGCTGCATAATGTTTAATACTAACATAACATTTTGGCGAGCAAAAGTTGCGCGTCAAAACGTTTCAGTAGTACGTCGATCTGTACCTAAAGTCTGTGGACAAGAAAAAGGCTGAATCTCTCCCAAGGTTTGCCTATTCTTCAAGCCTTCATTTCATACATTTGCAATTGAATTCCCTTGATTCCTTATCTAATCAAGTCTTCTATTGGATAGGATATATGAAGCTAACGACAGGTGGGAGGTTTGTTTCTCGTTTAGTGAAGGACAGTTCCAACAGTAAATGTCAATATATCCACCGACATATCTAAATTCATCATCTATGCAAAAAATATTTGCCCCACTTCTCCATCTTACAAATCCTAGAATTAGAATCTCCCTCGAACCGATGGAGTTCTTTGTATAAGAATGTTGTTTTTTGATGTATCCCATATCTCTTTGATGTAAGAGCAAATGTCAACGGTGAGTTCAAGAGAGAGGAAAGGAGTGAGAGAGGAGAGCAGAATGAAAAATTAAACACTAAAAAAATTTTGAATTGAAAAACATACCGAAAGATCAACCTAGGTGTAGAATGGAAGAAGCGTTCAGAAGATAAACCTATATGCAGTTGAATTTCGCCCTCTTCTTGACTGGCGGGAAGACAGAGAAGGCCAGAAGGGTATATAATAGGTGCGGGACTGAGGATTGAGGAGAGGCCAGAAGGGGATATCAAATGCGAGAATGAGGATTGAGGAGAGAGAAGAGACTGATTCGGTTCAAGACCGAATCAGTCAAAAGGACCGGACCGAAACTAGACCGAGAACGGTCCAGCCATTTTTGTGAGACCAACAGTCTTGGTTTGGTCTAGTCTTCTAACATTCGGTCAGTCTTTGCTCTTCCCTAATTATAAAGCATTATAGGGAAATTCGAATAATCAAATTGTTTAGACACCAAATCCCTTGAGTCTCTTGCTTCCAATCGGTTCTAGACTCATTTCCACGTCCACGGAGTGCTTGAAAGTGAGATTTCATTGAGAAAGAAATTGGCTCTTGAACATCAACGATCATTTTTCGAATTCGGGAATGAAAAGCCTTTGATTTGGCGAGTAATTGGATCACTTCAAGCGCAATCTTGGGTTAGAGACTGTGTTTCATCCTAATCTTCCTTCGTAGAGGTTTAGATTTTAATTTCGAATCCTAATTTTATTCAATTTTAATTTCAATTTGGTTTTTTGCGATTTTCAGTTTCAAAAATTTCTCTCTTATTCACTTGATAATTTCTCTTTGAATCTTGATCCAAATTTAATGATTTTTTATTCCGTGGATTTGTTTTCAAGTCCTCTTTCCAAAAATATAAATTTCTCTAATTTCTCACCATGATTCATCATCTGATTTGATCAAATTTCAAAAGATCATCCAAAATTACCCTAATTCTCCATGGAATCGACCCTTATTCACCACTATAATCCTTAATTCATGATTATTTGATAAAATTGGTGAGTTTGGTATTAATTTTGACATGAATTGGTGTGTAATCAATGACCACATCAATTTGTTTCATCAAAGAGAGAGTGTAAACAAAAATTATTTTTCTCTTTTTCAGTTTGACCCGCGGTTTAATTGTACCGGTTTTGACCAGAGCGCTTTGACCGAAGTAAGTAGAAGAGAGAGAAGGACAAATCAACGACCAAAAATGCTCCAAATCAAAATTTTGATATCTCATGATCATGATCGAGGTAGGGGCTGAAATTTTATGGGAATGATCATCATTTCAAGCTCTACAAATCCTATAGGGCTGATTTAAGTTCTGAGGAAAAAAATAGGACTATGAATGTTTTTATTGGATGCTTATAGTATTGGCTAGCTAAAAGGAAAGAAAGTAACGATAGATCATTCTTCGTGTGTGGAACACCATTTTCAGTGAGTTTCTTCCCTATTCTATTCATTCCTTGTGTTGGATGCAAGATGCCAAGTCCGAGAGAAATATTTGTGCTCTCGAAGGTATTATTTGATTAGAGCGCATCACTATATTGTGTCTTCATCACGAATCTTTAGATTAGAAGAATTTTCTATGATCTTTTCTACTTTCCCCATCATTTTATCAACATTTTCACATTTTCAAACCCTAAAATCACTGTTCCACCATCAATCAAGGGTTTTCAATCCTCACAAAGAGCTTGGAAGCACTTGCTTGGTTCATCTTATTTCCATACATATTTTCTTCCTTTCATCATTCATCTTTGCTTTCTAAATCTAAAAAAACACCAAAAACATCTCTTGATTTCAATCTTATAAGCTTCCTCCCTTTAGATTCGACCTCGACTTGCCACTATTCTAATTTAAAAATCAGATTTAAAGAGTTGAGTATATTTTCTTTGATACATAAAGTTGCGCATTCAATGACCGTATTTTTACGCATATCAAACTCCTTTAATGATATTTCCACTACCTTGGCCAAGGATTTCATCACATCTCATTCGTTGAATCAGTCTCCTTGAATACCAAAGGCGGACAATCCAATCTTGATCACACAATCATCTTTGAGGACTTCATGTCATTTCCAATATATGACATTTTAGATATCCCGTGGTTAGGGATTTGTAAGTCATAATCAAAATACGATCATGCATCTACAAGATGCCTTTTGTGTCTCAAGGCAAAGGATTACAAACACAACCGTGATAGAAATCAACCTGATTGATAGTTAAGTATAATACCATTCAGGGATTCATACGGATCAATTCATTGAAGTCTTTCTCAAAAGAGCAACGACTATCTATCCTTAGTATCTCCACATCAATGGCTATAGGATCAGCCATACTCATTATATGATCGGATCAAATAGTTTTATTATTTTCAGATAGTTTGATGTCCTTCTTGAATATCCCATGAATAGGAATGTTTATAACATATATTTAAAGACTAGTGATCAATATATTATGATATCATTATAATTCACTGTATTATTGCATGTGTTCATGGACTTCATTGCAAACATCACACAAGAATGAAAATGAATAAATTTCATTTCAATGAACATAAATGAGATACATGGAAGTGTGATTGGATTATAGGCCACGTAATATCCATCAATTCAAAGGTCACTTTTTCATGTTCAATCATTATATGTTTTCTATCATCCTCTCTTCCTGTATGTGTTTTAGCTTGGGCAATTGTAGGGTAGTAGAAATAACTGCAACTTGGTCTTCTAAGCAATGTCACTTGCCAATTTGTGGCTCACAAGAAAACTAATAACATGTAGTTTGTGATCACAAATATATTATTCTTAACTAATTATAAACTATTTCATGTCATTCCATTTCATGCTATCATGTTTTTATGATACTTTCATGGTTTCAACATCATTTTGCCTAAGTTCTCAAATTATATTATTGAAAGCTTATTCGATGTAACTAAGGGGTTTGATCTCTTTCATGATCAAACATCTTCAACATTATCACTAATTTATTGAGTTTGACTTTCAAGGCTTAGGAAAATATAATTTGTGAATTATTAAGAAACCATTAGGGTACAACACACTTCTCTATCTATCTTCTCTCCCACGTGTATCAAGACATAAAGCCTACTCATGTGCCTATTATTAGATTATATTCACTACTCTCATTCTCTCATCTATTCTTTCCACGTAACTCAAGGTAAATATGATCATGAATGAAAATTTAGACATTTCATGAACAAAGAATTTGATGACTCAGTGTTGAGCTAGTGACAACTCATCAATTCTCACCCCAACTTGAACATGCTAGTTGATGGTATTTTTGAGAGGAAGAATGATATCTCGATTAAATATTTCATGATGAATATTGACTAAAAATACCCTAAAAGATAATGTATGGCAAGAGGCTATAAGTACAAGCTATACGCATGACAAGATCTAGTTTGACCCATATTTATGAACACTCCAATTAAGATTATTCAAAGTAAGAAAATAATCAAAATTTTAATTATATCCTAGAATTTAGTTCCTAATATGGATATTGATGAGCTGATTTTGTGCAATCATTGAAAACACATGATCACAAGTCAAAAGAAAAAACTCTAGAATCACTTAATTGATGACAAATGGAAGTATATTGGGTGAATATGGGTCAAAATCAATGGAGAGTAAGGGTTGATTTTGAGAGCTATTATCATTTGGTAAAATTAGATAATGAAATAGGATGAAATTTATAGATCTAGATATTATAGAGATAGATATTTCTAAGAAATAAAAAACTCATATTTGAGTTGAATCAAATAAGAAAGTAGTGAGCATAGTGAGACAGAGAAATTTCTAAGATTTATGAAAATAGAGAGAATCTCATAAAAATTTATGAAATTCTTTTAATCTAATGTTCTGAAATTAAATGTAACAATAAAGGATGAAATATTAATGAAAATAATATTAGACTCTCCCGAAATTGCTAAGAAACTAACAATATATGGAGTATATTAGAACTCTTTCATGGAACCCTGTCATCATTGGTTACCATGTACATATAATCCTTCATCCACACGAGACTCATGAATGATTTAGGGTATGGTTAATTGTCAAACCCTAATCGGTTACTCAATTTAGTACTGATGCGAGTAGGAAATCATTGAGAACAAATTCTCTTATATTTCCACTACCCTGGCCAAGGATTTAACCACATCTCATTCCTTGAGTCGATCTCCTCATATACCGAGGGTGGATGATCCCATCTTAAACACTCAATCACCTTCTAGGACTTCATGTCGTATCCAATCTATGATATTTTGGAGATCCCGTGGCTAGGAATTCGTAAGTCATAGTCAAAACACGATCATCCATCCACAAGATATATTTGGTGCCTCAGGTCAAAGGACCACGTACACAACCGTGACATGAATCAACTTGATTGAAAATTTGGCATAATACCATTCAAGGATTCATACAGATCAATTCAGTGAACTCTTTCTCTAAAGAGCACCTGCTATCTATCCTTGGTGTCTCAACACTGATGTCCATAGGATCAGCCACACTCATCATATAAGTAAGATCAAATAGTGTTATTCTTTCCGGATAATTCAATGTCCTTCTCGAATATCCCACGAATAGGAATATTTAGAACATATGTTTAAAGACCGGCGATCAGTGTATTATGATCTTATCATATTTCACTTTATCATTGCATATGTTCATGGACTTCATTGCAAACATGACATAAGAATGACAATGAATAAAATTTCATTTCAATGAATATAAACAAAAGATAAAAGTGTGATTGGCTTGCATGCCACAATCTCCCACTTGGACCAAAGTCAATCATGTTTATACATTAAACCCATGCATATACAATGACGCTCAAACACTTCTTGAGCTAAAGGCTTAGTTAGTGGATTTGCAACATTGTTGGTCGATGGAACTCTTTCCATCACTACATCTCCTATGGTGATGATCTCCTTAATCAAGTGAAAGTGCCTCATAATGTGCTTTGACTTAATGAGACCTTGGCTCCTTCGCTTGTGAAATTGCACCATTGCTGTCACACAACAAGTGAATAGGATCCATGGTGGAGGGAACGACACCAAGGTCTATGATGAACTTAACCAAATTGCTTCTTTGGCGGCATCACTTGCGACAATGTATTCAGCTTCTGTCGTTGAGTCTGCAATAGTGGTTTACTTTGAACTCTTCCAAGAGACTGCACCTCAATTCAAAGTGAACAGGAATCCATATGTAGATTTACTATCATCTAGATTTGACTGAAAACTCAAATCAGTATAACCCTTAAGTTTCAACTCTTCTTCTCCATAAACCAGAAACAAATCCTTAGTCCTTCTCTAGTATTTAAGGATGCATTTCACTGCTTCTCAGTGTTTCTCACCCAGATCTACCTGAAATCTGCTTCTAACACTTAAAGCATATGCTACATCTGGCTTTGTGCACATCATAGCGTATATTATGGATCCAATCGCTGATGCATAAGGGATCCTTTCTATTAACGCTTTATCTTCAGAAGTCTTAGGCGATTTCTCCTTAGATATTTGAACTCCATGTCTCATCGGTATGAAACCTTTCTTGTAGTCCTTCATGCTAAACCTTTTGACAATGGTGTCTATGTACACTGATTGAGACAATCTGAGCAACTTCTTTGATCTATCTCTATAGATATGTATTCCCAATATGTAGGTTGCCTCTCCCAAATCCTTCATGGAGAAGTTCTTTGACGCTCATGCCTTCACTGATGCTAACATACCTACATCATTCCCAATCAGTAGCATGTCATCTACATAAAGAACTACAAAAATAATTGTGCTCTTATTGATTTTCTTGTACACACACGGTTCATCTTTATTCATAAGATATGATTGCCTCATCAAATTTCATATTCCAACTCCTAGATGCTTGCTTCAATCCATAAATGATACAATCTACACACCTTGTCTAGAAACTCTTCGGATGTATAACCCTCAGGTTGTATCATATACGCTTCTTCCTCAAGGTTTCCATCGAGGAAAGCAATTTTTACATCCATCTGCCAGATCTCAAGATGATAATGTGTACCTATGGTGAGAAGAATCCTGATTGACTTTATCATGAAAACTGGTGCAAATGTTTCATCATAATCAACTCCTTGCCTTTGACGATAACCTTTTGCCACCAACCTTGCCTTGAAAGTGTCAACTTGTCCATTTGCACAAATCTTATTTTTGAAGATCCACTTACACCCAATTGGTACACTACCCTTGGGAGGGTCGACCAAGTACTATACTTGGTTTTGATGCATAGATTATTTAATTTTTTATCCAAAAAAATAAATTTGGCTTAATTTGGAGTTATATTTTGAAAGTTATGAATTTTCTAGTTTTTAGTGATTTTTTTAGAATTTTTCTAAATTTTTTTGTTTTTTTTAATTTATTTGGATTTATATTTTATTTTATTTTGATTAAAAATTTAAAAAATGTTTTTCTTTATCGCGTGCTGATGTGGTAGCTGATGTAGTGGAGTGGATTACATTTTGCCATGTGGCACATGTGTATGTGAGTGTGCATGTGTCATTAGTGGGTTAAGCATCCATTAATGGATATAAGCTAACCTACTAAGACTGCTCCCCTTATATACACAATTTTTTGCCTCGATGTTTGGGACGTGGGACTATTTTTCTCTCTTTTTTGTGTAGGTGACGTGGTGTATTCTGGAGCGTGCGATCACGTGAATCAATTGCGATCGTTGATTTTTCACTTAAAGAGGAGGGTATGTGATGCATAGCAATTCATCACTGAATCATTTTAAAAAACACTTAATCTCAATCGTTCATTTGAAGAGTTATATGGGCTGTGATTAAATCTCACCTGATGGACTTCCGTGGACACGTACACACATCTAGAACGTTCGATGAAGATCAAACGACGACATATACACGACGCTTCTTCTTTACACGGTGACGTGATGAAATCTCAACGTTTCATCTCGAATCTAACGGCCACAACTTAATGGCATCGATTCACATTCTTGCATTACATCTGAGCCGTTGATTGAAGATGAAGAGGCAAATCGAACGGCTACGCCCAAATTTCATTTATTTATACTCTCTCTTTTCCATGAAAAATGTATTCTTGGATGTTTTAAGTAATCGAAGTGTGTAGACATCTTAGTCCTTAAATCTCTTAATTTTTTGTCCTCTAGACATACTATCGCATCCAGGGAGTGCTTGAAATCAAGATTTTGTCAAAAGAATAAGGAGAATTCACCTCTTGAACTTCGAATACTCGTTTTCAAAAACACAGAATAAAAAGCCTTTGATCTAACAATCAATTAGATCATTTTGAGCACAATTTTGGGTTAGATTATGTGTTTTCCTTCTAATCTTTTGTCATGTATCATCAAATTTTAATTTCAAAGCCTAGATTAGATTAATTTTTAGAAATTCTATCAAATTCTCTCTCTTCCTGATCGATTTTTCCATCTAAATTTTGTTCCTTGATTTCTCATCGAATATTGATCCAAATCAAATGATTTTTGATTCTATGGATTCACCTTGGAGTCTTCTTTCCAAATTTATTAAAATCCCTAATTTCTCACCTCAATTCATCATCCAATTTGATCAAATTTGAAGAACACCTTGAAAATTATCTATTTCTTTGTGGATTTGACTGTTAGTCACCATTATACTAATTGATTCTCGATTAAAACTTTAATTTTGTGAGTTTGGTGTTTTGATATGAATTTGTATGTGTTTAATGACTACACAAATTCATCTTGTCCCCCAACCAAGCCTTCAATGAAAATATCTATGAGCTTCTCCATGATATGACATGAGGAGGGATGATAAGATTATACATCATTAATAATTATTAACTTAAGTAATTTGATGAGAATTTTAGTATAATTTCCTGTAAGGGTTGGAAATCTGTAGAGACTTAGAATTGGCTCGAATCCGTCTTCCCATTCTATAAAATTGGAGAAAGAAAGAACAAAATTATATTTATAGAAATTTTTTGTCTTACGAGATATTTTAAAAACCTTTCCAATGAATCCAATTCCATAGAAAATGAAACTTAAAAAAGGAAATATCCAAGAAAGAAGTTAGTAAGAGAAGTTTACAGATTAGGGGTGAAAATGATGAAAAAATGGTAAAATTATCTATAGATGTTTGCACAATTTCATAGGATATCTCTAGAGGTTGGACATTTGAAAAACTTTAAGATTTCTTTCAATCAACCTTGTAATTATGAATTTTAATCTATGTTAAATGATAGGATTATTAGTTCTTGGTACCTCAATGTTTTGACTATTCAATTTAATGTCTTTTGTTGAGTTTGATGTTTGAACAAAATTTTGAGGGTTTATAAAGCCTCAAATCTTAGCACTAACCTCCTATCTATTAGTTGTTAGGATCAAAACATCAAGCCCTAGGAGACCTAGCTGTGATACCCTGTGGAGAGATAAAAACAGTAATCAATTACTATAAATAATTGAGTACATGTGTTAATATAGAAGGTAGAAGAGATATAATGAGAAGATGTCCCGTGTGGGACTAATGCCTCTAAAAGTCTTTCTGAGTGTTACTTTGAAGGTCTTATACAAGAATCTCTATTGGTATCCCATTTCTGAAGATTTATTATAACTTTCCTTTAAAATTCAACAATGTGCTATTCAAATGACCTAACAAACTTTTATCTTATTTTGGCCCCATTTTGATAAATAAATGGAAAACATGATCTTGATTCATGAATCATGGTTTTTAGTTCTTGTTGTTTTCTATAACTTTGGATAGTTACCCAAAGTGTGAAGTCAAAGAAACTATTCACAAGTGCACAAGTGAATTTATCTCGCTTTGTCACTCTTACTCATTCTCTCATTCTCTTTGGACCTCATAATCTCTCGGATTTGAAGAAAAAAATCCACAACATTTTTTGTATTTTTTCTTATTAATATAAGATCATGAAAACTTTATGAAACATCTAAAAAATTAAAATTCTTCAAAATTTTAGAAGTTACACAGAGAATTATTAATTTCAAGCAAAATGAGGATCAATGTATTTATTCATATTTTCTGGTGGTAGGGCAAGATGTTCATGGCAGGAACAATGCACAATTGGCAGCTACATATAGGAGGGCATCAAGGATAAAGGCAAAGTGAAAGTGGAACTCAAAGGCAAAAGTTTCTCTAGGAAAATGGCATATAGATAACATATACTATTAATTTTTAACTTCAACAAATCAAAGACACAATTTCTCTATCTAGGGTTTGATCATTCCTAATCATTGCAGCTTCTTTGGGGTCTAAATAGACAAGAAGATGAAAAGTAACCAGCAAGAATGCAGATGGTGGATCCTGATCAATGCACAAAGAGTGTGAATTTTGGGTTGGGTCTATCACAATGGGTCAAGGTCCATTCAGTCATGATCAAGAATTCAAATAGAAATTATATTATAAGTAGATTATCCTTGTAGGAAATTAATAGGCCATTGATGATGCTGTTAATTATGATGATGATATTGATGATTATTGTGATCATGATGATGATATCAATAATGGCGCTGACATGCATGAAAATAATGATTAGGAGACTTGGACGGCTATGATGATGAGTATAATGAGGATAATGATGATTGGGACAATGGCGATGACACTTGTGATGCTAATGGATACCTCGTTGACGATAATGAAGACAAGGATGACAATAACTAGGACAATGATGGGGATGGTTTGACTGATAATGAGTGACAATGACAATGATGATGACAATGATGACAGTGGTGATAAGAATGATGGTGGGCATGTTTATGATGATGATGTCAATGACGATAGTTATGATTAAGCTCATCATTTAATGGCCATCTTGATTTTTAATTACCATGGCCACTGTGAGTCCGTCTGATCATTGATCCGATAGCACATGATAAACCTGATTTTTTTATTTTTTCGATTTTCTTATTTTTTCGATCCATTTAATTTCGATTTTTGTTTCGACCATGTAAAATTGCTCATTTTATCAGGAAATGTGAGGTTTCACGAGATGCCTGCGTTAAACGGGCCGGAGATATCGCGTGGGGGCCGTTGAAACCGGGATCCACTGAAAGGGACTTCGAGCCAATCAGCCTTGACTTAAAACTGCCCTAATCAAACGTCGCATCCGGTCCCCATTCCGGATCTAAACTTTCGGTCCATCCCATAAAACCCTAACCGGAGGACCACCAACCCCACCAAATGGACTCCGAATTAGCTTTACACAGTCCGCCCACGGCGGCGGATCGGCGGCGGATGTCTGGCGGCGCCGACGCGGAGAAACCCACGCGTCTGTCCATCACGCCTTCCACGTCATCAAAGGACCGTCACACGAAAGTCAACGGGCGGGGCAGAAGAGTCCGTATGCCGGCCCTGACCGCCGCCCGAATCTTTCAGTTGACTCGCGAGCTGGGTCATCGCTCCGACGGGGAGACCATCGAGTGGTTGCTCCGCCAAGCTGAGCCGTCCATCATCGCGGCCACTGGCTCCGGCATCACCCCCGCCGATGGGAGCGCCGCCACTTCTGACGGCGGCGCCTCCGTCGCCGCCGTTCCGACTGCGTTCTACCCGATCAACGCGGCGGATCTCTTCGGCGGCGGCGGCGCCTTTCGCCGTGTTCCGTATTACACGTCGATGCTGATGTGTCCTCCAACGGGAGAAGACGACGCCGATGAGTCGACTTTCTCTCAGCGTTGACTTCAGGTTCTGTGATTTATCTCGAAGTTGACTTTTTCGTCTTCTGCTTTCTTGCCTGAAAAGCCTAACGTCGACTTAAAGTAAGGAATATGGTGAAGATGACATTAATTAGGAGAAGCAGCGCCGACATCAGTGTTTTCATTATCGCCTGTGAGAAATCAGGCGAAATCATTTATGAGAAATTTTAAGGAGAATGGCGTGTTAGCCTTGAATTTTTTTGTA
Organism: Lemna minuta; assembly: GCA_024174645.1. Lineage (NCBI taxonomy): Eukaryota > Viridiplantae > Streptophyta > Magnoliopsida > Alismatales > Araceae > Lemna > Lemna minuta. Next base: position 3,991,964 of record CM044108.1, read on the forward strand.
AATCGATTTCTTTGAGGGTTGACTTCCCATTCCTGCTGCGTGGATCACGGAGCATCGCTAAAAATAGCATCTAAGGAATGCGATAGAAATGTGGGAATCAATGAAAAAATCAGTATCATTTCAGCCGTTGCCTTTGTAAGTTCGGCGATCAAGCTGTTCTTACCAGCAACGGCAAAAGTTAAATGCCGAAACTAGGAAAATTGTCCTTGATCTATAAACCAGCAGTGAAGTCAGTCTGGACCAAATTGTCAGAAACATGCATGGGAGAGCGAAACGGAAGAATAACTTCACCTTTGTTGCTTGCAATTGATTTTTCTTATAATTGGGTGAACCGAATGGCTAGAAATCAATCATCTAATTCCCCTTGGTTAATCTTAATCATTTCTCTGGACAGGTGGGGAAAGATCTCAGAAATTGCAAGACATTTTTTTCATAAGCGATCCACCATGCCAGAGAATGAGGCGAATGCAAAAGATGCAAAATAGAAGACGTCTGTTGGATAGTCACTACAGAAACAAGAAGATTCTAACAAGAGTTTCGTCTGTTCTTTCTCCTCATTTTCTAGTTTCTGAATTACGGCGACCCTAATGAATCCATGAGTTTGATTCAAAAATCCATCTTGCATCATTTGCATTTTCTCATTCTGGCATGGTGAAAAGAGGATCAAACAGACTCTGTTCTACGGTCAACTGGAATTTTAGATCTAAAAATGCAAGTTTTAATCGGTTTTCTTGTCTCCGTAGATGAAAAGGAGTTGAACATATTCCAGACAAAATGCGCAAACAAGAAAAATCAAGGCCGTAACTTGCGGCTTCCGTAGAACATTCGAAATCAATTAAATTACAAAAAACTAAAACACAAATTACCAGAGAAAACGGAAATGCCACGGGAATCGAGAGTATCGAAATATCTTCTCCAGTTTCTCACTTTCGCGCCCTTGGTTTCCCGTTAACGAATTTTTCCCGCCATTTACAAAGAAGTCCAATCTTTAACTGCCAGCTGTCCTCATGCAATTCGTTCCCAGCTTCGCACGCAGACACTGCACATCGCAATGTACTACTCTTGCGGGCCCTCCGACACGGAGCCGTTCTTGACTCTGGTCTCTTCGTCCGTACATATCGAGGCGGACGCGAAAGGTTTGGATTTCATTCCAGCTTTTGGTGGCCCCTCTGGGGTCCGCAGCGGCTCTCTTTTTGCCTGTCCCATTCTCACTTTGAGAAATTATTTGGCGGTTCCACTCTCCGATCTTTCGTTTTCGGACGCGAGCAGTCCTCTCCGCGCCAAAGGTTCGAGTCTCTGTAAGTTTCTCTCCCATTTTTTTTTTCTACTCAACATATTCACTGTCTCTGTTACTCTTTGGCTTGCCGTCCAACGTGTACTTTATTTCTCTGATTTCTTAATTGACGGTTTTTCTATGTTATGAAAACTTGAAGTTGACTTCATTCATGTTGTGATAGGTTCTATTGTTTGTTACTAGACGGTGAAGCAGTCGAGCTTTCAGTCAACCGAGATTTCTGATTTTCCGATATTCTTAAGTTAGAAATTGCGAACATTAGAAACTTTAGTAAATATGCGTCTTTTCATGGTTAACAATTTAGGGATGGTTCGGTGTAAGTTTCCGGCATAGATATCGTCTTAGACTCTTAGTTGAAACATCCCATGGGGTAATTGATAGGCTTCGACCGATGACTGCATTAGGAGCAAAATGCGCCAGTTTCTTCAGAACATTTAATGATTTGATATCATATAGTCTTTTTGATAGCCATACTGACAAATGATCCTGGTTTTCAGATTGTTTCCGGTCACTGATATTTGCCTCTTGTTTGCACCAGAGAATGTCAGAAGGCACTTATGCAAAATATGCCTCACGGATGAGTTCTCATGAGGATCAACTTTCTACTTCGGCAAATGGGTGGAACAACCTTTGCCATAAGCATGCCGAGGTATGGAAGATCCGTAAAGACGATAATGTGAGGAATTTCCGGTTGTTTCCGTTTCAGATTCCCATCATGCTGTCTTTTTCGAAATTGAATTGCAACTTTATAATTCTATACGAACATACTTTAACTCTTATTTATTAGTTACTGAGTTGTGATACCTTCTATTGATTTCTGTCATAATATAGTAATCTCCAAGATTAGTGAGCACGATCAATTTACAACAAGTTTACTTATATTTATAATAAAAGACTGTAAGCTGTCCGGCCATAGGGTAAAGGGTACTAGAACTAAGATGCCAGTTGGACAGATTTATGAAAATAGCTCTTCAAGGTTGACGAGGTGTTTGCAAGTGAGTGAAGAGGATGATGAGAGAGAGGAAAAGAGCCCATGGGGAACCGGCATGGTCTGTCACAGCAGGGCCCATTCGTGAGCCCTCTCCCATTCGATGCTGTGCTGACATGGCCTGTTGTTCACACACAACTACATGCATGCAGATGTCTGAGATTAGACCTCTTAAATGTTTTTCACTGTCCCTCTCTCCCACAACTTCCCACCCAATTTTCCCCTGTCTATCCCTCTATTCCCCCCCTCCTAATTCTTTATTTTCCCTCTCCCTCTCTCCCCCGATCCGGCTCCTAGTGTCCTCTCTCTCTCTCTCTCTTTTCTCCAGATTGAGAAAGAGAGAGGGAAAGTTGTCGTCTCCAGTGTGAGTGCATCTGCTCCTGCTTCTCCAGGTCGAGAGCCTTCTTCCCTATGTGCTTCTCTTTCAATGGGTAAGGTGGGAAATGTAAGCAGAGAGAGAGAGGGATTCACTCCAGGGGGAGGGAGGGAGGGAGAAGGAGAGAGAGAGAAGCGAGAGAGAGAGAGAAGTGATCTCTCTCTCTCTCCTCCCCTTCCTTGCCCATGGCCCCTTTGCCTCAACTCTGCCTCCCCATCCATACCGCGCCCCCAGTACCTTTTCTCTGCCACTGTCCACCCCCTCTTTCTCTCTTCTCTGCATCCTTTGCCTGCCACATGCGCATCTGTGGTGCACCTGAGCCAGTCAGGCCGTGGGCTGTGCTGGCCAAAATCTGCTCCAACAGAGTTGGTTGCAAGCTTTACAGCAGTTTTCTTAATGCAATTTCTTCTTTTATCCTGGCAGGAAAGTATGGGTGTGTGTCAGAGAGAGAGAGAGAGAGAGAGAGAGAGAGAAAGAGAAAGAGAGAGAGAGAGAGAGAGAGAGAGAGAGAGCGAGAGAGAGAGAGAGAGAGAGAGAGAGAGAGAGAGAGAGAGAGAGAGAGAGAGAGAGAGAGGTGATCTCTCTCCCCCTTTCCTCGTCCATGACCCCTTTGCCTCAACTCTGCCTCCCCATCCATACCCTACCCCCAGCTCCTTTTCTCTGCCACAGTCCACCCCTCTTTCTCTCTTCTTCTCTGCCTCCTTTCCAGCCACATGCGCATCTGTGGCACAGCCCATGGGAGTCAGGCCGCGGGCTGTGCTGGCCAAAATCTTCTCCGGTGGAGTTGGTTGCAAGCTCCACAGCAGTTGTCTTAATGCAATTCCTTCCGTTCCCCTGGCAAGAATGTGTGTTTGTATGTGCACGTGTCAGTGAGAGAGAGAGAGAGAGAGAGAGAGAGAGAGGAAACATTATGTTTCAGAAGGGACCCTTACTATTTATTATTGTTTACTTTTCAGGTCAATGATGACTTAACGATTTTTCCCAATGACGATGAGGTGATTGGTGTTGAACCTTTGTTTTCAAAGTCACAGTGTTCAAGAGGACAAGAGGAAGATATCTGCTGCATGAACTCGACTGCTACTGACAACTACCTTGTACTGGACGATTTTCCTTTTTCTGATGAATTCTGCAATTTGAACAGTGACTCCAGTCAGTTCCCTAGTTTCCTTTATTTCTTCTGATATCCTCTCACAGTTGAAATTCTTCCAATCTTCTAAATTGTTTTTGCTTTATATCCAGGAATTTCCACCACTGTGGCTGTCCAAAATGGAAGTCAGGTACTAACATAATTAACTCATAATTGTAATTATAATTTTTAGTTAATCACTACCTCACGTGCACACATCTTTGTCATTTAAAATTGTTTGAGCCTTCACAATTTACTCAGGCTCTGGGAGGTATGATAGAGCAGCACGATGAACAGTCTATGAATTTGATTACGAACACATCAAGCTCATGCCCGGATTATCTTTCTGGTAAGATGGTGTCATCCGTGAGATCAATTTCTCTATATGGAACGTCATTCTCACTTTGTTTTCAGACTGTGCATTTGCTGAAAGAGTTTTCCACGAGGACTACAAGTTTCTCTTGGAAAATTTAAAATCAGATGAATACGATGAAGACTCTGTCAATGTGCCTAGTCAATGCAGATCAGTCATTCTAGTGGGTCTGAGTAGTTTGACTAATGCAGATCACAGGTCAGACGATATGATGGAAACAGTATCCGAGGATCTGAATGTAGATAACATGGTCATATTGTCTGAAAGAAAAGTGAACGAGGAAGCTGGGGAATTGACCAGGAAGAGAACAAGGAAACCCACAAGGAGATATATTGAGGAAATGTCAGATGTGGAATGTAACCTCTGTAATAAGAGGCTGGGGTTTCAAAGGACAAGTCTTCAAGATAAGATCTTTCATCATTTGAGCGATGATGGTGTTTCCTGCCATCTTCCCCAAAGAGGCCGACCAAGAAAGAATCTTTCTGAATATCCGGTGAGAAACTCTTTGCCTTTAGTCAAGCTCTGATGCATAAAACTGAAACTAGGGTTGTCTGATCCGTCTGGGTGACCTATATCTCTTTCTCTATCATTTTGTGAGTCTCCATTTTCTGTCTTCTCCCCCTATCTTTTTTCCCCACCGTGCTCTTAATAGGTTCTCTTTGTTTTTCCTCATTATCTCTATCTCTTATCTCCGTATTTTCCCATCTTCTCTCCTCTCTCCTCTTCTCTCTCTCTCCTCTCTCCGTATTTTCCCATTTTCTGTGTCTTCTCCCCCTATCTACTCTCTATTCATGCCATCTCTTTCCCCTCTTTCTCTCTATATTTCAACCTGTTCGCTCTCTCTCTCTCTCTCTCTCTCTCTCTCACACACACACACACACACACACACTCTCTTCTCAGTTCTACCTCTCCCAGTCTCTGGCCCTCCATCTCTCTTTCTCATCTGTCTCTCAATACACCACTCTCTTTTTAATCTTCCCCCTCTCTTCATATCTCTCCTCTTTTCCTTTATCTAAATATCTGTCTTCTTGCTCCTTCTCACTCTATTTATCTTTTGACATCCCTTGTTAACCTCCTCTCTTTCTGTTGTCTTATTACTCTTCTCCCCCCCTCTTCTCCACCACTCTATATCTAAAACTTGAGGTAGACTGTTACCTTGCTGACAGGCAGAAGAAGATTGTCTGGAGGGCAGACTGGTGCAAGGACCTTGGGTGTCATCAGAGTCGGAGAATGAGGACAGCAGCTTAGTCTCCTCTCCAGTGTCAGTGCAAGGCAGAGGTGGCAAATGTGTGACTCGCCGGAAGCACCACCGACTCTGGACTCTTGCTGAGGTGATGAAACTTATAGACGGGGTCTCTAGGTATGGAGTAGGCCGCTGGACCAAGATAAAGAGGCTCCTCTTCTCATCCTCGGGACATCGTACCTCTGTTGACTTGAAGGTTGCATACTTTTCCTCTCTCATTGGCTTTACTTAATTCTCTCATTGTTGGATACTGGATGGATGATTCATTGCATCTTTCTCTGCTTCCTCCAGGATAAGTGGAGAAACCTTCTCAGAGCCAGCGGCGCCCATGTACCTGGCAAGAAGAAAGAGGTCTCTCCCTCAGTCACTATCTCTAGTAGTTATTTATCTATCTCCTATTGTCACCAGCTGTTTCTCTCATCATCTATCATTTCATCATCTCTGTCTCTCATGCTCACTTTATCCACTGTCGATTTCTCTCTGCTCTGCCTTGCTCCCGTCTATCATTCTCTTTCCCTCGTCCTCTCCCCCTTTTATTATTTCTATTATCTCTATCTCTTACTTCGATATGCTAGAATAGGGCAGTGGATGATTGGGTGACTGGATGATGTTGCAGTTGGAAGGAAAGAGGAAAACTCAGTCGGGTATGGTGCCACAGTCGGTCCTTCGGAGGGTCAGAGACCTGGCTGTCATCCACCCCTATCCAAGAGATCGAACTTCCCGAGAATCAGCCATGCCGGCCCTCTCTTGGACCTCTTCATAGCTCCCTGCTCTTCTCTCTGTCTCATTTACTTCGTTTTGTTTTTTCCTTTTTCGCTGCTTCTCATCTCCTTTCTGTTTCTTTTTCTTTTTCTTTTCTTTCTCTTCCCTGTGCATACCAGTCCTCTTTCTCGTGCTATTAGCTGCTATCTCTCTCATCTTTATAAAAGATGTGGGTGACCAGGAGAAAGCTCGATTCAGACAGGCTTGATATATGATGGTTTGCCCTCAAAATGAATCATGTAACTGCAAATGCGATCATGACTGGATGCCGACTGATTGTTGCGAACAGACGGGTGGGCAAAGTGGTCGGAAAGGGAGAGAAACCTTCAACTACTAAAATACGGAAGTAGAATGAACAATGTTTGGGTGTTTACTGAGGGGTGTATCCAAGTCCTCGGTCTCCTTACCCAAGGGATTTGGAATAGATAAGATGTGTGTTTATTAATAGTTCATGACCTCGGGAGATTGAACTTGTAATAGGGGATAGTCTTGACATTTTTGTCTCTACCCATGACAGTGGAAGCCAACTTGAGGCTTGGTGCCTTAGAGGGCTTTGATTCAAGGATGTGGCCCTTTCATGTGTTAAGGGAGGGGTGGGACTCTATGCCATGTGCCACTGCTGTGCAGCTGCCAGGATAAACATGTGCCACGTACGCAACGAAGGCATGCCAAGTTTTTCAAGGTGATGACATCCACGAGCCTCTATAGGCATGTCTAGCTAGGACGAAAAGATGAACCTTTGATCAGAGCGTACATTGTTGAGTGGTAAATGTGCTTGTCATTTGATTCCCTTCACTTAGCTTGTGCATGATGGCTTGAATCCTCCTGCAACATCACAAAAATGTTCAATCGCATATTCCTAAGCCATTGATGCGAACAAGAACCTGTGCCTAACATCTCGACAAACATACGAGAGTCAGATTTTAGGACGATATCATGAAGGTTGCACTCTTTGCAAAGGAACAAACCATCCCATACTGTCATAGCCTTTGTAGTGGTGTTGGCATGAACATTAAGTAGGAGAAGGCAAAAAGAACAACGCATGTATGGTTGTGTATTATGCATCTTCTAGTTAGACCAAGGTTTCTGTCTAGATTCTTCGTCCACATTGAGTTTTCAAAGCCCAAACATTGGGGGTAGCCTTCTAACATAGCAAATGGTAGTCTTGATTGCGTTACACATGACTTAGATTCCTCAAATCTTTGGGCCTCACCAAAAGAACTTAGACATTTCACTGCATTAGGTACTAGGGTATGAGTCCTTTGAAGACATTGTGTGATGTACCTCATGGTCTTTCACACATGCATTGGCTAGCATGCAAATTGATTAGAGTTTCGTCCCTTCCATATCTCCCATAACTGATAGAATATGGAGATGCATATGAGGAGGCTGCCCTGAGAGCTCATTGGCGAGTCAAATACTTCTTAAAAGATATCTAGGGGAGGGGTGTATAGAGGGGGGTTAGAAGCCAATTAGCTAGGAATTGGCACCAACATTACATAATGGCGTCACTGTGGAAGAACAAATGATCCATAATTTTCTCCTCGAGGTGTGACAACAATGACACTGAGAACACACATCAAGCCCTGTGATTGACATGGGATCATTTGTGGAAAGTCCTTGGTGCATTGGTTTTCACATGAAGAAGGAAACTCAAGGAATGATAGATGGGGGCCAAATGATATCATCCCAAAACTACTCAAGAGAGTGGTTTCAGAAGTGGTCCAAAGAGGAACTACATGAAAATTTATCATCCCAAAAGTATATCAGGGGCCACCTGGGTTGATCTTGATTAGGGCTTAGCTCGATCGATGACATTTGAGATAAGAAGTAAAAAAAAGGTCTGTCTCTTGAGAAGACTATGAGTGTCTCCCTCAAGGAGCTATGCTACATGACATGAGGTCAAGACAATGGATGTTAGGGGAGTTGGCCAAGGGTGCATTGATATGCCAAATACTATACCAAGCACTGATAGTACCTCATCTCACTTGCCAATGGATGAATGACACCATCTAAAAAATACAAAGGAGCCAAATAGTGAGATTTTGGTTCTCATTCGCTAGACTAGATTCTTTTGGAACATGTTAAGGATGTTCAAGGGCAGCCCAATCCCTAGGTGACAATGTGCTATTGATGCATTCATTTCTATCATCATTAAAAAAAAATTCTTGCTAATGTTATGCACTTTATTGTGTTTTTATTAAACTTTCGAATTGATCATGTCATTTCACCTTTATACCCTATTTGCGTCTATTTGGTGGTAATTAGGTATAAACATGACTATTGTCATATCATACATCATTTCATTTTTATTTTTATATCATGATACTAACCCAATTTGACTTCTTAGAACTTGAGTTATGAAATTCTAACATCTTCGATCAGCTACGTGGATGAAAGAACATAGACACATGAGTAGGAGACATGGATGCAAATTATGACCAACGAGAGGAAGAAACAACTCTCTACCAACTTCTAATGCTAAGTCAATTCTGCCATAATGAAGAAATATAGTTAGTCAAGTTTGGATGTGATAGATCTTGATCAATGGACTCAAATTTCTCCACACTAAAATCATGATATCTCATAAAAGCGTTTTGTGCTGAAATTTTATGGTTTGGTTTTTCTTTTGACCCTCCATCATCAACCACTCTAAAAAAAAAATTGAGTAGAAAAAAGTATGAATTTAAGGAAAGACAATTTTAGCCCTAAAGAATCTCAAGCCCTAGAAACCCTCATATATAAACTTTGATTTTTTTCTCTCTTCATCCATTTTTGGCTCTCTCTTATCATTAGGATACAAGAAGGAAAAGGAGAAGAGATCAAAGCCCAAGTTAGCATTGTTTGGTATTCATGCTTGTTGTGTGGACTGAATCAAGCACATGATTGCGATCAAAGTGAGTCTAGCATAACCTAGCCTAGGACTAGTATCACGATGGATTTTGTGCAATGATTTGGATCAGTGATAGCACACAATTTATACATGAAATTTAATGATTATTAATGCAAATTAATGCCTAAAACATTCCATTCTGATGCATGTTATCAGACTGTGAGTGTATTTCTATCATTTCATGCCATTTTAAGTTATAATATCAAAATGCACTATTTTAGGGATAATTATGCATGATTAAGAATATATTTTAGAATACATTATTCTCATCTAAATTTGAGATTATAATTAGATTTTAATGTTAAATAATAAGAGAAAATGTTTATACACACTCATTTATTTTTCTAAGTTTTATTTTTCAAGAAGAAATGAGTATATTTTTGAAATAATAATTTATTATCTTGCTATTTAAATATTTTAACTTTTTATAATGATATTTAATTTAATTTCTGATCCAATGAAACAAATTTGGATTAATTTGGAGTTGCATTTTGAAAGTTATGAATATTCTAATTTTTAAAGATTTTTTCTGAATTTTTCTGAAATTTTAATAAATTTTTCAGGATTTTGTGGAATTAAAAATCAATTTTTTGGATTTTTATAAGTGCGGAGGTGACGTAGCGCAATCTAGAGCATCCGATCAATCACGAACAAAGGCGGGAGATGACGTGGCAGCACGTGGAGCATCCAATCGCACGATTAAATCACGATCGTTGATCGTCACTTAAGCGTGGCGCAATTCTATTCGTTGGTGAATCATTTTTAAAATGATTTAATCTTAGCTGTTGATCAAGTGAGTTATAATGGCTGAGATTAAAACCGACGAAAACACATCCGAATCGTTAGATCAAGATCCAACGGATAGCGTTTCGAACGTTACTTCTAAAGAGCGCGACATGGCGAACTCTTGGCCTTCCATCTCCGATCCAACGGCCATGACTTAACCGTAACGATTCGCATTGATGCATTTCATCAGAGCTGTTGATTGAAGATCAAATGTATCATCGAACGGTTACGCCCAAATTCACTTTAAATTGAGATGTTCTTCGACATTGTAATGCATTCTTGGATGATTTCGAGCAATTGAATTGTCTAGACACCACCCTCCTTGAATCTCTTGCTTTCCATTGCTTCTAGAAACATTTCCGCATCCACGAATGGTTGAAAGTGAGATTTTGTCGATCGAATAGGGAGAATTCGCCTCTTGAACACCGAAGATCGTTTTCAAAATCGCGGAATGAAAAGTCTTGAATCCGGCGATTAATTCAATCATTTCGATCGCTATCTCAGGTTAGATTATGTGTTTTCCTCCTAATCTTTTGTCTTGTATCATTAGATTTTAATTTAGAATCGTAGATTTAGATAATTTTAAATTTTATTTCGGATTTCTCTCTCTTTGCCTTAAAAAATTTCTCTCTAATTCGCTCATTGATTTCTCAGCGAATCTTTATCCAAATCAAGTGATTTTTGATTCCGTGGATTCATTTTTGAGTTCTCTTTCCAAAGCTATCATTTTCCCTAATTTCTCACCTCAATTCATTGTCTAATTTGATCGAATTTCAAAAGATCCCTCGAAATTACCTTAATTTCATGTAGATTCGACCCTTATTCACCACTATACCCTCAATTCGTGTTTATTTCCTACAATTGGTGAGTTTGGTATTAATTTTGACTCTTGACCATGTTTCAATGACCTCGCGCTCTCGATCCGTCAATCAGCTTATTCCTTGGGATCATTTCCATAAACAGTTTATAACACATTCCTTTTTTATGTAGTAGTATTGCCATCATCACTTAATCCAAAATCCCACATATCATAATCCATGGATTGACCTCTTGGTGTTGCCATTCATCCATCTCCTCTTGCCATTCTATCATCATTATTTTCATCTCCCTCATTCTCATTATCTTGTCTTATTTATGATTTATATCTTAATTTTATCATGAAAATTTATAAAATCATTATTTCACATCCCTCTCCACATGCTAAATTGCTCATTCACATCTAGTTACATGTTCTAGTCTTCCATTCAAAGCATCTTATCTCATTACCTAGGCTCCTTGAGGATTCAACCCTTACTTATCACTATACTAAGTGAGGAAAAATTAATAATATAATTTCATAAAATTGATACACAAAAATGACATGAAACATACCAAAATCGCGTTCATATTTTGGCCACCTGATGAGACATATTCATGAGGTTGTTGAAAACAAACAAAGATGTGTCAATTTTTTTTTAAACTCACCAATTTAAAGTTATAATCAAGGATTAAATAGTATAATAGTGAATTAGGGTAGAATCCATGGAGAATTAAGGGATTTTTGAGGTATTATTTAAATTCGATCAAATCAGATAAGGAATTGAGGTGAGAAATTAAGGATTTTGGTAGATTTAGAAAGAATACTCCAAGACGAATACATGGAATAAAAAATCATGCAATTTGGATCATTATTCGCAAAGCAATCAAGGAAAAAAATTAGAGAGAAAAATCGATCGTGAAGAGAGAGAAAACAATAATTTTTTTTTAAATTAAGTTAATATATGATTCAAAATTGAAATCTCATCTTATATGAAGAAATATTAGGGAGAAACACGCAATCTAAACTGAAATCACACTTGAAATGATCCAATTGATCGCCAGATCAAGGGCTTTTCATTTTGAGATTTTGAAAACAAATTTTGGAATTCAAGATGTGATTTTTCCTGATTCTCTCAACGAAATCTCACTTTCAAACACTCCTTGGACGTGAAAATCAGTCTAGAAGAGGAGGAAAACAAGAGATTCAAGGATTGAAATGTTTAAATAGTTAGATTACTTGAAACATATAAAGAATGCTTTACATTGTCGAAGAACATGCGTACGTATAGGAAAAATTGGGCATGACCATTCGATGTGCCGTTTCATCTTCAAACAACGGTTCAGATGAAATGCTTGATGAATTCAAAATTTGTGCTGATGTATGTCATTGTTGTGTTTTGAATCCATGCAATACATTTTGGTGGCGTACGACCCCCGTCGCCACAAAGGCATGACACTACGGCACCGGAGGAGCTGACACCCGCGCGCGTCCAGCCCCCTCGACAGGCGAAGACGAAGGATGCCGAGTTTCACTACACCAAGTGAGGACTTCATCTCACCACGACACATTTCACAGGGCTCGCGCGCGCGTGGAGTTATCTTTCCAGTCTTTAATTTCATTATGAACTTTATTAGCCCGCACGTGTTTAAGCGGGCCTTTGCATATCTTCTTCTCCCCCTTTTAGGCTTTCGGGTGGGTTCTTCCCTTTTTCGGGATCCCATTCGTTAAGCCCTTCTCTTTGTGGACCTTTTTATTTTTCTATGATTATGTTAGGTGTGGGTTGTGGGCCTCAAGTGGGCCCTTTCCTCTCTCGGCCCACTATGGGCTCTATAAGAGGGGAAGGGACCCCCCCACAAACCCTAGCCGTCATTTGAAGAAAGAAAGGAGCATCCTTCATCTCAAGTGGCTGCTCAAGGAAGAACAAGGAGGGAGACCAACCGCCGCCACCGCCGCCACCGCCGCCGCACCACCACGTGCTGCCGCCGTGCCCATCGCCTCCCCCTGCCTTGTTCGCTGGTTAACATCGTGCAGCCTTCCAGCCGCCGCCGCCGCCAGATTGCCGCACCACCACCTCCATCTCCTCCACCCCTCGATTCCCGTCATTCCAGCCCCTCTCCTCCCTGCCCCTCACATCCCACTCCTCGTCCGATCAGATTCCCCACCGTCATCCTCACCACCTTCCCGATTTCCCCTTCACCTGCATCCCCACGCCTTCCCCGATTTCCAACTTCCCATTTCGTTTCCACGCACTGCCGGCCACGCCGCCAATCTCCCTTGCTGATTGCGCCGTCCCCGTTCCCCATTGTCCCGATTCTGCAGACGCCACCCCTCCCCACCAAACCCGCGACTCCTCCCATTCCCGAATTTATCCATGATTATTCACGCAGCCGCGCTTCCCCGATTCCCCAATCACCTTCTCTAATTTTCCAAACCACCCTTTGAATCCTCTACTCACCGACGCCATCGCCCCAGCCCCGAATTCTCCACTGCCTTCGATTTTCCCAATCCCACGCCGAATCCGTTCCGAATTCCGTCACATTCGAACGCCAACCCCCATCTCCCCTTCCCGACAACCCCCCTTCCCTCCATCCCGACATCCCGACTTCCGCTTTTTCCCCTCGCACAAATTCCCGAATTTCCAAAATCGGCAATCCCCACGATCCTCCCCAACTCATCCCTTACCGAGTTTCCCCCACTGACCCTCCCTGCTGAAATTCCACTTGCGACGACTCCGAGTTTTCGGCAGACCTCGCCGAATTCTTCCTGTGGCATGGTCTCAACGATCCTATTACGACGGCCCTGACGGCGATTCTCCAGCTGATTCCGCGTCACCTCTCTGCTCGCGTCCTTCGCCTCGAAACTGGACCACCGCCCAAAGTCGTTGATTGGGAGACAAATTCCCCCCAGTCAGAGGTGACATCAGTAGCTTGAAGAGACGCTTCCTTTGGGCTCGCACGGTTGCTCCTGCTGCATGGCATCCATTGCCCCGTACCACCTGCCACGAGTGTCCTTCGTCTCCGTGGGGAACGAAACCGGCTGCCCTCCTTCGTTCGACTGATGCCCTCTCACCCTCGTCGGACCGTCTCCTCGGCCTCAAGGATCACCTCCTGAACTACGTGACGTCTACTCGACTCTCATCTGCCGCCCGTCCGTGCCACGTACAAACAGCTCCCCAGTCACGGCCCGACGGGCTCGCGCCCCGCAGGTTAGGCATACATTCCCCCCCTCCCTCTTACTTCGAAGTTTATATCGTCTTCAGTGTTTCCCGCGCTTGTCTCCACCGCCATCAGAACTTAGACTAGGAAGAGTGTTTAGACGACTTGATAGGGTTCATACCGTGGTCCAACCCATCGGGTTGACGGTCGAGCTCCCCTCGATGACTCACGGCCCATCGCCCTCAAGGACGAGGGTCGGGAGGACTCCCGGACGAACTCTACTCGGCGCACCCCAGGGCGTACGGAGGCGACACCCGAGACGGCACGCTGCTTGAACGCCTATTTAGTTTATTACATCATACTAGAAATCCCCTAGGTAATCCCACCCATAGTCATCCCTAGTATCACGGTGTACGATCGGTTTTGCACCCAGTCCTGCATCACATTTACAATACCTCACTTAGGAAAGTAGTAACCAAGGGTCAATCCTCAGGGAACCTAGGAAATGAGGTCCGGTGACTAAGGTAGAAGAAAGAGGGGATACTTATAGTATGTATATTAGAGGTTAGAAGAGTGATTGTATAGAATTAGAGGCTTGACATAGACAGATCAGGCTTCTGTAGTTATAGTTAGGTGAGAAGAAGTGTGTTTTTAAGAATTCTTAGATATTTGTAGAGGAGTTTATCCCATAGATGCATTTCATCAAACACCTTATGGGTGAGTAAGAATTATGGAAAAGGAAGAGGTGAGATGGTGGATTTGGAAGTAAGAAGTATATAGGGATATTTCTATTTTTAGGAAGAGTGATGAATGGATGGTAGAGAGATGGGATGATGATGAAATGAAGGGATGAGAGAAATGGAATGGGAAGTTACGAGATTAGACAAGGATTAGTGATTAGACAAGTAAAATGAACTACATTATCCTTGCAAAGGCTTACAAGTAGATCTCTCATCAGAATCTTCACACACACCTCGTTTTGGTGCCAATCCTAGGCCGGGTGGTGCTTGATCCCCTACGATGTCGATCTCCGCTTGATCTCCTTCTCCAGAGAAAACTCGGGCCTCCCACGACACCCACCTTGGGCCTAAGCTTCTCCCCTCTTCGTTCTGGTGACCTGGTGTCAAGAGAGAGCCAAAAGACAAGAGAATTTGAAATGGAAGGAAGAGGACTTTGAGTTAGAGTTTCCAACCAAATTGACGGTCATGATCAATTTTTGGGGTTTCCAGGAATTTGGTAGAAAATTCAACTGTACGGATGAAAAGAGCACGATGAGATTAGTCTATCATCAAAATTTCAGCTTAATCGGACGGCTAGATCAGAAGATATCACTATTTCCATTCGGAGCGTTTCTGGCCGTTGATCTAATGATCTTATGCATCAGCAGCTAGATTTACTTCTCAATCAGCTAATCCATGAGATTGCGCCGTGTCACTATTAAGCAAACCGCTGGATCTTCGCCACGTTTCTTGCATAGGTAAATAAAAAAATAATATAATTCAAAAAGCAAGTTAGAGGAATCTGCGGCGATTTATTTTGCCGCAGATTCCTTTTTTAGCGCGAAAAAGAGAGCGCCACATCACCTGCATAGGTAAGTGAACAAAATGACGAAAAGAGAAAAGAAAAAACCACGATCTGCGGCGATTAATTTCGAAGTAGATTCCTTTCTTAGAACGAATAAGAGAGCGCCATGTCGCTCTCTTATTTCACCTTAAAGTCAATTAAGATGGCATTACCAGATTGCGACACGTGTTGCGATTTGGTGGGCGTTGTTTGATTTACCTTTTCATAGTGGATATTTGCATTTATGCCAAGCGATCTCTAGAATGTTGATTAAAAGTGCATTTTACTCCTCGACGATATTAATCTATTTAGAAATCTTAGAGAACTAAGAAGATATGCTCACACATTTGTCTAATAATGTCAGATAATTACATTTATGCCCCTAACACTGATAAATAAATATGCATAAAATGATTAGAATAATTAGAAATATATCCTCAAAGTACTCTAAAATTCATTTAAATCACTTATAAAATCCAAAAAAAAAAAAATGTAGTTTGCCTTAAAAATTCATTTCCTTGTGAGTTTATAATCTAAATGAAATATTCAAATATTACAAAAATTAGGGATTAACACAAAATCATAATGAAGGCAAAATTAAGCAATTTTAATCATGATAGCACACAAATATGTTCATTTTAAGCCAAGTATTCATGTAATATGCATAGTTTAAAGTAATAAATTCGTGTGTTATCAATGCTTGGATGTGAATTTTCATCGTTAAGCCGTGTTCATTCAATCAAAGATGGAGCACTCAGATTTCACCATGTCGCCCGTGAAGAAGAAACGTCACGTAATGATTTTTGTTTGACCTTCATTGGATGCTCTAGATGTGCACACGTGTCCACATGAGTCCATCAGTCACTTTTAATCTCAGCCGTTATAACTCCTCAGATGAATGGCTGAGATTGAGTCATTATAAAATGATTTGATGACAAACCGTTATGCACCACATACCTCCCTCTTAAAGTAAAAATTGACTATCTCGATGGATTCATGCACTTGCACGATGCATAATGCGCCACGTCACCTGTGCATACAAAGAGAGAAAAATAGCTTAGTGGGTTAGCTTCGATCCATTAACAGATGCTTAATCCACTAATGATGCGCACATAAAAATACACACATGTGCACCACTTGGCGTGTGCACATGCTGCCATGTGACAATACGTAATCCGGTCCACCACGTCAGCTGCCACATCAGCGCGCGATAAAAATAATTTGATTTTAGTTTAAAAATAAAAAATAAATCAAAATAAATTCAGAAAAATTCCAGAAAAATCCCTAAAAATTAGAAAAATTAAAAACTTTAAAAATATAACTCCAAATTAGTACAAATTTGTCTTATTTGATAAAAAAATTGAGATAATATGTCATTCTAAAAAGTCAAATTTCATAAATGACAAGAGAATTTTTTTTTTATGTGAAAAATACGCTCATTTCTTTTAGAGAATAAAGCTAGAAAAATAAATGAGTGTATGATGTAGGATATTTCGAGATGAAGATATGCAAGAAGATAATGATATAATTAAGAAATAATCCTACAAATGAATGAGGATCTATGAATGATATCACTAAGGATTTAGATGTATAATTCAGAAAGGAAATGGTAGAGGAGAATTCGGAAACTAGGAGGAGAGAAGATAATGATAGTAAGAAGATAAGGTGAATGTTTAATATAAAATAGATGATATAAGTTAATTAAATGATATTTCGGAATATAGGATGGAGAAATATGGAGAATGAGAATACGGAGAGAGTTAGAAGGGGATAGGATAATATTTATGGAGAATGTAGGAAAGAAGAGAGATGGAAGTGGATAGGATAATGAGGATGAGAAGAGAAGAAAGGGTTGGAAGCGATGCGACGTAAAGGGAGAGTGAAGGAGAGATTAAATAGGATGAACGGGAATGCGGAGAGGAAAATGAAGATAGTATAATATAATTTAAGAAATGAAAAGGAGAAACGTTGGACTTACGATATTAGATATCCGAACTACTATCACGAAAAGGGGAGAGGACGATTACCTAGGAATGGACAGAAAGTGAAGCCGTCGGACTTTTCGTAAAGATCCGGATTAACCTCGAATTGCTTTAGGCTTGAAATGGGTGAAAGACGACAGAGCGGGAGGGAGAATAGAAAGAGGGATAGAACTCGGAGGGAGAGATCACGGAAGAGGGAATGGAGGAGATACGGAGGAAACATGAGAACACAAAGGTAACAGTAACAAGTAACCAATTTTTTCATTCAAAATCAACTGTGTTTTTTGTTTACGATTTCTTGTTTTATAGAAGGAGAGGATTACTTCGGTGAAATGACGCGTCGTTGCAACTTCCACGTTCGTCAGTTACAGCATATCTCGGGAAGTTGTTCTCGCACGTTCACAGTTCCCTTGTTATCCGACGAATGAGAAAGACTACTTTGTTGTCTCGTGGTGATATCGGCGGTTATTGGAACGCCATGGGGCTTACGAAGGTCTGATTGAGCTTGATATCCTAACTCTTCTTTATTTCACCGGACCGTCCGATTTATTTTGTCGTCAGTTCACGAACTCGTAGTCAACGGGTTGACTCGGCCTTATTTGCGGAATTTTTGTGGTTGTTGGATGGCCTCTCAGTTTGTTGCGGCGTTGGTGACTGGCATCCAAACGTCAATAGTGTTACTCATAAGAGATTGCACGTGCGGGTTAGCAGCCATGGTCGAAAATATCATTTCATCAATGTCGTCCAGTCTGATAGATAATTGATCTAGTTCCTTGGCGATTTCACCCTCATCGAGGGGTTCCATCGGTTTTGCAGGTAGCTTAGTTACTTCTAATCTTCTTGCGGGTCTCCATGGTAGGGTGTCAAGAGGATAAGGAGTGGTTGGCGTCGATAATGGGGAAGCTTAACCTTTGATGTTGATAATTCCCTTGAACGAGGTGAGGAGAGGAAGAGACGAGCGGTAACAGGACTGAGAAGTTTTCGCTTCTTCAGTTCTCTCGTATTCAGTCTCGGGAGGCTTCCCTTCTAGTCGAGTAGGGTCTTCTCCCTTTTGTCTTTGACTAATCCTCTTTGATCAATCTCTGTGCTCGGGCAGAGCTGTGACTAAAGAAGGAACTCAGTAGTCTTCTTGTGGAGTTTTCCTTTTGTCGTTTCTGCAGCATTAATGGCTTTCTCTTCGACTTTGTCTTGTTCAGAAGGTTAACTGCTTCATTAATTTGCTTATCATAGAAGTCTCATTTAACATAGGAGGTAGTCATGATTTTCTTCAAGGAGAATTTCTTTCTTCGTTCTTTGTCGTCGAGTGTCTTCAGTCCTCATGCGATATTCTTGGAGGCATGGTCGGATGAGAGCATTCAGGCTATTCTTTCATATTCCTCATCTAAAATTCCGTGAACCTGGAGGTGGCTTCATATTCACGTGAAGTTTTGTTTAGACGGGGAGTGTTTCCCCCTGTGGGAGATGTCTTTCGTAGTAGTTTAATATATCGTCTGTCTCTTCTTTTCTTCTTCAGTCATGGAGGCCATATGCATCTTTGATACCCTTCTGATAGTTGAGAGAGATGTATAATCTCATTGGGTCTGAGATAAGCTTGGAAATCTTGAGCTGATAGGAGGTCGGGTCTTGGACAGATTTCAATTCAAGTGTCTTCTTTGACTTTAACCGTGAAGGTATATTCTTTAAATAAGAGATGGTGAGGATCCAGTTTAGAGGGAGATAGTTCTCCTTGTTCAGATCTTCTTTGATAGAAATCATGACTGTCTTCGTGGGCTTTGACTTGAGCTGCCTTTGAAGTTAGTTTCTTATAATAGTAATAATATATAGATCTCTCTTAAAATTCTATCTAAGGGTGGTTTTCAAAGAAATTAGGAATTTAATAACAAAGATGTTCCTATTAATTTTCCTTGAGATCATTACTCATAACTATACAAGGTATCTATGATATAGTTGATATGGTTGGAAAATAAGGAACCTATATCAAGGTAGAAGGTGGTTGATTTGGTCCATTCAAGGGATTCTAAGTATCTAAGGATAAGGGTTAAATTTCTTTTGACCAAGTCAATCTTTAGATCAGTGTAAAATAGAATGAGGAAGAGTGAAGATAATTCCCTTAAGATCTACACTCTCTTTTAATTATTTAGAGATGTCTTCTTCATCCATTTAATGAATGGATAATTTCTCAAACTCATGAGTAAGGAGTATAGGTTCACTTGGAACCATTGTGTTCATGTTTTGAAATAATTCTCCATCAGTGTATATAAAAATATTTTCTCTTATTATTGAACATTAGAGCCCAATTATAATCTCAATTATAAAGTGCGAATAATCTAATCTCAAATATCTCTCTTTAATTGTTTATGATTATCCCTAACCATATTACATTTTGAGATTATAACTTAAATTTTCATAGAATAGCAGATATACACTCAAAACATGATAACATGTATAAGAATGTAATATTTTATGCCTTAATTTGCATTAATAATGATATAATTATATGTATAAAATGCATGTTATCCCCACCCTCTTCTAGTGGTTGACACACATTCTCCCAAGAAGCTCTACATTGGCAGCGAGCACCCTCGAGCTTACCATGTCTAAAGAAAAAAATTACATGGAGTGTAGTACAATTTCAAGTACCTCGTGCACTACAAGTAGATGTAGTGACATACTTATGAGAATGTGTCATATTAATTGGATGCACCACCTGCTGAATGGAAGATAACATTTCCATTATGTGAGCTTCTTCCTCAACTTGCTCAAGAGGGGATCAAAGTAATGAATCTTGTGTCTTGAGAAGATGGGGCATCCAAGGTAGTCAAAGTTTAAATGGCCACGTGAGAACCCTATGAGATATTGTTTGCAAAGTATGGTGCTTATGGTAATAGAAAGGGCTAGTATAAAATTACTCTTCAAGGTGTTATTTAGTTTCCCCATGGCTCACTTGTATCACAAGAGGATACTTTACACCCATTGAGGAAGAGTATAACATCATCAAAAAACAAAGAGTGCAAAATAATCACGCATTCCTCTTCAAGTGATATGGTTGGACAAGTCCTTGCTTGATCACTCTAGAGAGATTTTAATTTAGGACCACTTCATCCAAGATGAAGATGATAGCCAAAACGGGTCTCCCTATTTTAGGCCTTGTGTGGTTGTGAAGAATGGGGTTAAATCACTGATAACATGCATATTTAACTTGAGTTCTTGTCATATTTAACTAATATTCATGCTTATCATATGTAATTATGATGCATTTTATCATAGTTTTATGAATTTTCTCCATTGGTATGCCATTTTACTAAAGTCCATATTTTTGCATTATATAGGATTAATTATGTGTTTTATTGATGTTTGACCTTTTGCAAAGGTCAAAAAGTGGAAATTAACCATTTTCCTTGATTTTTTTTTGAATTTAGTAGATGATTAAAGAAGAAATTAGAGGAAGAGAATGATGAGATGAATCAAAATAGAACTTCAAAGGGATTGACTTAATATTACTTTGAGCTCATCCTATTTTTTTCTTAAAATTTTTATTTCAAGGGCATCGATGAGATGATCCAATGGAGAAAATTTGAGGCAAAAAGGAGTTCTAGAAATGAAATTATGAATTTTTTAGTTTATGGATTTTTCTAGATTTTATTTTTGATTTTTAGGTATTTTTTGGAATTTTAAAAGCTTAAAAAAATCACAAAAATGGGGTTTTATGCGCTGGACCCGCGTGAGCTGATGTGGCATGATGCGCACACATGGCGGAGCCACGAGGGCCGACACGAACCCACGTGGGCGCCTACGTGGTGTGAGGACGCTAACGAGGCTAAGTCAATTGGGCCCACGGGTATAGTGGGCCCTGGTAAGAGGATAGGTGACGTGACGATTTATGCGATCGTTGAAAACACACAAACATCGGTCAAAAAAAAATTTATAATTCTGAACTCACAATAACAAAGATATGAAATCAAGTATAGTGTAAAGATCAGGTCGATCCACAGAGAACACGGTTAACTTTGATCGAACGGTTGACTTCATCAAACTTAAGTTTAAATATAAATATTAAGAAATAAAAGTGATATATAATCAATGTAAATGATATAATTATATGAGAGAAGATATTTCAAGAATTAAAAAATTATTTGACAAAGAAGAGTCAAAAGTCTAGGTCAAAGTGTTGACTTTGACCAACCATTGACTTTCTCTAGAATAAGAAAATTTAAAAGAGTGTAAAATATTATGAAAGTTATATTTTCAAAAACTAGAGAGAAAAAGGAAATTTTTGATATATAATTCGTAATATTTTTAGAATAATTAGATTTATTATGATTTATTAAAAATCAAAGATTAGAAAAATCCTAAAATAAACACTTCGGATTAAATAATCAAATTGACTGACCAAATGAGAGTAAAATATTACAAAAATTATATATTCAGAAACTAGAGAGAAAATTTAAATTTTTGATATATAATTCGTGATTTTTAAAGAAGAATTGGATTTATCATGATTTATTGAAAATCAAAGATAAGAAAAATCCTGAAATGAACACTTCGGTTTAAATCATCAAATTGACTGACCAAATGATATCCAAATCAAGCGATTCAATATGAATTGAAAGCCTACAACCAAAAAATTCCAAAAAGAGCAAAATTGTCAAATTTTACCTTGTATTTTGAGTGTTATTGCCCACGCAAGTCAATGCCCAAATTCGAATTAAAATGGAATAGTCGATGGTAAAACATTAAATTGAATGGTCAAATAGTGATGAAATTTTATGAATTAGGTATCCACGGAAAGTTGATGAAACAAGTAGTCTAATGAAACTGGATTTCAAGCTCCGGATTCTCAGAAGTGGATTTCCCAAAATCAAATGATTTGAACTTAAGATCAAGGAGAAATCTATGTTTCAAAATCAGCAAAATTTTGCGCCCAAAGTTGGGCGAAATGAAGAATAATTCAATTTCTAGAATGAAATTACCTATCTAAATCTAATCTAAACTACATAAATTTTAAGGGAAATGATCTAATCACACTACTAAAGCGATTGACGTGAAGATTGAGCGTCAAAGTATCTTGATTATGGAGAATTTCTCCGGAACCTTCTTTGACGTACGTTCGGCGTTCAAGGGGAGATTTCGTGATGAAGAAGCAAATTTGATCCCTTTCGATCAAAGTCAACCCTTGATCAAAAGTCAAAGCTTCGATGGTCAAGCCAGAATTTCAAAGTCAACATTTCAGTGGTCAAAGATGGAACCTTGAAGTCAACATTTCAAGACAAGTCAACGCTCAAGCCTTGTCAGCAAATTGCCACATCCTCGCCACGTGTCATCAATCTGGAGGTGCCACATCATCACACCTTTTCAAAGAGGAGTTATCCGTGGTTTAGGAGGTTATCCAAAAGCATCCCTTCGATTGACACCTTTTCATATTTAGGGCAGTTTAATAACTTCCTATTATTCCTTATAAATTGAAAGGATGTAATACATTTGAGACAAGTTTTTGAAATGAAATTTTTGGAATGTAATTGACGTCGGTCAATGGTTCTCCTCGTTCTTCTTCGTTCTTCTTCTTCGTTTTTCTCTTCCCTCCTCCCGGGTTATTCCGCGGCGCCTCCTCGCATGGCGTCGTAAACCTATTCATCCTCTTGTTCCTATTCTGCATTCAGTCAAACCTCATTGACCCAAGCAGCCCTGACGATCCGCCATCCCTCGACGCCGACGACAAATCATCGCCGCCGTCTTCAAACAACGGATCGAATACTCCAGTCCCGCCCTGCAAATCCGCTCGGATCTCCATCGCCGACACCTACAGATCAAGAGAAAAAAAATCTACAAAATCGAGCATCATAAATTGGGCAGATTTTAATCAAAATTTAAGAAGAGAAAATTCAGAAATCTCGGCTTCTATATCGTTCAATCCGGCAAGGCTCTTCACAGAAAACAAAGCTCTGATCATGCTCTTCAAGCGTCCAAAATCCGACGCCATTCTGAGCAAATCGCCGCCACAACGCCAACGCCGAAACCCACGATTTCCACCAGAAAGTGTCGTCGATCCGTCTCCAGAGGTTTTTTTCCTTCAAGCGATTCTTTCCCACTGATTTCCGCGCCCAGAACTCACGCTATCGCCGGAAATCCCTCGCCGCTACTGCCTCTGGAAGAAGAAGAAATTCGCGCATGTTGGTCGGAGAAGAAGACTTCGAAAGGGATTATTTTCCCCTGATGGGATATTTCTTATCGGACCCCTCAGACTCGCGTGAAAATCCGCAAATACTTGAAGCCCAAAGAAATATTTAACGGGCCCTGCCTGAAGGCCCAGAAAGCCCTAAATGTAATAAGGAGAGAAATGGGCCCCTGCCCATTGTTTAAAAATCCAGAAGTGTCCGGAAGCCCACTAAGGCCCAAGCCCCGGACAAGATCCTGACTTGTAGCGATTCTGTGCTACATCATTTCGATTGATTACTTGCAATAATTCATGATTAACTTGCTTCAATGGATGCGGAATTGAGTCTAGAAAGCAAGAGAATCACGAAGAACTAAATATATTCCTTCATAATCACTTATTTTTTTACGATTCGACCAAAAGTTAGGTTTACAAAGGAAGAACATAGGGGTTTTATAGCAAATTTCATCACGAAAATCGCGGACCGTCTGATTCGCTAAAGGATGATTCAACGGCTGAGATTGGGGGATTTAAGTGGGCCACGATCCCACGATTTTCTCCCCACAAATTTTCCCCTTTTTTAAAGGAATTAAATCCAGAAATCCAGAAAATGCTTGAAAAATCAAAATAAAATCCAGAAAATTCTATAAAATTTAGAAATTCATATCTTTATTTATATAACTCCTTTTTTACTCAAATTTTCTCCATTGGATCAAAAATTTATTCATCTTTAATGTCATGCGACCTAAAAATATAAATTCTAACAAGAAAAATAGGGTGAATTCAAAATAATCTTATAGAATCCCTTAAAAATTCTACTTTATATCATACCATCACTCTCTTCTTGAAATTTATTCTTTTAATTATCAACTAAAGTCAAAATAACATAAGGAAAGTGGTTAATTTCAAATTATTTAACCTTTCAAAAGATCAACCATCAATAAAACATATAATTAACCCTAAATAATGCAAAAATATGGACTTCAGTAAAATGGCATACCAATGGAGGAAATTCATAAAACTATGATAACATGCATCATAATTACATAAAATAAGCATTAATATTAGTCAAATAAGATAAGAATTTAAGTTATATATGCATGTTATCAATAGGGGGGCCATACTAAGGTCCAGCGGGCAACACAAAGGCCTTAGGGCTTCCACATTATATACTCGACTTTTCCCTTGTATTTTCTCCGTGTGGGACTAAAGAATTCCTTATTTTCGCAGGCAACGTCGCAGCGTGTGGTGCGTCAAATGAAATCATGTTAATTAATGCATGTTAATCTAATGGATCTCAATCCACCAGATCGCTATCAAAGCATGTGTGTAATTCACAACCGTCGATCTCATTTAGTGAAATCTGACGGTCGCGATTGAATTGCACACTCAAAAAGTGATAGCATGACACGTGGCTTCTCGACGATGCTCCAATGAAGATTAGACGGCGAAAATCAAAGAGGAGTGGAGCCCGCGTCGTGCGATCGTGGCCCACCTATTGCATGTGACGTGCCGTCATCGTGGTCATCCAAAGCTTCTTCACCGAATCGGATGGCTTGGTTCACGATGATGTTTCTATAAATCGATGTTCTCGCTTCTTAAAATGGAAATTTTGATTGAAACGTGAAGAACTAAAGAATTTTTGGAGAAAAATTTGAAGTTCTTCTCGATTCTCCTGCATTCTAGACTCAATTGTGCATAGATTGAGGCAGGTTAATCATAAATTATTGCGAGAAAAAGTTTGGATTCACCCTTTGAATGTCAAACGCATGTCGAAGAAGGAATCAGATAAATACTCAGCAATCAAAGTGATTTGAAGCTCAGTCTTCACATCAATTGGGTTAGTAGTGTGATTCCTTTGTAATCCTTACAATTGAGGTAGTTTATATTAGATTTAGATAGGTTATTAGAGTTTAGGAATCAGAAATTTTGACATTTTGCCCAAATTTGATCGCGGATTTTTGCTAATTTTCGCCCAAATTTGCTGATTTTTGCTGAATTTTGTTTCATTGGATTCCTTGTTCAATCAGCTTTCCTTGGATATCTTATTTGTCAGTTTTCACTAAGGTTTGAACCTTCAATTTGACATTTGAGCAACTGTTGTTCAAAATCGATCTGAAGTTTGGCATTGACTTTCAAGGGCAATTACTCTTAATATACAAGGTGAAACTTGATAATTTTGGTTTCTTTGGTAATCGTAAGCTTTCTATTCGTATGCAAATTGCTAGATTTGGACATCATTTGACAAGTGAATTTAACGTTTTAGACCGATACCTTCATTTCTGAATCTTTCCTGTTTATTGATTTATAACAAATCATAGTAAATCCAATTCTTCTCTAAAAATCACAGATTTAATATCAAAATTCTCCTCTTTCTCTCTATTTTTCCGTAATATTTTTGAAAACTATAATTTTCGTAATATTTTCTCACCTTTTTCCTCTCTGATTTTACAGAAAGTCAAAATTTGATCAAAGTCAACACTTTGACCTTGACTTTTGACTTTTCTTCTTCAAATAGTTTCTAAACTTCTTAAGATATCTTCTCTCATTTATTAGCATAAATTTCATTGATAATCTATCATTTTTCCAATCTTTAAATCTCTAATTAGACTTAACTTTGAACAAGTCAACTCTTTTGATTAAAAGTCGACGTGTTCTCCGTGGATCAACCCGATCTCTTCGTTGTACTTGATTTCATATTTTTAAATCATCGTGAGTTTGGAATTATAAATTTTGTTTGATCGACGATCCTGTGTTTTAACGACCGCACTAAATCGTTCCGTCAAAATGACAGCGTTGCCGGGGAGCACGCGTTATGGATTTTGGATTCGAATTTGAGGTCAAATTTAGGTTTTTCTCTTTTTTTTTATACTAGCCTACAAAGAAAGTAGTTAGACAATCTCATTGGTGGAAAAAACCATATTGAGGTAAGATTACCATTTTTCCCTTGGTTTACTTTTTGGTCCAATTCGGTATTCTATTTTGTGTTTTTCACTTGCTTGAGAAGAGGAAAGTGATATATCAGGTACGTTCTCTGTTATTAAAGGTTTATTAGTGTTATTTGTTCTTGTGGTGTGATTTGTGATAATGTACAACTTGGTCTCTCTTTTGGTGGATTAGAGTTAAGCCTTTTCATTTAGAACATCACACTTAGAGTATAACACATTTTTGATGTTCCTATATATATAATTGTATTTTTTTGATCTTTTTGATATAGCTATGAATAGGAATCTGAGGAACCAAGGAGGTCGACAAGGACATCAAAATCGGAGATCCATGAGGCATACAAGGAATAACCCCTTGTATGATGAACTTTTCTACACATTAGTACATTCTAGAGCTCCATCAGAGACTCAGTCTTGTGCTCCTATACTAGCTCTCGCCACACCGGCGCGAGGAGTACCATTAGATGCCCGTCTTCCTACCAAGACAGTGAGACTCAGGCACGATTGCTTGTCATTATTGAATAATTTATAATGATTTCTTATTTATATTTATAAATATACGCTCCACCCTTCCATGAGATGACAGACCACCTGGAGATTACAGAATAATCCTTTAAACATAGATATTTTGGAACGATCCTTGCAATCCCCCAACACTACCGAGACATCTTCCACCTTAGAACTAGTAGAACTAATAGAAATGGCCCAAAACGACAAGGGAAATGCAAGGAAATGCCTTAGAAACTACGCCAGGCTTGTCCTCCAAAGACCTGTCACCCGAATTCACGCATCCCTAAATAGAGGGGCAAATTTTAGGATAGATTCACATGTTATGAGTATGCTTCCTATCTTCCATGGTAAACTTTCATGATGAATTCATCATGATAACAGAACAGTGAGTTCAATCATGATGAATTCTCTACCTATTAAAAAGAGAGATCTAGGAGCACCCATGATAACGAGTGAGATAGGAGGAGTGACCTTTAATGGATCTGTGTTAGATACTGGAATTAGTATTAACAACCTCCCTAAAGCCCTATTCGACCGTCATCATGTAGGGGAGTTGCAGCCTTTCCTTGTAGAACTATGCTTAGAAGATGGATCTATAAGGAAACCACATGGAGTAGTAGAAGATGTGATTGTGAGAAGAGAAGATTGCTATTTCACAGTAGATTTCCTAGTCATCGATATAAAAATGACCAAGGAGCTTAGCCAAGCCCCGATCATCTTAGGACGACCATTCCTAGCTACCGCAAAAGCCTTCATAGATTGGGGGAAAGGAGAAGTAATTCTCAAGGTGGGAGAGCACACCGTGAAGGTCAACATCAACAAGCTTATGAAATGCCCTTCATGGGCTTCCGAGGAATTGGGTGCCATTGACTTCTCCGACGACCATGATATTGATGCCTGCATAGAAGAAGTCATGATGATCGACGAGGAAGCAAGATTTGAAGAGCTACCATTGGATGAGCCTACCTTGGAGCTCAAGACTCTCCCATCAACACTCAAGTATGCCTTCCATGATGAAGAGAAAGCAAAACCGGTGATAATTTCGTCCCAGCTGGATATAAAGCAGGAAGAACAATTACAATAAGTATTGACGTGGAATGAAGACGCAATTGGTTGGACCTTGACGGACCTAAAGGGGTTGGACCCCTCACTATGTACTCATCGCATCTTCCTAGAGGATGAGTCAAGACCCGTCAGGGAGGCCCAGAGAAGACTCAAACCAAAAGTATGGGAGCCCGTGAAAGAAGAAATTCTTAAATGGCTAAATACAGAAATTATCTACCCCATATCTGATAGTCAATGGGTGAGTTTGGTGCACGTTGTTCCAAAGAAAGCTGGAGTAATGGTCATGATGAACGAGAAAGGCGAAGAGATCTAGACACGCCTTCAAACGAAATGGAGAGTTTGCATCGACTATTGGAAGCTGAACTCCATAACAAAGAAGGATCACTTCCCTCTACCGTTCATCGACCAAATCTTGGCCAAAGTGGCAGGAATCAAGTTACTTTTCCTTCTGGATGGATATTCGGGCTACACCAGATTGTGATCCATCCCGACGATCAAGAGAAGACGTCATTCACATGTCCTTTTGTCACATTCGCCTTCAGGCGCATGCCATTTGAACTATGTAAAACCCCCGTGACATTTCAATGATGCATGATGGCAATCTTTTCCGACTTTCTTGGCAACAGTTTAGAAGTCTTCATGGATGATTTCTCCTTCTTTGGAGAAGACTTGATAGCTGTCTATTTCACCTAACTAAGATCCCAAAGGTCTGTGTCAGGAAACAAATGGTGAATCCCATTTTATGGTACAAGAGGGAGTAGTGCTTGGGCATATTGTCTCGCGCAAAGGACTAGCAGTGGATAAGGCCAAGATACAGGTGATCCAAAAAGATATGAGATTGCCTTCCTCTCCCAACTACCATATGAGATTTGAGGAGCTTTCTCGGGCACGTACGCTTCTACCGAAGATTCTATTAGAGAGGAACACGAGAGAGAGAGGAAAAATATAGAGTAGGGTTTTGCTTGATTAGATGGATACATGCACGCATAGATATATAGGAGAGAGATAGAGAGGAGAGAGAAAGTGGCCTTCAAGGCCCAATAGGAGAGAGAGAGGAGATGATGGGCTTTAACACTCCCCCTCAAGCTGGAGCATGGAGGTCAAACATACCCAGCTTGGATCCGATGGTCTCATACTTTTGGAAGCTCCTCAAAAGTATAAAGTGAGGAAGCAACGTTTGGGGTACATATGGTACCGTTAACGACGTACTGTCGTATAAAGTGGCAGTCGATCTCAATATGCTTCGTCCTCATATGGAACGTCGCATTACTGGCGATAAAGGTAGAAGCCATGTTATCGCAATACATCTGCATAGGCCCTTCTGGCGGGAAGCCAAGCTCGGTGAGAAGAGAGCGTAGCCACAGCATTTTTGCCGTGGTATCCGCCATGGCTCGATACTCAGCTTCGGCACTAGAGCGGGACACGATAGGCGCCTACGAGAGCGCCATGTGACCAGAGTTACCTCCAACATAGGTGACATATCCACCATGTGACTTCCGATCCTCCTTGTCACCAGCGAACCCAGAGGTCGAGTAGGCCTCAATGTGTAGATGACCCTATCGCCGATACAAGAGGCACTTCCCTGGAGCTCTCTTAAGGTACGCCAGAACCCGATAGACACCCTCCAGATGGATAGTGCGAGGAGCCTGCATAAACTGACTCAAGACACTAACCGCATAGGAGATGTTCGGGTGAGTCACGGTGAGGAAGATCAATTTCCTCACAAGTTGGCGGTAGAGGCCTGCATCCTCAAGAAGTGCGGTAGCATTGTCCCACCAGTCCACATTCTGCTCCATGGGTGAGGAGGCCGGCTTGCACCCCAGCGTCCATGTCTCCTCCAGTAGATCAAGCGCGTACTTCCGCTGACAAATGGACATCTGCCCCTGACGGTAAGCGATCTCAAGTCCAAGAAAGTACCTGGGGGGAGACAAATCTTGTGTCACGAAGTGCTGAGCCAGATAAGCCTTGGTCGCAGCCACCTCGGCGTCGTCACTACTAGTGATGATGATGTCATCCACATACACAGCCAGGATAACACATCCATGCGGGGTGCGTTTCCACATGACAGTCAGATCGGATATAGTAGAGACGAAGCCATACGAGAAGAGCAGTTGCGAGAACTTGTGGAACCACGCACGCGGGCTTTGCTTCAGCCCATAGATAGCCTTCTTGAGGAGACACACCTCAGAAGACTCCCCCTGAGCAACGTACCCAGGCGGTTGCTCCATGAATACCTTCTCATCGAGGTGTCCGTAAAGGAAGGCGTTGGACACGTCCAGCTGATGAAGCGGCCAAGACTGATCCAGAGCGATGGAGAAGAGGACACAGATGGAGCTGAGGCGCGCCACAGGCGAGAATGTCTCATGATAGTCAAGACCATAGGCTTGAGAAAAGCCACGGGCCACGAGACGCGCCTTGTAGCGAGCGATGGAGCCATTAGGATTGTACTTGAGGGAGTACACCCACTTGCAGGAGACAACATTGGCATCAATAGGCCGAGGAACCAGCGTCTAGGTCTCCCGCTGAATGAAGGCCGCATACTCCACATCCATCTCCTCTTTCCACGCCGGTACCTGCAACGCCTCAATATACGACTTGGGAATTGACTCGGTTAGAACGGCAAGGGCAAAGGACTGATAGGAAGGAGAAAGGCGGGCAGGAGAGACATGATGGGCGATAGGGTATTGCGTGCACTGGCGAGTGCCCTTGCGAAGGGAAATGGGAAGGTCAAGGTCAGATACTGGAGGCGGTGGGGAAGGTGGTGGTGACAATGTAGCCGGAACAGTGGATAGCGGCGAGGAGGGAGGTTCCGGCTCAGAGGATGGATCAGACTGGAGGGATGCCCAAGAGGGTGACGCCTCAGGCAAGGGAATCGGGATAGTCATAGGGAGGTAGGTGACAGTGGTAGCAGATATCGAAGGAAGAAGGGATGGGCAAGAGAGATCCTCACCAGAATTAGTAGAGGTAAAGTAGGGAACGTCCTCATGGAAGGTCACATCTGTCGAAGTAACGTACTGGCGCCGATCTGGGAAGTACACATAGTAGCCCTTCTAAGTCCGAGAGTAACCGACGAACACACCCTTTTGTGCACGAGGAGCCAACTTGGAGAGGCCGGGGGTGCGATCCTGGACAAAGGCAGTGCAGCCGAACACTCGAGGTGGTAGAGAGAAGATATCAGTAGCATGAGTCAATCGCTGAAGGGGAATAGCACCTCCAAGAGCGGCAGATGGAAGACGGTTCACCAGGTATGTAGTGATAACATGCTATTTATGCATGTAATTACATAGATATTAATGCAAATTAATGCATTAATCATCACAAATCCATGCATGTTATCATCTTTTAGGCATATTTCTATCATTTTGTGAAAAATCATGTTATGATCTTAAAATACATTAAATTAGGGATTATTATGCATAATTAAAACATTATAATCTTTAATCCAAATTATAATTAAGATTATAATCATGTTTTGAAGTTGAAAATAGAAGAGAAAACACATTTATTTACATTTATGTATTTATATGAATTTATTTTATATAATACATAAATGTATAAAATTAATAGAAATTAATTCTCTTACTATTTTAATAATTTGACCTTTTAAAATGATAGATTATTCAATTCTGAATCCAACAAAACAAATTTGAATTAATTTGGAGTTATATATTGAAAGTTATGAATTTTACAATATTTAGGAATTTTTCTGGAATTTTTCTGAATTTATTTGAATTTTATTTCGATTTTTAAAGCTTTAATTTAATTTTTAAAATGCAAAAAATGGGGAGTGTACCTGCGCGTGTACACGTGGCGGTGCCACGTGGACGGGCGGACCGCCTGCGTGGCGTAGGTGACGCGTGGCGCTGACGTGGCATTTATGTGCATATTATATAGTTTAGGGGTCCCCCGTGTACAAGGGGACGATTTTCTAATCATGCGTATAGCGCGTACCTTTCATACGCGCGGGTTTCTCTCATTTTCTCCAAGTGGGACAAAAGTCCCTTTCCTTTATTTTATTTCAGGAAGACGTGGCGAGCTGTGGAGCGTTAGATCAACTGCGCGATCGATCGCACGCGTTGATCGTGTAGACGCGCGGTCCACCCGATCGGCGATCACCGCACGTGCTTAAATGGGGTTTAAGTGAATTAATCAGAGCCGTCCGATCGCGTATTATAACGGTCCAGATTTGATCCCCGCGATGGACATTGATCAAATCACGATCGCACGCTTGAAATCCGACGAACGAGATCAAATGACAATTCGATTAAAGGGACGCGCGATCAGAGCCGTCGATCGCGATCTTCATCAAATCTGACGGCTGAAATCTCTTTTCGTTTTTATTTAAGTCGTTCTTCGCGACGGTTTGAGGGGTTCGCGATCATTTCTCAAATTCTCCTTGTAGAAAACTCCAAATCACGCGCCGTTTGTTTCCCTGTGTTCGTATTCCATTTGCGCTTCAATTGAATGCTGGAATTCAAACTTTGATCGAGAGAATTGGATGCAATCACATCTTGAACACCAAACTTCATCTTCGGAATTTCGGAATGAATAGCATTGAATCCGGCGATTAATTGGATCATTTCGAAGGTTAATTTGGGTTAGGTTGGGTGATTTCATCATTATCTTTCGTCATTTAGCATTAATTTTAGTTTTAGAATCGTAGATTTAGTTTAATTTAGATTTAATTTTGGTTTTTAATCGTTTTTCGAAACGAAATTATCTCCTCTCTTCAAAATTCGATTTCTCTTCGAATTCTCCACCAAATCACTTGATCTTTCTTAAAATATCAAATTGCCCAATTTCTAACCTCAATTCATCGTCCGATTTGATCAAATTTCAAGGATATCTCTCAAAATTCCCTAATTCTCCGTGGATTCGACCCTTAATTACCATTATACTAATTAATTACTTTGATTAATTTTAAATTGGTAATATTAGGACTTTATTTTGACACTAATTCGTGTGCATTCAACGACCATACGATTTAGTCTCGTCATGTAGCAGTCTGAACAGCTTCGCACCCGAGATATTGAGGTACCCTCATAGCAAGTAGCAGTGTGCGTACCATGTCTAGGAGGTGTCGATGCTTGTGCTCTGCCACCCCGTTCTGCTGCGAGGTATATGGGCAGGTAGTCTGATGAACTATGCCATGAGCCAGACAGAGTTCCTCAATCGCCTTCTGAGTGAACTCAAGTGCATTGTCCGTGCAGAGGACTTTTACCATCGTCTCGTACTGGGTAATAATCTCAAGTAGAAAGTGCTGAACGCGAGAAATTACCTCCTTTCGACTCTTCAGGATATATGTCCAACTCGCCCGGGTGTATTCATCGACGAACACCATGTAGTACTTTCCTCCTGTAGGAGATGGATGGGGGGCAGG
This sequence comes from Lemna minuta, assembly GCA_024174645.1. Classification (NCBI taxonomy): domain Eukaryota; kingdom Viridiplantae; phylum Streptophyta; class Magnoliopsida; order Alismatales; family Araceae; genus Lemna; species Lemna minuta. Next base: position 4,025,355 of record CM044108.1, read on the forward strand.
ACCCCAAACGTCACAATGAACCAAGTCAAACGGGCGATGGGTAGGTGGACCAGTGCACAATGGATACGATGATCTATGGTGCTTCCCTAGTTCACAAGACTCACAATGAAACTTAGATAAGTTTAACCAAGGTAGAGTTTCTTTAAGTTTGACAAAACTAGGGTGCCCCAATCGACAGTGCCATAAAAGAGAGTCATGAAGGGAACTAGAGGAAGCAGAGAGTGCAAAAAGGGCTTGAAGTCCCGTAGATGGAGAGTCAGCCACTAGCTCGTAGATGCCTCGTCCGTTCTCATGGCCCAGTCCAATCCTCTGGCCCGTGTCGAGATCCTGGAAGACGCAGTGATGAGGAAAGAAAAACACACCACAATGAAGGGCTTTAGTGATCGCACTGATGATAACATGCAATCTTAACATGATAAAACATGATTATTAATGCAATTTAAGGCATAAAACATTACATTTATGTGCATGTTATCATACTTTGAGTGCATTTCTATCACTCTATGCATATTTATGTCATAATCTCAAAATGCACTAAATTAGGGTTAATTATGATAAATTAAGGATAAATGATTTTATAACCCATCTTTAATTGAAATTATGAATGGTTTTTAAAGTTAAATAATGAGAGAAATCATATTTATGAACATTCATTTAATTTTCTAAAGTTAAAATCTTAAAGAAATGAATGTATTTTTGAAATATAAATTAAATCTCTTGCTATTTAAATATTGTGAATTTTTAGACTGATAGATAATTAAATTTCAGATCCAATGAAAGAAATTTGGATTAATTTGGAGTTGTATTTTAAAAGATATGATTTTTACAATTTTTAGGGATTTTTCTGTATTTTTCCGAATTTTCTATGATTTTATTTTCTATTTAAAACATTGAAAAATAATAAAAAAAATTAAAAAAAGGGGCGCGGGACCTGTGTGGATGCGACGTGGCACGGAAGGCCACGTGGCAGCGCCACGCGGACCCGCGCAGCGCCCACGTGGCGCGTATATATTATATATTATTTTATTATTATATATATAAGAAAAAGAGTTCTTCAGTCTGGCCTAGATGGGGAGGGTATTAACCCTCTTAAATGTCGGGTATTATATACCCGACATTCTCCTTTCTTTTTCTCCGTGTGGGACTAATCCCCACACCTTTCTTACCTTGCAGGTGACGTGGCGCGACGATAGGCGTCGGATCGACGGCGATCGTTGATCTCACGCGTCGATCGCGTGAGCCCGGACCATTGATCGCGATCAAGAAAACGTGCGGAATTAAATAGCTATAACGGCTCAGATTTTTTTGGCAACGTGGCTGACGGAGGAGCGTCGATCGGGCAGAACGCGGACCACCGTATCAACATCATAGCACGTGCGTCAATTTGAAGCGTTATAACGGCTGAGATCAATCGGCGCGGATCTAATCTCAGCCGTCGGATCGTGATCCAAGGAGCGAGATCAAAGCGTTTTTATAACGCTAATCCAAGCGGGAAATCGGAGCCGTCGATCCAGATCGGACGGCTAGGACTTAATAGAAACGGTCCACGATGGACCGTTTCATCGTAACTCGTCCGTCGTTTCGATCGGGACTGTTACGCCCTAAATTTAGCTTAAATAGCCTTGTTCTTCGTCGATGTATGCATTCGAGTGAGAATTCAACAAAATTGACTGTCTAGACACCTCTCTCACTCGTTTCTCTCGAGTTCTTCCTCCTCCTCTCTCAATTCCGCATCCATGGAGGGGTAGAAGTCGAGATTTGGTGGAAAATCGAGGGAGAAATCGACGCTTGAAGCTCGGCGTGACGATCTTGACGTTTTCGGTGATTAATCGGCTTAATCACCTCGTTTTGATCGCTAAACGGGTTTAGTGGAAGCAATTTTACCTCAATTATCCTCCTATTATCTTTAATTTTTGTTTAGATTAGGTTTTAGAATTCAATTTCATAGAATTTCATCCAAAATCACGATTTCAACGTCCGAAAATTTCTCTCCACTTCAAATTTTGATTTCTCCGCGAAATTAAGTCCAAATTCATCGATTCTTGATTCCGTGGAATCTATTTGAAGTCTTCTTTCCAAAAACACCATTTTCCCTAATTTCTCACCTCAATTCATTGTCCAATTTGACCAAATTCCAAAAGATATCTCGAAAATACCTAAATTCCCAGTGGATTCGACCCGTATTTACCATTATACCCCTCAATTCTCTATTAATTCCCCAAATTGGTAAGTTCGGTATTATTTTTGACACGAGACCGTGTGAAATCGACGACCTCGCGGTCTCGTCTCGTCAACTGATGGACAGCAGATTCGCAGGGAATCCAGGAATATGCAGGACGTTCTGTAGAGGAAGGGAAGAGGTGGCACGAGACTGGCCAGAGCCAAGGACAGGGCAGGAATGACCGTGAGCAATACAGACGTCAGGAATGGAGGTTTCAGGCCGATAAGAAGTGAGGACAGAGGGAAAACCAGCCATATGAGAAGATGCCCCTGAGTCAATAACCCAAGAACTCATATGAGGAGTTGAGATAGACGGCGTACTTGGAGAAGATCCTCGTCCTCTTGCATATGACACCAAGCTTCTCGTCAGTGGCACAAGATTGGCTGATGGTGCCGCGGTCGGACAAAGTGAGGAGGCCCGTGATGCCTTAATGTAAGCGAGGGAGATAGTGCGAGGCTGACCGTTCCCGCAGCCGAGGGAATAGTCGAGGATGATCTGTCCACCGTGGACGTAGTCGAGGATGCCTTGCCTCCAGAGGCAGCCAAGGCCCAAGCAAGCTTCCCGAACTCCTTCCAGCACTTCTCTGACGGGTGAGTCGGCTTCCCGCAGTACTTACAGGGTGGATAGGAGGTCCGGGTCTTCCCGGAAGGTGTGCTCTTCCC
>CM044108.1:4028737-4187336 GCA_024174645.1 Lemna minuta
CGATAACATCAAAATTTAACTGAAATTCTTATCTTATTTAACTAAAATTTATGCTTATTTTATGTAATTATGATGCATGTTATCATAGTTTTATGAATTTTCTCCATTACTAAATCATTTTACTAAAGTCCATATTTTTGCATTATTTAGGGTTAATTATGTGTTTTATTGATATTTGATCTTTTTCAATGTTAAATGACTAGAAATTAACCACTTTCCTTGAGCTATTTTGACTTTAGAAGATAATTAAAAGAATTAATTTCAAGAAGAGAATGATAAGATGAAATAAAATAGAATTCTTAAGGGATTATTTAATATTATGATGAATTCATCCTATTTTTTTGCTTGGATTTATATTTTAGGTGGCATGATATTAAAGATGAAGAAATTTTTGATCCAATGGAGAAATTTTGAGGTCAAAAAGAGTTATATAAATGAAGATATGAATTTCTAAAAAAATTTAGAATTTTATGGATTTTATTCTGATTTTTTAGGTATTTTTCAGATTTATTTCATTATAAAAAACTAGCAAAACAGGGGTTTATTATTCGCGCAAGACCCGCGAAGCAGACATGGCACAGGGTGGACACGTGGCGGAGCCACGCGAACCCACGTGGACGCCTACATGGGCGCCTGTGTGGCTCTAAGTCGGACAGGTTGGCAGTTGATAGGGGGGCATACTTGGCCCATATGGGCGACACACCCCTTAAGTCGGTTCCACATTTTATACCCACGAATCTCTCTTATTTTCCTCCGTGTGGGACTATGTTCCACTTAAAATTTTGAATTGCAGGCGACGTGGTGGAATACGAAGCACTGGATCAAAGCGCGTGGATTGCGTGGACTATGGTCCACCGGATCTTCATCAATGCACGTGACGATTTCAAAGCCGTCAATCTCATTAATGAAAACGAACGGCGGCAATTTAATCACTCATTCGGCAAGTCATGGAGCGAAACGTGGCTGCTCAAGGAGACGGCGATGAAGATCGGACGAGCGATAAATAAGGAGACGTGGGATCGTTCCCACTAAATTCACGCAATCTCAGCCGTCCAAAGCCACTTCTGAAAATTCGGATGGCCCATGATTTTCGCGATAAAATCTCTATAAATAGATATTCTTCTCTTTGTAAACTTAACTTTCAATTGAATCATGAAGAGATTAAGCAATTTTGGACCACAATCATAAGTTCTACATGATCCTACTGTGTTCTAGACTGAACTGTGATCATATTCACGCGAATTGTTGTAAGAATCGATCAAAATATTCCCTTAAATGCCGAACGCACGTCGAAAAAAGTAACCGGAGAAATACACTTCAATCTACGCAATTTGAAGCCCAATCTTCACGTCAATCGGGTTAGTAGTGTGATTCGATCGTAATCCTTCCAATTTATGTACTTTAGATTAGATTTAGATAGGTAATTTCATCTTACATATCAGAATTTTAATCTTTTTACCCAAATTTGAGTGTGGATTTTTTATGATTTTCAAACAAGGATTTCTCCTCATTATCGCTTTTTCACGAATGAGATTGTCGAATTACTTTCTCAACTGGTTAGTATATAACAGAAGAGAAAAACCTAAATATGACCTCAAATTCGAATACAAAATCAATAACGCGTGTTCCCCAGCAACAACGTCATTTTGACGTAAAGATTTATGCGGTCGTTGAACACACGATCGTCGGTCAAAAAAATTATAATTCTGAACTCACACTGATTTAAAGATATGAAATCAAGTACAGTGAAAAGATCGGGTCGAACCACATAAAATATGGTTGAAGTTATGTCGAAGAGTTGACTTAGTAAAACTTATGTCTAATTAGGATTTTTAATAAGTAAAAGTAACACTGTATTAATGAAAATGATATGAATATATGAGAAAGATATTTTAAAAATTTAAAAATATATTTGAAGAAGAAAAGTGTAAAGTCAAGGTTAAAGTGTTGACTTTGACCAAACTTTTCTTTCTGTAAAAATCAAAGAAAAAAAGGTGAGAAAATAATACTAAAATTATATATTCAGAAACTATAGAAAAAATGAAAAATTTATATAAAATATGTGATTGTTAGACAAGAATTGGATTTACTATGATTTATTGAAAATTAATAAATAGAAAAATCATAAAATGAAGACCTCGGTCAAAATCATGAAATTGACTAACCAAATAATATCATAATCTTCCAATTCACATATGAATAGAAAGCTTATGATCTGAGGATTCCAGAGAGATCAAAATTTTTGAATTTCACATTATATTTTAAGAGTAATTGCCCCTAAAAGTCAACCCCTAAATTCAGATTGAAAATGAACAGCTGTTGGTCAAACGTCAAATTGAAGGGTCAAATGTTCATAAAATTTTACGATAACATATCCACGTAAAGCTGATGAAATAAGGAATCCAATGAAACCAAAATCAAATTACCTATCTAAATCTAATCTAAACTACATAAATTATAAGGATTACGAAAGAATCACACTACTAACCCAATTGACACGAAGATTGGGCTTCAAATTGATTTGATTGAAGAGTATTTCTTCGATTTCTTCTTTGACGTGCATTTGGCTTTCAAAGAGCGATTCCGATCGATTCTCAAAATGATTCGTGATCAATTGTGCATCAATATGATCGCAATTGAGTCTAGAACCTAGGGGGTCATGAAGAACTTAAGATTTTGCTCCAAAAATGCTTAATTTCTTCACGTTTGAATAAAAATTTAAGTTTACAAGAGGGAAGAACATCTATTTATAGAAAAATTATCGCGAAAAATGCGGGCCGCCGGATTTGCTGAAGATCATTTGGACAACTGAGATTGTGCAAAATCGGTGGGCCACGATCCCACGACGTCCGATCTTCATCGGAGTCTCCTTATTAAGCCGCGTGTCGATTGGTAATTCACCGAGTGTGCGATTAAATCGTGACCATCGGAGTTCATTAATGAGATCAATGACTATGAAATCATAATATGCGTTGATGGTGATCAAGTGGATCGGAGTCCACGAGATCGACGCGTGTCGATTGCAGCACGTTGATCCGACGCAGCTCGAGATGCCACATCTCCTGCGAACTAAGGAGATATATATATTAGTCCCACACAGAAGAATTTATGCAAAATTCTCGCATATATAAGGGGCAACTCAATTAAGCGATTGTGTCACCCATTGGGCCAAGTAAGCCCCCCATCTAACCTCAGCCCACTATACATATGGGCCCATCAAACTCCAGCCGAACTGTCTCATCGTGCCACATAGGCAACCACATGGGTCCACGTGGGCTCGCGTGGCTCCCCCACGCGTCTGCATCGTGCCACCTCAGCTTCGTGGGTCCCAAGCAAATAATAAACCCTTTTTTGGTGTTTTTTATATGGCAATAAATCCGAAAAATAAATGAAAAAATTAAAATAAAATCCAGAAAAATTCTATAAAATTCAAAAATTCATATGTTCATTTATATAACTCCTTTTTACTCCAATTTTCTCCATTGGATCACAAATTTCTTCATCTTTAATACCATGGAACCTAAAATGTAAATTCAAGGAAGAAAATAGGGTGAATTCAAAATAATCTTAAATCAATCCCTTTGATTATTTAAAGTGATTCATCTCATCATTCTCTTCCTTTCTTTTTTTCTTTTAATCATCCACTAAAGTCAAAATAAAATCAAGGAAAATGGCTAATTTCTACTTGTTTGACTTTGTAATAGGTCAAACATCAATCAACACATAATTAACCCTAAATAATGAAAAAAATATGGACTTTAATAAAATGACATACCAATGGAGAAAATTCATAAAACTATGATAACATGCATCATAATTATATAAATTAAGCATGAATATTAGTTAAATATGATAAGATTTTGAGTTACATATGCATATTATCAAGTATGGATGCGGAAAATTCAGTCGTCCATGTTGAGTCGATCCTTCGTATGGACCTTGTCTAAACATGCCCTGCCCTTGGATCGCCATTACAGGGCAATCTAATTCGACGTAGTTGAATCTTTAGCAATTGGCACACGGCGACGATTCTTGGAGTGAGACGAGGGCAAGTCCTTTGGAACCATTGCGGATGTTGAGTCGGTCTAGTAGTAGATTCTGAACTTCCGCCATTTTGTCGATTCTTTCAAGTAGCATCCCCGTCTTCGCCGATTTTGCATTGATCAATTGTCCTTTCAGCATCGCACCTCTTCCGATTAGTTTTGCCGCATTGTGGTGGCTATTCTTGGTCCAACTAGTGAATTTTTTCCCTAATTTTAAAAAACAATCCTTGGCTCGGTCTCTAAGTGTAGTGGGAAAGAGTTTCATCTTCATCGTGTCGGCAGGGACATTCTGAAGGTGATTGATTTCACATACTTGGGACAGCTCATCTACATGTCTATATGGGTCCTCAGAAGGTTTACCATGGAAGATAGTAAGCATACTCATAACATGTGAATCTATTCTAAAATCTACCCCTCTATTTAGGGGTGCGTGAATTTTCGTGAGAGCTCTTTGGAGGACGGGCTTGGCGTAGTCACTATGGCATTTCCTTACATTTCCCTCGTTGTTCCGGGCCATTTCTACTGGTTCTGTCAGTTCTACGATAGTGTCGAGGGATTGCGAGGATCGTTCAAAAACATCTACATTTAAAGGATTATTTTGTAATCTCCAGGTCGTCTGTCGTCTCATGGAAGGGTGGATCAAATATTTAGATGAATATAAATAGTAGATACTTATAAATTATCAAAAATTGATGTCGATCAAACATGAGTGTCGGTGTCCGTGAGAGTGAAGCCTTCTTAACATAAATTTGATGAAATGATCGCTCGTAGTCCTTAGAGAAGGGAGGAAATCACTTGATCTTATCAAATTAAGGATTTCGAAGATTGATTTCTACTTTGGCGTAGGGTCAATGTGAATAAATTTCAAGAAATTACAAGAAAAATCTGAGTTGACCAAGTCAAAATTGATTAAATTGATCAAAATTATACCTTAAATCCTCGGTAGCGGCGCCATTTGACGAATAGAGACCGCGAGATCGTTGAAAAAACATGGTCAAGAGTCAAAATTAATACTAAACTTACCAATTTTAAGAAATAAACACGAATTGAAGGGTATAATGGTGAATAATGGTTGAATCGATAGGGAATTAGGATAATTTTTTGATGATCTTTTCGAATTTGATAAAATCAGAGATTGAAATGTGAAAAGAAATTAGGCAATTTGATATTTTTAGAAAGAGGACTCGAAGACGAATCCACAGAATCAAAAATCACTGAATTTGGATATGATTTCGCGGAGAAATCATCAAATGAATAGGAGAGAAATTTCTGAAATTAAAAGTACGCAAAACACCAAAATTGAAATTGAAATTTACTCAAATTATGATTCGAAATTGAAAATCTAAAGCTATAATAAGGACAATTAAGATGAAACACGATCCCTAACCCAACATTGCGCTCGAATTGATCGAATTATTCGCCGGATATCTTCCTCATCTCTCAATGAAATCTCACTCTCAAGCACTCCGTCGACATGGAAATGAGTCTAGAAGACATTGGAAGCAAGATATTCAAGGGATTTGTTTTCTAAATAGTTCGATTAACTCGAATTGCCTTGGAATATTTTACAATATCGAAGAACATCTCAATTTATAGGGCTAATTAGCCATAACCGTCTTATCGACATTTAATCGTTGATCAACGGCTTTCATGAAGCGCTCGAATGCGAAACATTACGATTAAGTCATGGCCATTGGGTCTCAGATGGACTGTTGAGAAGATGTCACGTCGCGTGCGTTATAAATAACGAATCAAACGCTTGCCGTTGGATCTTGATCGGACGCTCAGATGCATTTCCGTCGCTTTTATTCTCAGCCGTTATAACTCTTTTGATCAATGGCAGGGATTAAATCCATTTAAAAATGATTCGCCGACGAATTAGAATGTGCCACGTACCCCCGCCTTAAGTGACAATCAACGGTCACGATTCTTCGCGTGATCAAACGCTCCACGTGCTGCCATGTCACCCCCCGCCTTGGATCCTCGATTGCAATTAAACAAACATTCCAGATTGCGCCACGTCACCTACGCGCTTGTAAAAATCTGAAAAATCAATTTTTAATTAGAAAAATCGATTTCTAATTCTGAAAAATCTTGAAAAATTCATTAAAAATTTTAAAAAATTCAGAAAAAATATGAAACAATCCTTAAAAATTAGAAAATTCATAACTTTCAAAATATACCTCGAAATTAATTGAAATTTGTTTCATTTGATCAGAAATTAAATTATCTATCATTCTAAAAAACAAGGGAATAAATTTTTATTTCATAAATACACTCATTTCTTTTAGATTTTAAAACTTTGAAAAATATATAAGTGTACATAAAATGATTTCTCTCATTATTTAACCTTAAAAACAAATTATAATCTCAAGTTAAGATGGGTTATAAAATTATTTATCTTTAATTCATCATAATTAACCCTAAATTAATGTATTTTGATATTATAATGATTTTTTCATAGAATGATAGATAAATACTCAAAAATATGATAACATGCATAGGAATGGAATCTTTTATGCCTTAATATGCATAAATAATCATGTATTATCATGTCTAATTAGCATGTTATCTGTCCTCGTCCCCCAACTTAAAATCTTCATTGCCCTCAATGAAATCATCATGCTCATGAAAAGATGGCAAGAATATCATGCATGACACCAAAAAGATAATAAAATATGGTGAGAAGAAAAAGGGTTTTGAAAAAATCACTTAGGCATGTTGATGTATGTCCAAAGAAATTTTTCTTGATTGTGCCCTTCTACATAGTGTATTTTCTTCAACAATGTCTATAATTTGCAAAAACTAAAAAAAAAACAAAAGAAAAAGTAATATAACCTTGGGGTGCCTCCCAAGAAGCGCTAAGTTTGACGTCTTCAGCCAGACGAGATGAAACTTTATAGAGTTCACTATGATTGATGAGGTGAGGGTAATACCAACGTCACGTCCACGTGTGCCTCGAGAAGTTGCAGAGTCACCATATCTGTTGGTGTGGGTGGCTCTGATTTAAGGTAAGGCTTAAGACGATGGCCATTTACCTTGAATTGTTTGCCAGATTTGATGTCAGAAATAAGTACTTATATGTTCTCAAACAACTCCAAAACCACGTGAGGACTATCCCATTGTGAGCGCAACTTCCTTAGAACAATAACCAAACCTTATCATTGACTTCAAAGGTTCTTCTTCTGATGTGCCTATCATGAAAGGCTTTGGTCTTCTCTTTCTAACTTTCCTCATTTTCATACGCGTCATGCCTTAGCTCCTGTAATTCTTGAAGCTTGAGAAGTCTTTATTTTCTTGTTTCTTCTAGATATAAGTTGAGCTTCTTGATGGTTGATAACATGCATCTCACTATATGTATTTACATGCTTATAAACACTATTTATGCAGAATTTCAATCTATATGATCCATGTTATCATCAATTATGAAATTTTCTTCAATTTAAGGCCAAATCACTTAATTCTATATTTGTCATCAATTTGAGCATTCCTATGTGTTTTAAGTATGTTTGACCCTTTCAACGTTCAAACCACTTGTATTTGACCTCAAGTTCTTGGTTTTAAATGTTACAACATTTAAGTGATTGCATGAAGGTTTAAGAAGAGGAAGAAAAGAAGAAGAAAAGAGAGTTAAGAGTAAAAGAGGGAATTAACCTAGTTGACTTTAGAAAGTCAATTTGAAATTAATTCACTCATAATTTTCTTGTCTATCTAATATTTTGTCTCAGAAATAGAGTTCAAGAGGATCAAATTTTTTATCCAATGAAGAAAATTTTATGCAAAAAGGAGTTCTAGAAATGAAGTTATGAATTTTTTAACATTAAATATTTTTCAGGATTTTTTAGGATTTTTTAGGATTTTTTTTGAATTTTTCAGAAACTTAAAATCTTAAAAAAGGGATGAATTTGGCATGGACCCGGTGTAGTGCTGACGTGGCCATGTGGTAGCGCCAGCTGGGCCGACACGGACCCGCGCGACGCCTACGTAGCGCATAGGCTAAGTGGGCTATTGGGCCACGGGCATAATGGCCTACAGTATCACATAGAGAGAGAGGGGTGTCATAGGCCCGTTAGGGCGACACGAACTTAATAAGGGGCCTCCTGTTATAAAGGCACCTAGTTTCTAAATATTTCCCATCTAGGACTAACTTTTTCTTATTTTGCAGGCCACGTGGCAGCATGTGAGGCATCAGATTTAAATGACTGAATGGTGTGCGTTGATGTGGTGGAACTCGGTCCATCAGATCTCAATCACAAGCATGTAAAAAATCTGTAGCCATCGATCTCATTAGTGAGATCCAACAGCCAGGAATTAATCTCGCAATCGACGAATCTTAGAGTGACATGTGACGGCTTGTGGACGCTCCAATGAAGATCTGATAGTAGAAATAAAGACAAAACATGGTGCCTGAGTCGTAGGGATCGCTGCCCAATTCTTTCGCGTGTCATGGCCTCATCTGAGCCTTCCAATATCATAAAAGAAAATGAATGGTTCAGATTAAATCTCAAAATTATTTTATAAATTCATGTCTTCTCTCTTACGGAAATCTTAACTCTTCATTAAATGTTGAATCGAGCACTTTTGGAGGAAAATCATGAATTCTTCATAAATCCTTTGCATTCTAGACTCAATCGCGCACGGATTGAGGTGAGAGATTCATGAAAATTGTGAGAAAATGGAAGGAAATTGCCCCTTGAACGCAGAAATCACATCAGAGAAGGAATCAAAGAAATCTATAGCAATCAAAGCAATTTGAGGCTCAATCTTTGCATTAATCGGGTTAGCAGTATGATACCTTTGTTATCCTCACTTTTTAGGTCATTTAGATTACGTTTAAATGAGTAATTAGAGTTTTATGAACTGAAAATTCTTTTGTTTCCCCAAATTTCTTTGCCGATTTTGGTTGATTTCCGAATAAGGATTTCTCCCTCATCTTAAGTCCAATTCTATCGACTTGTGTTTCATTGGATTCCTTGTTCACTCAGCTTTCCGTTGATATCTGATTTTCAAATTTCCATTAAGGTTTGACCCCTCGATTTGTCTTTTGACCAACTACTGTTCAAAATCAACCCGAATTTGGGCGTCGACTTTTTAGGGTTATTACTACAAATCTAGAAGGTGAAAGTTGTCAATTTTGGTGTCTGTGTAATCCTCTAATCATAAGCTTTCTATGCATAGCTTGTCAGATATAGATACCATTTTACCTGTCAATTGAAGGATTTTTACTGAAACCCTAATTCTGGTGATTTTATGTCTGTTGCCTTTGAAAATTCACAGTAAAGCCAATTGTGCTCTAAAAATCATGATCTTTATATCAAAATTCTCCTCTTTCTCTATAGTTTATAAAAATATAATTTTCATAATATTATCTCACCTTTTTATTCTCTGACTTCACATAAAGTCTTATGATTAAAGTCAACACTTTGACTTTGACTTTTCTTCTCCAAACATTTTTCAAAACTCTAAAAACATCTTCTCTCATATATTAGTACTATTTCCATTGATTATATAACATATTACTTTCTTAATAACCCTTATTAGGCTTAAGTTTGACCAAGTTAACTCTTTTGATAAAAGTCAACTGTGTTCTCCATGGATTCGACCCGATCTTATCACTGTGCTTGATTTTTTATTTTTAAATTATCGTGAGTTTGGAATTATATCTTTTGACCGACGATCATGTGTTTCAACGACTGCACGTTTCATCGCTCGTCAATGGCCCAATATGCTCGATGCTCAACCTCAACCAAAGATGGCACGCATTCCCGACTATGAGTCAGAATGGAGACATCCCGATGGGTGTCTTGTAAGCTGTGTGATATACCCATAAAGCATCAGGAAGCTTGTGTGCCAAATCTTTCCACCTTGGTCGAATAATCTTCTTTAATATATTCTTGACTTCCCTGTTGCACACTTCAACTTGCCCATTTTCTTGGGGGTGGTACAGTGTGCTGATGCAATGATGTACTTCATATTTCTTCAATAATGAAACGAAAGCTTACATTATTGAAGTGCAAGCCTCTGTCACTAATGATGGCCCTTGGTCATTCATGCCGGGAGTAGATGTTCCTCGTGATAAATCTGAGCACTTCCTGATGCGTATTTGTCCTAGTGGGGATAGCCTCAACCCACTTGGACACATAATTAATCGCTACCAGAATATTCTCTTTCCTGTCTGAAGGTGGGAAAGGTCATATTAAGTTAATCCCCCATAAATCAAATATCTCAACTTTAAGGATAGGCGTCATTGGCATCTCATCTCACTTGGAGATGTTAATTATCCCTGGCATTATAAGCACTCTGTGTAGAAACGGTGGGCATCATTAAAGATGATGGGACAATAAAAACTATTTTGTAGAATCTTATCCACTGTCTTCCGTGCGTAAAAATTTCGTCTACATTATGATGAGTGACACATCGCTAAAATATCTCCTTGCTCCTCCTTTGCTATGCATCGCCAAATGATCTGGTCGTATCCAATATGGAATATAAGGGGTTCGTCCCAAAAGTAGTGCTCACGTTCATGGAAGAACTTATCTTTTTCCTGTCGATTCCAAATCTCCGAAATCAATCCAGACACAAGGAAGTTGTCGATGTGCGCAAACCAGTGAGCATGACTCAATAATGCAACTAGATGCTTGATAGGAAATGTATCACTAATGTCTCCCATACCTGGAACATGGAGACACGATAAGTGATCTGCCACAAAGTTTTCTCTGCCTTCTTATCTTTAATCTCCAAGTCAAACTCTTGAAGAAGCAGCACCCAATGTATCAGTTGTGGCTTTTGCCTCTTTCTTGGAGAACAAGTACTTTAATGTCGCACGATCGGTGTAGATGACGATCTTGTTTCCCGAGATGTAAGGCCAAAAATTATCAAAGGTGTAGACCACTACCAAAATCTCCTTCTCCGTCATTGTGTAATGCATCTCAGCTTCGGCAAGAGTCTTACTTGTGTAGCATATGGCAGTTTGCTTTTTCTCTATCTTCTGTGCCAAAACCGCACCCCACGCATAGTTTGAAACGTCGCACATGATCTCAAAAGGTAAGTTCCAATTAAGACTTTGTATAATCGGTGCTTCAATTAATGCAAGCTTTAACATCTCGAATGTGTGCTCCCTTTCTTTGTCGATGACGAAGTTCTTATCCTTGCAAAGAAGGGTGGTCAACGGCTTGGAAACATTTGCAAAGTCCCGTATAAACCTCCATAGAAATCAACGTGCCTGAAGAAGCTCCGTAAATCTTCTAATTTAGCTGGGAGAGGGAGGTTTGGAATGACCTCAATCTTGGCCTTATCCACCTCCAGTCCTTTACCCAAGCACTACTCTCTCTTGCACCATAAAGTGGGATTTCTCCTAACTCAACACTAGTCATTTCCTGATGCAAGCCTCAAGGATCTTTGTCAGGTGAGCCAGAAAGTTGTCGAAGTCATCTCCAAAGATGGAGAAATCATCCATGAAGACCTTGAGACTGTCGCCAAGGAAGTCAGACAAGATCGACGTCATGCATCTCTCGAATGTCGCAGGGGCTTTATATAATCTGAATGGCATCCGTCTAAAATTAAACATGCTAAAGGGACAGGTAAACGTCGTCTTCTCTTGATCAACCTGATGAATTGAAATCTGGTTGTAGCCCGAGTATCCATCCAAGAAGCAAAAGATTACTCGACATGCTAGTCGATCGAGGATCTGGTCAATGAATGGTAAGGGGAAGTGATCGTTCTTCGTTGTAGCATTACACTTTTAGTAGTCGATACAAATTCACGGTCACTGTAACTCATGCTTTCTTAGGAACAACGTGCATTGGACTAACCCACTGATAACATGCATTTACAACTTAAATTCGTATCCTATTTAACTCGTATTCATGCTTATTTTATGTGAATAAAATGCATGTTACCATAGTTTTTATGAATTTTCTCCATTGGTATGCCATTATACTAAATTTCATATTTATGCATAAATTAGGGTTAATTATGTGTCTTCTTGATGATTAATCTTTTTGCAAAGTTAAATTAATAGGAATTAAGTATTTTCCCAGATTTACTTTGACTTTAAGAGAGGATTAAAAGAATTAATTCCAAGGAAAGAATGATTGGATGATGAAAAGAAAGAATTCTTAATGAAAGACTTGATATTATTTTCAATCCATCTCATTTTCTTGTTTTAATTATATTTTAGAAAGCATGATATTAAAAAAGGAGAAATTTATGATCCAATGGAGAAAATTTGAGATTAAAACGAGTTGTACTTCTTAAGTTATGAAGTTTTGAATTTTTAGATCTATTTCGGATTTTTAATTTCAGTTTTACTGATTTTATTGATTTATTTCTTAACTAAAAATCGCAAAAAGGGGGTTTAATTCCACAAGACCGCGGGGATGATGTGGCGCGTGAGGCTGACGTGGCGCCCAGGACCCACACAAATGCGACGCGGCACGCAAGGCCACGTGGCAGAGCCGTGAGGCCCACGCGGCGCGCAGGTGGCGCACAGGTGGCCCGGACACATGGCGTGGGCCACGCGAGTCCACGCAAACGCCCGGGTGGTGCCACGCGGCAGGGGGGCTGGCATTTGGAGGGCCCTAGTTATAGGATTGGGGCGGTAACGCAATAGCGTTAAACCGCCCCGCCTTTTCAGCTCAACCGATTCGGCTTTTTTCTCCGTGTGGGACTATGTTCCCTCGGAAACTTTCTTTTGCAGGCAACGTGGCAGCACCGTGGGCCTCGCATATGATCTCAAAGCGTCCATCACGTGGACTTGGGTCCACGCAATCATCAATCAAACACGTGCGCTTAAAGAGCTTTAAGTGAACGCGACCGACGCGTCATCTTGCACCATGTGGCTTCATCGAACGGTCGCGACTCATCGCGATTTCGGCGCATCATAGCAAGACGCGTGGATACCTATTGACAGTCCGATTAAAGATCGGACGATAGGGATTTAAGAAGATTGTAATCATCTAGATGTGGATCGTGTCCACTATTTATGGGCGACGTGGACGCATCAGAAGCCTTAGATCTTCATCGGATTGCTCTCATCATAGGAGAACGTGGACCGCGTCGTGGGCCACGATTCCACCGGATTCACATGATTAGACGGCGCAAATCACATTGTGAAATGGATGGTTGTATTCATTGGCGAATTTCTTCTTTAAATATTGATCTTCTTCCCTTTGAACCTTAACTCTTGATTGATTCGTGAAGTGATTAAGCAAATTTGGAGCAAAATCTTGAGTTCATCACGATTCCCCTGCGTTTAGACTCAATCGCGAACCCATTGGAGCAGAATTCTTCGTGATTAATCGTTTGATTTCATCAAATTTTCCCCATGAACGTCGAACGTCCGCGAGGAAGAAACCGTGCAAATTCGCTTCAATCCGCGTGAATTGAAGCCCCATTTTTGTGGCAATTTGTTTAGTAGTGAGATTTGATCGATTATCTGAAGGTAATTTGAGTTCAGATTAGTTTTAGATAGTTAATTTTGCAATTTAAGTAATCTTGTTCTTCAATTTTATCCAATTTAAGTCTGAATTTTTTTTGATTTTGAAAATAGGATATCTCTTTGATTATAATTCTGAATCACCTGCTTTTAGTTTCATTGGATTCATTATTTCATCAGCTTTCAGTAGATACAAATTCGTCAAATTCCGAGATCACTTGTCCCGTCAATTTAATGTGTGACCGAGCATTGTTCAGTTTCAATCCGAATTTGGGCGTTGACTTTTGGGATCAATTACTTTCAAAATATAAATTGGAAATTGATAATTTTTGTCTCTTTGGAATCCTCTAGTTATTAGCTTTCTAATGATATATCAATTGCAAGATTTGGATAACATTTGACTAGTCAATTTGAAGATTTTCTCTGAAATGTTCATTTCGGGATTTTTCGGATCTTTGACTTTCAATAATACATAATAAATCCATTTCTTATCAAAAAATCACAAATCTTATATCAATAAATTCCATTTTCTTTATAGATTTTGAATATATAATTTTCTTAATCTTTTGACATCTTTTGATTCTCTAATTTTATAGAAATTCGACTATTGGTCAAACTCAACGCTTTGACTTTGACTTTTGACTTTTCTCTGTCGAATCCGAGATCTTATATCTTAAAATTCCCTATTTAGTATAATTATATCATTTCTATTCATAAAATCTCATTTCTACTTCTTTAAAACCTCTTTTAAACCTATGATCACCATCTTTTCTTGCTGCGTATTAAGAAAAGCATACTTGAGTGTAGATGGGAGAGGCTTGAGCTCTACTGCAGGCTCGTCCAAGGATAGCTCTTTGAAATTGGCTTCTTCATTGATCGTCATGACTTCTTCAATGCAAGCATCAATGTTTTG
Source organism: Lemna minuta (assembly GCA_024174645.1). NCBI lineage: Eukaryota > Viridiplantae > Streptophyta > Magnoliopsida > Alismatales > Araceae > Lemna > Lemna minuta. Next base: position 4,043,130 of record CM044108.1, read on the forward strand.
GTCATCACTAAGGTCGATAGTGCCCAAATCTTCGAAAGCTTTTAAAAGGTATTTCATTAACTTATTTATATTGACCTCCACTGTGTGCTCTCCTACCTTCAAAATTATTTCCCCATTCTCTCAGTCTGTGACGGCTTTCGCGGTAACTAAGAAAGGTCTTCCTAGGATGGTCGGGGCTTCACTAAGCTCCTTTGTGATTTTCATATACTACTAGGAAGTCTACCAAGAAATAACAGTCTTCGATTCTTAAAATTACATCCTCTATTATGCCATGAGGTTTTCGTACCGAACCATTTGCTAAACATAACTCTATAAAAAAAGGCTGCAACTCCCCAACAGGATGACGGTCAAATATTGCTTGAGGGATGATATTGATACTAGCTGTGGTGTCTAACAAGGATCTAGTAAAGGTCATTTCTCCAAATAGTGCTCTAGGATCTCTCTTTTTATCAGAAGGGAATTCATCATAATTGAACTAATATTTTTGCTCAATTGAATCCTTTTGGACCTTCTATGGGGTGTGCGGATGCCTTTAAGGAATTTTGCATAAAAGGGAATATGCTTAATGGCACATACTAAAAGAATGGTAATGGTCACCTTGTGGAAGGCTTCTACTAGGTGGTCATTAGTTTCACTCACCTTGACTCTTGGGCAGTTTACTGCTTGAGCGTAAGGCACGTGCGGTTTTTATATATCTGGATTAGGTTTAGCTCGCGTATGTTCTTCCTCGTCCTCATAACTACTATCTTCCTTTGCTACAACAGTCGGTGTTTCTTCATCTATTGAGCCCTTATAAGGATCCGGTAAGTCTTTGCCACTCTGAAGGCTCGATATGGCAAATGAAGTCTCCACTGCATTTTTCGTCAACATGGACATCATTCAAATTGTGCATTTTCGTCTAGGGTTGACAGTGGCATGTGATGGTAATTGGTTAGAAAAAGATAAACTTGCTTACCCTTCTTATTATCAGTCATGCTAGGAATGTTTATCTTGACGAAGTCATGTATCTCGTCCACGTATGAGTTCATTATGTTCATTTGCTCCATCAACTAAGAGATCACATCCAGAATCGAATCTATCCATGATGCGGCCAGATCATGGAGCTTGAGTGTATGGTGGCTATGACGAGTTATATATCGATTGTCTTGTATTGGCGTAGGGTTGCGGGTTTGAATTATGTTAATGAAAAGAGTTGTAGGGTGGAGGAAATGCTTGATCGGTGTTCCTCCTAAATCCTCAATGCTGCGAAGGATGGTTAAAGACAATAGGGTTATTATAATAATTTGGGTATGCACCCAGATAATTTGATCTTCCCTGTTGACTTCGCCCTCCTTGTGGGCCTTGTCTATACATGCCCTACACTTGAATTTCCAGGACGGGGCAATCTAGCATGACATGGTTGATTCTTGAGCAATGGGAGCATGGCGACTCTTCTTATAGAGCAACGAGCCCAAGTCCTTCAGAACTGTTGCGGATGTGGAGCCGATCCAATAGAAGGTTCTAGACCTTCACCATCTTTTTCAAGGAGCATGCATGTCTCTATTGATTTTGCGTCGGTCAGTTGTCCCTTCGGCTTGGCACCTCTTCTGAATGGTTTTTCCACGTTGTGATGGTTATTTTCTGTCATCGTCTTCATCAATTCCATCATGTCATCTTCAAATTTGCTCATGAAGGTGCCGCTAGATGCATCTAAAAGATATCTATCTTGCGGGCCTAACCCATCATAAAATATATTTTTAAGCTTATGTGATGCATGACCGGGTCCGAAACGGATCTCACACCGTGATACTAGGGATGAACTAGGGATGGGTTACCTTGGGGAGTTCTAATATGATGCAATGCACTAATAATGCAGACAAGCAGAGTACCGTCTCGGGTGTCGCCTCAGTGGATCCCGGGGTGCGCCGAGTAGGATCAGTCCGGGAGTCCTTCCGGTCCACGTCCTTGCGGGCGTTGGGCCGTGTGTCTTCGAGGGGAGCTCGACAGTCAACCCAACGGGTTGGACCACGGTCTGAATCCTATCAATGTCGTCTAAACACTCGCTTATACTAAATCCCGATGGCGGCGGAGACAGTGCAGAAAATACCGAAAGAAATATAGACTTCGACGTAAAATAAAGGGGAACGTGTGCCTAACCTGCGGGGCGCGAGCCCGGTCGGTCGTGATGAGAGAACTTGTTCGACGCGGCACGGACGGGCAACAGTAGTAATCCTCGGCGATGGTGTCGTGATCCCAAGGAAATCTAGCTTGCAAGTGACGCGTGAGATGAGGGTGGTTCTGGCTGGTTGTGGAAGTCCAGCGCACCAGTAATGATGAAGGCCAGCCGGGAGGTCCGCAAGGCGAGGGGGGAAGCGAGTATGACGCGTTCACCCCATTGGACTTTTCTTGGAGCCACGTAGGCGTTGTACCCGGGGAGGTGATGGTAGAGCAGCGACAGGCTGGAGATTGGTGGAAAGAAAATAGACTCACCCGTACCCGTCGGCGCGACGTGACAAGGTATACACAAAGAGTTCCGCACGACGGAATTCCACGGTGAAGGCCACGTCAACAGGTCGTCTCAGCAATGAATTCCAGATGACGCGACAGAGAGAGAACGCGCGGGAGCTTCAGTGATGGGGCGGGGCGGAAATTCAGGATCGGGATTGATCACGTCGTCCCGCGGCATAATCAGGGAATAATTAGAGAAGGTCGCGATACGAGGGTGGGCGATCGAGCACGGAAATTCGGGTTGCAGGCGGGCGTGAAATTACGTTTCTGAGATCCGCGGTCGATGGAGAATAGCAGAGCACTCGGTAGGCGGGAAGAGGAATTGACAGAAGAATCTGTGTAGTTCGATCCGCACGATTCAAGGATGGTGGAAGGGGATTGACGGCGTCAGGGGGGTGGGTAAGCGTTTAACGATTTTGTGAGGGGGGTGTTCGCAAGTGAGGGAATCTTGCGGGGATGGGGGCAATGACGATGGGGGAAGGAGGCGACAGGGTGCTGAGAGGTGAGGAGGGATGTTCATCGGAGAGAGCAGGTAAGGGAGCACAGAATCTGGGAGGCTGCAGGCAGGCGAGGGGCCGAGCGGAGGGATTGGATGAGCATTGATTTCGTGATTTGGGGCAGAGGAGACGAAACGTCCGGTGGAATTTCGAACGGTGGGCGATCGAGGGTTGAAGGGTAAATCGCGACTGAAGCTAGGGAAGGAAGATGAGGACGATGGTGTACGGGAGGGAGTCGAGATTGGAAGAGCAGGGGAATCTCTGGAGGGAGAAGGAGATCCGTGGACGGAAAGGGATGGCAGGCGGGGTTTGACGGAGAGGAGAAAATGCGGGACCGGGAGGAACAGGGTTCGTGGAGGGGAAGATCAGAGAGGATGGTGGTGCATCGAACTGGCGGCGGCGGTGGCGGCAGGAAGGCTGCATGCTGGTAACTAGCGAACAAGGCAAGGGGAGGCGGCGGTCTCGGCGGCGGGCACGGCGGCGGCACGTGGTGGTGCGGCAGTTGTGGCGGCGGTTGGTCTCCTTCCTTGTTGTTCCTTGAGCAGCCACTTGAGAGGGAGATTGATCCTTTCTTTCTTCAAATGACGGCTAGGGTTTGTGGGGGGGGGGGGGGGTCCCTTCCCTCTTATAGAGCCCATAATGGGCCGAGAGGGGAAAGGGCCCACTTGAGGCCCACAACCCACACCTAACATGCTCATAGAAAGAAATAAGGTTCACAAAGAAATATGGGCTTCACGAATGGGATCCCGAAAAGGGAAGAACCCACCCGGGAGCCTAAAATAGAGAGAGAAGAAATACAAAGGCCCGCTTAAACACGTGCGGGCTAATAAAGTTCGTAATAAAAGAAAAGACAGAAAAGATAACTCCACGCGCGCGCGGGCCCGGTGAGATGTGTCGTGGCGAGATGAAGTCCTCACTTGGTGTAGTGAAACTCGGCATCCTTCATCTTCGCCTGTCGGGGGGCTGGACGCACGCGGGTGTCGGCTCCTCCGGCGCCGTAGTGTCATGCTTTGGTGGCGACGGGGGCCGTACGCCACCATTATGGTTTGACATTCCATGGTGAGGACACTCCCTAGTGAGGTCTCTAAGTCTCTCCCAAGATTCATGAAATGTTACATTCAGGCCTTGGGTCAATTCACGAATAGCCTTTCTAACGCAGGTGGCTTTTCCCACATAATAGTATTTCCTAAGAAATTCTTCCTCCATCTCAGTCCAAAAGGTCAACTCTTTCCCTAACTTTAAAAACCAACCTTTAGTTCTATCTCTAAGTGTAGCGGGAAAGAGTTTCGTTTTTAACACGTCTACCGACACATTATGAATTTGATTAATTTCACACACTTGACTAAGCTCGTCTACATGTCTATAGGGATCCTCAAAAGGTTTACCATGAAAGATAGGTAACATACTCATCACATGCGAATCTATCCTTAAATTTGTATTTCTATTAACTGGTGCATGAATACGAGTGAAAGGTCTCTAGAGGACAGGCCTAGCGTATTCACTAAGGCATCTCGTAACATTTCCCTCATCATTCCGGGCTATTTCTATGGTCGAAGAAGACGCAGAAAAGGAAGGTGATTGCGAGGAGTGTTAAAAAAGATCTATGTGTAAAGGGTTATTCCTCACTCTCTAATCGGACTATCGTCTCATTGAAGGGTGGATCCTAAATGCATATGAATTTACAAATGACACATATAAAATTTATTCAACAATAACAAAAAAATCTTACCTAAGCGTTGCTATCCATGAAAGTTACGCCCTCCCAATTTGAGTATGAAGACGTGATTGCCCGTAATCCATAGAAAAGGGAGGAATCACCTAATCTCATTGAGTTGAGTATCTCGAAGATGTATTTATGCTTCCGATTGCTCAATAGGATCGATGTGAGTTAATATCAAAAAAGAAACTAAAACATTCAAGTTAACCAAGTCAAAATAAATGACTTTTCTCAAAAATACGCCTTAATTCCCCGACAAAGACGCCATTTGGTAAAAACAATTTCATGCAGTTTTTAAATGCACACAATCTTGCACCAAAACAAGTTCTAAACTCACCAATTTAAAGATTAAATCACTAATGAAAGAGCATAGTGATGAACAAGGGTCGAATCCACAGAGAAATAAGAGAAATTTTGAGATATCTTTAAAATTCAATCAAATCAAATGATGAATATAAGTAAAAATTAGGATTTTAGTATAATAAGAAATATAACTCTAATACGAATCCATGGAATCAAAAATCACTGAATTTGGATCAGAATTCGTGGAGAAATCAAAGATTGAAATTGAGAAAGAAAATCAATCACGATTCGTGATAAAAATCAAAACTAAATCTAAAATTAAACTAATGTACACTTCAAAAATAAAATCTAATGCTACATGAAGATAGATTATGAGAAAAACACGTAATCAAACCCAAAGTCGCGCTTCAAATGATCCAATTAATCGTCAAATTCAAGGCTTTTCATTTCACGATTTTAAAAACAAAATTCAGCACTAACAGGTGATTTCTTCTTATTCTCTCCACCAATTCTCAATTTCAAACACTCCTCGAACACAACAATGAGTATAGAAAAAGTAGAAATCAAGTGATTCCACGACTGAGCTGTCTAAGCGATTCGATTTTTTCAAAACATCCAACAACGAGTTTTTCTGTCAAAGAACATTTCAATTTATAGAGAAAATTTGGCGCGACTGTTGGATGCGCCTCTTCGTCTTTGATCAACGGTTGAGATTAAACACCGATTCGGGAATCATCATCTTTAAGTCGCGTTTGTTCGATCTGCATCAAACGATCAAGATGAGTCCACGTGTCCATCAGGGTGCATTTAATCTCAACCATTATAACTCCTTATATGAATGGCTAAGATTAAATCATCTTAAATCAAATTGTCACCTAGTCAAATCCAGCCATGTACCCCCTCGAGTAAGTGAAATCAGACGATTGCAATTGAATCACGCAATCAGACGCGTCTTGTTGCCCCACGTCACCTGTAAATTAAAAAAAGAAAGAAATAGTCCCACATGACATAAATTCAGGATTTTTACGAGTATATAAGGTGCGTGAGATTAATGGGTTAGAAAAAATCCATAATAGATGCTTAACCAACTAATTACTCACACGCGCACACGCGCACACACGCGCACACATGCGAACTCACACATCGCCACGTCGTGACGCTTGACGGAATAAATCGATGCGGTCTTTAATTGCACACCGATTCGTGTCAACAATAAAGCCAAATTTACCAATTTAATGATTTAATCACGAATTGAATGGTATAATGGTAAACAAGGGTCAAATCCACTGAGAAATAAGGGATTTTCGAGAGATCTTTTGGAATTTGATCAAATCGGATGATGAATTGGTGATAGAAATTAGGGAAAATGGTAGATTTAGAAAGATAACTCAAAGAAGAATCCACGGAATAAAAAATCACTCGATTTGGATTAGTATTCGGGGAGAAATCAAAAAGCGAAGTGGAGAGAAATTTCTGAAAATCGGAAGAATGAAAAACCAAAATTAAAGACGAAATTAAACTAATTTACCATCCTAAATTACAAATTGATGATACATGATGAAAGATTAGAGGGAAAACATGTATTCTAACCCAAGATAGCAATCAAAATGATCCAATTCATCGCCAGATTCAAGGCTTTTCATTCTGCAATTGTGAAAACGATCGTCGATGTTCAAGAGACGAATTCTCCTTCATCATTCGACGAAATCTAACTTTTAATCACTTTGTGGACGCGGAAACGAGTTTCAACGATATTAGAAGTGAGATATTCAAGGATGGAAAGGTGTAGATAGACCAATTTAGTGAAATCATCCAAGAATATATCAAAATGTCGAAGAACATCTCAATTTATAGTGAATTTGGGTGTAACCATCCGACGGGGCGTTTCATTAGCGATCAACGGCTCTGATTGATCGCATTAATGCGAATTCTTACCGTTATATCACAGCCGTTGGATCACCGATCGAGCACTCAGATGAAGCCACGTGATCACGCTTTATAAAACATTGTGAAACGATCGCCGTTGGATCCCGATTGAACGCATCAGATGCGTTTTTGACCATTTTAATCTCGACCGTTATAACTCTTGCGATCAACGGTCGAGATTAAGACGACGTGGTGAACCTTGATTTCGCCACGTGTTCCCATCGAGTAAGTGAAGATCAACAGTTAATAAGGATCATGTGCGATCGGACGCTCCTCACGATGCTACATCACCTCCTCATCACGATCGTTGATCGCGATCTGATCGGAAGGCTCCTATCGCACCACATCATCTGCGCATTTAAACTAATCTGGAAAATCGATTTGAAATTAGAAAATTCAATTTTTAATTCCTGAAAATCCTTAGAAATTCATTAAAAATTCAGAAAAATTCAGAACAATTCTGGAAAAATCCCTAAAAATTAGAAAATTCATAACTTTCAAAATACAACTCCAAATTAATCCATATTTTTTTCATTGGATCATAAAATCAATTATCTATCATTTTAAAAAGTGAAAATATTTAAATAACAAGAGTATGAATTTATTATTTCAAAAATACATTCATTTCTTTAAGATTTTAACTTTAGAAAATTAAATAAATGTTTATAAAAATAATTTCTCTCATTATTTAACTTTAAAAACCACTTAAAATCCCAAGTAAAGATAGGTTATAAAATCATTTATCTTTAATTCATGATAATTAACCCTAAATTGAAGCATTTTGAGATTATTTATTAAAATTGCATGAAATGATAGAAATGCACTCAAAGTATGATAACATGCATGAGAATGGAATGTTTTATGCCTTAATTTGCATTAATAACCATGTTTTTGCATGTTAAGATTTCATGTTATCAACGCTTTTTCATGTCAACTCGCGATAAATAAAAATATTTTTTTTATTCTTTTAAAAATCAAAAATAGGTTTAAATAAATTCAAAAAAATCCATAGAATCCCTAAAAATAGAAAATTCATACCTTTTCTAAATACAACTCCAAATTAATCCAAATTTAGTTTTTTGGATCAGAAATTAAGTTTTCTATCATTATGAAAAGTCAAAATATTTAAATAACAAGAGAATAAATTTTAATTTTAAAAATATACTTGTTTCTCTTAGAAAAGAAAACTAGAAAAACACATGAGTGTAATAAAAATATTTTCTCTTATCATTTAATCATGAAAATATACTTATGATCTTAAATATAAATGTGAATAAAACTACATGATTGAATTATGCATAATTATCCCTAAAATGATATTTTTTTAGATCATAACTTAAAATTACATGAAATGATAGATATACACTCAAAATATGATAACATGCATACAAATGTAATATTTAATGCCTTAATTTGTATTAATAGTCATGTAAATTTCGTGTATAAATTTCATGTTATCACCCTTCTTTCTTGATTACACTATTTACTTGACCCCACATCTACTTCCACTTGTTCTATGATGAGAAAAGGTGAGGCCATCTCTTACATTAAAGGACATTGTCCTTTATATTCCCAATTTTATCATAACCTTTTATCCATTAGTGTCATTACCTAGTCCTTATTTTTTTCCATCACCTTCTTTCCCTATCATTGCACCTTCAAGGATTAATGAAAGCGGAAGTCAACTGACAAGAGATAGCCTCTACAAGCTTACGGTTCATGGCCTTCCCACTAAACTTTCTTGCTTTCTCTCCTGGTTCAATTCTCCCTTTTAGTGGTATCTTGATGTCTCCAAAATTCATCTTCCTCTTTTTTGGATTTTTATTTCCCTTTATGAGTGTGAATCTTGTCCATTAAGGAAGTAATTTTTCTTTTCCTACCTATCACTTGACTATATTCCCAGTAAAAGAAACCTTTTGATATTTTTCATTGCGACATGTGGGGACCTTCCAAGACCACATCTATTTTGGGTTTTATTACTATATCATCTCTGTAGATGATTTCTCCCACGTTTCATGGGTGTATCTTCTCAAAGATTTTTCTCATATTTTTTCCTCTATTTGTCATTTTCTCTTGGACATCTCCACTCAATACTCAACAACTCTTAAAATACTTCACACCAATAATGTCTTGGAGCTCGTTCAAACTACCCTACAAGACAATTGTGTCTCTCTAGGCATTATTTACTTAATTATGTGCCCTCATACCTTTTACTAGAATGGCATCACTTGCACTCTTCATGTGGAAATGGGAGTTCCCCACTACCTTTGGTTTGATGTTCTTCTTACCTCTCATCTCAATGGGAAAATTTCCCCTTTGTTTGTGTGGCATTCTTCAACAATCACACTCCCAACACATCCAAATTCACACCTCACTCCTTAAAAGAGGTACTTGTTGGCTACTTGTGCACTCAAAAGGGTCTCCTCTCTACCTTATGTTGGGATCTAATGCTCGATAGGCTTTGAAATTTTTTATCAAAACATCAAATACATTGAAATGTATGTTCAAAAAGATCAAGACACCAAGAACCGATGATCCTATCAAATATCCATCACCTTCTTGATCATCATAAGTAAATCATCTTTGTGGATGTGACCTTCTTTGAATCCACTTGCTACTTCACCTCATCCCCCTCATCTTTACTTCCAAAACCTACCATGCATTTGCCATCTTGTGTGGCTCCCTCACCCTCTACACCAATTTTGAAAAATCCACCTCCTCCTCTATTTTAGGGGGATTTCCTCTTAGACATTCTTGCTCCTCCACTACTATTTCCACTTTCAGCTCCATGCATGCATGCATCTGCTCTAGTCTTCACTTCTCTACTCAATAAATCCTTGACCTAGACGGAATGAATTGATGTGACCCTTGATTATACACTAATTTGTGTCATAACTAATACCAAACTCACCAATTTTCTCCAATAATCACGAATTGAGGAGTATAGTGGTGAATAAGCGTCGATTGCACGGAGAATTAAGGTAATTTCAGATGATCTATTGAAAATTCGATCAAATCAGACCATGAATCATCATGAGAAATTAGGGAAATTAATATATTTGGAAAGAAGACTTAAAAAATCCACAAAATCAAAAATCTCTGAATTTGGATTAAGATTCGCGGAGAAATCATCAAGCGAATAAGAGAGAAATTTCTGAAATTCAAAATCGTGAAAAACCGAAATTGAAATTGAAATTGACTAAAATTACGATTCAAAATTGAAATATAAAGCTTTACAAAGGAAGATTAGGATGAAACACGATCTCTAACCCAATATTGCACTCGAATTGATCCAATTACTCGCCGGATCAAAGGGTTTTCATTCCCGAATTCAAAAAATAATTGTTGATGTTTAAGAGCCAATTTCTTCCTATTCTCTCAACAAAATCTCACTTTCAAGCACTCCATGGATGTGAAAATTGATCTAGATGCCATTGGAAGCAAGAGATTCAAGTGATTTGGTGTCTAAACAGTTCGATTACTTGAATTTCCCTAGAATGCTTTACAATGTCAAAGAACATCTCTATTTATAGGGTGAATTGGGCGTAACCATCTAATGAAGCAATTCATCCTTGATCAACGGCTATGATGAAATGAAGGATTGCAAATCGTTACGCTTAACTCGTGGCCGTTGGATCTTAGATGAACCATTGAGATGAAGCCGCGTCGCGCGCGTTATAAGTTACGCATCAAGCCGTCATCCTTTGATCTAGATCTGACGCTCCAGATGCTTTTCGTCGGTTTTAATCTCATCAATTATAACTCAGATAGATGGCTGAGATTAAATCGTTTTAAAACAATTCGCCGTTGAATAAAATTGTGCCATGTACCTCCCCCCTCCCCACCCCCCTGCCTTAAGTGATGATCAACGATCGTGATTAATCGCGCAATCGGGCGCTCCACGTGCTGCCACGTCACCTGTGTGAGAATTAAACGTTACTTAAATCAAATAAATTGATTTTAAATTCATAAAAATTCATAAAATTTAAGAAAAAATCCAAAAATATCCCTAAAAATTAGAAAATTCATATCTTTTAAAATATAACTCCAAATTAATCCAAAATTTATTTGATTGGATTAAAAATTAAATTATCTATATTTCTAAAAAAACTCAAATTTAATAAATAACAAGAGAATAAATGTCTATTTCTCATTTCCTTTAGATTTTAAACTTAGAAAAATATATGAGTGTATATAAAATGATTTCTCTTATTATTTAACCTTAAAAATGAATTTTAATCTCAAGTAAAGATGGGTTATGAAAATATTATCTTTAATTTATCATAATTAACCCTAAATTAACGTATTTTGAGATTATAATGAATTTTTCAGAGAATGATAGATAAACACTCAAAAGTGTGATGATATGCATTAGAATGGAATGTCTTATGCCTTAATTTGCATTAATAATTATGTATTTTCATGTTTAGCTATCATGTTATCACACCTCCTGCCCAAGTCTAGGACCCTTTGCATTGCACTTGGAAAATCTTCACATACATGTTGCTCTTTGAAAAGGTAAGCATTCGTGCACTCTTGACCCCTTTTCCCATTTTTTTCTGTTATGTTCATTTTCATCCCACTTAGTTGTGCGTGGAGGCCATGAAGATGCCACATTGGATGGCTGATATGGACTTAGAATATGAGTCTCTTCTCCAAGAAAATAAATGAGTATTGGTTCCTTGGTCAACCAATACTAATGTTATTACATGCATATGGGTGTTTACTTTGAAGTAAAGGTGGATAGGATGATTAATCATCACAAGGAACGACTAGAGGCTTGTGGGTTCACTCAAACATACTATGTAGATTATAGAGAAACCTTCTCCGCATTGGTTTCCTTACTTCTATATGCGCTATCCATTCATTGGAGGTGAATTAGGCTTGGTCTCTCCATCATCTTAATGTATCCAATACATTTCTTTGAAAAGACCTCATTGAATAGGTGTTCATGGAGCAACAACCAACGTATGCAGTTAGGGGGAGATCCCCAAGGTATTTCACCTTCATCGTGTGATTTATGGTTTCAAGCAGAGCCCTCGAGCATGGTTTGCAAAGCTTAGTTAACTTATTTTTCTCAAGGATTAATTGAATGCACAACAGACCTTACATTGTTTCAAAAATACACCTATCTAGGAATGTTATACTAGCCATCTATGTTGATGATATTTTGGTCACGGCAAGTGACATTAAAGGATTCCTTGTTTCAAGAATTATTTGTACAAGCACCTTAATATTTGAGATTTGGGCATTCAAAAGTATTTTGTTCTTGAGTTAGCCTATCAATAGGGCAAGAAAATTCTTAACCAATGCAAATATGTGCTTAATATACTCGAGAAGACTAGACTACTTGGCTGCAAGCTCCAGTCGCCCTCTATCGATAGTAAGCCTAAATTTCAAGATTATACTTCTCCCTTACATGCAGATACCAACACTTACCAATGAATTTTTGGGAAGTTCATCTATTTGAAGGTTACTTGTCCAAATAATTTATAGGGGGAGGGGGGGTTCTACTCTATTAGCATCCTTGTCCCTTTTTATTGAAGCTCAATCTGACTCCTAGTCACGAGGGCAAACGTGAACTCTACCAATAAAGGGAATCTTGTCACTTGGAGGACTCAAAAACAATGAATTGTCTCTCTTTCTAGTGTAAAAGATAATTACTAGGCTATGGCTCATGCTTCTTTAAAGATTTTATGGGTATGCTCATTACTATAGGAGCTTGGTTCTGATGTAGGAAGCTATGCCAATATATTGCGATAATCAAGCCAAAATTTCCATCACAAATTTTCACCAAGCACATTAAGATCAATAGTTATGTCGTTCATGAGAAGGTTTTTGTTGGGCGTTTTATCACTCCTCACATTGGCACATCTCGCCAACTTGATAATATCTTCACTAGGGGGTTGAGATGACTTTGTACGACTTAGTTTCTTGCAAGATGGGCTTGTTTGAATTCAATGCTTGAGCTTGAGGGGTAGTGTGAGTGAATATGGGCCTTAGTGGTATAGCTATAATTTCTTCTCTCTCATGTACTTTTTTGTCCTCATTGTATAAGAGGAGAAAACCTCCCCTCTCTAACACTACTATATATATATTCTCACAAGTAGATTCCCATTCATGCCCTAGTCATCATCTCATCCTTCCATATTTCTGAATAATTTCTTATGCTACCATCTTCCCTTTATAAGTGACTTTTCTCTCAAGAACTAGTTTATCTCAAAAGCTAGGCTCCTTGAGGATTTATCCCTTAATCCCTACACTATTTGAGGTAATGAACTTTTTGTATCTAAATTTTATACACAAAAATGACCACAAACACCCAAAAATATGTAATTCTGCTCGAATCAAAGTCCATCAAATTGGAGTTTTGATGAATTTAAGGGATTTGACATCGTCAATCATGAAAATGGATATGATTTGACCACTAAAAGGTCAGAAATTTTAAGAAATGATTAGACACCAATCCCTGCAAAGATTTTTCCTGAAATTTTCAAAACAATTGTATGAAAATCAAGGTGTGGCAAATGAAATCCCAAACTAACTCCAATCAAGCCAAGCCAAGTGTTGGAAAGCTCTTGGCATGAGCATCATCATGATGCATGAGAACCATATAAATGGGAAACTTCAAAGTCAGACCCTAGGAAAAATCTAGTGTTGTGATACCATGTGAGAAGAGAGAATAAGGAAAAATGAGGTTCTAACTCTTTTAGGGCGAAAGAACCCTGTACATAGAGGAATAAGTAGGCCCATTAGTGGAGGAAAAATGAGAACCATATAAATGGAAAACTTAAAATTCAGACTTGGGAGAAACCTAGTGTTGTGATACCATGTGAGAAGAGAGAATAAGGAAAAATGAGGTTCTAACTCTTTTAGGGAGAAAGAACCCTATACATAGAGGAATAAGTAGGCCCATTAGTGGAGGAAAAATGAGAACCATATAAATGGAAAACTTAAAAGTCAGACTTGGGAGAAACCTAGTGTTGTGATACCATGTGAGAAGAGAGAATAAGGAAAAATGAGGTTCTAACTCTTTTAGGGAGAAAGAACCCTATACATAGAGGAATAAGTAGGCCCACTAGTGCAGGCCAATAAAGAGTACAAGAACAACACCCAATAACCAAAATGAAAGAGATTATAACATACACACATTAAATTTTCATAAATTATGTTTAGATCAAACAATCTGTGGGAGCATGGTTCTGAAAATTTGAACAGTACTTTGAAAAACATCTAGGTCTAAACCAAGTAACAAAGATTAATAAAACGTTTACTAAAAAATAACCAATTACTTAAATTTTATAAAATGAAAATAAAATTAGTTTAAGTGGATAACATCATTGTTATGAGTGAGTGTTATCAAGAGAGTAAAATTTGAATAAAAATTATCAAATTAATTTTGATATGAAATATTTTAACGTATTACGGTTTTTCTGGGATTATAAGCTGCTTTTTTCCTGATTTTATCATCTGAATCTATGTTTGTGTGCACGTGTGAGATTTTCTTTGTGAAATTAGGGTATAAAAATTTCAAGTCCATTGGAAATGTGAATATGTGATTGATCCAAATCACAAAAGGAAGATAAAAGAGGAGATGAAATGGCAGAACAGATTGTGTTCTTGGTATTCATCTAACATTTAAAGTCAGTTTTGTGCATTTTTCTAATATTTCTCATACGCAGGCTGCATAAGAAGGATTTAGATATCTTAAAAGTACTCTAGGTTTAATTTAATATTTAACAAGAATGAAGTGTTTAAAGTGACAAAGTTTAAACTGTTATTTCCATTTCCTGGAGATGTATAAAATATAAATTGATGTTTAGGGGTTTTCATGAGTGACCCTTTGAATAATACAAAGACTATCATATTCATGTCTTCTACTCCCTCTTCTTGGATAGGCAAGATCTTTGATTATCTCTTCTCGATGAACATAGATCATAAGTGAAGGAAAAGATGTATCATCATAGAAGATAGGTTGGATCAAATACCATCGGATCTCCATTCCTAAAGATCAAAGGAGGAATACATCTTCTTGTATCCTTACTTCAACCTTGACAAAGTTTTAAATGCAGGAGAGCATGATCTCTAGGGATATCATTCATGGAGAGATGCCGGAGAAAACCACTTGAATTCCTGAACATGTCCTAAGAGTGTCCAAATCGTGATTGAAGGTTTAAGTAATTTTTATGATGATTCTCATCTTGAAGATCTTCAGTCCTGGAGCACTGGACCATGGATGACTATCTCCATGAAGAGTTGCCAGAGATTAACCACTCGAATTCCTAAATTTTTCCTTCATGAAGCCTCATTGATGAAAGATTCTTGCTGTCATAACGGAAATTTTTACTTATTTTTATGATGATATTTTCGCGTGAATTATCTTGAATGTGATGGTACAGGACCTACCGGGATCCAATCAGGAGAAACTCTTGATGAGCTTGTTCAATCGATTGCACTCATAAATCAAGAGAGACTATGCATTTTAAACAGAATCAAATGAGTGAGGTTTCATATTTTGAACACAATTAGAAGATTATATTCACACATTTACTGTTTCTTGCTCCTGCAGGCGATCACAGGAAGTCCCACTGCCAATAGACCTTCTCAACAATCCCGCCACCACTTCTAACAGCAAAATGCAGGGTTTCAGAGGCTGGCGGAACGCCCCAGAGCAAAGGCACAGCAACGGTCATGGTCAGTCTCTCATTCAAGCCCCCCTCACTGGCCTTCTCCGCAACAACCACCTGTATGAAATCCAAAAACCCTTGATCTGATGAACAATAATGGCAGAATCTGCAGCCCTTATGACCATACATTAACTATCTACAATAATGGGGGAATCCATATAGACATATAATAAACTATCTACACCTGATGATACATAAGAAATAAAAGAATGAAAATTTCAAGTTTATGTTCAGAAAGAGAATCTTTATTGTTCAGAAAAAGATGGGAACCCTCTGTTTTCAATTTGGCAAGTAGACATTTTAGGGATAAATATTGTATGACATAAAAATATGAGGATATTTAACTTTCAGCATTAAATCAAACGTGTGTAAACAATAAAAAAAGGATTAAACAGAAGGATTGTCAATGCATTATCTAGAAAGCTATCTATATGGCTTGGGATTTAAGCAAATTTATCTTTTATTCCCAGATGCCTAATTATTCCCCTTTTTCTGTTTTATTTTTTTAATCAAGTTACTAATACGAGAGCACCTCTCCACCATGCTCCAGAACAGCATCCTCGACCACATCGCTGAGCATCTCAATCGATCTGCAGAATCCAAAAATGCAGAGTCTTCTGCCTGTATCAAGGCCCTGGATTCAGGAAGAACAAGAGAAATTAAACACAACTCAGAGAAGAATTTTCAGTTTTATCCAGAAAACTTACATTAGTAGCTGCAATGTCGAAGAGGGCACCTAAACAGAGACCCTGGTTTGGATCCATGTATTTGCTCTCCTGAAATCTCTGGAGCTTCTGCATCGTCTTCGATCTACTTTGTTTTCTCTAGAGAGAGAAAATCATGAGGAAGAGAGAGAAGAACAAAAAGATCAGGATTTCAGATGACTATTACAACGGAAGGAGGTTTTCTTCGAGGAATGATAGATCCACCAATTTGAATAAGCCCTTCAGACGTGAAAAGGGTGACTCTGTCTTCTGGTACCCATTGAATGTCTACATCGGAAATTGAAAGTCAAACCGAATATCTGAACATCAATTGCCAATTAGGGTTCACTAAATGAAACATCAGAAAAATATCCCAGTGAAAGATCTTCATCCTCAACAGATAGAACGTCAATTCATCATCTAATTGAAGTATTCACATTCAATCCTGATTGTCTCTATGAACATTGGAAAACACCCAATTGAAAGATCTTCTTCTTCCTCCTCCTAAGATAGAATTTAAATTCACCATTTGATTGAAGTCCTCACCTTCAATTCAAGGTTTCTCAACGAAAATCTACATCGGAAAATACCCAATTGAAAGATCGTCATCCTCAAAGGATAGTTTCAGTCCTCACGTTCAATTTGGGTTTTCTCAATGAACAACTACAATTGAAGATCTTTGCTCTCCACGGATAGAACATCAATTCATCAGCTAATCGAAGTCCTCACCATCAACTGGTGTTTTCTCTACCCACATCTTCATTCGAAAAATACCCATGTGAAAGATCTTCCTTTTCATGGATACAACATCAATTAATCAGCTAATTTAAGTCCTCACTTTCCATTAGGTTTTCTCTTCGAACATCGACAACATCAGAAAAAATAACCCGCTCAAAATATTTTCGTGTTCATGAATGTAACATCAATCATCATTTATTTAAAGTCATCACCATCAACGCCGCCAGAAGAGTTCCTGGGATCCCATGGATAGAAACCGTAAACATCATCCCCTCCAAAGCTTATGCCATCGTCACGATCCTTGGGGAAGCATCTGAAGATATGGGCAGATCGCCGAGGAATCTGCGATCCAGAAGATGATGACGATGATGATGGGAGATGATATAGAGGAAGAGCTTCTCCTTCCTTGGATCGAGCAAAAGATCTGAAAGATGGGATCGAGGAGAATCGATAGAGAGAGAATACGTCGGTCATCGTGATTCCTGAGAGAGAATCCGGGGGCTTACAATTCTTGAGCTTTAAGTATATACATCGGTTGAGAGATTCCTGACCTCTTTTTTTTTTTAATTCTCTCTCTCTCATGTCGCATTCTTTTTAATTGTGGAGGGCAGAAAATTGCCACGTGTCGCCATCTCGCGCGACGTTTAATGGGCAAGAAATTACTTGGGGAAAAATATTTCTTACCATTAAATGGTACTTATAAAAAGCTTGAAAATGGAAAAAGGGAAGAAGGGAATTGATTTTTTGTAAGTAATAATTGTGGGGGTAATTCAGCAATTGCATATTTATTTACTAGTGAACTCCAAGTCCTCATAAAAATAAAGCAGTTTTATCGCAAAAAATATTGGCATAGTTGAAGATAGGGAAGAGTGCCATCATGGCATAGTTCAAATATGGCAATGATGTCAATGTGTAGATGGTAAACCATTCAATCCTAAATATTCTAGCATGATAAATCTATAAAAATGACTAGATCTTTTAAACCAGACAATAATTTTAGTGTCGATCATGTTACTTATGGGTGACGAATCCAAAACTCCACCTGGGGCTCCTTGCTTACTTCTCTCACTTCTTCATAAGCCTAGGGTTAGTATTTAAGCCAACGGCATAAATGAAAATCCTAAGGTGATACTAATGCAAAAGTGTTTGCAAGCTTTGGGGACAAGGCCAGATGCAGATGACTCGATGCAAATCTTTAATTGCAATCTTCATGATAAAAATCATATTATTGATATGCTTAATAAATTTTTCACTACATAGAGTGATAAATTTTGATCGTCTTATCAAATAATAATCTGTAATATGCTTGAAAACATGCTTAACATCTCCACATTTAATATGCATTTTATCTTCTTGGTCATAAAATGAGGAAATAAATTTGAGTAAAAGTATCGGTGAAGTGAGATAATGACTAGATGTTGACAATGATGATGGCTTGTGTGATTAGACTCATACTGCCTATTCATTCCAACTTCACTATTATAATTCTCTTTTTCTCATGATCATATATTTGGTTTTTGATAACTTGAAATTTTTAATTACAATTACATGACTATAACTGATTGTGAATGCATATTTCGTACATTTATGATGCATGATATCATATTTTTATTAAATTTTTATAAACTCTATGTCATTTACCTTGAAGTCTCAAAATGCTTTAATGCGACTAATTATATTTAGTTCATTAATGTGACTTAATTGAGATTATGAGCAAACATGGTTTATACAAGTCTTCCTTCAGTGAGATTATGAGTTAAAAATATTTGGGTGAATATGATTTTGAAAAATAAACAGAAGAAGAAAAAAATTATATTAAATCTATTTTAATTTTTCCTATGTCGTCTTTTCCGAGTCAAATTAGTAAATTTTACTAATAAAAATTTATGCTCTAATTTTTTTAATAAATTAAATGTCATAGAATGAAAATTAAATTCTAATAAAATGAGGAAAATTGAATGAAAATTGAATTATATTTCAAAAAATAAGAATTCTTTATATTCTAGGAATTTTTCTAGGTTTTTGAATTTTCAAAGACAAAAGATGATTTTTAAAGGATTTATTCCTGCATGCCTATGTGTCATGATCACACATGGTCACAGCATGTGGTGGCACGCCAATGATTGCTGCACCCAAATGTGGGTCTGGCATGGTATGCATTGAGCATAATTTTATGGGCTTAAACTTATGCCTTTCTTTATTTTAGTCTTAGGTGATGCGGCTAGAATAAAGGCATTTGATTAAGGAAATCAAAATCCATTAATTTGGGCCCACCATTTTCACTGAAATAGAGAGGTACATGGGGAAACCTAAATGGGTGATGATTGGAATTAAAATGATGAAGATCTAGAATGTTAATCTCAAGTGTTATAACAGTCAAGAATGATGGGTTATTTGGACTTCTCAAACGACAACATGGCATATCTTTAAGCATAGATCAAGATCCAATTAGAAGATGAAGATGATGATTCAAGTGAAGTGGTGATGGGCATGATCTTGGCTCTCCAATCATAATTTGATGGACATGACTCAATTCAAAGCTAAAGAGACAACATAATCTAGATTCTCTATCACCTCTAAAGAGTTTCATATGAGGGTTATGCCCGAATTCCCTATTTAAAACCATCTCTCTTTACCGTGAAAAACTTATTCTTGGAAATTCTGATTGATTAGACCAATTTGGACAGATTTTCCTTGAATCTACTCGTTTATTTGTATTCATAACTATAGGGATGTGTGCCATTTGATAGAATCCAATATGGTCAATGGAAATGATTTTAAGTATCATCATGATCGCATGGAATAAAACTGAAATGAACACCAAAAGAACCAAAAAAAATGCGATTCGATCACCTTACGTGGAATCATATCCATTACATTTTTAATTTTTTTAATGCAATGCTGCAATTCATGAATGTGCTTAGCCTCTAAAAAATCCACATGATTCTCGTCTTGACAAATCTTCTTCTTCCACTTGTTCAAAAGCTCTAGCCAATGTATCATTGATCTGCAGCAATCTCTACACCATCACATGGGTGCCAAGAACCCTAACGCTTAAAGTCTTAATCTAAAATTTTCCATTCTTTCACAAAAACCTAAAATAATAATATATTTATCCCCATTTCCCAAGAACACTATACATTTGACCCTCTTGGCCCAAGTAAAAATTCAACTAGTAACTCTATACACTAATTAACTTTTTGTAGACATGTTCAATCGATTAATTCAATATCTAATATAAATTAATTGATCATGTAATGATTTGATCCAATAAATCATTCAATTTAATCTACACCGTGTGTTCCCGCAAGTAAATGAGATTGTTCTACCGGCACATAGAACTTGTCTATCAATGGTTACTATATATGTATAATCCCGTATACAAACAACACTTCTTGTCAGCTTTAGGACATGACCAACTATTAAACTCTAATTGGTCATTCTAGTAGAAACTAGTGCACAATTAGGAATCATTAGAAAACTCTTTTCCTAATATTTCACTTATTTTGTCCAAGGACTTCAATACACTATTTCTTAGAGTTCTTCTCCTCTAAATACCAAGGGTTAATAATTCCATCTTTGCTGCACAATTACCTTCATGTGGACATCTTGATCTATCTGAGCTTTGATCATTTGGAGTAAGGAGGCTAGATACATGTAGATCTCAAGGCAAAATATATTCATCTATCCACAATATGTCTTTCATATTTCAAGTTTAAGAACTTCGCCTTAACCCAAATTGGGACAATAATCCTTGATATTTAGATGACCTAAAAATTAGACCTTGTTTGGGACTTCGCCTTATTAATTGTGAGAATTCATAATTAATATCCTAACTTCTATCAAAAAAATTGGGACTTTGCCTTATTAATATCCTAAAAATAAGATGACTAATTCATTGACTTTCAAAAAAATTTGTCCACCTTTGAACCTTCATGAATTCCCTTTGACCTCGTTAGGAAATCTTTGACTTGATAGAAATAGAGTTTACTTGGCCACTAAAAAGATAGAGAATTCATTTAATCTTCTCTCTCATTGATAATTTTATCCATGTTCTTCCATATGTATACCTATATCTTATAATCCAAAAAAACTCATAAAAGTGTGAGAATTCAACCACTTGACTTCTTAGAAGTCAAGTAGGACTAGTCTCATAATATAAATGTAGATAAAGATGCATGTGAGGACATGTTCAAATCTATATGATATTCAATCCTAAATAAATAGATATTCTTATAATTTTGAGTTTAAATTAGCACATAAACATGGTATATGATGCATCAATGCAGCTATCATATATGATACTTGATAATTCATTATTTTCATAGTAACCCTTTCAGGAGACGAATTCGCAAGGTCTTTGAATACACGCAGACTCATGTAAAATATAATTCCAAACTTATCAATTTAGAGAAATAATCACGAATTAGATAGTATAGAGGTGAATAAGGGTCTAGTCCACGAAGAATTAAGGTATTTTCGAAGAACTCTTTGAAAATTGATCAAATCAGACAATGAATTGATGTGAGAAATTAGGGATTTTGATATTTTTATAAAGATAACTAGAAGACGAATCCCCAGAATCAAAAATCACATAATTTGAATCAAGATTCGGGGAGAAATCAATGAGCAAAAATTAGATAGAAAATCATAATGCGGAGAGAGAGAAAACTGAAATTAAATCTAAATTCAACTAATCTACGATTCGAAATTGAAATCTAATGTTATATGAAGAGAGATTTTATGAAGAGGAAAGCACAAATTCTAACCCAAGACAGCACTCAAATTGATCCAATTGCTCACCAGATCAAAGGCTTTTCATTCCGCAAATTTGAATTTGATCGTTGACATTTAAGAAGTGATTTCTCCCTATTCTCTCAACGAAATCTCATTTTCAAACACTCCTTGGAGACTAAAATTGATCTAGAAGACCTATAAAGCAAGAGATTCAAGGATTGAGATGTCAAAACAATTTGTTTACTCGAAACACTCAATAATGCTTCATATCGTTGAAGAACATGTGTATTTATAAGGAGATTTGGGTGTAACCGTTGGATCGGCATTTAATCTTCGATCAACGGCTCTGATGAAACGTATAGATGCGAATTTTTACATTTAAATCGCGTCCATTCAATCAAAGATGAACTGTTGAGATTTCACCATATCGCGCGTGAAGAAGAAACGCTTGTCGTTTGATCTTCATTTGTTGCTCTGGATGTATCCACATGTCCACAGGGTCCACTGAATAGTTTTAATATCAGCCGTTATAACTCCTTAGATAAAAAAAACTGAGATTAAATAGTTTAAAATGATTCGTTAACGAATCAGAGTGCACCCCGTACCCCTCACTTAAGTGACGATTAATGATCGCGATTTATCATGCGATCGGACACTCCACATGTCATCACGCTACCTACGCATAAAAATAGAAGAAAATAGTCTCACATGACAAAAATAACGGCGATTCGATGGGTATATAAGATGTGTGCATTAAGTGAGGTGGATTAAATCCTGAAAAGGATGTTTTATCTCACTAATCACTCACACACATGCCCACACACACACGCATGCACACATGCGCACCCACATACGCGTGCGCCACATGGCATGTTCATATGCTGCCATGTGGCGACGCCTTTTTCGCCTTCGCCACATCAGCACGCGATAAAAATCTGATTTTTTATTCTTTTTAATTCAAAATAAATCCAAATAAATTCATAAAAAATAGGAGAAATTCAAGAAAATTCCCTAAAAATTAGAAATTTCATAACTTTAAAAATACAACTCCAAATTAATCCAAATTTTTTTTATTAAAAAATAAATTATCTATCATTCTAAAAATTCAAATTCAACAAATAATAAGAGAATGAATTTTTATTTCAAAAATATACTCATTTCTTTTAGAAAATACAACTTAGAAAAATAAATGAGTGTATAAAAAAGTATTTTCTCTTATTATTAAACATTAAAACCTAATTATAATCTCAAATAAAAAATGAGGGATAATCTAATTTTAAAATAATTCTCTTAATTTATCATAATTATCCCTAAATTAGTGCATTTTGATGTTATAAGTTAATTTTCATAGAATGATAGATATACACTCAAAAATATGATAACATGCATTAGAATATTTTATGCCTTAATTTGAATTAATAATCATATATTTTCATGTATAATTTGCATGCTATCACCCTTGTGATTCATACTTATGGATCTTTTAGTGTGTGTTTAAACAAGGAACTAAGTGCATAAATAGTATTAGATTTATGGTTAAAGTATTTAGATGAAATGAGATCTCAAGTCATATGTAAAATCAAAATTCATAAATTCATATGTTAAAAGGATAAGATATATACTGTAACTAGAGCGAAATAGTCATTTGAATGATTATTTGGTCATCTTGGTATGTAATTACTTTGTTGAGATAGAAAAATATTTGAATATTTTGGAAATCATATCTAGGAACTCGTCTTGATCAAATATCAAGGGCTTGTTGGATACATTAATATCTCTTCCATTCAACTTTGGAGAAGTGGGTGTTTTTTACTCAAGAAGATGATGAGTTCACAACTTCATATCAATCAGTATATTTCTAGATCTGGCTTCAATCTATTAGAGTCGTCCTCTTTAAGGAGATGAAGAGAAATGACCGTGATTAGATCAACATTACGTCACACCTTCTAACGACTAACTGCTACACTTCTCTTAGCCATTCAAAACTCTTAGTTATCCAATTTACAATCTTTGTGTAGAGTAATTAGAGAGATATATATATAGTTAATAATTACGGTCAATTAAACATCATATAAATGAAAATATGTTAAATCATGGCATGAAATTTTTTGCCCTCAAAGTTTGAAGCAGGGATCTTTCCCACATTATGCTAGATTTTTTTACTATGTCAAAATCTAGAGAAACCAAAGGATTGAGTTAGACTTGGATAGTGAAGGAGAAACACCATTTAAAAATTTCTAGTTTTTTTTATTTGGATTGATGGAAATATTATGATAAAACCAAAATTTCATGCATTGAAATATTTTGAAAAGCAAAAATAAGTACAATAAATCCATATTTCAAGGCTTATATAATATTTGAGAAATATAAAAAATCACACAGAAACTAATGTATTATTAAAATTTCTGGAGCTGCTAAGAATTCCTAAAGTTACAAAATTGGTGAGTAAAAGACAAGTGTTTTGGAATAATATAATCCATTAATTCTCCAACGCTTCAGAATCTGACTAAAATGATATTTCGAGAATATCTTGGTCTATCCTACCTGATACAGCACAAAGAGGCCCGTCTATTTTTGTGACATTTACGGCATTTAATTGAGTTTTAGCCTCTGATAGTGAATAAAAAATCTCTAGAGGTCATTCAGTACATAGCTTTTTTATATCAATCAAATGTTGAGAAGAGAGGAAGGTAATCTGCAAGAGACCTGAAATTTGAGTCATCTCAAGAACCAAATTATTGAATTCATCAGCTTCGAAATAATTTGATATGCGCTTTCCAGAGTAAGAGTTTAATGAGATGAAATTTCATCCTAGCATATAAATATGGAAAACGTGGAACCTGGAATCTTGGAGCAATGACAGAGGACGAATTCCCTAAAGAACGATGAAACTTCTTCCCAACTTCTGTCTCCCTCTTCCCTTCATCTTTCAATTCCTCATCAATCTCCTCGTATCTCCTATTTACCTCATTTCTCGGAGGCAAGATAGCATTGAGGATTGAATCTCAGTCTATTGCTATTTCCAAGATTGGAGGACAGCTTTGACTCCACACTCAAGAGGATCGTATCAAGATACCAATGCTGATTGACCATAACACAGTAATAATTGGCAACTACTTACAGGAAAGATAGCCAGAGAAATTTCAGCGGTTCTGTATTTTTTTATGAACAGGTTTGCCATTAATTCAAACCTCGAGCTTTCTGTGAAAGAAGAATTTTGTGGTCTATCAATTCAAGGCCATTAGGTTGCATTTATGATGAGCTTTGAATAATACCATGAACAAGAATAAAAAAGGATATTATTCTTATTGTTTTCGTGCTCTCGTGTGTTTGCAGAATGCATCGGTATGTCAGGCACCTGCGAAGAACACAAAGTTTGCAAGGCCGCAGGCATCAGTCCAAGGGCCGAGAGATTTACAGAGAAGAGAGACCAGGGAGACTTGAGAGATAGAGAAAAACTCAGGGTGAGATAAAGAGAGTAAGAGAAGAGAGATGAGAGAGTTATAGAGACGAGAGATGAGAGATAACAGAAAGGAAAGATAGTTGGAGCAAGAATTAGAGTGAGATCAAGAGGGTAAGAGAGAAAAGGCAAGACATCAAGGAGAATGGAAAACAAGAAAGTGGAAACTGGAGAGAGAGATAGAGCTAGAATCAAATAGAAGAAATGAGTAAGAGGAGAGATGAGAGAGAAAAAGTGTGAGAGAGGAGGGGAGAGAGCTATAGCAAGAATCAGAGTGAGATATCACACAAGAGAGCAAAAGAAGGGAAAGGAAAAACGATAGAGATGAGATGAGAGAGCGAGAGAGAGAGGGAATTTCGTGAACTCACTGGAAGCATGCTTGCCGTCATGAAATTGGGCGTTCTTGGATGATTTAAAGGTCTCTAGGAAATCCCTGGCCTGTCGAAGTTCCTCTTTCTTACGGCCACGATCCCAGCCCCGTTCAAGAGCAAGAATCTCAATAACTCTGGGCAGGGCACGGCCTGCCGCATCCGTGTCCAGAAATGCCAGCCGTGATCTCCTCGCAATGAAATCTACAGCAGTTTCGCAGTACTCATACCGTGCACAGAATGCTACTTCAGCCTCCAAGAAAGGGTACCCATGAGCCAGCCTCTTCCCCAAATTCTCATTCTGAAGACAATTGGAATGATGACGATGAGAACTGGCATGAAGATTAAAGAAAGCCCGGATGAAGATGGGAATGACAAGAATAAAATTTAAAGACAGCTGGGATGAAGATGATTAGAGTGATGAAGATGAGAATGATTAGAATGAAGATTAAACACAGCCCAAATGAAGAAGATTAGAATTCTGAAGATGAGAAAGACAATGATTAGAAATGGTTTGGACTAAGATTAGGCATAGCCTGGATTGAAATGAGAATGATTGAAAAGAAGATTGCAAAGATTTCTTGGATCAATCATGAGAACAGCGGAAATGAGGATAAATGATGGCGCAAATGAAGATGAGGATAATAAGAATGAAAAATAAACATTGCTGTGGATGAAGACAAGAATGGTTGAAGTGAAGATAAGAGATAGTGCAGATTAAGATGATGCAAATTACAATGAAGACGGAAAATTTCTGTACAATGATGAGAATGATTAGAATAAATAATAAAGATTAACAGGAGGAATATACAAATGGTTAGTATGAAAACGACAGATAGCTTGGATGAAGATGATAACATTTAAAATCACGATCAACTATAGTTCAGATGAGCACCGAAAGGAAGATCCATGAGGATGCCAGTGAAAACCAATTGTCTTAAAGATTATAGGACAACAAAAAGAAAATTAGAAAGAAAATTTACCTGAGCAATGGCAGCGACTCTGTCAGCATGAGTTCCATAGGCATGAGAGAGGTGTTTAGCAACAGCTGTATCCATGACCCCAGGGACAACCATCCCTCGGTGGGACTTCTTCATCCGGACATAGTTCTGTGCAAGAACAGTAAATGAGGATGGGTCCCACCCATCCCCACCAACCATCCTAATTTGACCAGTCACGCAGCCATTGGCAGGCTTCAACTTGCCTGATTTGACTGCTGCATTGACCACATCCTCTGCCATGCTGCAGCAGACAGAAAATCCAGGGGTTCATCATTAAATGGTCAGCAGAAAGAAAAATCAACAACACTGACCTTCGGTAAGTGGTCCACTTTCCGCCAGTGATGGTGATCAAACCAGGGTAATCCTCAACCACAATATGATCTCTAGAGATGCTCTCAGTGTTCTTGGCAGACGGGTCAACAGCCAATGGGCGGATGCCGCTCCATGCAGATAGAACATCCGATCGTCTCACCTGTTAAAGTTAATCCATTTCCAAAGTCAACAAACATTGTGAATAGGAAAGCCTAAAGTCCACTCCATGACTGAATTCTTTGAGGACCTGAAGTGTATTTTTGTGTACCTTAATGTTTAGGTAGTCTGAGATGGCATCTAATATGAACTGGATCTCATCTTCATGGGGTTCTGGGAGGGTAGTAATTGCAGTGCTGGAGTCAGTTGTCCCTGCAACTGTTCTTCCAAGCCACGGCAGCATGAAAACAACACGGCCATCCTTAGTTTTTGGAACAATGAGGCCCATTCCTTCAGGAGAATAGTAGTCAGGAAGAACTATGTGAACGCCACTGCTGGGGCAGATCATAGAGGATGCGTCCTTATCAGCCATTCTTCTCACAGAGTCACAAAATGGGCCAGCCGCATTGACCACGACTTTGGCATATGTGACGAATACTTTTCCTGTTCACCGATTCAGGTGCAAAGGTGATGCAGAAGGCAGACAATATTTGACTCAAGGATCATTGGATAAAGTAGCGAGCAAAAATAGTAGCGCAAATAAAGTTGAAGCATTCTATAGGATTGAGAATCATATCTATACAGTAAAGACATGAGTTCCATTTAAGAAACATGGTGCTCATAGACAGCTTTCACGTCTAATGTCCATTTTATTTATCCAGAAAAATCTTGTTCAGTGAACCTTAAAGATTCTATTGAAAAATCCATGACATTTGCCCATACACAGTTTCTTCTGCCTTTTTTTTTTTTTGAAAAAGAGTTTCTTCAGCCTTGTTTTCAGGAAGAGTTTCTTCTGCCTTAAAAAGATGAAGAGCATCCAATTCATCAGCACATACCCCAAAAGGCAACATGTTAACTTATTCAAAATAATATTTCTGCAGCATACATATCAATCATCAAAACCGGAACATTACAGCACAAAGTGATAGAACACTTCAAAAAATTTGATGCAATGAAGTCAAAAGAAACCACTAGTCTAAATGGTGCTCATAAAGTTTGACAGAACGCTCCTATATGTACCTGATAAATTATCTCGAATGTGAGCACCAATTACTCGATCCGTCGTGTCATCTTTGATAAATGACACAACCTCAGCATGATTTAAAATCGCTGCACCTGCCAGGGCAGCTGTGCAAGCTAACCCGACATTGAGGCGAGAATCATTCATCTGCCCATCATAATACACTACAGTTCCTTTCAAGCTTCTGTTGGGCCCTTTTCTTGCTAAGGTGGGGAAAAGTTCAACAGATTCATTTGCTGAATAATATCGTGATAAATGCAACATATGGCGATTAGCAACAACGTCATACAACTTCAATCCCATCCAGTAGTAAACTAACTCAAACCATTCAAAACATGGGGTCATGCACGGTAGTGGATGGCACAAGTGGGGAGCGTTCTGGATAACACGTTTTCGCTCCTTCAAGGCATGGAAAACGAGTTTCAGTTGTCCATAGTCAAGATTAAAGACTGCTTTCTCCAAGTACCGTACCCCTACAAGAGAGGATAAACCCGTTAACATCTAACTCAAATTAAAGCATCATACTGAGATCATTCTGGCGATACTCGGCAACCTAGTATCTGTAATTTTTCATTCTAGAAGTTACCAAGTATCTCCAAAATGCGAGTGCTTTATTGAAAACAGCCTCAATCAACTTCTTCTAGACTAAACACTTGATCTTGTTCAGTTTCATGAGATGGAAGTTATTTTCTATTTACATAAACCATACATTTTATCGCCTATTCAGTTTTTTTGACCACTCCATTGATCTAAAGCAGGTAAGCATCAGATATTGTTGTGTTCTTATGCAAAAGTACTTGGTTTTTGGATGTGACCTTACAGTTGCCAGAAACAGGGGATTGGCACTAAAATTTTCTTCAAAAATGTTTTTTTTTCATTTTGATTGAAGCTGTTTTCGATAAAGCACTCGTATTGATTTACAATCAATTGACTGGACGATTTACTCCTGCAACAACCAGGAAAGGAGCTGACATGCCACAGATTGCGGAAAGAATTATATCACGTTTCACTTGACGAAGCGCCCAGGATGAATTATGCCACGAGCATCAAAAAAAAGTCCAGGTTGCACGGCTTGAAAACTAGATGAAGTCGACAGATCAACCGACCAAATCGTTTGTCGCTCTCAATCACGCATCTGTGCGGATAATTTTTCTAAAAGGACAACCGAAAACCTAACTTACATTAACGGCAAGGGACACCAAAACTATTAAATAGAACTTTACCTCCGTGGATGAGCTTGGTGGATCGAGAGGAAGTCCCGGAAGAGAAATCCTCGCGCTCAACGAGCCCCACACTGAGCCCCCGGCACGCGGCATCGAGGGCAACGCCAGAGCCTGTCGCTCCCCCGCCGATGACGAGCAGATCGAGGGGTTTGACGGCGCTGGATCCCATCAACGACGACCTCTGAACTTCCCTCGACGGCACAGCCGCCGCGGGATCGGCGATCTTCCGCCGAAAACTCTCCAACGCGGGGCCGCTGCCGGAATCGTTCTCGGATGTCGGAGGATTACAGAGGATCATGACGCTACCGCCGCTGACGGCGGCAGCCAGAGTCCCGACGACTCTCAGCCGAAATGCCACCATCCTCAGCAAACGGGCGTGGGCAAAAGTAAAGGTTGACAGTTCGACTATCGATACATATATCACATAATGAACAGCACTTCTGCAACAGAAAGTGATGAATATATCGACGTCCTTTTTATACGACCGAGGTCAGTGGATTCGGTGGAAGATCTCAGATAGATGCATTACTGGCCGTCCGATAAAGCTTCTCTGCGGAGTCTCGGGTCCATCAATTCGAGTCTCCGGCCTCGGTCAACGGTCACCATACAGGGAGGCGGCGGGCGGCGCCGCTACTCGGGGAGCAACTCGATCGTGACGCGCCATTTTTAAAAAATCCTAAATTTACTATAATTTTGTTTGTATCAAATTTAACAGTTAAAAAACAAATAAAAAGTGAATGATGTCCTCTATGTTTTATTTAGTTTTTAATTTTTAATGAAATAATCTACCGCCACTGACCCCTCAATCTGTCCTTGGAAGTGGAACTAGTAATTGATCATGCGTTGTGCATATGTTGTCTGTCATCCGGGACTCAAATATACATCATCAAGTGTGTAGATGATGATCTTGGATGCCCAATGCCTGATGTATGACATATATTGAATGGATGATGGATGAGGAACATTGTGAGAGGGGAAACATTGACAGCTGATGCTAGATGACGGATATCTCTCAATATTGCTAGATATCTTTGGCGATCACCTGATACGTGGCCCTTCTCCATTGGATCCAATAATCTTAACCCACATTGTTTATTTGACGGACTCTAGGCTTGCGACATAATTTGAGACTTTAAGAAAGATAGTCCCACATTTGATACTATATAAAGTTTAATTGTCATATTTAGAAAAAATGACTATGAAAATTTTAAAAGTCCTTCGAGCAAATGACATTTAAATAAATATTTACCTCTTCATTGTTAGAAGACTAGTTTTGATGTAAGTCTTCATTCTTGAATTGCAATTATCATAAATTAATGAATTAAAGACTCATTGAATCTATTGTTAGTTATTAATACTTCTTCTGTTATCAAGTTAAATTATTACTATCTTATCCTCTCTATGATTATTTTGACTAACTCACTAATTTTTTGTTAAGTTCGTGGGTGTATTAAATTTCAAGCAATTCGAAGCTATCTCCTCCCTCGTATCCTCGTGCAGACCTTGATAATCATCATATCATAAAATGTTAATTATGTAGTTAACTCTAACTATATTAACCCACTAGTGGATATCTAGAGTTTATTATCTCTAGTTTATTCTACATATTACCAATACCGTTGAGGGCATTATCATCATTTTTTTCTCCTCCCCGTAACCCAAGTATAGTGTAAAGGCATTAAGGGTTTGAAAAAAATGTTGTGGAATCATTGTGGAAGAAGAAGGCAATACCTTGAGTGACTCTGAGCATAAAAGCTTTTCTTCCCTACAATTTGATTGAAAGACTAAAAGCTGTGCGAAAAGAAAATCTCAAGCATTGAAAGAAATCCTCATCTGGCATTCGTGAGCAAATCTTCATCCTTCACGACAACCGATAAAGAACACTCCATCAACTACATCTGACCACAGTTTGCTAAATCGTTGTCAACACTCAATCAATAGCAAGTTTGTTCTCCTTTTCGGTCATCCTGAATCAGTAAATTGAAGACATCTTAGGCTACTTTTTTTTTGTTTCTCCTTTTCGGTTTTTTCATATACCTCTACTTGTTTAACCGTTCAACTTGAACCTCACAGATTTTCATCCCTCAAGGTTAGCTAAGTTTTAGGTTTTTTTTATATGAAGTACGTCAATTGCTAGTCTATCGTTCTCATTCCCTTAACTTAGATCATATACAGTCTTCTGATTGTAATATTAGATTCATACTCACATCATTAGATTCCTGTCTACCTAGATCTCTATCTGTTGGTCCTATTTCTATAATTCATACTATATACACTCTTCTGATCGTAATATTATATCCATACTCACATTATTATATTTCTGTCTACCTAGATCTCCACCTATTGATCTTATTTCAATAATTTAGATTATATACAGTCTTCCTATCGTAATATTAATTTCATAACTGCAGTGATAGATACCTATTAATCTATATCTCAGTTTGTTGTTTTTATTTCAGGGTGTCATCAGTTCCTTTTAATTATTTACATGGATCTGTTTACAATTAATTTATGTAGTCATCAGTTTCTTCTCAGTCACTCACACAGATTGGTTTACAATCAATTTCTGTTGTCATCAGTTTCTTTCTAATTATTTACATAGATCTGCTTACAATTATTTTCTGTTGTCATCAATTTCTTTCTAATTATTTACATATATCTGTTAACAATTAATTTATGTTGTCATCAGTTTCTTTTTTAATTATTTACATAGATCTATTTACAATTAATTTATGTTGTCTAGTTTTGGCTGTTAGTTTCACTCAGTCATTTAAAGGTAATCTTTCGATATCCATTGCAATTCTTTGGTGTCTGACAAGGTAAATACTTGTTAAAATACTTATCACTTACACTAAATGAATTTTGTTTTACCTTCTGTCATAATTTTTCTATGTATTTACCTAAAGTAATTATTTTTATTGTGATTACCCGATGTCTAATTGGATAAGTCATTTGACTAATTTTTATCACCTACATTGAATACCTTTGTTAGTTTAATTCTTGTCATAAGTCACATTCATTCATAAGGTGAGTTCAGATTGACATTGTGATTCTGTATTATTTAATTCGAATATTTCATTATATTAGTTCATAGATAAGGAATCTTCTACACTTCTGTGATCAGATAGTCAATACTGTTTTTCATCATAGCTTAAAGGTAACTGTAGGTGATCAAATTTGCTTTTCAATCATACTTCGACTTATTCCCTTATTATTCAGTTGTGGGATCTTGTTGATATCAGTCTACAGTTAGAAGTCATCAATTGGAACCTAAAGTCAATCTTAGAAATCAAGCGTAACTCTTAGAAGTTAAGGTTGATGCTAGAAGTCAAAATCAATAGTAATCCTCTAAAGGCAAAGTCAATCTTAGAAGTTAAAGTCAACATTCAAAAGTCAAAGTCAACTCTCTAAAGTCAAAGTTGGTCTTAGAAGTTAAAGTCAATGTTCAAAAGTCAAAGTCAACTCTCTAAAGTCATAGTCAATAGTAGAAGTCAAAGTCAATGTTCAAAAGTCAAAGTCAACTCTCTGAAGTCATAGTCAATGTTAGAAGTAAAAGTCAAATTCAATTCTAGAAGTCAAAGTCAATAGTCATCCTCCAGAAGTCAACAGTAGCTCATAAAGTGAACAGTAGCTTAGAAAGTCAACCCTAGCTCAGAAAGTCAACTCTAGAAGTTTTTGTCCTGTTTGTCTCACTTATTCTTGAATTTATTCTCACTCATATACCATTATCATCTCATTTAGCAAGCATCATTTAGATAAACATACTATTTTGTTCACACATATAGAGATTGGGAGTGTCTCATTAGTTAAGACAAGGAGTCAAGACTTGGGGAGCTAGAAGACCACGAGGAGCCTGAAGACGAGGTCTTGCTTTATCGGTGGTCTACAGCACTAACGGGTGAGGCACGACAAGGCTTGAAGGGACGCATGATTGTGTGGAGATCGGCATGAGGGAGTCAGCCCGTCCAGGAGCCAAGGAGGTTGAGGCCTAGAGGGTAGTACCGTAGGGTCAGGTAAATGTGAGTGTTAGGATTGCCGTTGGGGGCAGACGTAAACCTATGTATTAAAAATTGTCCTTCACCCACTTGAAGGGTGAGAGGATTAGGTTTTTCTTTTGGTAAGGATTGAGGCTCCTAGTTGACAAGGACTCGGGATTGGATTAAGGGACGTTAGGTCCCCCAACTAGTATAATAATCCTTGGTGCACCTTGAGGACGAGAAGAGAGTGCTTACCTAACGAATCTTAATAGAAGAAAAATAGAACAAAAAATAATAATAATATAACACATAAACCTAATTCACCCCACCCCCCACCCCCCCGGTCTTAGGTTAAACCATCACCTTTGGGATTCATCATTCATCAGCCATTAAAAAAAAAGGTGCCACATAGGGGTTAAATAAGCATTCCATGGGTTCCTTGCAAGCATTATGCATGTACTATATAAGCATAATGCCGATGCCAAATGGGTTTGCCTGCTACACTAGGTCACTACTCACATGCCATGCAGTGCCTACTCATAAAACTATTTTCATCAGTAGGCACCCTAAAAACCTTAAGAAATGAAAATGATATATTATTAATGAAAATAGTACTAATATATGAGAGAAGATATTTTAAGAATTTTGAAAAATATTTGGAGAAGGATTGACTTTGATTGACTTTGAAATTAAATTTGTTTCAATTGGACTTAAGATTACGGAGAAATCCTTATTTGGAAATCAGCAAAAACCCGTGACTAAATTTGGGCAAAATGACAAAAATTTTGATTCCTAAATTCTAATTGCCTACCTAAATCTAATCTAAGCTATCTAAATTGCGAGTATTACGAAGGAATCACACTACTAACCCGATTGACGTGAAGATTGAGCCTCAAATTTTTTTGATTGCTAAGAATTTCTCTAATTCCTTCTTCGTCGTGATTTCGGCATTCAAGCGATAATTTGTGATAAAATTTCCTCAATCCATGCGCGACTGAGTCTAGAATGCAAGAGAATCATGAAATAACTCAAGATTTTCCACCAAAAATGCTTAATTTTTTCACGTTTAATCAAAAGTTACATTTCCATAAGAGATAACTTCTATTTATAGAAGAATTAATCGCGATAAATTTGGACCATCTATTTCACTTAAGTCGGCTTGAACGGTCATGATGATGCCACATTGCGCGCGATAAGTGGACCGTGATCCCACGACGTGGTTTCCACTTCTCCTTCATTTCCATTGTTCAATCTTCATCAAGGCGTCCACATGCAGCCATGTGTCACTCCACGATTCGTTGATTTCAAAATTAAGTCGCAGCCGTCAGAGAGCACTAATGCGATCGACGACTCTGAATTAAGAACGTGCATTTGATCACGATCTGGTGGACCCGAAATCCACGAGATCAACGCGTGCCGATTCGTGTACTTTAATCCAACGCTCCACGCGTTGCCACGTCGCCTATGCACATACATAAATACTTAGTCCCACACAGAAGAAATAAAGAGAAATTATCACCTATATAAGGGGAAAGTGATATATCACTTTGCGTCGCCCATTGAGCCTAGTACGCCCCCCCCAATCTTGTCTCCTAGGCCCACTATACCCGTGGGCCCATTAAGCTTAGTCGGCTTGTCCTCAACTTGCTTGCCACTTAGGCGCCCACGTGGGCTTGTGTCGACCCAGGTGGTGCTGCCACGTGTCCACATCACGCCAAGTCAGCTCCACGCGAGTCTCGCCCTAATAAACCCTTTTTGAAAATTTTATTTCTTAAAATTCTTGAAAAATAAAAATAAAATCTAAAAAAATATATAAACTTCAGAAATTCATAACTTTTAATTTAAAAGTCCTTTTTGACTCAAATTTTCTCCATTGGATCACAAATTTCTTTTTCTGTAATCCCATGCAACATGAAATATAAATTTATAAAGAAAATATGATGAATTAAAAATAATACTAAGTCAACCTTGTAAAGATCTATTTTGATTCATCCCAACATTCTCTTCTTATAATCTCTTCTTTTAATCATCCACTAAAGTCAAAATAAAATCAAGGAAAATGGTTGATTTCAAGTTGTTTGATGTTGAAAAAGGTCAAACATCAATAAAGCACATAATTAACCCTAAATAATGCAAAAATGTGGACTTTAGTAAAATGGCATGCCAATGGAGAAAATTTCATAAAACTATGATAACATGTATCATAATTCATAAAATAAGCATTTATATCAATTTAATATGATAGTATTTTAAGTTAAATATGCATGTTATCACCTAGCATGTCAAGTGTTATAACAAGCCCTTAATTTGTTATTTTTTTTTTTAAATATTTCAAAAATAATTCAAAAATAAATCATAAAGAATAATAAAAATTTCCCAAAAATTCCTTCAAAAACCAAAAATACTCATCTAACCTTAGAAAATTCATTTCGCTTAAAAAATTCATAAAAAATTCAAATAATTTCTTACAAGTATTTTTGTATTAAAAAAACTCCTATAAACCAACAAATTTTCTAACATGTGAAATTTATTTCGCTTCAAAAAAATATTCAGAAAAACCCACAAATAATTCCTTAAAAAGATAAAAATAAAAACAGAAAAGCAGAAAACAGACTGTCAAACCTTAGAAAACGCATTTCCCTTTCAAAATTTCCTAAAATCTAATAAAAATGTTTAAAAAGGCCAATTAGTTCAAAAGATTGTCAAATTAGAAATGATTTCTATGTTCCAAAATATAAATCATTTTTCTACTAACAATTTTCAACACGTCAAGTGTTGAATCTTATTTTTTGCTATGTCATTTCATTTTATAAATGAGATATTACAAATATAATTACCATTCAGGGATTCATACGAATCAATTCAATGAACTCTTTCTCCAAAGAGTGCCCATTATCTATCCTTAGTGTCTCCATACCGATGGCTACATGATCCGACATACTTATCATATGAGTTGGATCAAATAGTGTTATTCTTTCGAGATAATTCGATGTCATTCTCAAAAATCTCACAAATAGGAATTTTTAGAACATATATTGAAAGACTAGTGATCACTCTATTATGATCTCATCATAATTCACTTTGTCATTGCATATGCTCATGGACTTTATTTACAAACATCACACACGAATGCCAATGAATCAATTTCTTCAATGAATATGAATGAGATACATGGAAGTGTGATTGGCTTATAGGATACAAAATTTCCATCAAAGTAACCCTAATTGAGTCAATTGTGAGAGTCAGTTGATTTAATAAGTTGACCTTAGTTGTTTATTTTATATTATCTATGTTAACATCATTAGATATATATTAATACATGAAATTTTTTTTAATACTTATATGTAGGCTTCGCCCGTTCAGATACCGGTATCAAATACCGATATCTGTAACGATAATGGTATCGGGTACCGTTAAGGTTCTAAACGGTACCTGATACCAACAGTACCAGATACCGACATCCAAATGTCGGTATCGGTAACTGGATGACGGTATCGGTTTCTGATACCGTCATCCGCTAACGGCTACCGTTGGCGTTGGGTGTCAATGCCGGGTATCGATATCGGAACCGATACCGATACTCGGTATCCAGTTTAACCTAAATGATTGAATATCGATTCATAATTTTATATATACTCGATTAACCTAAGTCCTACCTAGTACCTAATACCCTAATACATTTCCATTATTCTATATCACTCTGACACTCTCTGCGAGTCTGCGACTGCACAGTGTTCTTCCGACATTCTCCCAATTTTTCTCTCAATTTTTCTCTGCGCGGCGTTCTTCCGGGCCTCCGGCGTTCTTCCGACGTTCCGCGCTTCCGGTGTTCTTCCGGCATTCCGCACTTCCGGCATTCCGCAATCCGCACATCCGGCAATCCGCACTTCCGGTGTGACGCAGTTCTTCCGGCGTTCTTCCGCAAAAAATCAGGTAAGGGATTCTTAAACCCTCTGTCTGACAACTGCAATTCAATGGGAATTTACTCCTGGGTCTGTAGATTTCTTACAATTTATTCCTACTGATTTAAAATAGCATGATATAACTAATATAGTGCTTGGATCTTCTTGTCTAATCTCTTGTTTTTGTGATTATGTTTTTGTAATCTCTATAAATTTTTAACTTTTACTTTTGTTTACGTTGTTTATGATGACGGTTTCAATTTTGTGTTTTTTTTCGCATTTCTGTGTTTTTATTTTTGATAATTTAAATGTTTTCAAGAGGTTTTTATATTTGTACGTTTTTTTATTTCTGCATTTTTCATAGATACATTTCTTTCATTTTTTATGTGTTCTTATGCATTTCTCAAAATTTTTGTATTTTGGCCCTTTTGATTTCTGCATATTTACATATCAACATTTTTTTTATTTATACGTTTTCCAATTTTGTGTCTCTAATTTCTACATTTTCTATAATTCTGTTTTTTATTTTCTATGTTTTTAATGTATTTTATAGGTTTTTTATTGCTACGTATTATAGGTCTTTTATGATGATGTATTTATTTTTTGCATTTTTTTTTCTGAGTTTTTAAACTTTTGTTTAGGTTTTGAATTTCTATGTTTTAAAGGATTTTTATGATGATGCTTTTAACTTTTGCAGTTTTTATATGTCTGGGTTTTTTAATGTCCGAGCTGTTCGTTGGTTTTTAATTTCTGCACCTTTTTAGTTTCTGTTTTATTAATTTCTGAAATTTTTTAATTTCCGAGTTTTCTTTTGCATTTCTCCAAATTTCTGTAATTTTTTGGGCTTTTTAAAAATTCTGTGCTTTTTATTAATTTTTTATTAGTATGATGTTGGTTTCACACCGAATTTATATCCCCTCTTGATAGATTTCAGATTTCAATAATGATGTGTTTATATTCTCCCTAATTGTTCAATAATGAGTTGTTTAATTTCTATTTCTATCTCCATAGAATCTGATTTCTTAAACATTAATTTCTATCTGTAATAAACTCTAATTTTTGTATTAATTTTGATTTCCAGTGGTGTTGACGTGTGATATATACTCTTGTAATTAATATCAGATTTTGTTAAGGTCTGATTTTTTTTAATTGTTGACTAATTTTTTATTAGTATGATGTTGGTTTCCCACCTAATTTATATCCCCTCTTGATAGATTTCAGATTTCAATAATGACTTGTTTTATTTTTCCAATTAATTATCTCGTCAATTTTCTATATAATTTTATTTTCTATAATGAAGTTAGGGCTTTTGATTTTACTTTGTATTTTAGAAAATGTCGACAATGGAGAGTTCCAGTTCGTTACACGTGGATGCCGCAGAAGCAAACACAAATGTGACACCATCTCTTGATGAGCAAGGGTCAACAGGAGTGAAGCGAAGCCGCATCACACGATCTCCCATCATGCAATATTTTAAATTGATGCATGACCACACTTACTCGTGTGAAATTTGCCGACAGAAATATCCAGACGCCATGCAAGGGGTCATCAAGCGTCCAACGGACGGGAGCACTAATGTCTTTTGGAAGCACTTTAAAGCTGTGCATCGAAGGCTATATGATGCACTTAAGGGATTTGGCGATGCTGATGGCAGCCAACAATGCATAATTACTAAAGGGGCAGATGGGCAATTGAAGATTGATGCCCCGAAGAAGCGAACCTTGGGGGTCTAACCCCCGATGAGACGAAGGATGTCATTGCCCGTTTCGTGTGCCTCACTGACTCTCCTTGGAGCATCGTCGACCACAAAGCTTTCAAGGAGTTATGGCGATATGCGACGCAGATAGAAGTAGATCCCCCAAGTGCAAAGGTGATAAAGTCATGGACAATTAAAATGCACCAAAGGATGAAAGAGACGATTGCAACGGGGTTCACTTCATTACATCATCTGACGCTCACAGCAGATGCGTGGACAGCAGAAAATGGATGTGGCTTGTTGGGTGTCACAGCCCATTGGATTGATGCTGCTTGGGAATACCGTGAGTGTGTGTTAGCAGTTCGAGAGCTCTCCGGGAAGCATGACGGTGAAAGTATGGCATCTATACTACTTGAAATTATAGAAGAGTTTAAGTTGCAGGCTAAAGGTTAGTCTTTTCATCTTCGTTTTCTAATTTCTGATTTAGTATACCCTAAAATCTTATTTTTCTTTCTTATAAATTTTATTTTAAACTCCAACAAATCTTAATTTCTTTTATTAATTATGTATTGGTTATTTTACTCAAACTATTAATCTTAATTTCGTTTATTAATTATGTGTTTGATATTTATTAATTATAATTTTCATATTTTATAACAAACATTAATGTATATTTGGAATCTTTTATTAAGGTACTAATTTTGTATTCTTCTTTCAGGTTAGTGCTGTGATGACTGATAATGCGTCCAGCAATAAGAAGATGATTGCTATAATGGCAAAAAAGTTGAAAAGAGACAATAAGAACTTCACCGCGAAAAGGCACATACCGTGCTTCGCACATATTTTGAACCTCGTTGTTCAATCCGCCATTAAGAGCTTTGACATCCCTTCTACTTCTCAACTGATGGAAGAAGAAGGCGACGAGCAATTGACGGCTTTTTGACTATGCTAGCGATATGGATGTCAAAGAAGATGTTGATATTGGTCCTTCGGCATCGACATCAATGCATAGGGTACATGTCACACTCGGCGAGGCAGTGGCAAAAGTTAGGAATTTGGTTCGGGCTACCCGCAATGGTAGCCAATGATGGCTTATCTACGCGAAACTATGTGCTGACTTGAAGATGTTTGATAATAACCTCCTCGAATTAGACTGTCCGACGCGGTGGAACAGCACTTACGACATGCTTCGAGCCGCCATGGAGAAGAGGGCCGTCCTAGATAAAGGAACATCTCATTTCAAGACAAATGGGAAGGAGACGAAGATATCAAAGGACGACTGAGAATTACTACGGATATTTACTGATTTATTAGAACCATTCTCCTTCGCCACTCAGTATGTTTGTCAAACAGTGACCCCAACAATCACCGACGTATTATTTATTTTGCAAGTATGATAGTAGAACTTAATAAAATTATTTTATTTGCATCTCTTTTTAATTATTTCATGACTTAGTCCGATTGCCTCTCTTATTAATTTATCTTATAGGAGCTTGATTCGCATATGAGCAACGTGATCAATCGCGTTGAAGCATCGACACTCTTCGTAGCGGTGAAGAAATTGGGAATTGAAGAGAAGGTATCGATGGACCTTGCATGTCTGGCGATGAAGCAAAAGTTGGATAGTTATCAGCAGAAGGTATGGGAAAATCATGCTATCATAGCAGCAGCTCTATTGGACCCCTATCAGAAGGGTTCAATGCTTGATGAAAGGACAAAGAAAGCGGCGATAGCATATATTAGAGGCCGCTTACCCTCCCCACCGCCAACTTCATCTACAACATTGCCACCTTCTACTCCCAGCAGCTCGACTAGTAGGCAAGATTGGTTGAAACGAGTATGCAGGAAGAAAGATGGACCCGCGCAATCGACATTGACACCCTCAGAGCAATTAGATGCTTATATGACTGAAACTGTGAAGGATGAGGGAGACCCCGTGCTACATTGGTGGGCTCGTAAGGGAAACATTGCATATCCTGCCCTTGCCCCCATTGTACGAGAACTCCTGGCAGTATGTGCAACTAGTGCTCCGTCCGAACGTGTGTTCTCTGCCGGTCAAGCTGTGGTCACATACAAGCGTGCACCTCTCACAGCACAAAGCATCGAAACACTAGTGACCGTAAAGTGTTGGCTTCGAGGGAATAACACCAAGTGGTATGATAATGTCCATGATGAGGATGCCGACATGACAGTCGTTGTGGATGAAATGGTATGAACATTATATGCAGGGAATTCATCACTTATCATATTATTAACAATTAAATGTTATGATTTGCTCACTCGTTTTCATGACTTAACCTTGAAGGGGATAAGTAACTGCGAAGGAGGCTCCGACGCTGGACAATCTTCCCAAGCAATAACGAGGAAAGAGCATAGGGTTCGGCGATGAGATGACCAAACACCCGATGGGGAATGCTAACGTTTATTTTAGACGATTAGAAAACTTTATAGTTCTTTGTAGACGTTTATTTTCAAAGTTTCCAAGGTTTTTTTATCAATTTTTTAGAGAGGAATTCTATCAGTTTTTTTTCAAAAATTACCCACTTAACTTAGAGTCAAAATGTAAACATGATTATCATGCAATTAATGTATAATTTACAAGATTGACTATCCTATTCATCTTTTTTTTATGATTTGATATAAAATTGGTGAATAATTTTCTATCTTAAATGGTTAATTATAAGGAAATTAAAATAATATTTTCCTCACTATTACATTTTATAAACTTATCAATCTTAATACAATTGCACTTGTAGTAAGATATTAATCTAATATCTTGGATAATGATGGATCAAATGTAATATTATTTACAAGTTTAATATTTCTTAGCTTAAGAGTCAAAATGTAAACATGATTATCATGCAATTAATGTAAAATTTACAAGATTGACTATCCTATTCATCTTATTATGATTTGATATAAAATTGGTGAATAATTTTCTATCTTAAATGGTTAATTATAAGGAAATTAAAATAATATTTCCCTCACTATTACGTTTTATAAACTTATCAATCTTAATACAATTGCACTTGTGATAACATGCAACTTTTACATTAATTATAAATAAATTAAACATTATAATCTTTAATCCTAATTATAATTGAGATCATAAACATGTTTTAATGATGAAAATATAAGAAGAAATATCTTTATTAACATTTATGTATTTTTTATTAAGTTAATTTATAAAGTACATAAATGTATTAAATTAATTAAAATTCATTCTCTTATTATTTTAATAAATTGACCTTTTATAATGATAGATTATTCAATTTAGAATCCAACAAAACAAATTTGAATTAATTTGGAGTTGTATTTTGAAAGTTATGATTTTTATAATTTTATAGAATTTTTTTGGAATTTCTATGATTCATATTTAATTTTATTATCGATTTTTATCATTTAAAACAATTAAAAAATTCGCAAAAAGCAGGTAATTAACGCGCGGGCCCACATGGCGCGGATGTGACATGAGGATGCGTATTTATATTTACTATATAGTATGATATTAATAAGTATATAGGTCTTCCGATTATCGGAAAATAGAATGTTAACCCTTAAATATCATCGACATTATATAGCCGACGAATTCCATTTATTTTCCCTGTGTGGGACTAAAGTCCCTTCGATTTCTTGTTTGCAGGACGCGTGGTGCGACGAGAGGCGTTCGATCGAAATCGCAATGGACGTGTGGCGTCGATGCGGTGGACACAAGGTCCACCCGATCAAGAAAGGCCCACGTGGCTTAATAAAAGTTTAAGTAATTCATCTCAGCCATCGATCACACGAATTATAACGGCTGAGATCACTTCTAATCGATGGACTTCTCGAGACATCATGACCTCTGGATCAAAATCCAACGGACGATCAGAACCGAAGCACCTCTTCATCAACGCATCTAGACCCTTGATTCACGATCGGACGATCATCAGATGAAGGCGACGATTCGTGAATCGACGTGCGATCGCGATCGTTGATCGCGATGAGTCCATCAGATCCAACGGTTGAGCCCATGGAACATGGTATCGGGAGAATACCGTCATCCAGTACCGTCATCCGGTACCGGATCGGTACTGGAAGCATCCAGTACTGCACCCGGTCCCCCCTTTAATCCAATACCCGTCATCCAGAACTGGATGACGGTATCGGGTACTGGATACCGGTCATAGGGTACCGGTATCGGCAGATACCGGTACTGGATGACGGTCCGGATGACGGTAGGCGAACCCTACTTATATGCATTAGGTGCATTTATGTATTTATGTGCATAGAGACTTATATACATAAGTCAAAGGTATTAAATTTTGAAATAATTTAATACACTTGTTTTTATTTTTGAAGTGATTCATAAATTATATATAACTTATGAAAATTTGAAGACTAAAATTCTACGATTTAAGTACTTAAGTGATTTTAAAATTACTTTAAAATATCAAAAATTGAGAGATCTCAGTTCTAGAAAAATTGATAAGAAATCCTATGGCTTTCATTAAATTCATATAATTGAAAATATTAAAAAATCTATAAAATTCAATAAACAAGTTTTTTTCCATCCCTCGTACAACATTTTGTCATGTTAATGTCAAAATTGTTGATGAGAATGACGGATATTATGTGGCCTATAACCCAATCACACTTCCATGTCTCATTTTTTTATATTAAAATGAATTTATTCATTGTTACTTGTGTATGATGTCTAAAGTGAAGTCCATGAGCATATGAAATGACAAAGTAAATTACAATGAGGTTATAATATTACGATTACTAGTCTTTAGACATATATTCCAAAAATTCCTATTTGAGGGATATTCAAGAAGGACATCAAAATATTTGGAAAGAATAAGACTATATGATCTGATTCATATGATGAGTAATATTAATCTTTCTGGCCATTAGATGAAGACACTAAGGATAAATAATGGGAGTTTACTTAATTGATCCATATGAATCTCTGAATAGTATTGTACCTAACTAGAAATCAAGTTGATTCATGTCATGGTTATGTATGCAGTCTCTT
The DNA here is from genome assembly GCA_024174645.1 of Lemna minuta. NCBI lineage: Eukaryota > Viridiplantae > Streptophyta > Magnoliopsida > Alismatales > Araceae > Lemna > Lemna minuta. The sequence continues at coordinate 4,087,059 of CM044108.1, forward strand.
AACTTGAGACACTAAAGACATCCTCTAGATAGATGATTGCATTTTGTCTATGACTTATAAATCAATACCCATGAGATATCTAAGATGTCATATATTGGATATGCCATGAATTCCTTGAAGATGATTTTGTGGTCAATATGTGATCATTCGCCCTCTGTATTAGTGGAGATTGACTGCAAGAATGAGATGTGCATGATAATCAACAAAAAGAAGGTTTTTATACGAGAGTTCTTACACACTTCATATCTCCTACAACACATGGTGTTACTTGGCACCTAAGGGCCTAGCAAATCAGCATGTCGATTAGATTAAATCAATCATTGATTAATTAATCTATATATCAACATATATAATTAATAAGTTTCAACCAAAAAGTGTTTTTTGATTTAAAGAGTTGTTAACTAACCTATATGGTCTCATACAAAAGGTCTATAAACATTAACGAATATTGAAATAATTTTTTTTTTTTTTGTGAAAATTTTAAAAACCTAATATATATAAATAAAGATAAACAAAAACTCAAGGTACTCATGAAAACCTTGTGGGAAACTCTCCCATTTCTTCTCTATCTCTCTTGGTGGAGAGCATTGAATAGGAGATCCAACCGTCTAGCGATCGTATGGATACTACTAGTGACTTGACACTTGAATAGATTCACTAACTGTTTTAATGAATCCTATAAGTATGGATTTTGATTTATTTTAGATAATTGGACAATCGGTTATTAGCGGTTCAAAATTTTGAATGATCTATTTAATGTCTTTAATTGTGTTTCATGTCTTAATCAAAGTGTTGAGAGCCTATCAAACATCAAATTCTATCGAAGGCCAAGGTGTTTGATGTGCCCTCATTTCTCCTCATCACTTTCCTCAACCAAGAACCTAGCTTATCCTTGGCTAGTTGAGGCTGCTCTTGGCTTGTAGCTTGTAGCGTTGTTGCATAGACAAGCAATAGTTTCCAAAAATATTCTATAGTGGCCTCCTTCGCCTTGTTGTCTAGCATCGAGCCCTGTCAAAGGGATCCATTAGGGTCATTGTAATGATGGCCTTGCTTGCCAACTATACCTCTAGATGTTCATTGAGCTTCATGATGAGACGAGACGGCGAGGTCATCGATTGCACACAGTCTCGTGTCAAAAATAAAGTCCGACTTTACCAATTTGGGGAATTAAGAGTGAATTAAGGGGTATAATGATAAATAAGGGTCGAATCCACAGGGAATTTAGGTATTTTCGAGATATCTTTTGGAATTTGGTCAAATTGGACGATGAATTGAGGTGAGAAATTAGGGAAAATGGTAGATTTAGAAAGAAGACTCAAAGATCTATCAGTGGAATCAAAAATCGCTCGATTTGGATTAGTAATCACGGAGAAATCAAAGATGGAAGTGAGATGAAATTTTTAGAAATCGCGAAGAACACACTTGAAATTGAAAACAAAATTGAACGAAATTGAAATCCTAATCCTAAAATTGATGATACATGACGATAGATAAGAGGAAAGACTTGTTTTCTAACCCGAGATAACGATCGAATCGATCCAATTAATCGCCGGATCGACAACTATTCATTCCGCGAATTCCATCGTGAACATCGGTGTTCAAGAGACAAATTCTCCTCGTACGATCGACGAAATCTCTCTTATAAACACTCCGTGGATGCGATTTCGAGTCTAGAAGCGATTACAAGAGAGAGATTCAAGAGAAGATGCGTATATATAGGTCAATTAGATCAAATCTCTCAAGAATACATAGAACGACGAAGAACTCGTCTATTTATAGGGCGAAATGAGGAGAGCCGTTCGATTGATGCGTTAAGGCTTCATCAACGGTCCAGATGCATTTTGTAACGGTGAACCGTTACGATTGAAGATAGGCCTTTCGATCATGGATGGACGCTCCCGATTTGATCTTGCGATATGCGTTATAAAACGCGTGAACTCTCGTCCGTTGGATCACGATCCAACGATCAGGATGCGTAGCGCTTGATTGAATCATGGCCGTCATAACTCCTCGTAAAAATGCACGTGTCTGATCAGTGATTTGTGGACCCCATGTCCACTCAATCGTTGCGTGTGATGCCGCCACGTCGCGTAAGATCCGATTGTTATAACGCCTCCTTTAAAGCACGTGCGCTGTGATTGATTTGGTGGTCCGTAGACCATATGATCGACGCGTCACGATCGCACGCCATCCCGATCCGACGCTTCTCCGTCAGCCACGTCACCTGAAAGGTAAGTATAGTGTGGGTTAGTCCCACACGGGAAATAATATAGGAAACCGTCGGGTTTATAACACCCGACGGTTTAAGGGGTTAATAACCCTTCCCATCTAGGGAAGGCTGAAGACCCCTTTTACATATATATGTAATAAATATATAATATATATAAAACGCGCCACGTAGGCGCGCTGCGCGGGTCCCCGTGGCTCTGCCACGTGGCCTTGCGTGCCACGTCGCACCCGCGTGGGACCCGCGCGCTTTTTTGCCTTTTATTTATTTATATTTATTTTAAAACGTTTTTAAAATTGAGAATAAAATTGGAAAATTTAGAGAAAATCCCTAGAAATTGTAAAAATCATATCTTTTAAAATACAACTCTAAATTAATCCAAATTTCTTTCATTTGATCTGAAATTTAATTATCTATCATTCTAAAAATTCAAAATATTTAAATAACAAGAGATTTAATTTATATTTCAAAAATACACTCATTTCCTTAAGATTTTAAGTTTAGAAATTTAAATGAATGTTTATCAAAATAATTTCTCTTATTATTTAACTTTAAAAACCACTTATAATCTCAAGTAAAGATAGGCTCTAAAATCATTTATCCTTAATTTATCATAATTAACCCTAATTTAGTGTATTTTGAGATTATAACATAAATTTGCATGAAATGATAGAAATGCACTCAAAGTATGATAACATGCACATAAATGTAATATTTTATGCCTTAAATTGCATTAATAATCATGTTTTATCATGTTAAGATTGTGTGTTATCACTTCATGATGACACAAATTCGTGCAGTCGTTGAATACGCATGAACTCATATCATGAAAATTTCTAAACTCACCAATTTAAGATAAAAATCAAGAATTAAATAGTATAATGGTGAGTAAGGGTTGAATCCATGAATAATTAAGGTATGTTTGTGGTGTTCTTTAAATTCAATCAAATCAGAGGATGAATTGAGGTGTTCTTTAAAAGCGTCACTTATCTTCCGCCGTTTGATCTTCATCGAGCGTTCGAGGTGAGTCCAAGTGTCCACGGGAGTCCATTGAGGACATTTAATCTTGAGATTTATAAATCCCCAAATGAGACGTTGAGATTAAATCATCTAACAATGAATCATCGCCTAATCAGATGCATCCACGTACCCCCTCCAGTAAGTGAAAATCGACAATCACGATTAAATCACGTGATCATCTGCTCAAGATTGCGCCACATTACCTACGAATAAAAACAAAGAGAAATAGTCTCGATGGGTATATAATGTATTAATGTTTAGTGGGTTAGCTTATGTCATGAAAATTATGCTTAACCCACTAACTATAATCACGTACACACGTGCACACATGCGCACACGCGCGCATGCACACGCGTGCACACATGTGCACCACGTGGGGTGTATACACGTTGCCATGTGGCGACATGGAATTCTCTAGCCACATTAGTGCGAGATAAAACTTAATATTATTATTTTTAAAAATCCAAATAAATCCAAAATTTTAGAAAAATTCTAGAAAGATCCTTAAAATTAGAAAATGTCATAACTTTTAAAATATAACTTCAAATTAGTCCAAAAATTTTTGGATCAGAAATTAAATAATCTATCATTTTAAAAAGTCAAATTTAATAAATAAAAAGAGAATAAATTTTTATTTCAAAAATACACTCAATTCTCTTAAAACTTAAAACTTAAAACTTAAAAAAATAAATGAGTATATAAAAAGTATTTTCTCTTATCATTTAACATTAAGACCCAATTATAATCTCAAATGTAAATGAGAATAATCTATTCTAAAATATTTTCATTTAGTTACGCATAATTATCCAAAAAATAAAGCATTTTGAGTTTATAACTTAAACTCACTTGACATGATAGATATGCACTCAAAGTATGATAGCATGCGTAAGAATGGAATGTTTTATGCCTTAATTTACATTAATAATCATATAATTACATGTGTAAATTACATGTTATCTCTTCGTCCTCATCACCATACGCAAATAATCCATTGATGATTAGCCCCCTCATGAGTGCTTGATGGTTGAGAAGATGTGGTAATCCCTAGATTGTGAAATTTTCCATTCATGTGTTCTAAAAGTCATGGATAATGTGTTAAAAGTTTCACATGGTGAGATCTTGCATGTGTTTGATGTGTGGTTGATATACCCCTCAAATCATGGTTGTGTAAGAGATAAAGGGCCTTGAAAACATCTAATATTTACTAGTAATTAAATGATTATCACAGTGTTTTAAGGCATAACTTAAGGCATTTTATGGATACATCTACACATCCAGACAATCTAATGAAATTAAAACAATAGCAATTACACAACAATCCATGTACATGCGATAACGTGCCAAAATCTTGATGCTCTGATGAAGATCTGATGGCCATGACTTACATATGACGATTCAACTCTAAGAGTTTCATCTGGGCCGTTAATCGAAGATCAATCGCCACATTGAACAGTCACACCCAATTTTGTCTATTTATTCACTCCTTCAATGATGTAAATCATTCTTGAGTGTTTCAATTAATTGATCTATTTGGACATCTCAATCCTTAAATATATTATTTTATTTCTCTTCTAAACTCATTTCCACGTTTGAGTGTTTGAAATCAAGATTTTGCCACTTGAACACTAGATTTTTGTTTTTTGAAACACGAAATGAAAAGCCTTAATCCGGCGATGAATTGGAGTATTTGGAGTGTGGTTTTGGGTTAAATTTTGTGTTTTCTTCATAATATTTCTTCTTATAGCATTAGATTTCAATTTCGAACTATAGATTAGTTGAATTTTATGAATTTTCAGTGTTTTCTCTTTCTTTGTTATTGATTTTTTACCTTGATTTCTCTGCGAATACTTATCCAAATCGTGTGATTTTTTATTATGAAGATTCATCTTAGAGTCTTCTTTCAAAAAAAATTAAAATCTATAATTTCTCAACTCAATTTCATCATCCGATTTGATCAAATTTCATGAATATCTCAAAAATTTCCTGGATCTCCATGGATTCTGATAAGCTCAAAATGTGATAATAATTATTGAGAAATAATCTCAAGAATTTTTACGTCGTGTGAGTCTTTAAGCTTACGCAACACATTTATAAACCTCACAAGCCTAAGGGCAAGCAAGGGTCGATCCACAGAGAGGAAGTAATTAGCTAGTGAATTTCCAATTTGAGACGAGGTTTTTTTGAATTTTTTAGAGAGTGTTTGATTTTTTTTCTTAAATACTAGATCTTGAGAATGATAAGGAGAGTAAAGAAATATATATGCTAGAAATTTACTTAATAATTAAAACTCTCTCAATGAAAGAAAGATTAATTTCCACGTGACTTATGAGATAGATTAAGAGCACAGAAAACAAAGGAGAAAATAGTGAGTAGAGAGGATTTCGAAGTAGCCAAAAATAGGGAGAGAAATCACCGAAGACCCCACGGTGAGAGGGCTGAACACAGAGATTAGTTGTCACTCTATTTAAGAAATAAATTAGTAGTGAAATACGTGGACGATAGATATAGCGATCGAAGAGAGTTACTGAGGAGAGAGGAATAAAATTAAGAAAGGAATAATTAGATGAGCGTGGAGAGGCGGCTGATACGAATGGTCAGCACGAAGAGAGACCTACCTTGACTGGTATGATGGAAGAGAGAGAGATACTGAAGGAAATAAAATAAAACAAGGTTACGGGAGAATGAAAATCACTGGGGTGAGAAAAATGGAAAACGGTTTTTCGTGAAATCAGTTTTGATTCAAAACCGATTTCGGAAATTGGTTATATGGAAGAACCGCACCTCAAGATGACAGTAGGCGGCAGAAATACTTGCAATAAGGGACGAGAAACTATGACTATCAGGGGCGGTTCACAGGTGAGGCACACAATTTGTTTGTGAAAGAAAAAAATATAAATGTATTTCTCTCAAAACCGATTTCAACAATCGGGTTTCGGCAAGGGCTCGGCTGCAGAAATGGTGAAGCGGAAATGCGTGGGACACAAAGTGAAATTCGAAGACGATGAAGAGCGACAACCTACAAACGAGGAAAGGTTATATTTTTTCTATTTTTTATGCTATCTCGTGACTTAATAGCTACTACCAACTCCAGTTTGACTTGACGCTTGACTGCACGTGAGCAGCTAAGACTCCCGTGAGCATGAAGACTGAAATGATAATAGAAATAAACTGCAGAAGTGAGATGTTTTGAAGAAAATTTACTCAAAACCGATCTCTGAGATTGGTTTTGAGCAGATGCGTAGCTGCATCCGGCAACGGCAGTGCGTGCGACTTCTGCTGAGATGCTACGAGCATTGAAGATCAAAGAAGACTAAATTAGAACAATGGAGATGAAAGGGACTTTATCGTGAAGAGAAATGTATGCTTGGGAGAAAATACAACTGATGCAACAGAAATTGCTCCAAGCGAGCAGCGACAATACAGTGATTTACGAGTGTGAAGAACAAAAAATAATAAAAAACAAGTATGACGGAAATAAAAAAAGAAAAATCAAGATGGGTTAAATCGTAATGAGAAGAGTATTTTTTCTATTTTTAAGAAACAAAACAATGGGAAAGAAGTTGTTGCCGGCGGGCAGCAGTAGTGGCGTCAGGAGTGCTGCAAGTGGGCTATTTGCCACTCGGATAACCTGCAGAAAAAGGGGGAAAGAGAGGACGAGAAAGATAATGAAGAGGAGCTCCTTTTGTCACACCCGCCAAGGTCTTCGGGACTCTTCTTCTCTTCCTCTCCAGCAGCTCTGGACGCTCTCCTTCCTCCTGGCTCTTACTTGGGTAAGAGGGACACTAATCCAGTTGCACACAAGCTTCCAACGGGGTTGGACTGCATCAAGGTGACAGCTTCTTCTCCCGAAACCCTAAGGGTTTAAATCGGGAAAGAGAGAGGTAAGATGGATCGTTGGATCTCTTGGGTTCCAACAATCGGGATTTCACCACTTCCTCTTCTCTTGTTTGCTTTCCAACTTTCTTCTATAATGGGCTTTTTATTTTTTTTGTGCTGCTCCCAAAAAAGTTCTTGTAAGGCCACCTCTAGACCTTTTGGTTTCTGTCGATGAACCTAAACCCTGAAAACTTTTCAACACATCTTGATGAGATTGACTCTACTTAACTCCATGAGTCAAGTAGGGGTTAGTTCTCTTAAAAATACATAATTCTACATAATTTAAGGTATGGAAGTTATGAAAATCCCAATTTCATAGTTAAATGTGGATAAAACATGCATCTAAATATAAAGAATTGCATAGGAAGTTCACTACAAAGCATATTTTATCACTAAGATTGGCGACTTATCATATTCGACTCTTATTCCTCACTAAATTAGTCAATTTATGATTCAATCTTTAAGTTTGTGAGTTTGGTATTTATTTTGACAAGCATTCGCGAGTTTCTAACAATAGCACAAATTTGTTTTGTCAAATGCCACACCACCTTCTTTCTTATGTCGTATGCTTTCTTCTCCTTCATATTTTGCTTCATCTCCTCTATTGATTTCAATTCCCTGCCCTCTCTCTGGTGTGGAAGAAATCATGTCATGCAGCAAGAGAATTCTTACTACATCTCTCTCTCTCTCTCTCTCTCTCTCTCTCTCACACACACACACATGCGTATGCACATTTTTCCTTCATGTGCACTATAATCTTCTCCGCTCCTCTCTTTCTTCACCTTCTCTCTTTCTCTTGTCCCTCTCCTTTAATTTTTCCTCGCACCCCACATTTCTTGTCATCCGCTTCTCTTTGGCTTCTCTTTTTTTCCCTCTCATATGTCATCAAAAGAGAAGAGAGGAGAGAGAGTAGAGAATGAACAATGATTTTTAAGGTTGACCCCTAACATTGACAATATAAGAATGTATGATGCGACACAATTGAGGCGAGTGATGAAGAGAGTGAAAGCCAATCGATAGTCTAAATTTCTCTAAATTAAAAGCACGATATCTCATAATTTTGATTAAGTTATAGGTTAAAATTTTGTGGGCATGATTGTCATTTCAAGCTCCTCTAATCATAGTGGTTGATTTAAATTTTAAGGAACAAATTTAGGGTTTTTAACATTTGATAATGTGCATCTAGAATTACCTAGTCGAAGGAAAGAGCACATTGATAGATTGTTCTTAGTGTACTGAACATCATTTTTGAGTGAGTTTTTTCTCTTTTCTACTTATTCCTCCTATTGGATACAAGTTGCTAAGTCCGAGTGAGATGTACAAGATCTCGAAGGAGTAATTGAACAAGGAGCATTGCAAAAGTGAGTTTTGATCGCAAACCTTTAATCATAGTTTATTAGTTTTGATCTTTTCTATTTTGTCAATCCTTTCCATCCACATTTTCACATTTTCAACCATAAATCATTATTCCATCATCCGATCAAAAGCTTTCAATATTGAAAGAAGATCTGAAGTATCTGATTTGATCATTTCATCTTCACATACATCTCCTTCATTTTCATCAATCATTTTTGGTTTCTTAATACTGAAAATACCAAAAATATTCCTTCATTTCAGTATTTTAATTCTCATCCCTATGGATTTGACCTCAACTTGGCACTATTGTAAATTTAAAGATCAAATTTAAAGAGTTGAGTATAATTTTTTATACATGATTTTTGTAATTTCAATTATCATGATTTTACACTTATCATGGACCCCTAGTATGCATGGTGGCTCCATGACCAATGGAAGTTTCACTTGCCACCGATTCCTCATTATGAGTATAAACATCTTTTGGCACCTCACTTGATTCTGGCCAGATGCTGCTTCTGACTCTAGACTGACTTAGGCCTATGGAATTAATCATAATTCACAAATGATAAAATAAAGTAATGTTCAATTTTCAAGTTTTAAATTCAAAATCAATAGATAAACTTGAGTATTATATTCAATTGAGAGGGTTGATAAATTTAATTGAGAGGTTTGAGAAAATTAGAAGTAGAAAATCTGAAAAAGAAATTGATAAAGAGGTTTCCTAAAATCATATTTAGAACATAAATGAAGAGATCCAAGAAAAGAGTTCTCAAAATATTTAGATAAGAAAATTGAATGAAGATTAAAAAGGAAAGAATTATCAAGGCAAGAGTAAGAAATAAAAAGAGAGAGGTCTAAAACTAGATTTCAAGCGTTTGTTTGTGTCAAGGAGAGGGCAGTGTCTCAGGCCTCTCAGCAACTTGGCAATGGGCATGAGTTCATGAGAGATGGTGGTGATGGCAAGTAGGGCCAACAGATTTGAATCAATAGGGTGAATTCAGCTTGTCGAAAGCTCAAGTGCGTCGATCAGGTTGATTTTTAAAAAGGTCAGACTGTTTTAGTGTTTAGTTAAAGTTGAGGTTGTATATTATAGAAATGAAGTTTTTGGATTATTCTAACTAGGGTTTACATTATTTGATTTGCTCTTTATAATATTATTAAGTTATAACCTAGATAATTACCTGCTTATGATGAGAGAGTAGTATATCCAATATCCATGGTGGAAGTCCCAACATCCACCGTTCCAATGATGACACCGGCATCCAATATCCGCCCGGCATCGGCATCTGATAAGATCATCTGGATGGTCAATCACAGAGTGGAACAGAAGGTGTTCCCATTATTAATTTTTCACAAAGAAGAAAACAGATAATGTCATAGCCCAAAAAACTCTCAAGAAGAAAAAAAATCACTGAAGAAAAATCTTGCCGCTACTGGCGCTCAATCTGAATTGTGACGTGGCTGATGTTGTACTCTCTCCTGATGTACCCAATCAGCTCATCCAGCACAAGATGGGAGTCAGCCCCAGGTGCAACTGTGACGTGGCAAGCCAAGAGGACCTTCCCCACCGTGATGGCCCAAACATGGAGTTCATGAACTGCCACCACGCCTTCAACACTGCAGAGTCCTTCCTCAAGCCTTGTCGCATCAACCTCTCTTGGTGTGCTCTCCATTAACACCTCCAGGATGTCCCTCAAGAGCTTGATTGTCGTCACTAGGACGACTGCCGAGAAACCTAATGTGCAGATGAGGTCAATTATCTTCCACTCGGGCTTCCACCAGATAAGCCCCCCTCCCACCATGACGCCAACACTCTGGATGCAGTCTCCAAGCACGTGCAGGTATGCCCCATAGACATTGATGTTCCTCTTCTTCTTGTCCTTTGCAAGGAGAGTCTCTTCCACAGCCACTGTCATATGGTCATGATCATGATTGTCATGATCGTGATCATGCTGGTCATGGTGATTATGGTCTTGGTCATGATCATGATGATTATGGTTGTGGCCATGACCATGCCCATGCCCATGGTCATGGCCAAGGAGAAGGGCCATGAGGAGGTTGACCACGAGGCCAAAAGCAGCTACTCCAAACATGAGAGAGCCACGAACCTCGCTGGAGGGACCGAGGAGGCGGGTGATGGCCTCAAAGACAAGGATGCCAGTGAGGAGCCATATGAGCTGGATGGAGACAAGGGCACCAAGGATCTCGATGCGGAAGAACCCATAGGACTGCCGTGGTGTGGCTTCCCAGCCGGCTGCCCAGAGGGAGAAGAGGGAAATGGCAAAGGCTGCAACGTCAGAGAGAAGGTGAGCCGCATCAGTGAGGATGGCTAAGCTGTTGGCCTTGATCCCACCGACAACTTCTACAGCCATGAATATGACACAGAGGATGACAGCCGTGAGGAGTTTTCTCATAGAGGCAGATCGCTCCTTGGCCTCAAAGGAGCTTGTGGCCGCCTCAGAGAATCCACAGGGGGCTCCGCTGCAGACCTTCTTCACATCCATTTGGACCTTTTCCTGGGAAACGTCGCCTTCAACCTCAATGATCTGGGCATTGCCTGTGCTCTCTATTGGGTACACCATCTGAATGAGAAAGTCAACATGGTCAACCTATGAGAACAAGAAGAAATTCCAAAGGCAGATAGCATATATGCAGTTGTATGCATATGGCAACAAGTTAAATATGTCAGCTTAAGGATGTCCAGAAAGGTCAACGTTCAAAGTGGGATAAAAGTACTGAGATCATTCTACATTGTAGTAGCCCTCATCAAATAAAGACAATAATGGAAAATCTATGTTTACTGATTGAAACGCTAGATTTTCTGTAAGATTGCGGACAAAGAAAATTAACTGGGTAACAGACGAGGACTTTTAAATAAAAACCATAAAGCAAAAATCATATACACATAGGCTAGCAAAGCAGTGTTCTAGGTTTTAGCAGCAAAATCACGAATGAGAAAAGTTCAGTTTATCCCAAGAGCAGAAACAATTAAATTTAAATAATTTAATACCTAATGACTGTATAATATTTTTGGAGAATACTAATCAGCAAGAATCTCAATTGACACTGGAGCCATCAGATACAAAAAGAATTGCTGACAAGGAAACAAAGGATGGATCTTTCGTGAGCAACTCTATGTGGCGACGAGCTTCTCTCTGTGTGGAGTAAATCAACTGCTCGGTCTCACTGGCATCTCGGTCGATTACAACCACTAAATCGCCGATTCCTTCTTGAATACGCAAACCCACAGATTTGCTCACATTAGGATGCAAATGTGCAAAATTAGAGCTAGGAAAGTAGAACGAAACGATACAAAGTCGGTACTTGAATCGAGACGCCGTAGAGAATGAAAAATTGGCGCCCAAAGAAGCATTCCAGGGTAAAGCAAGAAAGAAAACAAATAACCAAAAAGCAGACTATCCCTTTCGAAGAACAGATCACAAACTAAAAAGGAGATTTAGAATGTATCACGAACGACGGCATGGAAAGGAACTTCATCTTAAACAATAGTCTCTGGCACCCCACACAACTATTCACCTTTCTTCAATAGCCAGCCGCCTTTACGGCGAAATATCCCAAGTACGGGAGGAAGTATTCCCTTCTCCAGCGATTCCCCAGCAATGTCCCAGAACCCGGAGATGCGAAGAGAAAAGCGGAAAATTCAATTCAAGTCTCCGATCCCAAGAGAACCGGGTAAATTTATCTCCCACAAGAAACTGGGCCCACCTTGTTTGGACTGTAACGAGGAAGCGAGAGTTAGGGCAAAACTCTGAAGCTCCGCCAAAAATAGCTCTTAAGGAATTCATAATATGACATGAAATAAAAACAAATCGGGACCCCAAGAAGGTCAAATCCACAGCACAGTCACGCGCGCGACTACACAGAAAACCTAAAAAATCCATGAATGCGATACATCTGATCAATGCGACGCCGAGTGACGACGTAGAATTGACATCGGACTTAAAATTTAAGGCAACGAAGTCAGTGGGGAAGATAGTTTCAGACCGAGATGCAGAAGAAGACAAAAAACAGAAACTTACATAAAGATATTGACTAGATCTGCTGTCCCACTGTCTGCATCGGCAGACTGAAACAGTAATTCACCGAGTTGAATGGAAAAGGGGAGTAAATTCTCAACAGGTCCTCACCGTGTCGAAATTACATCACAGCTGTTCGGTGGCGGACGTGGCGTAGGAAGAATGCTCCCAGGTGAAGGACCTGACGGGCTGAATAAAAGGAACTCCCCGACGTCTGCTTTGGTTCCGATTTTCATCGTCGATCGGGGATCGTGGATCAGATCGGCGATCTGCAATCACATCATCGGTTTTTGGAAATATTTTATAGCTTAAATTTTTTGGAAAATAGTAGGAAAAGATCCTGCCTCCCTCAACTTTTCAACTTTTCAAAGCTTACAGATTTTATTTTCAAATTTTCAAAGTTTACAAATTTTATTTTTAAGAGGCCTAAATATGCATTTAAGTGCCATACTAATGTAGAGGCTATTAGTTCAATATAAGTTTGATAATTTATATTAATGATTTTTTATTTTTACGAGAAACTTGACTAATTTTATAAGTTTACTAGTAGGATATTGAGTAATTTGAGAATTTGATTACTATTTTTGCTAGAATTATGAGAGAAAGATATGTATTCAGAAGAGCAAGTACCGACGTCTCGACCAAGTGATCCGCATCGACATCAAAACATGTGTTGAAGAGAGAGAAACAAAACGGGAAAGAAGAAATCACCGTAAACACAAAGAGGGTTCGATGTGACCCTTACATGCAAGTGTATGTGAATATATAGAGAGGAGAGAGAGAGAGAGAGAGATAAGTGGGCTTAAGCCCAGTAAGAGAGGGAGAGGAAGAAGTAGGCTTTAACACTCCCCCTCAAGCTGGAGCGTAGAGATCAAACATGCCCAGCTTGCATCCAATGGTCTCATATGCAGGGCCCGGTAGGGCCTTAGTAAAGATGTCTGCCAGCTGATGTGCGGAAGCGACATGCGGGGTACAAATGGTACCATTGTCGACGTACTGTCGTATGAAGTGGCAGTCGATCTCAATATGCTTCGTCCTCATATGGAACGTAGCATTACTGGCAATAAAGGTAGCAGCCATGTTATCGCAGTACATCTGCATAGGCCCATCCGGCGGGAAGCCAAGCTCGGTGAGAAGGGAGCGTAGCCACAGCATTTCTGCCGTGGTATCCGCCATAGCTCGATACTCGGCTTCGGCACTCGAGCGGGACACAATAGACTGCTTCTGAGAACGCCATGTGACCAGGTTGCCACCAACATAGGTGGCATAACCACCATGTGACTTCCGATCCTCCTTGTCACCCGCGAACCCCGAGTCAGAGTAGGCCTCAATGCGTAGGTGACCCTGTCGTCGATACAAGAGACCCTTCCCCGGAGCTCTCTTAAGGTACGCTAGAAGCCGATAGACGCCCTCCAGATGGATAATGCGAGGAGCCTGCATAAACTGACTCAAGATACTAACCGCATAGGAGATGTCTGGGCGAGTCACGGTGAGGAAGATCAATTTCCCCACAAGTCGGCGATAGATGCCCACATCCTCAAGAAGTGCGGTCGCATTGTCCCACCAGTCCACATTCTGCTCCATAGGTGAGCAGGCCGGCTTGCACCCCAGCGTCCCTGTCTCCTCCAGTAGATCCAGCACGTACTTCCGCTGACAAATAGACATCTGCCCCTCACGGTAAGCGATCTCAAGTCCAAGAAAGTACCTGGGAGGAGACAAATCTCGTGTGACAAAGTGCTGAGCCAGATAAGCCTTGGTCGCATCCACCTCGGCGTCGTCACTACCAGTGAGGATGATGTCATCCACATACACAGCCAAGATAACACATCCATGCGGGGTGCGTTTCCGCATGACGGTCGGATCAGATACAGTAGAGACGAAGCCATATGAGAAGAGCAGCTGCGAGAACTTGTGGAACCACGCACGCGGGCTTTGCTTCAGCCCATAGATAGCCTTCTTGAGGAGACACACCTCAGACGACTCCCCCTGAGCAACATACCCGGGCGGTTGCTCCATGAATACCTGCTCATCAAGGTCTCCGTAAAGAAAGGCATTGGACACATCCAGTTGATGAAGCGGCCAAGACTGATCCAGAGCAATAGAGAAGAGAACACGGATGGAGCTGAGGCGCGCTACAGGCGAGAATGTCTCATGATAGTCAAGACCATAGGCTTGAGAAAAGCCACGAGCCACGAGACGCGCCTTGTAATGAGCGATGGAGCCATCAGGATTGTACTTGAGGGAGTACACCCACTTGCAGGAGACGACATTGGCATCAATAGGTCGTGGAACCAACGTCCAGGTCTCCCGCTGGATGAAGGCCGCATACTCCACATCCATCGCCGCTTTCCACGCCGGTACCTGCAACGCCTCAATATACGACTTGGGAATTGACTCGGTTAGAACGGCAAGAGCAAGGGACTGATAGGAAGGAGAAAGGCGGGCAGGAGAGACATGATGAGCGATAGGGTATTGCGTGCACTGTCGAGTGCCCTTGCGAAGGGCAATGGGAAGGTCAAGATCAGAGGCTGGAGGTAGTGGGGAAGGTGGTGGTGACAAGGGAGCCGGAACAGCGGAGAGCGGCGAGGGGGGAGACTCCAGCTCAGAAGATGGGTCAGACGGGAGGGAGACCGAGGTTGGTGACACCTCAGGCACGGGATCCGGGACAGGCATAGGGAGGGCAATGACAGTGGGAGCAGATACCGAATGAAGAAGTGCTGGGGAGGAGGAGTAGATGTAAAGTAAGGAACGTCCTCATGAAAGGTCACATCTGCTGAAGTAAGATACTGTCGCCGATCTGGAAAGTACACACGGTAGCCCTTCTGAGTCCGAGAGTAGCCGACGAACACACCCTTCTGAGCGCGAGGAGCCAGCTTGGAGAGTCCAGGAGTGTGATCCTGGACAAAGGCAGTGCAACCGAACACCCGCGGTGGTAGAGAGAAGAGGTCAGCAGCCGGAGTCAATCGCTGAAGAGGAATAGCTCCTCCAAGTGCGGCAGATGGAAGGCGGTTCACCAGGTAGGTAGCAGTCAGAACAGCTTCACACCAGAGATACTGAGGTACCCTCATAGCTAGTAGCAGTGTGCGTACCATATCCAAGAGATGTCGATGCTTCCGCTCGGCCACCCCGTTCTGCTGCGAGGTGTATGGGCAGGTAGTCTGATGAACTATACCATGAGCCAGACAGAGTTCCTCAATCGCCTTTTGAGTAAACTCAAGGGCATTGTCTGTGCGGAGGATTTTGACCACGGTTTCGTACTGAGTGATAATCTCAATGAGGAAGTGCTGAATGCGAGAGAGGACCTCCTTTCGACTCTTCAGGATATATGTCCAAGTCGCCCGGGTGTAGTCATCGACGAACACCATGTAATACTTGCCGCCTGTAGGAGACGTGTGAGGAGCCGGACCCCAAACGTCACAGTGAACCAAGTCAAACGGGCGATGGGTAGGTGGACCAATGCGTGAGGGGTACGATGATCGATGGTGTTTTCCTAGTTCACAGGACTCACAATGAAACTCAGATAAGTGTAACCAAGGAAGAGTTTCTTTAAGTTTGACAAAACTAGGGTGCCCCAAGCGACAGTGCCACAAAAGAGAGTTATGCAGGGAACTAGAAGAAGCAGATAGTGCAAAAAGGGCTTGAAGGCCCGTAGATGGAGAGTTAGCCACTAGCTCGTAGATGCCTCGTCCGTTCTCACGGCCCAGTCCAATCCTCCGGCCCGTGTTGAGATCCTGGAATACGCAGTGGTGAGGAAAGAAAAACACCCCACAGTGAAGGGCTTTGGTGATCGCACTGATGGACAGCAGATTGGCGGGAAATCCAGGGATATACAGGACGTGCTGTAGAGGGAGGGAAGAGGTGGCACGGGACTGGCCAGAGCCAAGGACAGGACAGGAGCGACCATCAGCAATACGGACATCAGGAATGGAGGTTTCAGGCCGATAGGAAGTGAGGACAGAGGGAAAGCCAGTCATATGGGAAGATGCCCCCGAGTCAATAACCCAAGAAGTCATATGAGGGGTTGAGATAGACGGCGTACCTGGAGACGATCCCCGTCCTCCCGCATATGACACCAAGCTGCTCGTCAGTGCTGCAAGACTGGCGGATGGTGCCGCCGGCGGACAAAGTGAGGATGCCCGGGATGCTTGAATGTAGGCCAACTCTGAGGGAGATAACGCGAGGCTGACCGCTCCGGCAGCCGAGGGAATAGAGGTCGAGGATGAGCCCTCCACCTGAGACGGAGTCGAGGATGGCTTACCTCCAGAGGCGGCCAGAGCCCATGCAGGCTTCCCGAACTCCTTCCAGCACTTCTCGGACGGGTGAGTCGGCTTCCCACAGTACTTGCAGGGTGGATAAGAGTTCCGGGTCTTCCCAGAAGATGTGCTCTTCCCAGACACCCTGGGAGCCCCACCTGATGCAATGAGTGCTGAAGTCTCAGCGGACTGCGAGGACTGGGAGGAGGGCAGGCTGTCCTGCACTCGAAGTGCGGCTGCGAAGATCTCCTCAGTGGGTAATACCCGGGATCCCCCAAGCACCTGTCCTCGGATCATATCAGCCAACTCAGGACGTAGTCCGCTAAGAAACGCTCCTGCTCGGAGCTCATCGCGGTACCGTCGAAGTATATCAAGATCCAAGACCAATGGCTGGTAGAGCTCGAGGTTGGTGAAGATGGCATCAACCGATCCATAGTAGCTCTGGAGAGTCCTAGTGCCCTGGCGACATGCAAAGAGCTCCTCATAAAGGCGAACTGTCCGGCTGACATTGCTCTTGTTGGCGTACATCGTCTCCAACTTGAGCCACAGGGCACGGGCAGGACGAGTCATGTTGAGCGGCTCCATGATCTGTGTCGCTACACTGGAAATAAGCCAGGAACACACGGCGGACTCCAGTCGGCTCCACTCGGAGTACTCCGGGTCCAACTCCTTCGGCGATGGATCAGTCAGATGATGCCGAAGGCCATGGGCATTGAGGAACTCCACAAAAGCGCCCCTCCAGGGCCCATAATTGGACCCGTCGAACACGTATGCCGGCTTCGCCAGAGCACTCACGATAGAGTGCTTTCCGGATTGCCGGGACAACCCCGTCGGCTGAGAGGGCTGAGTGACCTCAGACGACGACGACATGATGGTGGGCTCGGCCATGTGAAGATCTGAGAAGATGAACCGGCGGCGGAATATGAGTCGATGAGACAATACCGGTCAGCGGTGGCAGCAGGGCGAAGGCAGCAGACACGACGATCGCAACTCAGCTGGACAGAACACCGCAGAGAAAGATGGAGCGCAGGCAGCAGACCAGAGGGGCAAGGCACGATGGAGTGCAAAACCGGCGAGGTCAGGGCACTGGCCGAAGCAGGGCGGATAGGCAGGCCACACGCCGACGACGACGGCGCAACAGCAGCAAGTTGAGACTGCCGACGAGTTGAGAAGACGTTGCAGATGAACCGCCGACAACAGAGGTTGCAGATGAACCGCCGACGAGTTGAGAAGACGAACTGCCGACGCGACGCGACGACGCAACAACAGCAGTATAGAGACGATTTGCAGACGACCACGGTCGGACGCGGCAGAAAACCGACGACACCGGTGAGCCGACGACCACGGTGGTACGCGGCAGAAAGCCGATGATGACGACGCAACCGAGTTCGAAGACGAGCCGCCGACTATCGGAGAAGATTAACCGCCGGCGCGACGCGACAACGCAACCGCAGGACGAGGCGCAGACGAAAAATAAAAGAATAAAAAAAAACGATAGCGCGAAGACGCGACGCAGACACGATGACGTCGTGATGACGACGAAGACGCGACGACGATGAAACAAAACCGATGGCGGCGGCGCCGAAGCAGATGGCGGCGGCGCTGCAGGAGATGCCAATGGCGGCGGCGTCGCAGGAACCCTAAGACGTTTCACGCTCTGATACCATGTTGAAGAGAGAGAAACAAAACGGGAAAGAAGAAATCACCGTAAACACAAAGAGGGTTCGATGTGACCCTTACATGCAAGTGTATGTGAATATATAGAGAGGAGAGAGAGAGAGAGAGATAAGTGGGCTTAAGCCCAGTAAGAGAGGGAGAGGAAGAAGTAGGCTTTAACAACATGGACACCGATAGTTTCTCATAAAAATAAAAAATCATTCATATAAATTATCAAACTTATATTTATAATTATGAACATCATCATCATTCTTTCACGAAGACAATAGACATAGATAGTAATAAAGATGAATGTCAGTAATATACATCAAAATTTAGTTTCATCCCCATAAACCTTTATGCTTTTATCTATTTTTACTACTAATTTACTATTTTTACAGAATAGCAATGATTATATATATTTTATTAGTAAAATATATCATTGTTAATCATTTTATGTATTTTTATTATATTTCAACTTTTATTGAATATTATCTAATGGGTTATTTTGTCTTTTTTAAGGTACAAAAAAATCAAATAACCCTAAAATGAAAAACATAAAAAATGAAAAACCCTAAAATACTCACAACACTCTCTACCGTGGGGCTCAGTGGTTTTTGAAAAACAGAAAAAAAAACACTCTCTCGATGACTCTTTGTGATTCTCACTTAATTGAGCAACTCTTCCACTATGAATAGATCTCTCTCGCTTGCATTCTCATTAGCAATCTTTCATCTACTCCCAACGATCTCTCTGAAGCTCTTGTGTGGTGATTTCTCCTCGAATTAGTGCCACAAATGATATCCAACAGAAATCACTTAAAAATGCTATGGCTTTGAATTCTATCATTGTTATTTTTTATTTTGATTTTGATATGTTTCTTGGTTGGTTTAAATATTGATCACAATTTTTTCCTTCTTAAATTAATTTTGGATTTTAGTTTTCTTGAGTTAGGTTTTGGAAATTGATTTTTTTCCAATTATTTGATGTTTGAACTAATATCTAAACTTTTTAAATAGAACTAAGTTTTAAACCAAGTCTGATTTTCTTGAATTTGTGATTTGGATTTTTTTTCTTTTATGTTTCCTTTAGATTTCATCGTTCTGGTCTCATTCTTCATATCTAGTTTCTCTCATTTTCTTGTCTGATTTCCTTTTAATATTCTGCCTGAATTTTTTATTTTCTATCAAAAATTTTCTTATTTCTTTGTCTAATTTCTAAATTGCTAATTTTTTTTGTTTTGTTGGTTGATTTTTTATTCAGTGTTTTTTCTATATATCAGATTTTTTTCTCTAAATTCTTTTGAACTTTCTATCTGATTTCTTCATAAAATTTATGTCTACTATTTTTATTCTTTGTCTGATTTCTCACTCTTTAATTTTGATGTTGATCTTTTAAAGTTTGATGCAGGACCGGGGGTGTAAATCCGATCGGGCACATAATACTAAAGGCGCGTCTAGGGAAGGGGAAACCCTAGAGTGATTTACTATGATGTAATGACTTACTAATGCCAACAAGCAAACTCCGTCCCGCACGTCGTCTCCGGAGCTCCTGGAGTGTGCCGAGCAGTGTCAATCCGGGAGGCCACCCGATCCACGTCCACGCAGGCGTGGAGCCTCGGGTCGTCGATGGGGAGCTCGATAGTCAACCCGATCGATTGAACCACGGTCTCAATCCACTCAAGTTGTCGAATAACTAGACCTAAACTATGTCTTGATGGCGGTAGAAGCAAGTGCGAGAAATACTGGAAGAAATAAAAGATCTTCAATTTAAAGAGAGGGGATGCGGGCCTAACCTGCGGGGCACGTGCCCGGTCGGTCGTGATGGGAAGGTTGTTCGTACGTAGCACGGACGATCAGCAGAGATAAGCCTGGGTCGTGTTGTCGTGGGGAGAGTATGACGATCTCAGGGTGGGGAAGGGTGGTCGCACTTCACCGTACCTAGAAGGGAGTCGGTCGTTCGGGGCGCACGCGGACCTCGGTCGTCCACTATCAAGGCCTGGCGGGGGATTGCAAGCACTGTCAGCAATGTGCGCGAGCTCGTCGACAGCGAGTGCACGGATCAGGCGTAGTTAGACAAACATTGGATGTCGGGCGGTCACGAGGAGTTTGCGGTCAGAGGGGGGGAAGACCATGTGGCAAGACTGATTGGGGAGGTGCTGCACTAGCCCGTTGACTTTGCGATTTTCACGGGCATCGTCAGGGAAGGAAGATTTTCTGGGCTCACCGAGAGCAACATAGTGGGAGCGTAGGGCATGCGGTTAAAGGGAGGCCGCAAATTCGCGAAGCATGACCATCAAGGAGCAGCCAGGCGATTGGGGCAGTTCGTGGGCGCGGACTCAGTCACCTGCGGTCTTGGGTGAGTAGCTTCCAGTAGTCGCGAGTAATTCCCAGTGATACCTCCTCCTCAAACTGCTGGGGACGGGGTGGGAAATGTCGGAATGGCAACTGATGAAGGATGGGCAAAAGGGAGAATCCGACAGGGCGAGCAGCAAGAGGGATGCCGCAGGGCGTGAGGGCGAGACCGATTTCATGGACAATAGTGTCCTGCAATGGGTCAAGTCCACAAGAGATTGACGTCCGCAGAACAATGGAATTCTGTGGAAGTGGAATTTGGCGAATCACCGATTTGCGAAATGAATTATGCAGAGAGGTTGAGATCCGCGGGAGGAGGGGAAGGGATGGTGATAACATGCATTTATAACTTAAATTCTTACCCTATTTAACTCATATTCATGCTTATTTTATGTGAATATGATGCATGTTATCATAGTTTTAAGGAATTTTCTCCATTGGTATGTCATTTCACTAAAGTCTATATTTATGCATAATTTAGGGTTCATTTTATGCTTGATTGATGATGAATCTTCTTGCAAGATTAAAATAATATGAATTCCATATTTTCCCTGATGTACTTTGACTTTAGGAGATGATTTAAAGAATTAATTCCAAGGAAATAATGATTGGATGATTTAAAGAACGAATTTCTAATGAAAGACTTGATATTATTTTTAATCCATCTCATTTTCTTGCTTTTAATTATATTTTAGATGGCATGAAGTTAAAAAGGAAGAAAATTGTGATACAATGGAGAACATTTGAGATTAAAAGGAGTTGTATTTTAATTTTAATTTTTTATTAAATTTATATTGAATTTATGCCTTAATTAAAATTTCAAAAAGGGGGTTGTCTTTCCGCAGAACCCGCGGATGACGTGGCGTGCGCGAGTTGACGTGGCACACACGCAAGCTGATGTGGCACGCAGGACCAGCGCGCGGATGTGACGCAGCACAAAGGCCACGTGGCAAGGCCGCGCGTGGCCCACACGAGGCGTAGGTGGCGCGGACATGTGGTAGGAGGCCACGCGGGTCCACGCGGATGCCCGTGATGGGCGCCACATGGCAGAGTGGGGGCTGGCGTGTGAAGGGTCCACAGGTTAGTGGGCCCTGGTTAGAGTATTAGGGCGGTAATGCAATAGCGTTAAACCGCCCCCTATTTAAATGCGGCTTTCTCTTCCTTTTCTTCTATGTGGGACTATGTTCCTACGGACTTTTCCTTTTGCAGGTGACGTGGCCACACAGTGGGCGTTGGATGAGATCGCGATGCCTCCATTGCATAGACGCAGAGTCCACCGGATCAAGTAATCAGGCACGTGCGTGAAATGGATGTTTAAGTGAAGCGATCGACGGTATCTCTTGCACCACGTGGCTTCATCGGGCGGATATGACTCATCGCGATCTTGGCGTATGATGGAGCAACACGTGGATGCTTTATGATGGTTTGATTGAAGATCGGACGGGCGAATAAAAATGATGGATCGAACGACTCACCTGGCGATGCGTGGAGGTTTCTGGAGCGTCAGATTTTCATTGGACGTGCGATCGTGAGCTACCACACGATCTTCATCGGACGGCGGGATGGAGAAAGACTAAGAACCACGATCGACGCGCAATCATGGCCCGATCATTGCGCGATCGTGGGTCATTCATCACGAAATCCGAGATCTTAAATCCGAGATCGTGGGACTTTGACTTTTGACTTTTCTATGTCAAATCCGAGATCTTAAATCTTAAGATTTCTTATTTAGTATATTTATACCCTTTCTAGTCATAAAATCTTATTTTTACTTCTTCTAAACCTCTTTTAAACCTAATTTTGACCAAGTCAACTCTACAATTAAAGTCAACCTTGTTCTCTGTGGATCGACCCGACACTTACACTTTACTTGATTTTATATCTTTATCTTTGTGAGTTTGGTTTTATAAATTTTGTGTGACTGACGTTTGTGTGTTTTAACGACTGCACAAAATGCTTTGTCAGATGGCTATTGGCGAGGAGGCATGCGGGGCAATGAGGGGAAATCGGGCAGCGGTGAAGGGAACGAATTTGGTCGGGCGGCGTAGGTGGAGTGATTTGGATGACGGGGAGGGAAGGAGAATTGCAGGGACGGGACGATCAAGGTCGCGGGAGGAAGATGATGCAGGGGACGGGGACGGGAAGAGCAAAATCACGGGGAAGGGAGAGGAGAGCAGTCGACGGGAGGTGAAGGGATTCGGTCCATGAGAATTGTAGGAAGAGAGAGAAGGTTGAGGGAAGGGGAGAGAGGCGATCGTCGGGGTCTGATGGGTGGGAAGGTGTAGAAATCATGTACGGAGGGGAAGGAGGTAGGATTGTAGGTGACGGGGGAGAGAGAGGGAGAGAGGATCAGATTGAAATTCCGCGCGGGCGTCGAGGAACTCGTGAGGACGGAGTGACGGGGAGAGGAGAGCAGGTTCACGGGGAAGGAGGAGGGTGTGCGGGAACTGGGAGAGGAATCGAAAATGGAGGGGCAAGGGGAATTTGGGAGTTCATCGGGCGATGGGGGAACTCGTGAGGGTGGGATGACGGGGAGAGGAATGCAGGGGTCACGGGGAAGGAGGAGGGTGAGCGAAAGCTGGGAGAGGAGTCGGAAATGGAGGGGGAAGATGGCGCTGGGCAGCGGCGGCGGCTCGATGGCGGCAGCGGTGGCGGCTGCAGCAACAACAACGGCGATGTTGGTATCACATGATCAGGGCAAGGGGAGGCGGCGACGGGCGCGGCGGCGGCAGCGGAGACGGCGGTAGGTCTCCTTCCTCTATCTTCCTTGAGCAGCCACTTGAGAGGGAGTTTACTCCTTTCTTTCTTTCTTCAAATGACGGCTAGGTTTTGTGGGGGGGGGGGGTCACTTCTCCTCTTATAGAGCCCAAAATGGGCCGAGAGGGGAAAGGGCCGACTTGAGGCCCACAACACAAAGCCTAAACATACTCATATAAAATAAGAGGGTTCACAAAGAAGACGAGCTTCACGAATAGGATCCCGAGAAGGGAAGAACCCACCCGGAAGCCTAAAAGGGAGAGGGAAAATAAGCAATGGCCCTTTTAAACACATGCGGGCCAAGAAAGTCCATAATAACAAAAGAAAGCAAATAGGTCCTCGTGCGCGTGAGCCCAGGGTGTAACGTACCGTGGCGAGACGAGGTCCTCACGCAGTGTAGCGGAAGTCAGCATCCTTCGTCTTTGCTCGTCGAGGGGGCTGGACGCGCACGGGTGTCAGCTCCTCAGTGCCGTGGTGTCATGCCTTGGTGGCGACGGGGGTCGTACGCCACCAAAGTCTCTCTCTCTCTATGAGTTTTCATTATTTTAATTTGATTTTTCTATCAAATTTTAGTTATTCATTTATTCTCCTTTTAATCTTGTGATTTTTGTTTGACAAGTTTCATCTCTTGATTACATCTTCATTATTGACTCTTGGTTGAATAGATTTAGAGCACAAGTCAATTCAAGATGAACTAGGGGTAAGTTTTGAGGTAAATTTGTTTTGTGATCTAGACTATATTAGAGATTCTTTCAAAGTTGATGACAAATAATTGACATCCTATTGTTATGGTATTTCCATCATGTTGCTTATTTATCATATAGATAACAAGGATCATCATTTAGACTCTTTTATCAAATCATCTTAAGCATAGATAGGGGATCATTATAGGATTAGCTCATTTCAATTTGCACATTACCAATACATTTAGGGGCAAAGATGGTGGGAATAAAAGTCAAAGGTAGAAGTCAATGTCAAAGGCATAAGTGAAAGAAATTCGTCAAGGAGTTTTTTGTTTTAAACAATTTGCTTTCTATAGCTTATGCACTTTAAATTTAGATTATTGGTTGTTATTTTTTCTCTCTCATTGATTTAGTTTTAGTATTTGTCGTCTATTTCTATACTTTATGTGAACTTTTTTTTAGGAATTAGGGATAATTAGGATCACTTACACACATTAGGTTGGCTCCAAGCAAGACATTATGAGGGTAAGCGGGAGCTTCTTAGGGAATCAATTCCAGACATTATGAGTATAGGGAGTTAATTGGAAAGTTAACTTGATACATACTTGTTCTTTACCTTGCATGTGAGATCAAGGATGGGCAACCTACTTAGAGCATTTATGTATTAAAGACGAGGCTTTAGGAGTTCAAATAGGCAATTTGTCTCGAAAGGGATAGGGAGCATCAAGTAGAGCTTTGGGCATTAGCATGCGAGAGATGGGACTAACGATGGCGTACCAAAAGACGGCGGTCAAGTGAGTTCACTGTTTAAGTGCACGTGTAGGTTAGATAAAAAATGCATGTTTGAACTTTGATTTGACTAACCCGACCAATTAGTAATTACTATTGGGGGATGAACAAGCAGAGGAGAGACTCTAGCAAGGCTATCTCCTCTTGGGACTAGTGTAAGGGGTTTGGATACCTTATTTATTATAAAAAAAATAGTGTCATAAAAGTAGTGTGGAGATTTGAGGGTATAATGAACAAATTCATAAAAGAATTAAAAATATATATAAATATTTAAAATAAACTAATTCACCCCCCCCCCTCCCCTCATCTTGCAATAAGGGTATTTTAGAGACATCACTGATAACCATGAAGTTTAATCCTTTTGATTCTTTCCATGTGCCCTAAAATTGGAAATAGTTAATGATTCATCTTACATTGTAGAAATTGAGATAAATCATTACCTGTTAGGTGTGTTCTTGTCTTTCCTCCTTTAGAAGAGCAAAACCTCTGCCGATTAAAAATTCCATCTTCCTCTGATTTCAAAGCAAACTTTTCTTGCTCTTCTTATATGCTCTGTTAGGGTTCGCCCGTTTGGATACCGGTATCGAATACCGGTATCTGTAACGATAACAGTATCGGGTACCGTTAAGGTTCTAAACGGTACCCGATACCGACAGTACCCGATACCGACATCCAAATGTCGGTATCGGTAACTGGATGACGGTATCGGTTTCCGATACCGTAAACCGATACTGACATCCGCTAACGGCTACGGTTAGGTGTCGATACCGGGTATCGGTATCGGAACCGATACCGATACCCAGTATCCGGTTTAACCTAAATAAAATAACCAAAATATTAACCTTAATGTTAAACTACGTAAATACGTAATACTAAATATTAACCTTACTGTTACCCTAAATTATCGAATATCGAGTTATCGACTTACCGAGCATTCCGTTCTTCCTTCGGAGTTCGGACGTTCTTCTGAAATCTGAATTTTCTTCGCCATCTTCACTCTCTTCGCGACGTTCTTCCGGTGTTCCGCACTTCCGGCATTCTCCCGGCATTCCGCACTTCCGGCTTTCCGCACATCCGGCATTCCGTAATCCGTACTTCCGGCGTTCCGCACTTCCGGCGTTCCGCACTTCCGGCGTCCGCAAAAATTCAGATAAGTGATTTTTAAACCCTATATCCATGTTTGAGGCATCAAAATTATCGAATGTATGAAATTTTCCTAAATGAAGAACCTAAACATCTCCTATTTCTATTTTTTTCATTAAATGACGATCATGGAGTGTCGATAATTGGTAAAAATGATAAAAATTACTGAATTTCAGTGAAAAAATTCCAATTACTCAATTTTTTTAAAATTTTGTTGTATATGAGAAATAGATGACGTGAAGTAATTCCAAAAAACTAAAATTTGATGTTTTTCTTCGGTACTGTACATTTTCCACCGATGGGAGCACCAATAAATCATATTATTATTAGTAATTACTTGCTAGGCTATAAAGGAAATCCTCTCTTCTATTCTTAAGGGTCGTGAAATTTTTCCATACAAAAGCGGGGTTTCTTTATGCAGGGTTTTAGCGATGAAGGTTAGGAACTACCAAATCATAGTGGGTCTTCCTATAGTAATGAGCCGTTGGGAGGTTGTTACAGAAATCACCTAATATATGGTACTATATGCAGAAGCTTTGTTTCACAATTTTTGTGTTGTGGGACTATTTATTCCCTATCACTATCATATAGATAAAATTATTTATGTTTATGGATAGGATTTAGACTTAGTGGTCTTGAAGAATATGCATATACAAGCGTATATTTGTATGCAAATTATTTTGATGTATTAGTGGTATAATCTAATCTTTTATGTTTGTCACTTTATTGTTAATGGGCAGGACCCCCTATGGAATAGCTTTGAAATTATAGGTTTGACTATATTGTTACTAGGCATGACCGTAACTATAAAACCCTACTTTAAGGCCACATAGAACTATTATGAAGTCCTGAAATTTTCCACGAGGGCAAAGACAAAGTCAACACTCTCGATATCAAGCAAGTGAACAAAAAGGAAATGATGAACTTTCATCTTAATGATGCATAAATTCTAAAAGTTCTACTTCTAAAAGTTTATCTAAGATATACACAGGGTAAAAGTTTTTTTGTTTCTCCATGTGGGTTTAAACTGCTTAGCTTATGAATTGTTGACGCTCATACATGTTTCAAGTGTATATCTATCGATTCTGAATCAGTTCATCGCATGTTTAAAAGCCCATTCTTCAGAAAACCAATCTGGACCATTTTTTCTTCTCTAGCAAACAGCTCTATGGAGATAATCACTCAATTTGCTTGTCGACATGAGAGGCTTCGTAATTTTTTCATCATTACTTAGATTTCCTTATCAGCTGTATTAAGGAAATCTTCATAAAGAAACATCAGCTGTATTATTATTTTAAAATTTTTCCTCCATTTGTATTTAAAATGTATGATTTCTGAATTCACATTTATTTTAAATGTATTTTGTATATTATTTTAAATGTATGATTTATTCTTTATTTGTAATGTATGATGTAAATGTTAAAAAACTGTAAATTATCATTATGTATTATGATTTTAAATTTTTCCCTCCATTTTGTATTTAAAATGTATGATTTCTGAATTCACATTTATTTTAAATGTATGATGCATATTATTATTAATGTATGATTTCTTCTTTATTTGTAATTTATGATGTATATGTTTAAAAAACTGTAAATTATCATTATGTATTAGTATTTTGAATATTTTCCTCCATTTTTGTATTTGAAATGTATGATTTCTGAATTCATATTTATGTTAAATGTATGATGTATATTATTTTAAATGTATGATTTATTCTTTATTTGTAATGTATGATGTAAATGTTAAAAAACTGTAAATTATCATTATGTATTATTATTTTAAAATGTATGATTTCTGAATTCACATTTATTTTAAATGTATGATGTATATTATTATTAATGTATGATTTCTTCTTCATTTGTAATTTATGATGTATATGTTTAAAAAACTGTAAATTATCATTATGTATTAGTATTTTGAATTTTTTCCTCCATTTTTGTGTTTGAAATGTATGATTTCAGAATTCATATTTATTTTAAATGTATGATGTATATTATTTTAAATGTCTGATTTTTTCTTTATTTGAAATGTATGATGTATATGTTCTTTCTCCAATTAATTATCTCGTCAATTTTCCATATAATTTTATTTTCTATAATGAAGTTAGGGCTTTTGATTTTACTTTGTATTTTAGAAAATGTCGACAATGGAGAGTTCCAGTTCGTTACACGTGGATGCCGCAGAAGCAAACACAAATGTGACACCATCTCTTGATGAGCAAGGGTCAACAGGAGTGAAGCGAAGCCGCATCACACGATCTCCCATCATGCAATATTTTAAATTGATGCATGACCGCACTTACTCGTGTGAAATTTGTCGGCAGAAATATCCAGACGGCATGCAAGGGGTCATCAAGCGTCCAATAGACGGGAGCACTAATGTCTTTTGGAAGCACTTTAAAGCTGTGCATCAAAGGCTATATGATGCACTTAAGGGATTTGGCGATGATCATGGCGGCCAACAATGCATAATTACTGAAGGGGCAGATGGGCAATTGAAGATCGAGGCCCCGAAGAAGCGACCCATGGGGGGTCTAACCCCCGATGAGACGAAGGATGTCATTGCCCGTTTTGTGTGCCTCACCGACTCTCCTTGGAGCATCGTCGAGCACAAAGCTTTCAAGGAGTTATGGCGATATGCGATGCAGATAGAAGTAGATCCCCCTAGTGCAAAGGTCATCAAGTCATGGACAATGAAGATGTATCAAAAGATGAAAGAGACTATTGCAACGGGGTTCACTTCATTACATCATGTGATGCTCACAGCAGATGCGTGGACATCAGAAAGTGGATGTGGCTTGTTGGGTGTCACAGCGCATTGGATTGATGCTTCCAATGAGTGAGTGTGTGTTGGCAGTGCGAGAGCTCGCCGGGAAGCACGACGGCGAAAGTATGGCATATATACTACTTGAAATTATAGAAGAGTTTAAGTTGCAGGCTAAGGTTAGTCTTCTCTTCTTTGTTTTCTAATTTCTTATTTAGTAATTAGTATACCTTGAAATCTCATTTTCCTTTCTTATAAATTGTGTTTTTAAACGCCAAAAAATCTTTATTTTGAAATTTTCTTAATGATTTGAAATTATAGAAGAGTTTAATTTGCGGGCTAAGGTTAGTCTTCTCTTCTTTGTTTTCTAATTTCTTATTTAGTAATTAGTATACCTTGAAATCTCATTTTCCTTTCTTATGAATTGTGTTTTTAAACTCCAAAAAATCTTAATTTTGAAATTTTCTTAATGATTTGAAATTATAGAAGAGTTTAAGTTGGAGGCTAAGGTTAGTATTTCTTTGATAGGTATTAATTTCTCATAAAACATCAATTTATATTTTGAATCTTTTAGATGGGTATTAATTTTGTATTCTTATTTCAGGTTAGTGCTGTGACGACTGATAATGCGTCTAGCAATAAGAAGATGATTGCTGTAATGGCGAAAAAGTTGAAAAGAGACAATAAGAACTTCACTGCGAAAAGGCATATACCGTGCTTCGCACATATTTTGAACCTCGTTGTTCAATCCGCCATTAAGAGCTTTGATATCCCTTCTGCTTCTCGCTGATGGCGAAGAAGGCGACGAGCAATTGACGGCTTCGATTATGCTAGCGATATGGATGTCGAAGAGGATATTGATGTTGGTCCTTCGACATCGACATCAATGCATAGGGTACCTGTCACACTCGGCGAGGCAGTGGAAAAAGTGAGGACATTGGTTCGGGCTACCCGCAATGGTAGCCAATGACGGCTTATGTACGCGAAACTATGCGCTGACTTGAATATGTCTAATAATAACCTCCTGGAATTAGACTGTCCGACGCGGTGGAACAGCACCTACGACATGCTTCGAGCCGGCATTGAGAAGAGGGCCATCCTGGATGAAGGAACATCCCATTTCAAGACAAATGGGAGGGAGACGAAGATATCAAAGGACGAGTGGGAATTACTACGGATATTTACTGATTTATTAGAACCATTCTCCTTCGCCACTCAGTATGTTTGTCAAACAGTGACCCCAACAATCACCGACGTATTATTTATTTTGCAAGTTTGATAGTAGAACTTAATAATTTTATTTTAGTTGCATCTCTTTTTAATTGTTTCATGACTTAGTCTGATTGCCTCTCTTATCTATTTATCTTATAGGAGCTTGATTCGCATATGAGCAACGTGATTAATCGCGTTGAAGCATCGACACTCTTCGTAGCGGTGAAGAAATTGGGAATCGAGGAGAAGATATCGATGGACCTTGCATGTATGGCGATGAAGGCAAAGTTGGATAGTTATCAGCATAAGGTATGGGAAAATCATGTTATCATAGCAGCAGCTCTATTGGACCCCTATCAGAAGGGTTCAATGCTTGATGAAAGGACAAAGAAAGCGGCGATAACATATATTAGAGGCCGCTTACCCTCCCCACCGTCAACTTCATCTACTACATTGCCACCTTCTACTCCCAGCAGCTCGACTAGTAGGCAAGATTGGTTGAAACGAGTATGCAGGAAGAAAGATGGACCCGCGCAATCGACATTGACACCCTCAGAGCAATTAGATGCTTATATGAATGAAACTGTGAAAGATGAGGGAGACCCCGTGCTACATTGGTGGGCTCATAAGGGAAACATTGCATATCCTGCCCTTGCCCCCATTGTACGAGAACTCCTGGCAATATGTGCAACTAGTGCTCCGTCCGAACGTGTGTTCTCTACCGGTCGAGCTGTGGTCACATGCAAGCGTGCACGTCTCACAGCACAAAGCATCGAAACACTAGTGACCGTAAAGTGTTGGCTTCGGGGGAATAACACCAAGTGGTGTGATAATGTCCATGATGAGGATGCGGACATGACAGTCGTTGTGGATGAAATGGTATGAACATTATATGCAGGGAATTCATCGCTTATCATATTATGAACAGTGAAATGTTATGATTTGCTCACTTGTTTTCATGACTTAACCTTGAAGGGGATAAGCAACTGCGAAGGAGGCTCCGACGCTTGACGATCTTCCCAAGCAATAACAAGGAAAGAGCATAGGGTTCGGCGATGAGATGACCAAACACCCGATGGGGATGCTAACGTTTATTTTAGACGATTAGAAAACTTTATAGTTCTTTGTAGACGTTTATTTTAAAGTTTCCAGGGTTTTTTTATCAATTTTTTAGAGAGGAATTCTATCAGTTTTTTTTCAAAAATTACCCACTTAACTAGTTGTCTCATTCTTATTTTGTCCTCAAATGTAATACTAATTAAAACAATTAGATGAAAGCACGCTATCCAGTAGATCGTGGGCCACCTAATTCCTTAATCAAGCACGTGATCGATTTCTATTTAAGTGAAATGATCTGGACCGTTCGATCGCGAGTTATAACGGTCCAGATCATTCGCGATCGGTGGAGACTCAAAGTTAATCGCGACCGTCAGATTTAAATCCGATGCACAAGATCTTCTCAAAAGGTTTCTTCTTTGACTCATCAACGCCACACGATCGCGATCGGACGGTCATCACGAATAGACGCCGATTCGATCAACAGACGCGATCACGACCGTTGATCGCGATAACTGCTTCATCGGACGGCTAACGATCCACTTCGTTGAATATAAATACCGTCATCCGGTACCGGTATCTCCCGATACCGTTATCCGGTACCGGATCGGTACCGGATCCATCCAGTACCGTACCCGGTCCCCCCTTTAATCCGATACCGTCATCCAGAACTGGATGACGGTATCGGCAGATACCGGTACCGGATGACGGTCCGGACGACGATAGGCGAACCCTATGCTCTGTTATCTAAGCCTCAATCACTCTTTAACTACAGCAGATATTTATGCATATAATTCGCTAAGGCATATTCATTGGGATTGCAGGGCTACCTAATATCGATAATCAGACTTAAGAGATGATGTTTTAGAAGAGATGACGTCTCACAGCCATGCTTTGTACCTAGGCTTCATTTAAATAACATTCTTGTCTTAAAATAATATTCTTTTTAACTCGCGGATGACTAAATTTAAAATACTCAATAATACGTTTCATCCGACGACTCTCGCATTTCCTCAGAATTAACGGAAGAAAACTACATCAATTCCGACATCTCCCGTCGTCATTAATATCTTCGTGCGCCTGCGCGAGACAAAGTTTGAGAATATGCAGAGCAAACATTATATATCCATTATATTACATATTAAAATGTCGCCAACATGAAGAAAAAAATTAAAACACACGAGACATCCAAACAAATAATATGCATACAACATTTATTCACACAAAAACAATCATAAATTTCCTTACTTGGAAATTTATGCATCTGGAAGTGAAGTATGATCGAATAATGAATTGTCATAAATGGTACAGCATCCAGCCGTATCCATCTTTACCCGTACTTGAAAGAGACAGCAGTTCTCTGTCTTTCGTCATCACTGGCTGTCGAGCAGACCACAGGACAGTTTGTGTTGTGCCTCGTAACAAGGAGCTGCCAACTAAGGCATCCACTCTGGCAGAATTAGACTCAAACGGTGTCTGCCTCGACAAATCTTTCTGTCCTCTTGTCTAACAAGATCCACGTGGCTCCACTTTTCCTTCCTCCATTAAATAACACCACCTTAGAATGGGGGAGAAAAACAAGATCCTTGACTCTATCAATGGCATCTCTTCCGGAAGAAGGATCGCCAATGTTGTTTGCCAGGTGAAAAGGCCCAGAAGTCCCGCAGGCGGGGACATTTGTTACCAAAGAGACTTTCCCATGGTTGCATGGGAACCGTGTGTCTCAAAATGCCATGACTTATTCTCTCTCCTCATGACAATGCTCCACCTGACATGGAACTTGAACGCCATCTACATCTTGTGTGAGAGGGGGGGAGGTTGTTTGCTCACAACCTCCATTCTCAGGAAAATTTTCAACTGTTATTATGAGAGATCTAGCACATGGAGATCAGATGGAGCTCACCACGGGCAACCCCACAAGAAGTCTCAACCTAGCCTGGCAACTAATCCGTTCCCCTGTTGTACTACCTTTCTTGCAGGGGGCAGTCTATTTGTGCGCCACTATGTCAATCATGCTATTTGTGGAGCGCCTGTACATGGCGATTGTTATCTTATTTGTGAAAATTTTGAAGAAGAAGCGATACACGAAATATCGCCTTCATGACATGCGCGATGATCTCAATGCCAACAATACTCACCCCACAATCTTGGTTCAAATACCCATGTATAATGAGAAAGAGGTATGGTTCTATGATGCTTACCTTTCATACCTACCAGATTGGGGTTTTTGTTTCCCCTCCTACAAATTATGAGGAAATTCTTTGAAGAATGTAGAATATAGGACAGTTGTAGTGTCTATTGATTTCCTATGTTCTCATAAAGAAAGCTGATTGGGAGAAATGCAAGAAAAGATGAGTTACATGATTATGGCAGATTCCCCACCAAGAAAGACTCTTTCTTCGCACGCAGAGATAAATTCTACGCCATTCCTAGAAAAATACGTAACTGTGAGTCATTTCTTGCATATCTATGTTTCAAGTGGTAGGGCGAACTGTTCAAGATAAAATGTGGAATATTTTTATGATTTTCCATACTTAAATGTAATATCCGTTTCTATAATGAGATCAGAGTATTAACCCATTCAATCATGAAAATATGGAAACAAAATAAAAATAAATACCATGAAGAAAATACACAATCGCTGAAAAAAATTTAAATATTTTGCTAAAAACAAAGTATGAAAGAACCAATAAATGAAAGATCAAATTTACATTCACCATGATTGCCATGAACTAAAACTAGACTTCTAGTACAGCAGCATCCATCATAAGAGTACTGGCCATACTTGTGCAAACAGGGTAAAATATTCCATTGTTCTGAACAGGTCTACAAGTTATCAATTGGAGCCGCCTGTGGCCTCTCTTGGCCACCAGATAAAATCATCATCCAAGTTCTTGATGATTCAACAGACCCACTACTCAGGGTAAAGAAAAAAGGGGGAGCCCAACTTGTTCAATGTATTGATGAAATCTAAGATCTAATGCTTTCCCTTTTCTCTTATTCCTCAGGAGCTAGTTGAGCTGGAATGCAACAAATGGATACGTGAGGGGGTTAATGTCAAGTATGAAACTAGGAGCAACCGAAACGGGTACAAGGCTGGAGCTCTCCGTGATGGTTTGAAGAAGCATTATGCCAAGGATTGTGACTTTGTTGCCATATTTGATGCTGATTTTCAGCCTGAAGCGGATTTTCTGTGGAGAACGATCCCTTTCCTCCTCAGCAATAAAGAACTTGCCCTCGTTCAAGCCAGATGGAGATTTGGTAAGACAAAGGCGCCAATGCTGAGAATTTCACCAAAACTTATACTTTTATAGATTCTTTATTTTCTTCTGTATGGAGCAGTTAATTCAAACGAGTGCCTCATGACACGCTTGCAAGAGATGTCTCTTGATTATCACTTCAGTGTAGAGCAAGAAGTAGGATCCTCTGCATATTCCTTCTTTGGATTCAATGGTAGCTCTCCACTAAAATTACAATTTTTTTCAAAAAAAGGAGTGGAAGAAGAAGAACGCAAAAAAATGCACTCACATTGATGGCAAATTTGTTAGGGACCGCCGGGGTATGGAGGATCCAAGCCCTAACAGATGCCGGAGGATGGAAAGATCGAACGACAGTTGAAGATATGGATCTGGCAGTAAGAGCAAGTCTCAGAGGATGGAAGTTCCTCTTTGTTGGGGATTTATCGGTAATGTTATTTCTTCTGAAATTCACTTAAAAGATTGATATTAATGCCCCTGAGATTGTTCCTGTTCCATGATTAGGTTAAAAACGAACTGCCTAGCACATACAAGGCATACAGATACCAGCAGCACAGATGGTCTTGCGGTCCAGCCAACCTATTCCGGAAAATGCTGAAAGAAATAATCTACTGTGAGGTAATTAATTTATTCTTCAATGGCTCAAACAATATTTAATGGGAAAAACAACAAGGATTCCCAATTTTACAAAAGAATTGATGACGGAAAAATAAATAATCTATGACGAGGACATTAATTTCTTTCTTCTATAGCTCAATCTCCATTTAATGGTAAAAACAGTAAAGATTCCCAATTTTAGAAAGAAGTGACGACGGTAAATAGATAATATGAAGCGAAGTGTTTAAATCTTTTTAAATAAGCTCAATCATCATTTGACGGTACAGCCTACGAGGATCCCCAATTTTATAAAGTACTGACGACCGAAAAACAAATAATCTTCTCCTAGCAAATTAATGTCTTTCTTAAATATATCAATCAACATTTTACGGTAAAAACAAGAAGAATTCCTAAATTTTAGAAAGAACTGATGACTTTAAAAAAAACGAACCCTAACCTTACAAGATTCCAAATTGCAGAAAGTGACGGCTTGGAAGAAAATCCACGTGATATACGCCTTCTTCTTCGTGAGGAAGATTGTGGCGCATCTTGTGACCTTCATCTTCTACTGCGTGGTGATTCCGATGTGCATTTTAGTGCCGGAAGTTCGCCTCGCGAAATTCGCCGCCGTTTACATTCCCGCGACGATCACCATCCTCAACGCGATCTGCACTCCGAGATCTTTTCATCTGATCATCTTTTGGATTCTGTTCGAGAACGTGATGTCGCTGCACAGGAGCAAGGCCGCCATAATTGGACTTCTGGAGGCGGAGCGCGCGAACGAATGGGTCGTTACGGAGAAGCTGGGGAATGCTCTAAAACAGAAGGCTCAGCAGAAGCCCGTTAAGAGGCCCCGGTGTCGGGTCCGCGAGAGGTACGGAAATTCGACTCATTAGGCCCGTTTTCTGAATCATTTCATGGTTATGGTCTTGGGGCCATTCATTCATCTCTCTCTCTTTCACTAGAAGTCAACATAAAAAGATCTGTCAAGTCTGGTCTCTCTCTCTTTCTGTGGTTTTATTCAGAGGTGTTCTATCTGACTGTGATGGGGGCAGGTTCCATGTCTTGGAGCTTCTCATGGGGCTGTTCCTTCTCTACTGCGCGATCCACGACATCCTCATGGGGCACGACCACTTCTACATCTATCTGCTGCTCCAGTCTGGCGCCTTCTTCATCATGGGCTTTGGCTACGTTGGCACTTTCGTCCCCAGCTGAAATCCTCCTCTCTCATCTTTCTTCCATTGCCAGCCAATCTCTGTCACCTCTCTCTCTCTCTCTCTCTCTCTCTCTCTCTCTCTCTCTAGCTGGAATAAAACCTGCGAGAGCCCTTCAAGAGAGAGAAGGCAAAAACAGTTGTGGGAACTCTCTTTCTGTTTCTGAACTCTGAAAATGGGTCAGTTGGGACCCCCCCCAAAAATATTTACTACAAAACTTATAAAGATGAAGTTCAGAATGAAATAAAATAATGAAATTAAGTAAATGATCTATAAGAACTGGTCTAGATCGTCTAATTTGACGTCATTTTCTTCTTTGGTTGCAAGGTTCTTGACCCGGACCATTCCCCTCTCCCACTCTGAGCTTCCAACCAAGATAAGACGGCGGGCATTGACCCGCTCACTGTGCTTGAAGACCCTGAAAAACCATAGCGGTCAAAGGGTTGACACAATTTGAAGGTCCATGCAGTCACAATTGACCAAAATAAGCTTTTCATTCTGGAGTGGTTTGGAAATAGGGGGAGGAGAGAGTCATATTCTAATTGTGGGGCCCAGTGCAAGTTTACTCGAGCTGCTGATTGAAAGAAGCATACCACTTGAGACGTTTGTCTTCCACAAGGTCAACGCTTTGACCCTTCCGGCGTAGGGAGGCAGCGATTGTGGAGGCGGGGCCCTCAAGGGATGCGTCCAATGGGAATACTATGTTGTCAACGTTGTGGGGAAGATCAGGGAGGAGACACTTCTCCTTCAGTAGCTGTCAGATTTCAGGGCTTTCATCAATGGGCTTTCAAATAGAAGAGAATTTGATATGAAAGAGGATGAACCCAGGGGTACCAACAAGAAGCAAATAGCGTGATAATCGCTTTCAGGTTTGACAAGAGGATAATCAGAACAATGGGAACAAAACATATAAGAAGGAGAGGCATTTTCTCTCAGAGTACAATTTGAGAGATAGCAATCTGATTAAGAGGATGTGAGAGAGGAAAGAAATAGGTAGAGAGAGAAACACAAATCTGACACATGGAAATGAAAGCAAGGAAAGAGGGGCAGTGTTTTATTTTGAAAAAGAAAAGGAAGATCAACCCGAAGGAGAGAAGGGCAGCTGCATAAAGAAAATGAGGCGAGAGTGAAAGACCGAACGAAAGGCACGGAAGAGAGAGCCGTATCTCATTGGAGTGTAAAAAATAGAGAATGAGACTAGAGGAGAGAGAAAGAAATAGGTAGAGAGAGGAATAAAAATCTAATTAATGAGAGCGAAACAGATGGGATAGAGACATTCTCATTAATAATATGAAATGAGAGAGAGAGAGAGAGATCTCATGAGTATCTAAGAGATTGGAGAGAGAATGAGGATAGTAAAAGAATTGAAAGACACACAAATCTGACTCCCAAGAGCAAGATATCTGAGAGGAGTAGAAAATGAGACTAGAGAGAGGGGGTGGGGAAGAGAAAGAGAGAGCTTCTCAATGATGAAGACAAGTGACTTCACCTCTACGATGACAGCGTCACCAAATCCAAAACCACATGCAGGGACTTCATCGCCTCCAAACATAGACAACAACTTTGTCGTACCTTCCACCACCACAGATGGCACGCAGCTTCCCTTCCCTGTCAAATCCCTAAACCACAGAAAACATAAATTATCACAATCTTAAATCAAACCTCTAATCAAATTAGATTTTATAATAAACAGATTAAATTGTTTTTTTTTAGGAAATAGACCTCAAAGACTATGCCTGTGTAGTATGCCAGCCCGCGGACAACAGATGCATCAAATTGAATCCACTGTGAATATCCATAGTTTTCAGCAAGCGAAAACAGCTTCTTCAGATCCGCAACAGCTTCTCCCGTCAGAACCCAATATGCCTATCAAGATGCAATTTCAGAAATTTCATAAAATTTGAAGTAGAAAACTTTCCATATCGCGAACCTTCTAGATCGGAGAGTGATTTGATTGACAGAACATCAACTATTCCCTTGACAGCTTCATTCGGTACCCCTATTGACGTCAGATCCTTTTCAATTTCCTCAACAGGTATTTTCCCTAACTGTCACATAATAATAAAGGAAACCATCCATGTATTGTGGTTACAACAGAAACATGTTTTTTGGGAATTTTTTTTTTAAATAATAAAACATGTTGGATATTTCAACAATCTTTAATTTAGAAATATTCAAAGTTTTACAATAGAAATTTGAATTTATGTGATTATTGCAAACTAGAGCTCAATCCATGGGATAAAATGTTAACTTAAACATCAATTAGAAGGAAAAAAGAGCAAAAGGCCAAGAGAATCACACAGGTATTTTATGATATCCTTGCAAATAAAAAGAACCCTAAATAGTATCCTTTACAAGATGTGAAATAGTAGATGATGATGATGATGAGTACTATAAGAGTTTTAGTAACTAGCATCGTTGGGAACCAGAAAAAATTATTTTTCATTTTAAATGTGTCAGCTTTTGATTATTTTCTCTGCTACCTTGTCATGTTTTTTACATAATTGTATTTGTAAGTAACTTCCAGTTCCCAATAAGCTTTTTTTGTTTTATTTTTTTGTTCTCACTACCGTTTAAGATGAAGTTCTCTTAAGCCTGAGGCCTCCACTAGATGTTGGCCCCCTTTGCAGCTTCCTCTGAGCTCCTGAAATTCATAACAGGTGTGCATCATCTTCTGGGGTTGCATTACCATTTCCCTGTAAAGTGCACAATTGCTCCTGGACAAGAGCCCACCAACATCACCAATGACTCTTTTTCTTTTGATTGTCCCCTCTCAATTCTCCATTCTGCCTTCCACGGGTTAAGACCATTGGTAGGCACTAACCC
The DNA here is from genome assembly GCA_024174645.1 of Lemna minuta. NCBI lineage: Eukaryota > Viridiplantae > Streptophyta > Magnoliopsida > Alismatales > Araceae > Lemna > Lemna minuta. Next base: position 4,126,138 of record CM044108.1, read on the forward strand.
TTTTCAATGGGGCCATAAGGGTTATGGACAGCCCAGTTCCTTAACTGAATCGGTTGCCCTCCTTTGGGCGATCTATCATTGGTAAGTTATGACAGGCTGGACCTCATCATTACTCCCCTTGGGGAGCCACCTTGTCCTCAAGGGAGAATACCAGGAACCTCGGCTTTCATGTTTGCTGCAGGCTCCCATGAGGCATCTTTAAGTGGTAAGTACTTCCAAGCCACCATTACTTCAAGGCAACCTTGAGTAGTGAGTGCCGTGAGGATGCTCCTAAAGGTCACCAGGGAGAGGGATGGTAACAATGATGATGAACTAAATGTCACTGCAGGCTTTCTTCAGCAGTAAAACACGAAACAGGGGATGAATCGCCAAAGGCCGCAGAAGATTGACTTGCCAAGCCAACGGTTCAAAGGCTTAGACAATCTGATATGGACTTGAAAGCCTTGAGCAAACTTTTCATTGATCAAAAATGATATAATTGAATGTGTAAAAAGACCCAATCATCCAGCGTGAATTGGATGTCCCGACAACATTTTTCAGACTCCCATCTTCTGCAAGCCTGAGATGCCTGCAGGTGGTTGTTTGAGGAGCTCCAACATGCTGTCCAACTCACGGAGCAGCATACCTGCAGCCTCATGTGTTGGCCCCTAAATGTAAAGCATAGTAGGGTAGGGGGCTGTAACCTTTCATTACGTGGAAAAGGGTGAATTTGGAGGAGACAATATGGGTCAAATTGCACCAAAATCGACTCTATTGCTTTGGTTGATCCAACAAGTAACATCTAAGATACACTTCCAATCAATGGTTGACTACCTCCGGCTGATCATCAGTTAGTGGGTGGTCAACCGGTGGAGTAACTCCACAGGATTCCTTGCAACATGAATAGGTGAGACCAAAGCTGGCTTAAGAATAATTGGTCGCCATCTGATATGATGAAGCAGGGTGTCCGTGGAAGTAAATTTTCTCACAGATGAAGACTTGAGCAAGTGTGGCAGCCAAGATGGAATGTGTAAGTGGGATAAACTGTGCATACTTGGACAATCCGTCCATGACCACCATGATGGCATAGTTTCCACTGGATCAGTGAAGTCTTTGAACAAATTTCATACTCAGATTCTCCCCTGACACTGTCACGAATGGCCAATGGCAGCCATAGTCCTCCTTGTGATAAAGTTTCACTCTTGTTCCTTTGGATTGTCATGTTGTCCCAGACATGGCCTTGCACAGATTTCTTCATACCTGGCCAGTGAACATCTTGTATTATCTGAATGTTAAGTACTAAGGTAACCCATAAACCACATCTGATGGAGGCGAATCAGAGTGCGAATGATAGCCAAAGGTTCTGGAAGGCTGTTTGTATTATGCCATGAATCAAGGTATAATACAGCCAATTTTCTGAGCTGGCGTTATTTCATGGGAGATGCCATGATGGCCAAAGGTGCTGGAAGGCCGTTTGTTTTTTTTTTTTTTTTTTGAAGAAAGATAGAGAGCCGCCCAAAAACAGTGCCCCCCCGTTGTTATTGAAGAAATGACCGATAATATGGGTCAGTTACAGCATGGGGTGTACCACCGAGATGCCAGGATTGTGCAATCTACCGCGCATCATGCTGTACCGTGTCGGTGAAGGGGAGACGACCCCTGAAGATGATCTCGTTCCGGTGGAGCCATATCGCCCATAAAGTGGCGAAAATGGTCTTCCACTCTGCCTCCCGCCGGAAAGGCCCTTGACAGATCAAGCGCCAAAAAGCAGCCGCAGACGTGGCGTTGATTCCTTCCAAAGCCATTGCAGTCCACACGGGCTGGACCAGTGGACACTCAAAAAATAGGTGAGTGCAGTCTTCAATCGCGCTGGAGCACATGACGCAGCCGAGCGTCTGCTTCCGGCACATAGCGCTGCCGCATGGATCGCGTCATCAGGCGGCCCCGGATGAGAAGCCATCCGAATATCTTGATCTTCAGCAGGAATTTGACGCTTCCAAAGCAAACGGCACCGACGCACCACGTCCGGGTCCTCCGTAGGCTCTGTGGGTAAAAGCAATCTGTAGGCCCCTCGGGCGGAGAATCTGGATCCTCTCCACTCCCATGCGTCCAGCAACACCTCAGCAGGCCGAAGGTGGGCCAGCGTCGTCTGCATCCTGAGAAGATCCCCGAGCCGCCGTTCTGACATGGCATCACGGGAGAGATGGGCACCACGCATTGCACCACGCATGTTGCACCGTGGCCTCTGGGGCGGCGAAGAGGCCAGAAAGCCGAGGGAAAGCGTCCTGCAAAAGTCCCAAGCCGGACCAGTCGTCACTCCAGAATCTGAAGTACGCCCCATCCCCGAGCTTTGCTTGGAACATCCCCTGGGCCTGGGAAAAAACCGGTCTCAGGCCCTTGTAAAACGCTGACCCACCCCGCCGGTGCTCGGATCGCTGGCCCCAATCTAGCACTCTCCCGTAGCTGTCCATCAAAACCCGGGTGGCCATGTCCGATGGAGCTTGCATCAATCGGCGGACCCACTTCACAAGCAGCGACGTATTGGTGTGTTTGAGATTTTTGACCCCTAGGCCTCCCTCCGCCGTATGCCGGCAGACCGCACTCCATTTTACCAGTGCACGTCCCCGGGTCCCATCTGTTTCTGCTCCATGCCAAAAGAAATTCCTCATAATGGCCTCCATGCGTTTACGAACCCCCACTGGGACTCTGAACAGTGACATAAAGTATGTGGGAATAGCAGAGAGCACCGCCTTTAATAGTACGAGGTGCCCCCCACAGGACAAAAGCCGGGCCCGCCACCCCCCAAGTCGGCGCTCCATTATCGCCAACATTGGCTGCCATTCCCCTGATCTCAGTCCCCCCCCCCTTCCCACTAGGGGAAGTCCCATATACCGAACAGGTAAGGAGCCTACGGGCGTGGACAAGATATGGGCGTATTGGCTCATCTCTTCTGAGGACATCCCGAATGCAATAAAAGTGGATTTGGTCTTGTTGAGGCTGAGGCCTGAGAAATCGGAGAACATCTCCAGGAGGGCTGAGGTCTTCTCCGCAGCCTCCGTCGAGCCTTCAATGAAAAAGATCGTGTCATCAGCATACTGCAGGAGAGGTACCCCACCTGGCCATCCTGCAGTCTGGAAACCGGACAACAGCCCCCGCATGCACAGCCTCTCCATGCACACCGCCAAAGCATCGACTACCAGGATGAAGAGGAGAGGAGCCAGCGGGCAGCCTTGCCGAATGCCTCTCTGGGGGTGTATCCAGCCGCCTTGCGGCCTGCCATTGATCAGAACAACAAAAGTGTTTGTGCACACGCATTGCTTCGCCCATCTCACCCACGTCTTCGAGAAGTTCCGTCGCTTCAGAACCCGCCAAAGGAAGTGCCATTCAAGCGAATCATAAGCTTTCACAAAATCCAACTTCCACATGAATCCCTTGGTGCCACTCCGCTGCCAGGCTGCCACTATCTCTTCAGCGATCACCACACTGTCTACCATCTGTCTCCCCGGGATGAAAGCTGACTGAGCCGGTCTCACCAAATAATTGATCACCTCTCGGAGCTGGTTTGACATGAATCAAGGGATAATACAACCAATTTTTTGAGCTGGCGTTATTTCATGGGAGATGGATGAAGAGCACAGGCCAGCTCTAGATCTCATCTTATGACCTGCAAATCCAAGGTTGGGTTAGACAGGAGAGTATGTCAACCTCCGCCAGTGGTAAGAGAGGATGTCTACAACTGCATTTCTCTTGCATTTTTTTAAAAATTATTTGCCTTTGAAGATGGCGCAGGTGTACAGAGATGAGCTGAAAGAGTGAGACTGGATAGCATGGAAAAGATGGGGCTAAACCCAGGAGAGAGGGAGGGAAATACCACAATCACTGCATAAATGCTTCCACATCTCAAAAGACCAGAGGATAACCTTACCTCAAGCCTCCATACAGAAATGCCCTAAATGCCCTTACCTAGGGCTATACACTGTTAACCAAATCCTATGACCCTGGGATCATATCAGACTATAACATTAATCTATGCACACCAAATAAAATACAAAAGATACTAACCTTATCAACAACCACACAGACTTTTGAGAATAGTGGTTTGGGTACCAAAAATTTGTCCAATACCCCTTCTAATACCTGAAATAGTTAAGAGATATGTTGACATGAGAAATACAGTATTGGATCAAGGGTGGAACAACATCAAATTGTTAGAAAATATACTCTCTCTCTCCCTCCTCCCTCCTCCCTCTCTTTCTGCAGAACTAAGATCAATGGAAATCATGTGCAATATTAATTTCATTAAATATGCATGTATGTAATGCACAAAGTAATTTCCTAGTTATCATAAATGATTCAAAATAAATGAATGTCAGATCTTGGCCTCAGGGAAAATACAGCAATGAAAGTTTGTTCATGGGAGGCCTTCACATTAAGAGATTTTGCCAATAGTTTTAGTGTTCCTTTTTTTACCGCTTTTCCAAACCCTAGTGTCTGCTTCCTCAGCCAAATAGAATAAGTGACCCCCACAAGATTACATTTAAGTAAGTGTGACTTGCCCACAGAAACACAGTCACAACCTTATCCCACAGTTTTAAGTCTACTAGAATCCGAGGTCCAAAATTAGATCATGTCATTATTAATATGTGAGGACAGATAAAGAGAAAGAATAACAAAGTACAAAAATGCACAGATGTAACACAATACTCGATGATTTTTTTAATACCTTTCTGCTAGAGACTTTTATCCCTACATCCTGCGATGTTATTCCTAGCCGTTCAAACAGAAGAACGATCGCATAAAGAAGTTCAGCTTCAGCCTGTAATATGACATTGCATCCAAAAGGTTATAGCATTTTGACGAATTTAATAGTTGAATAGCAGATACACAAATATGGAATACTAAATCAAAAATGTAAATGAGTATCTAACCTAAACAAGTTATTATATATCTCCATCATATTAAGGCTGAAGCATGCGATGATTTCATAGAGTATGTAAGAAGAGAACATAATTTATATGATAATAAAAAAATTAGATAAAATCTTCCTAGATGTCATCTGGAGTGAAAGTCAAGGAAAGATGATATGCAATGTGTCCAAATACAGAAAGTTCATGACATCCTCTTATCATGACCCCTTGAAGCTAGCAAGCAAATACTTGCCACCTATTCAAGAATGCAGTGCATGTCCAAACTACCAAAAAGGACAGAAGGCTAAACTTGAAAGTTCAATAATCGCAGTCTCTGATGAGATGTCTTATCTAGATTCATCAAAGAGACAGTAAAATTGAGAAATAAACTTTATGTCCAGACTATGACATGACTCTCCTGCTTCCACTAGAAAGAAAGGAAACAATTATTTCAACATGGAAGAACATGTTAGAATAATATTAAGAGTTCATGAATAAGCTCTAATGACGACATCCTATCCCAGAAATAAAGACTGCAGGTGAGCCACATAGTGCCAATCGAATCAGGTCCACCATTTAGATAAACTCCAAAAATAAGGGAAAAACGGAATCAAGTGGCACCTTTGAAGATTCCTGTAGTGGATGATTCTTGATACAACCCCATCGTATTGAGTGTCGTAATCTTTGATTTGAAATAAAAGAAACCCTAGATTGTGAAACGAGATGTTCTCTTCAAATAAGAGCTGAGGTAAAGGGAGATAAGAGAGAGAGAGAGAGAGAGAGAGAGAGAGAAGGCAGAAAAGGGAATTGCTGAGATCCACTAAAGGGATCTGCAAGGGTACTAAAGGGAACTATTGGAGTTGGTAGTAGAGAAACCAGAGGTTTTGGGCCTAACGGAGTTAGGGTTGAGAAGGTGGAACTCACATCCAGATGCTTCGTGCCAATTGGCAGCATGATTTAGCCTTATACATGCTTTGTTTGGACTGACTCCATGTTGACCTGATCCTGTTTGGGCTGTAGGATCCTACCAGTTCTCCATCATATCTAAGGCAATATTGCAACCACCAAGCTCAGACAAAAGGCTCTACCTGTTTTCTGTTCAACAGTGTATCATAAAAAATTTCATCTTAATTGGAACTGAATTCCAGAGGATTGTATTGATGAAGACATTTAAAACTTGAAGATAAGTTTTTTTATGAATATGATATGACCCCACCAGGAAGAACCGAGATTATAAAAAGTTTGAGAAATGAGTAAGAACTTTGATTAAAATGAATTAGTAGGTGACAGAGATACACCAGGAGAAAGAGATGGGGAATAATTTTGTATGCCTACGAGTGAGGCCAACTACTACGTTGACCACTGTTTCTCTCCCTCAATGTCATGGGCCGTCCAATAAGCCCCACTAAGCATGGGGAATGGTTTCTTATCAGAATAAAACCGATAAGAATTTGGGGAACCTCCAGAGACAAGTTCACCATGATAGGCGGTTGAATTTAGAAAGTATCAATTAGTGAGAAATGGACACCTATTAGATTTCTAGACATTTGAACTAAAATTACACACCCGGACTTTTGAAATTCCCACGATGTCCATGTTCCACTGGTAATGCTCACGACGTCTTCCTCTTGTCATGCGCTCATAACGCCAGCATTGCCCTATAGTAAACCATTTCAGAGGAAGGGACGCAGATTTCCTGACAAGAAGAAAAGATTAACTATTTCATCAAACCTAATTAGAATATATATATATATATAATAAAAAATAGAACATATATACATATATTCAGATATTCTAATTTCTGTAATAAAAATGAGAAAAATCAAGGGATAACCAATCTAATAGGGAGAAAATTGTCAAGACCCTTTTTTCATGACAAGCCTTGCCAAGGAAGGCGTGATTTCAGGCCTCAAGACAACCCGACGTCCTCCCTTGTCCTCAAAATTGTACAGCTGATAACCAAAATTCGTCAGGTTTAATAAATGGAATTTGGAATAAAGAGACTCAAAGAAATAGATGCGGGCAAGATTAGAAATTTTTTGTAGGATGTTTGACATAAATAGGATTATTCATTTACAAAAGTATCACGGTTGGTAAACTGATTATTGAAAGATTCCTCTCATTTTGTACACGTGAACATTGAATAAGTTTAATGTAACACAGGGCTTGGTTTATTGAACCTCCCTTGTTGCTCCTACTTGTGCCTGTTATATAGTGCATATTTATGCATCTCTCTCTCTTCTTTAGAAAGACAAGCTCTCATTTCCGCTTAGAATTTTTAAAACATTACACTCGTCAGAATTATGTAAATTTGAAAAACTGGTGCTCAACGATACAGTATTAAAGTTCTGAGGTGAATCTCAATGATCAAGAGTTCAAATAACCTGCTGTGTGATCTCCTCTCCGGCTTTCCTAATGAAAAGAGCTTCTGATTCAAGAACCGGAAAATCCACCTCCTCGAAGGACAGCAACCGAGACACCTTCCTCGTAATTATCATAATCAGACAACAAACGAGAACTACTCAACAATGCTCACAATTGCAATTCTACCTCCCTGAAGTTCTGAAAGAGCCACTGACGCAGCCTCATATCCTCCGGGGGAAAATCTCTTGTTCCCCTCGGAGGATTGACATCGATCGCCGATGATTCCTCCGCCGACGTAACCACTGCAACCTCATCCTCTGGGTAAAAAAACACGGCGTTGAATAAGAAATTTCCTAAACAGATGATCGTTTCCGAGATTATTATTGAAATGAAAGCCTTACCTAGTGATGCAGTGGACTGGTGTAATGAACTCTGGGAAATTGAGAATAGGGGCAAGGAAGGAGATGCGATGCTCCAGAGAGATCGCTGTTTCGGTTGTTTAAATCTCCGAACGGTCGAATGGGACAAGATTCTGAGGGAATTGGAGATTCGAGGATGGAGAAGGATGCGATGGTGGAGACTGTGGGCTACAGAAGCCATAGGTAGCTTCGCTTTCGGAATCGCGCTGCTCCAACTGAAGATATCCGTTAGAGCGGGCCACCTGGCGGGCTTTGGGCCGGGCCTAGGCTGCGTCAACTATATTAGAAACATGGTTTCCAAACTTTTAAAAACTAATTTTTTTAAATAAACTGAAAAAGGTTTTCCCAAAAAATTGAAAAATGACTTTCCTACTTTTTCAGGAACAACAAAATTCTGAATCTAAGAAAATTAAGAATTTTTCTAAAAGTTTTTCCTCATCTCCCATCCAATCGAAATACATGGAGACAAATTGAAATGGAAGAGAAGAGAAAATGATTTCATCATTTTAAGGGCCAAGTCAACTCTAAATCCCAAAAGTCAAAGGGTGTAATTAAGGGTCAAAGTGGTCAAAGGTGTGAAGAAAGGTCAGAGGTGATCAATTTTATCTTTTAAATAATTATGAAGATCATCCTATCCTTTTGGAGTCAACCACTTCACTAAATAAGTCAATGTAAGTCAAGTTGGTCAACTTTCTCCATTTTTAGGAAAAGTTGACCAACCTATATTAAAATATTTTTAAATAAAATTTTTTTATATTTAAAGTGAAGTGGAGATCACCCTCTTAAGGTGGACGTCCTCCTTACTTAAGGAGGAGTTGGGAGTCACCTCTTTTAGGAGGTGGGGCCTATATCTTTAGAAATGAAGGTTATTACCTCCTTTTGAGGAGGTGAGACTCTTTCTTTAGAAAGGGGTTAGGTCACCTCATTTAAGGCTAAGATTTCCTCTTAAAGGAGGTAACCACACCCTTGGACATCCTTGGGGTTTTGCATCTCCACCCTTGATCATAAGAGTGAAAGATCTCCACTCTTGGTCACCTAGAACCCTAAAAAATACTCTCTATATAAGGCTCTATTTTCTCTCTCCTCTCTTTTTTTGGCTCTCTCTTAGCTTTAGGCTACCAAAATGAAGAGGATAGGAGGTCAAGGCCCAAAGAGAGAATTTATTGATGCTCAATCTTGTGGTGGAGAAGAAATCAAGCTATCATTGTGATTGGAGCGGATTGAGCATCACCTGGCCTAGGATGGGCATCGCAATAGGGTTTGTGCGACGATCCGGATTGAGTTTTTTCTTGTGTTCATCTCCATAAAAAGTAAAGTTGTATTTTCCTTTTACTTTCCTTTCTTATTTTCTTTTAATGTAGTGACTCTGACATCATCGACACTCGCAACTCTCTCTCCCTATCACTGCGAGTCTATTCATCAATCCGTCGCTACCGCCGACCACTCTTCTCACTTTGCCATCATCTCATCCCCATTACATTTCTTTTTTATTACTTTTCCATTTGAATTCATATTTCTCTCTTAATTAAAAAAGAAACCTAAAAATAATCACTTATATTCATCTCTACATGCCCCATTTACGTTCGCACTTCTTTCCAAGATCTCACTTCTTCCACTCTCTCTCTCACCTTTCATTTGAATGTCTAATCTCATTACCTCAGCAACCTGTAGATTCGACCCTTGCTTAAACTATAATAAGTAAGGAAATATAAATTTTAATGCATGAAACTGATACACAACAACAATGAAAACATTTATAATTGAGTTCATCACCTATGTTTTTAGGGATTTTTTAAATTTATTTTTAGTACAATTTAGTGAAAGTTGGCAAAAATGAGGCTCAATATGGGTGGCTGATGTGGTAAGGAAGGTGTACGTGGTGACACATGATAGTGTCTAATGGTGCCATGCAATGGGCATGCGGTACTCCATGACACCTGATGGACTAAAACTTAACGTCAATTTATGTCGTTGTTGTGTTTTTAATCCACACAATACATTTAGGGTTATTATCCAAATCTAGCACCAACTCTTGTATTTTATCCAAATCTAGCACGAGCTCTTATTTTCTCCAAATCTAGCACCAACTCTCGGTTTTTTATCCAAATCTAGCACAACCGCAATTGCTGACTCCTTCCAGATCCAGTTGGCAGCCAGGTGATGCCACGTCAGTGCCGTAGCTTCGGCGAGATCCATGTGGCAGCCACGTCATAGAAAGATAAATCGAGAGAGAAAAAGAGAAATAGAGAGAGAGAGTAGTCCGTGGCGGTGAGAGAGAGAAAGAGAGGGAGGGCGAGAGAGAGAGGGAAGGAGGGCGGGAGAGAGGGAGGGAGGGAGGGAGAGCGGGAGAGCGGGAGAGAGGGAGAGTGGGAGAGAGGGAGGGAGGGAGGGCAGGAGAGAGAGAGAGGAGGGAAGGGCAGGAGAGAGAGGGAGAGAGCGAGGGAGGCTGGGAGAGGGAGAGGGAGAGAACTCGGCAGCGGAGACCATGGCAGTAAGGGCTGGAATGACTTCAGCATACTTGCGAGTTTTGAGGCCACAGTCGGGGTTCACCCAGAGGATGTTGTTGTCGAGGACGGCAAGCATTTTCTTCGCCCTCTCTGCGATCTTTTCTGTGGAGGGGATTTTGGGAGAGTGGATGTCGTAGACTCCCGGGCCAATGCCGGCTCCATATTTGACTCCCTCACGGCACATAGAGAGGAGCTTCTCGTCGGAGCGTGAGTTCTCGATGGTGATCACGTCCGCGTCCATGTCAATGATCGAGTGGATGATGTCGTTGAAGTTCGAGTAGCACATGTGTGTATGGATCTGCATGAAGACAATGCATTCATTCATAATGGTGATTAATGCCTATGACAATGATGAAACCTTGAAAAATATAAAAGTGGTGATGATAATGACGATGAACCCTTGAAAAAATTTTAAGTGGTGATGATGCTAATGAAATTTTTTGGAAGAATGATAGTGTGATGAAAATGATAAATGATGAAGAATAATATGGAGATCATAATGGTATTGATGAAGGACGAATAATAGAATAATGATGATGGACGAAAAATGAACACCAAGATGATGACAATCAATGAACGACGAAGAACAAGATGATGACACTGACGAATAATAGGATAATGATGATGGATGAACACCGAGGCTTACATTTTATTGCTCCTTTGCCCTTAAACTAGATGTTGACTTCTGTCTCACGTCTTGACAGCGGTCTCGTTAGAGGCCGTGAGCCGGGTCCTCGCTTCAACTTTCGAGCGCTTGAGAGCGTCAACCGTCGATTTTATTGTCAACGGACATTATTCCCTGAGAACGGTACTTATCATGACGTGCGTAGCAAGTGCGATCGACCATTTGTGGAAATTCCCCGCGCCATCGGAGAGCCGAGCATCAGAAGAGAAGAGATCGTATCGCGGAATATCGAAATTTCGACGTATCGGGGGATTTTAACTCGGACTTCCTCCCATAGACTCCGTATCGAAGATCTCCAGCAGTTTCTTCTTCGGCCATGGGATGCTCCACGTCTTCACCAGGTCACTGCTTCGCTCACGCATTCTATTGGTGGCGCGTGTTGTTGGATTTCGCTTTTTGTGATCATTTTGGAAGTAGATTTCATCGATTTACAGCCGATTAAGCTTATTTGCTAATTTTACTCCGGAATAAGTTTCATCCATTTTGTCCGATCCCGTACCTGCGATGGAATTTTGGAACATAAGCTTAGTTAATTTTTTATTAATTATCGACTGTGAACGAAATCTCGGTTCTGGGAAAGATCGTTCAAATCCGCCCTTTCCCTCAGTTCTTTCTGGAATCAGGAGGACTTAGAAAATCTTTTTGGCTTATAGTACGCGTCGCTCGTCTTAGCTACAAAATTTTGTGTTCGAAGCGTGGTTAGCACCAGAATAGTCGTCAGATTTTTCTAAATGCTTTTAAATGCTTATGTTCTATATTCTGCGGGAATACCGAAGAGATATTTTGATGAGAACTTTTATTAATTTCTTTAAACATCAGTAGAGTCCTTCCATAGGCTTTTGGTTAACTTACGTCGTAAAAATTGAACCAAACATGATGAAAATTTGCTCCGTTTATTCTTCAAGATTATCTATCTGCAAGTCATATGCATCAAAAGCTGTGAAAATACGATTCATGACACTCAGCCAGACTTGCAGACGTCAAGAAAGAGGAACAAGAAAGCAAACGTCAAGAAACAGGAAGAGACTTGTGCAGAATGGGAAAAACTTAACCTCTTCTGTGCCTTTCCCAACCTTGGATCACCCCCTTAGTCCGTGGTGCCCCGCCCTAGTCTAACTGGCTTGACTGCTGGCAGTCTAACTCACCAGGTTTCTGATCAGAAGAGGGTTCATCCTATTGCTTGTCTTCCTCTCTCTTATTCCTTCTCTTATATGTCAACAGTGGACCCTTTCCAGATCACATCTTAATTCTGGATTTAATGCCTTTAAGTGAAATAGAAAGTTTATAAGAGTACATGCATTGAATATTATCTGCATTCAAGATACTTTGACCCTTGTGCATGGCATGTTCTCTCTGCATCACAGAGAAAACCGTGCAATTTTCGATGTGTTGTCTGGAGGCTGGCACAGACCTTATGTAGGTTGTAACCTTGAAGATGCAAAATAGAAGAGAAAGATGAGGTGATGAAGCCGAAGGAGCCTAGACGAGGTGATGCGCGAAAGGGGAAAAGGAATGAAGACCAACAACAACCTTTGAGAGCCCTGAGAGAGAAAAATGCTGATGAGGGCACAGAAGGAGATGAGAGAGGCTAAAACCTAAAGAAAGAGGAAATGATAACACGACTCTTCAATTTATAGCTGTACGTGGTGTCCTTACAATTCTCTTCAGTCAGGTTTATGATAGGAAAAGCCTGAGCTTAATAGCAGTTAATATCAGAGGCCAAACCATGCATTTTTGCTTCTTTTGGATAATTTTTGTATGGTACTAACAATTCACGTTTGAAAATCCAGTGTGAAAGATTATTCATGATATAAGTGTTTTATGTTATTTGTAGTCTAACAATTTACATTTGGGCTATCCTTGGCAACACTAGATTTGGTAGGAGTTGATGGTACTAATATAGATGGATCCATGTTCCGTGCAGCAAGGAATGCGTCTGGGTTGGGGAACCTGAGTGTCAATAATGCAACGGTATCAGACTCCAAGAATCTGAAAGTGAAGGTAGTTAAGCTCTCTCTTCAAACCTTCTAGTCTTAAGTTTTTGTTTTTTTTATCACATTGCAAATGTTTATTTTCAAAATATTTTTGGATTCTTTTCTATCTGATTGAAAGGCATTTTTGACCAAGGCTAGTTATAACATCCTCATGTTGGCAATTTGGTTTAGAAATTTGGGCATTGAATAGTTGAAGTTTTTTTAAAATATCTCTCATCAATTATATAATTCTTGTCTCATTCTGTGCAATGCTTGATCACCCAGGGGCTGGTATTGTACTCTCACAGTTACCTTCTTAGTCTAGACACTGGAAGAGTTCTTCAAAATTAATATCATTTTATCTTAAATGATAAAATCATTTTATCATTTTAAAATTATCATTTTAAAATTCTTCACAGTCTAGACACTGGAACAGGGGCTAATATCATTTTATCTTCAAAATTAACTGACATTTGTTTCTCAATTCTTTCTTGACCAAGATTGTTATAGAACTCTCGCATTTACAATTTGGTGTTGGAAATATTTCTATACAAGATTTTCAGGTTGGTACTATTTTTATTTGTCATTAAAACAATAGAAATTTGCTTGGCACTGTGTTGCGGCACTAAACTAGACTAAAGGATAATGACGTAGATCTGAAGCTTATGCCTTGAGGTTTGGTATGCATTCATTGGATTGAATCATTAGAGGGCCCATACACTTCACTGTACCTCTTATATATTGGGATCAAAATTTCTACAAGTGGACAAAAGTCTTCTGATCAAACTGTGCTCCACCGAAATCGTCTAAAATCTGATTTTATATCTCTCAGGTCTTGAAGTGCTCAGAATCTTTTGTCTTGTATATTCAATTCTGATTTTTGACTTGCTTTAAAATGAATATTGTCATAGTCATTTATGTGTCGCGCCAACATAAAGTCTTTTTGAACTTCCATCTCCCTTTTGAGGCCTCTAGACTGCCCCCCCTATATAACCTCAAAGCATGCAATTTATTCAGTGACTACAATTCCCCAATATTGCTCGGGGCTTTCCAATTACGTACCTGTAATATCTTAAAGTGGTTCTTGAGAATTAACTTGGAGTCAAGGCTAGTCATAAAGGTGTAAAAAGATGATCATAGAAAACAAAATTAGTGATAGATCTTGATGGCAATCCGTGATCTGAGGGAGGCTCGTCCGGGAGCATGGGGCTCTATGTAAAGGTTCGGTGGAGGTCAATGCCACACATGAAGGGATAGGCATCAAGACTGTGAAAAAAAGTGTAAGTTGCCATCTCGTGATCAGTTGATGTAGAGGTTGTCCCTGTCTTCACTGCTGCCACCGCCTCCTCTCTCGCCACAAATGCACATGGTCCCTCCACAGCCATTGTGCCGCAAAGGCTGATCCTACAGCTCCACTGCTGCCCACAGAAGCCATCAATCCAGGCAATATTTTCCTCGTAGTACCACAGCAGTGGGGCCAGACAGTTGCAAACCGTGGCTTCACAACAGGCCCAGACCAAGATGGGTCATCATCATGAACCAGGCAAAAATCCTGGGCCTCGCTAATAAGGCCCTGATGGTTCAGTTGAAGTTGGGCCTGTTGTGAAGGGCCTGACTGGGGCCTAGGTTACTCAAACCCATACAGCTGCCCTGTATAGGGTCCACCTGCAGCACAGTCTGATCCAGTATATGGCCCCACCATGCTCCAATCTGCAACCCATCTTTTGTTCAGACTGCCATCCAGTCTTGCCCTCCTACAGCCCAGCCCAGTGCGCATCTCCCCACCATGCACAGCCTACCCATTTCCTGCTGAGGTCACTGGCGGTGCATCCACCTCTGGAGAGTCAATCAGTCACCATGTCTATTAATGTGTGCACCATTGAAGAGGCAGCCTCTGTTTCAGCATTCACCGCCACCGGTTTGGCCGCTGATAAGTGATGGCCCATGGTTTGGCCCTATTATAGAGAATGGTAATCCCTCCTGAAGTGTGTTCCCCAAGGCATGGGCGCAATTGCACCTAACCTAGTTGTCAGTTCATCAAGACAGGATCAAGGATCAAATCATAATGTTCTCTGCCAAGACTAGTAATATTTTTCTCATTCCATCATAGGAATCAGAACCATGAGAGAGGTTGAATTCCATGGTCTTTTTTGTATGGACGATATATATTTGGTGAATGATTTCTTGACAAGTCATAATATGTAAAATTTTTATTTCCAGTTAGTACTCTTGGGGGATTCCGGCGTTGGGAAAAGCTGCATTGTCCTTCGTTTTGTCCGGGGTCAGTTTGATCCAACTTCCAAGGTACTGTTCCAAACAGCAATTGGAGTTTTCTTCATCACAAGTCTCTGGCTTATTATTGGTTTCAGGTGACCGTTGGTGCATCATTCTTATCACAAACAATAGCCCTCAAGGAGTCTACAACGGTCAAGTTTGAGATATGGGATACTGCAGGTCAGGAAAGGTGCGGATTTTCAACTTTATACACAAATTTTTTCTTACAAAAGAAAATAAATCAAGAGAAGATGTTTCTGATGTAAAGTAATGGAGTGTAGAATGGATTTATTAGCGTTGCTTGATCAATTTTGAAAACATTGATGTGTTATTAACGTGTTATAATTATTAATGATGTATTAATGTGTTTATGAGCAAAAATGTGTTAACATCTTATTTTGAAATAGATATGCAGCATTGGCTCCACTTTACTATCGGGGAGCAGCTGCTGCAGTTGTTGTGTATGATATAACAAGCCCAGAGACATTCCAAAAGGCAAAATATTGGGTTAAGGTATTTATTTTCCCCTGATCTTATGTTATTTTTGTTTACACATGATCCTCTGATGGATTGAGGTCAAGTATTAGATCCATCAATTCTTCACCCATGGGGCCCTTATGACTGATCGGTGTATACATCAGAGGCAATCAATCATAGTTAATTAAGGATCTAGGCAATTCAATCTGGGCAGTTGAATCTGTCTAAAATATACTGGTTTTAGACATTGGAGATAAAAAAGGTGTGAATCAATGTTTTGAGATAGGATCGTTATTGGGACCTTCTTTTATATATTTCATCAATATAGTCTCATCCTAATCTGTAGCCTTATAAGGGCTATCAGTAATTGGGATATCAGATAATCAGATTTCCACTATCAAGTACTTTTTCAATTTCTATCTGGCTATTCCTGCCAGTTTTCCATCTGGATGCCAATGGTTGAAGATTGTTCATGGTGTCAAAGCTACAAAAGGGAATGATCATCCAGGTAAGTTAGCCGTTCTCTCTCCCTGCTGCTTCATCAACCAGTTTTTTGAGCGCGTGAAGGAATCTTGAAACAATTTCAGCAGTGGTTGTTCCATTTCCTCCTAGAGCATCTAAGGAAACCTCTGCCGATCTTTGATCCAAAGGAGAACTGTACAACTAGGATTGATCCTACTGAAAAGGGTGAGCTCAACAGAACTCTAAGTTTGTGAGAGGAGTCCAGGTGTTGAAGCCAGTAAGTTTGTTTCGATGGCTGATGAATCAAGATCGTACACGGCCACTCAGAACTCTAATATGGAGCTTGGAAAATGTCAAGCTAGTCAAAAATTTTCCAACAATTCAGGAGGATATCAAGTTTGAAGGCATCAATGCCTTTCACTGGAGCAAGTATGTTGAATTAAATATAAAGGCAAGGATCTTGAAGACCATCTCGCTGATCCTCCGATGGGCAGTGAGGATCCAAAGTACCATGCTCGGAAATGTGATGAAGCACACATTTTTGCTCGGCTTCTTGGAACTATGAAGGCAAAACTGTACAAGAACTTTCTATTATGAAAACAATTTAAAGAACTCTGGATAGGGGTGCAGAAAATTTTCACGAGCAATTAAGATGATTGAAATCTCTACAAGGTGATGGCAGACATGAAAAATTTGACCCAAGACACCAAATTTGTCACCTAATATGCCCACAAATTAAAGGCAATATGGTGAGAGATCAATCAATATCATCTGGTGAAGGACCTAGAATCTGTAGAACACAGTTATGTGATGAAGACCCGACTTTATCAGTTCCTGATGGGACTAAATTCTCAATGCAAAAATCTAAGAAGTCAAATCTTCAACAGAGAAAGGGATCCCTAACTTTGATGAGTCTTGTGATTGTTTAAATGGAGGATAGCTATCTTATTGATTTCAACAGTTTTTAGTACTTTTTCTTTGCAGAGATCTAATTGTTTTCCAATTCTTCTTTGAATACACTCTCAACGGGGAGGTGATACTAGTTATCTTGTCAGAGAGACGCCTGTCCCGTAAACTGGCCCCTTTAAAAACCCATTACTTAAGAATAATTTTTTACGCACGAAACTGCAGAGGCTCCAAAGAATGAGGTTATGCCATTTGTATCCAAGGTAAAGGATAAAAAGTCACTCTGGGAGACACCAAGCTACAACAATCATGACCGACTATGGTGGGTACAAACAAAGGATGAAGAGTGGATAAAGACAATTCATGGTGCTTCTATTGCATGAAAGAAGGGCTACATGTGGGAAAATGTACTGAAAATTGCATGGTAAGAGCTCTCTACTGAGACAAGCAAATACTATCTCGTCCAATTCTGCTGATCCAAAAGGCGAACTAGAAAATCAGACACCAATGCAATGGTGGCCAATTGGCGAGCAAACCAAGCCCCACATCTTCAACATCTTGGAAGAGTGATGAGGTGGAGCTAAGGGATGAATTAGAGAAATTGAAGGCCACCTACTAGTAATATTAGTTCCATTTTTCTTGCATGTAAATCTTAAGAGTTATACATCTCCTGCAGGTTAAGTGCTTCAAGTAGGCTTTATGAGAGCTCTTGGATACTAGACACTGGGAGCAACTGATTACAGGACATCCTTTTCTCTTAATTTCCATATGTACGTCCCCATGATATAGGTTAGATATGTACTTACAATGGGGAAACTTATTGTTAGTGACCAGAGTGGGGAATTTATAATTATGTGGTGTAGGAATCTTGAAGGATGTTTCGCATGTGCCAGGTGTTAGGGCAAATTTAGTCAACGATATAAAGTGGAAGTTTATTCTTGATGGTAATGGATGTTTATTGCTCGACTAACTGTGATGGTTAGGCTGCCCAATTGGATGTGTTATGGAGGTCTAACTGTGCTGAGAAGTTAAACTTACAAATAATTTAATACCAAGGATATTTGGTTTTATTGCCTTTCTTCATTTACATTCACTGGCTTCACATAAACTCGATCCACGGGTCTCTCAATAGCATTTGTTTGGGTTATTCAAACACGCTGTAAGGGTATCATTGCTACCATCCTCTGTCAAAGAAATTCTATGTTTCCACACGTGTAAGCGGGTGCTATTTTTAGGAGTTGCAAGTGGAAAATGAAGTTGAAGAATGAATTCCAGGTGACAACACATTGCCCGTGCAACATGGTCCAAGTGAACTGGGACAACAAGGGAGCAAAATCTCAAAAGATCCACTAGTCGTAACCAGTTGATGTTACTGGGGAGAAACAACTTTTAGAGTATTCCAGGAGATCCCCTAGAGCTAAGGAAAATGAGGCAATGGATATCTCATCAACTGAACCTGGTGGAGATGAGGACAATGCACCTCCCATTTCCAAGGATGCAAAAGAGGCGACACCTAGTGACCTTAACGAAGACTCACAATAAATCATTGGTTTTCCTATTGCACTATGAAAGGGTAAAAGGGAGCTTACATCAAAACCTCTATTTCCTATGTCTTCATTTCCCTCATCAATGAAATTATGTCCATCTGAGAAATCGTTCATTGTACATTTGAACTTGATTGAGATTCCAAGGACATTTCCCGAGGTAACTACTCAAAACATGAAGGCGGAAATGGAAGTGATGAAACAGACTGAGACATGGGAGCTTATTAGTCTTCCTCTAGGAAAGGAAGACTATGGGCTCTAATTGGGTGTACTCTGTGAAATACAAAGCTGATGGACTGTTGATAGGTACAAAGCTTGACTAGTTGCATAAGGATACACCCAGATATAAGACATTGTTTTGTGGAGATGTTTGCAACTCTGACAAAGTTTAGCACAATTTGAATTCGTCTACTCTCGCTGCATAGATCATAAGGTCTCTATTAAAATTCAATCTGAAAAACATACTTTCTAAACAGTGACTTAAAAGAAGAGATTTGTATGGACTGTCCCCCGGGCTATTATTTAAGCAAGGAGAAAAAGGTTTATAAGTTGAAAATAAAAACCTTTATTTGGACTAAAGCAATCATCGCAAGGATGGTTTGAAAAATTCACTTGTGCTATGAGGTTTCTGGGATATCATCAATGAAATGGCGATCATATGCTTTTTGTTTAGTGCTTGAGATCAAGTTGAGTCATGGTTCTCCTTGTGCATGTGGATGATATAATTATTACTGGGAATGATCTGATAGAGGCAGACATGCTACATGATAAAATCTTCCCAAGGTTTAAGATCAAGTTGTTTGGAGGGCTCAAGTACATCCTAGGAATTGAAGTGACATGGTCTTCATAAGGTATATTTATCTCAAAGCAGAAATTTATGTGAGACCTCTTGGAGAATGCTGGGAAACTAACACAGTGCTGTTGCGTGCTTCTGAGTGGTAACGATGTAGCATTCCAAAACAGGTAGTTATGGGTGGATGAACCCATGTTCCATGAAGTTGAAGGGCAAGAGGGAAGCCACAATTCTTTATGACAGGGGGGCTACACAATCTCGTGTTCCAACCTCATTGATGAGACATGCATACCAGTCAATCCATCGTTGAGCTTTGAAATCATTTTGGGAAATTGGGGGGTCAGTGAAAGGACAAGGCCTGTGCATAGGAGTGCCACTGAACATACAGGGATTGGACATAACAACGGAATTTTGCTCCCCTTCATTTGGGAGATAATGGATGCAATCTTGGGTGTGGAGTGGCTCGCCCCATTATGGTGGACCCATGTTCATTGGAGATTTCTCATATGGAACTTCCTTGCGAAGGGTGAAATAGTTGCTCTTAGGGGGGGATCCCCTCCTATCAGCCAGGGACATGTCTGCACAGGCCATGCAAAGAGATTTGAGAAAGAGTAACCTGTGTTTTTTAAATTTTTTAAACGGAAGAGTAACCTGTGTTGTTGAACTACATCACCCGTCAGGTATTAATCTGGAAGTCAATGGAGAACCAGAATGGGAAGTTTTCAATCAGAGAGAACCAGAATTTCCAATGGTATCATAACCACAGAAGGGCCTGCCCCAGATCTGAGGAGTGGAACATGCCATTTTGTTAGTGCACCTGATTCTATTTTGAATCCTCACTCTGGGATCCTTCCAGATATCAGTTAGCATCTCCCCAAGTTACCTTGCAGAATGAAGCCTCACTTCTTGATGCAGTCCTCCCTCTTCTCCAACAAGCGTCTCTTTCTGTAATTGACTTTCCTGCTACCCTCCTATTTATTTATTTCTCCCACCTTTTCCACCTCTGCCAGCTCAGCAATTGGGGTCCCTGATTGAGTAAATGGTCCCACCTTATCTTATTAAGCTCTCTTTTAATGACTCAGCTGGGCCTCAGCCCTATCACTGATTTCCTCCACACCGGGCTCTCCTCTTTTAGTCTTCCTCCTTACTGAGCAGAGTGATCATATTAGGCTCTTGTTTAGGCCTGATGGCACCCCCTCAATTGGGTTCATGGACATTTTCCAAGGGCATGTTGATCTGATGATCACAAGCTTAAGAAATACCATGTTCATTATGATCATCGATTGGATCAATGATCCGGCAATCTGAATCAACTAGGCATGTTTTTGACTGTCATTGATCAGATATTTATCTCAATCAGATCTTGCTTGATCCATCGATCCAATTGTCAGGCATGATTCCAAAAACGTCAGTCAAACAGATCCTCGAGCATGAGTCTGACACGGACTGAATGGAGATTGATCCTGATTGGATTTTGATCCAATCAGAATGGGCAATCCCAAATGGCAACTCGGGGAGGTCCAGTAATCATGATAATCCCGATCACCCTATCTCAGCAGCTTACTACGACTTTTGCTTAAAAATAATTATTGAAATTGAAATTGAAATTCCATTGGTTTATTTTGTATGTAATTACAGGAACTGCAGAAACACGCAAGTCCGGACATGGTGATGGCCCTAGTCGGCAACAAGGCCGATCTACAAGAAAATAGGACTGTCCCTCTTCAGGTGACCATCAAATGAATTTTCCGTTTAAAAATGAATAAAACCAAATAATTTATTTTTCTTGGTGGATCTTGTTGCGAAGGAGGCCGCCGAGTACGCAGAGAAGAATGGGATGTTCTCCATCGAGACGTCGGCAAAGACGGCCGATAACATCAATCAACTGTTCGAGGTAGGAAAATGGTAAAGTCAACGTCGACTCTAGGGTTTCTGACGTAAGGAATCTCACCGTCTTGCAGGAAATAGCGAAGAGATTGCTGCTAAGGGAGTCATCTTCCTGATATCGAGGTGGTTTGTGTTACAGAACCCTGTTCAACGTAATTCAATTGATTTATATTGAGTATTTGATCCGTTTGTGGCTTATAAGAACGTTGAGAGAGAGAGAGAGACAGAGAGGACACCTTGAAGATGTTCCTTTTACTCAACAATAAAATATAATTTTGGGTGCACGTGTCGTGGCCTGATTTGATGAGACGCGGCGTGAAGTTAGCCGGACGAAGCGTTTATGCCGCTGCAGCAGGCGACCGGGATGATCTCTCGGAGCATCTTTAGCGTCGTGCAGGGCTGATCCACCGGCACCTGTCCCCCCCCCACACGAAAATCTCTGTCAACACTCCATTAGATTCTCTCTCTAGACTCTTGGGCTACCACAGCATTGTCGAAAGATACTCGGCTAGAGAGAGAGAGAGAGAGAGAGAGAGAAGGCTACTAGCTTACGAAATGTCCTGCTCCCAGGATCCAGTAAAAGCCGAGATTCTTGTAAGATTTAAAGAAGCCCTTGGTTGACACGCCATCGCCGCAATAGATGGCGTTCCTCGTCACATTGTTGAATTTCTTTAGTCCTTCCCACCTGCATTGATGTGTGCGTGTGAGAGAGAGAGGCGTTGAAGAAAGCAAAGACAGCTAAACTGAAGGTAGAGAGAGAAGTAGGGTCTGCCAGTCCGATATCTGGCATCCGGGTGCTGGATAATAGTGGATGACGGATGAAGGATGACGTTGGATATCATCCAGACATCGGTGTGAGTATTAGATATTTGATATTCACGTCTCATATCCTCATCGGATGAAAGCTTCCGATATCATAGTTGTAGTATGGAATGCACAGAGAGAGAGAGAGAGAGAGAGAGAGAGAGAGAGAGAGAGTTAAGACTGTGCAATGTAGAGGGCAAGAGTTAGCGATAAGAAAGTAGAGAGAGAAAGGTTGAGGTAGAGAAAGGAAGGTAAGAGAGGGAGAGTTAAGAACGAGTGTAGAGAGAGAGAGAGAGAGAGTTAGGGTTTGGGAAGATAAAGACTTGGCGCTAGGGTCGTTATACAGAGTGAGACATTTGGAGGTGGATGGAGTGAGAGGGATAGAGAGAATCTGATTGGGAAGATGGAGACAGCGAGAGAGGGAGAGAGGATGACTTGAGCTTCTGAAGCCAAGCTTCGGTGCCTTTGGTGGCGCATATGACGTCCAACTGCAAAATAATAAGATACTCAATATTCCAGCCATACTTGCCAGGCTGGCCATGAGACGTTGACCGCAGATGGGCCTACCTGTCCGCTATAGATGGTGACGTTGACTCCTCTCGACAGCAGCTCGTCCACCTGGTCCGCATTTCAGTATCAACGCTCCTCTGCGTCATTTATTGATAAAGCTGCTAAAATTTATTACCTCTTGGATTCTAGGCTTCATGAAATCCTTCGACAGAGCTTTGAACACCGCTTGCGCCTGCCCTCCCCATCTGATCATCATCATTATCATCATCGTTATGATCATAGAGTTCCTAATCGCGATCGTCATCGTCATGAAATGGGACGATTGATACATACTCGACGTTTTTAGGGATGATCTTGAGCTTGTCTCGGATTGGGCCGTCCATGAGGGTGTTCAAGGAGTCGCCGGAGTTACCGGCCGTCTTGGTGGCGAGGTAGGAAGAGTACTGTTTAACGGTAACGGAGAGCGCCAGCTCAGCAGCCGTTTCGGAGACGGGGTCATCGTCAGAGTCTAGGAGGAAATTGTAGAAGTCCTACGCTCGCAAAGATGCTCAGTGTTAGTCTGAGAGAAAGAGGAAGATGAGAGAGGGGGAAAAAGATTTAGGGAAGGAAAGAAAGGAAAAAACAGAGATAGAGCGAAAAAGGTGAAAGAAAGAAGAGAAAGAGGTAAACACTAAACATGGAGTAAAGAAGAGAGAAAGAGAACGATATGATAGATACGCGAAAGAGGAGAGAGAGAGAGAGGTGGACGTCTGACGTTGAAGAAAGAAGAGAGAAACTGAGGAGAGAGAGAGAGAAGTATATAACTAATATCAAAAATCAACAGTAGGAGTGAATTAGAGAAGAGATAGAGAGAGAAGAAGAATGAAATAGGAGAGAGAATAGATGAGATTAGAAGATACTGAGACAGAAATGGTGGGGGTAGGCAGTTCGGCGCGGTGTTGAGCGAGAGAGAGAGAGAGAGGGGGACAGAGAGGCCACCCATGGCTGATCACTAACCACAGAGTTGCTACCGGCAAGGATGACGTCCTCAAGCAGCCCCCAAGAATCCGTCGCCTTCCCAAACTGCCCTTCCCTGATCTGCTCCTTTATCTGCTCCGCCACTCTGCGCAGACCTCCGGATTTAGTATTTACCGCTATCTTGAGAGAGAAAGGATCAAAGAAACTCCAACAAAAATCTTAATCTGTAAATATCTTTCTCTCCGTGCCCCGGACCTGTTGACCTTCTCCAGCCCGCTGATATCCAATCTCGAGACATCTCTGAGCAGCGGCCCCCATGAGAACTGCACCAAGCCAACAAAAAAAATATGAATATGATATTCCCTCTCTATAAGCAGAGCTCTAGAGAGACAAACCACGAAATCTTCCGGAGATATCCAGCTATCGCCCAACGCCACGCCTACAGAAGAAAACATGAAGAGAAGTCTAGAGAGAGAATGGAAGCAGCTCACCTCCGAGCTGAAGCTTCAGTTGCCCGGAACTA
This sequence comes from Lemna minuta, assembly GCA_024174645.1. NCBI lineage: Eukaryota > Viridiplantae > Streptophyta > Magnoliopsida > Alismatales > Araceae > Lemna > Lemna minuta. Next base: position 4,150,109 of record CM044108.1, read on the forward strand.
ACGGCGTCAATGACGGAGAGAGCCAGAGTGACGGCGAATCTTCCTCCGTAGGATTCCGCTACAATGTACAGAGGACTCCGTTGAAGATTAGGGCTTCCATTGAAGAGTTCCTTCAAGAGAAAAGTCAAGTCTTGAGCTGCCTGCGCGTCCGTCCCCACCAACGAGCTCTCGTCTTCCACAAAGCTGTACCCCGTTCCTACTGGGTTGTCCTGAAGTTTCCTGGGATCAGCAAGATGATAGATTCTAGAGAGAGAAAAACAGAGTTGCAGTCGCCACTCACAACGAAGAGAAGATCCGCCAATTGCAGCCACGTGGAATTTCGCGGTTTAAGGTTCGTGTCGAGAGGCCCAATCTCTTCGAAGTTGCCGATTCCCACGCCCGAACCGCCCTTTTAGAGAGAGAAATATTACATGAGAATCAGTGTGAATGTGTCTCTAGAGAGAGAAAGTGACGGTGGAGAAGACTCACAGGGCCGCCTTGAAGCCAGAGAACTGTGGGCCAAGGAGTGGAGGACTCGCTTACTCTCTGCGGGCTTCTATAGAGCCACCAGAACATGTGAGCTCCTGAATAGATGAGAGAGAAAGTAGTGAGAGAAAGTAGCGAGAGAAAGTAGAGAAAAAATTCGAGGGACGGAATTTGCTTGCCCGGTCGGACGAGGACGTAGCCCCATTCTTCAGATCCGTTTGGCGTCCCGGCGGCGTCTGCAAATGGGAGAATGAGACCGTGGAGAAGAAGAGAGATGAGGAAGAGAGAGAGAAAGCTTCGATCGCCCATTGTGGACATACTGGTGTGAGACTGTGAGAGGGAGAGAAGGGGGAGAAGAAGAGCGTGATAAATTGATGACGCCGACCAAACCAGCTTACAGGACGCAGATAATAACTGCAAAATGTATAGTATTCCAAATGAAAGTGACGATGGTTGACAGGATCGAATTGCTAAATCTTCAGAGACGTAATTAGAGAGACGAGCTGTTAGGTTTGTGAATATGTGGATGTAGTGAGAGGCGCGGAAAGGGGATGGAAGATATTATCGGGGATGTCGCTTATGGGAAGAGATTTTAGAGAGAGAGAAAAAGAAGGGCGTGGTATGAGTGTTAGAGCTCATGGGTTAAAACGAGAAACAAAGAGCGAGTGCGTTAACTTTTGAGAGAGATAGAGAAGCGTGGGGCGTGTAGTTAGAGAGAGATTATATCATAGGAGGGCCGGGGGAGAGATTATATGCAGGGATAGATAGAAAACTAGAGAGGGGCGTGTAAGAGAGAGAGATAGATAGAGTGATAGAGAGATAGAGAGAGAGATACAGAGATGCAGAGATGCATAGAGAGAGAGGGAGTGTGTCAAACGTATGAGTCGCACGGCATCGGTTTCTCAGTAGAGAGAGAAAGAGATGCAAAACCGTAACGAGCGATGAGTACGTTGAAAAAATAGTAGATGACGTAGGGCTAGATGAAATGCCGATGCTGTGTCGTTGTCAAAATCTATTGGTCTCACTCCTCATTCCCTACTTGCCTACGATGACGACCGCTTTGACCAATCCCTGGTCCTGTTCAACTCAGTAAAGACAACGAATCCGGCCTATCTCTTTACTGGGCCGCATTCGATAAGCCCACTAAACTCCGGATTCATCATGAAAGATACGCCACGGCATGTTGGTCCACTGGGCCCAACATGAGCGGTTGAGGTGGCACCATCAAGAGTATATATCATTATTCTTAATGATCTGTCCTCCCCGCAAAAGGCAAGCTGGAAGTACGTTTCTAATTTACAATCATTATTAGCACACGATGCAAAGAGGGTGATTATTGGGCCGATGTGGACAGTTGGCCGAACCCTACGCGGCCCTAGGACAGCCTGGCGTCCAGGCCCACAACCCTAATAATTCGGCCCTCTTTTATTTACCCAATTTCTACACTCGCAGAAATATCCCCCCCGGACATTAGCAGTATTGTTTTAGGAATAATGTTTCCGGTATATTTTTTAAATAATCGACGCGTGGCGGGCCAACAGGGAGCTCAGCTCATCCAGCTGGCCAGTCAAATTCAATGATTTAAAAAATAATTTTGAGAGAGAAGATGTTCGCCACCACGTGGCAGAATGCTAGGCGGGCCGCCAGATGTGCCACCGAGATGGGCCCACATTCCACTAGGCCCAATTAGAGCAAAGCTTTCCCGAAATGGGGTCGCTTTCGTGGGTTGAAATGCGAGCTTGTAACCGCCGCATTAAACAAATCGGAAATCGCCCGAGCAGCCGTCATGTGGTGGTTTGGCGGCCCACCGGGCCCACCTGGGGGCCCACTTTGAAAGCAACTCGGCCCAGTCGCGACTGGCTCTGCTTTCCTTTCGTTAGCTTTCGGTTTGTAATGTACTCAGGAAGCCAGCGGGGAGCGATGAGGAATGCCTTTCCGCCGCCGTGACTTGGCGGCAGGGGTAATGATGTGGCCGGTTCGCCGGCGGTTCAACGGCTCGTCAGCGGCGGTACCACCATCGCCGCCGTCAAGTAGAAAGGTGGCGCCGCCATTCCGCTTTATCCCTTCCAGCTGCACCCACACGAAGGCGTTGACTTGGAGCCGCCATTTGAGGAGATACAGAGAGAAAAAGAGACTTAGAGAGAGAAAGACGACCTTGCAGCCGAGAGAGCAGAAGCGGAAAGGGTCGAGGAGAGTGCGGCTGCAGATCTCGCATAGGTGGGCGGCGGATTTGGCGGCCCCGCCTAGGGCGGCGGAGGATGACGTGGCCTTTGGCTGAGGGCGCTCGTTGAGGAAGATGACGCGGGCGCTGTTAATGACGTAAGTTTGGAGGCCACTGACGTCGATGGCTTTTTGCACCTCCGAGACTCTCACCACGTCGTGGTACGATGATCGCCGTATCTGCGCCCGGCGGCGCCACCATTCGCGCGCACGTGAGAGAAGAAAAAAAAGAGAATGTAGGGAGAGAAAGAGAACGAGGGAACGAGATTGGGAAGAGAGAGAGAGAGATTAACGAGAGATAACTACAAATTAGAGAAATAGGATGACAAAGCAAGAGATGCAGGAGACATGACGAGAAATCAACGAGAGAGATATAATCAGGAACTAAGAAATCATCAAGAGAGGGAAAGAGATGATGACGATGATGATGAGAAATAAGCGACAGAGGAAGACGAAGAAATGAGAAGATATCTTGGGCGAGAGAGAGATATAATGGGCGAAAAAGAAGGTAGTTCGAGAGACGGAGAAACGAGAGGATATCAAGAGAGACAGAGAGAAATGGCGTGAGTGGGAAGGATAGAGCGAGAAAGAGAAGATTTACGCAGAGGGAGAGAAAAAGAGAGAGGATGAGAATTCTGCCCGACCAAGAAATGATAGAGAGGAAGATTAGGGAGCTTAGAGCGGGAAAGAGAAATAAAAGAGAAAGAGAGGAAGACAATGGTGATGATGATTCTGCGCGAGAAAGAAATGATAGAGGAGACGGTTAGAGGGCTTAGAGGGAGAAAGAGAAATAAGAGAGAAAGAGAGGAAGCCAGCAATGATGAGAATTCAGTTGGAGCAAGAAATGACGGAGGAGAAGTTTAGAACGAGAGAGAAATAAGAGGGAAAGAGAGGAGAACAGCGATGATGAAAATTCTGCGAGAGAAAGGGAGACAGAATTGGGAAGAGATCAAGAGAGGAATAGAGACTGAGAGAGAGAAATGACAGCGGGAGAGAGCGGAGAAAGGTAGAGCGACAAAGAGAGGAACACGGAATTCTGAAAAGATCATGGAAGAAAGAGAGAGAGAGAATTGAGAGAGAGTTAGAACGGGAGAGAGGTAGATATCAAGAGAGAAAGAGAGGCGGAGAGAAGAGAAAGGTAGAGAGAGAAAGATATAAAAACGGATGATGAAAAATCAGCGAGAGAAATGAGAGAGAATGCGAGAGAAGAGAGGGAGAGTCGAGAGAGAATGTCAGATATATGAGGGAGAGGGCTGACTTGGATTACGCGGTGGTCGGAATGAGAGGAGCTGCGACAGTAGAAGCAGAACGCGGCGCCGCCAGAAGAAGAACAATCAAGACAGAACATGTTGCACTCGCTCCTTGCCGCGTCAGCATGCACTTTGCACGACGCGAAGAATGTCGTCGTCAGCAGCGGCTCCAGCCACGGCGGCGCCGCCCCTCTCCTTGACATTATCGCCTCGCCTTGCCGGCGCCACGACTAGAGAGAGAATGAGAGCAGAGAGAGAAAGGGGGATTGCAGAGCTATAACTCTACAACTCAGCAATGGGCTCGGAGGTTGAGAAACGATGGAAGATATATAGAGAGAGAAAGTTCTTGAGTGTTAGCTTTATAATGCAGGAACGGAGAGAGAGAGGGAGAGAGAGAGAAACGGGGGAGAGAGCGATAGAGAGAATGGAGGAATAACTCTACAACGCAGCAATGGATTCGGAGGTTTAGAAAGATCATGACGTAGGTGCTTTCTCTCTCTAAGTGATGAAGCCTCAGCCGTAGGATCTAGAGAGAGAGAGTGGTCAGATGGGTCGGGTGGAGGTCTACCGCATGGCCGAATTTGACTTCGCCCCTGTTCTTAGTTCTTTGCGTTGGCAGGAATTTTTTTATTCGTTGTTCATTTTATTTTTTATTTTCTTTTATGCGTTGGGAAATGGGGCCCACCGATTAGGTGTCCATGGCTGCGACGCAAGAAAAAGGAGGGGTCAGTCCATCAAAGGCTCTATAGAATTGACATCCCACGTGCGGCAACCGCCAGACAATCGACCTCCCACGTGTCAGTAGCCGGCATTTCCACTCCCATCTGGACTGTCGTTGACCGTTGAACTGGTTGACGCATCAGATGGTCGAGGATAATTGACCCGGGCAATTATGGGCTCCCTCAAGTGAGTCCAATAAAGGGAAATAAAATAGCGAGAGCATACCTCAAATATATTAATCATATTCATACCTATAATATGCATGTATATTCATAGGAATTTAAATATTTATACAGATATATTCCATATTTATATGTAGCAAAATTAAAAATGCATATATCTCTCTATTCTGATTTATATGCAAGAAAATGATCTCTTTAAGTTTTTAGAGATCTCTTTAATTTTTCTAAAATAGTCATATATTTCTTGATTTTTATATTATATATGCTATCCAAAAATCTATACGCCAGTAGCGGTTCACTCTCTCACCTTGTCGATCCCGCCAGTAGCGGCTATTATTGCTACGATTGCCGGTAGCAATGATGTGACTCAGACACATCCTTGCATATCAAAACTCTACACTTTCTTGTCATCTCAGTCTCATTAGATATCTCCTCCCTTCACCGGTAGCTCTAATTCCATAGCTACGCTTGTTGTTACCTACTCCCTTTGAGCATATCTAAAACTCTGAAGTCCTTATGCCTTCTAAACTCTACGCTCTTGAAGCAAGCAAGTCAAGATTCACGTGTGAACTCGTCTCATCACTTTATTCTTCGTGGCCTATCCTTGGAACTTAACCCCTCTAATCTCCCTACGATGAACATCAAAGTTCAGCTCCTTACTCCCTTTGGTTAAGCTGCCATCTCTACAGTCCTTGAGCCTCATCACCACTCCTTGCTCACTCGAGTAAGTTTTTGACCTCAAAATTGCGAGATCATGTAGAAGATAGATACTCCCAATATTGTTAATCTAAAATTCAAATCCTTAACTCACTAGTAGTCAACTGTCTAGCTCGCAAAGAATCCTTCCCATACACTCACGAGTGAGTCCAAGTCGCAAAGATTTCTATAATAGTATGAGTGGATGATAATTAAATAGTGTCATAATATGTATGAGATGATGAGAATAGAAATGTGACGGATCGAATTGATGTTGTCGTTAATTGCACACCGATTCGTGTTAAAACAAAGTCGAAACTTACCAATTTAATGAAAATATCACGAATTGAGGGGTATAATGGTAAATATGGGTTGAATCCACAAGGAATTAGGGAAATTTCTGATGATCTCTTCGAATTTGATTAAATCGGACGATGAATCAATGATAGAAATTGGGGAAATGGTATTTTACGAAAGAGAACATCAAAACGATTCCACGGAATCAAAAATCATCAAATTTGACTTTGATTTCGCGGAGAAATTGAAGATCAAAGTGAGGGGTAATTTCTGAAAATCGGAAGAACGAAATCAACGAAAATCAAATGAAATTAACTTGATATTACTAATCTAAACTGAAATTAAACGGTAAGAGACGATAGATTTGGATAAAACACGATCACTAACCCTCGATTGCGATCGGATTAGTCCAATTAATCGCTGGAATCAAGGCTTTTCATAAAAAATCCGAAAATAGCGATCGTGGAGTTCAAGCGTCGATTTCTTCCTCGTCGATCATCCAAATCTTGATCTTAAGCACTTCATGGATGCGAAAAAGAGTCTAGAAGCGATTGGGATCAAGAGATTCAAGAGATTTGGTGTCTAAACAGTTAAATTTGATTGAATTGCTCTCGAATGCTTTACAAATGCGAAGAACATCTCAATTTATAGGACAATTTGGGCGTAACCGTCCGATTAAACTGATCAACGGCTCTGATGAAATGCTTGATCGCGAAATCGTTACTGTTAAATTGTGGCCGTTGGATCGCGATTGGACGCTCGAGATGAAGCCACGTCGCTGCGCATGATAAAACGCATTGAAACACATCCATTAGATCGCGATCGGACGCCTCATATGCGTTTTTCGCGATCTAATCTCGACTATTATAACTCTCGCGATCAATGGTCGAGATTAGACGCATCCGGTGTACCCGATTAAGCCACTTGTTCCCATCAATTTAAGTGAAGATCAATGGTCTTTAAATCTTCACGCGATGGGATGCTTCTCACGCTGCCACGTCGCCTCCTAGCCTCGATTGTCGATCGCGATGCGATCGGACGGCTCTGATCGCGCCACGTCACCTGCGCGTTATAAAATATTCAAAAAATTGATTTTAAATTAGAAAAATCGACTTTTAATTCCAGAAAATCCTTAGAAATTCATAAAAAATTCAGAAAAATTCTGGAAAAATCCCAAAAAATTAGAAAATCCATAACTTTCAAAATATAACTCCAAATTAATCGAAATTTCTTTTATTTGATTAGAAATTTAATTATCTATCATTCTAAAAAGTCAAAATTAATAAATAACAAGAGATTTAATTTATATTTAAAAAATACATTCATTTCTTTAAGATTTTAACTTTAGAAAATTAAATGAATGTTTATAAAAATGATTTCTCTCATTATTTAACTTTAAAAACCACTTATAATCTCAAATAAAGATGGTTTATAAAATTATTTATCTTTAATTCATCATAATTAACCCTAAATTAAAGTATTTTGAGATTATAATGAGTTTTTCATTGAATGATAGATAAATACTCATAAATATGATAACATGCATGGAAATGAAATCTTTTATACCTTAATATGTATTAATAATAATGTATTATCATGTCTAATTAGAATGTTATCAAAATGCAACATGTAATGACATGTTGGAAAATAAATTTCCCTTGCTCAACCTCATGTTAACTTGTGTCATTGGACCTTTGATTGAGTTTGACTTTTAATTTGGATTTACCATTGAATAAAGATATTTTTCTGTCCTAGTTGACTTGAATTTCCCTTGATTGGACCTACTCACATGCCCTTGAATGAGTAGGATTTGACTCACCCTTAAAAAAGTGTGAGTTGAGATGAACCTTGACATTGCATTGAGTTGAATTCACTTTTATCTTATCTTTGATCGATTGTTAGATTTGATTTGTTCTTCAATGAGATTATAGAATGATACTAACCACAAAAGAATAAATACTATCTTGTAGAAGACATGACAATAAAATAGATAAGTTTACTCTCCCTTCTCATGGTAGGTTTATTTGATGATTGAATTGATGCTGACTTCAACTTCATGAGTGGGCATATTCAGGCCTAATTTCATATTTTAAAATTCACTCTCTTGCGTATGGCCTCTTCTGAATATACAAGATCTAGAGGCTCTCTCTAATCTCTTGAACTCTATTCTCTCTTGAGTTTCAACATGGTATGAAAGCACTAAAGATATTCTAGTACTCAATTTTTTGTCCCTCTAATTTTCTTCTATCACTACATCAAGATCCTCCTTGAAGCCTCTCCAATGCCTCTCCAATCCTCATTGAGCACTATGGATTTTTTTGCCTTCAATTTTTGAACTTTTTTGTGTTAAAATAATCACTTTTTGATGGTCAATTTTTTATTCCTTGAAATTCTTATTCTTATATTTTATTGGTCTAGAAAAATACGTGCATCATCATCAAATTGAAATAAAAAACCTTGCATTCCTTGAAACTTTTTTTGGCAATATCTAATTTGTTTGCAGCAGCATAGCACAAATATAATACATAATGATCATCTTCATCAAAATCCTAAACTCCCTTTATATCAGCCAATCTAAATTTCCAATCATGGCTTCATTGGAATGAATGACACTGTAAGAATTTCATAAAAATGGTGTCAATAAAATTTAAAATTTTTCAAGGTACACTTACCAAATTATGCTTATCTAGTCAAAGCAGACCTGCGTGTCTAGTATAAATGAATCCTTCATTTATCTTCTAATAAAAAGTATGCTGCTACCCAATAATCAAAAGATTAGATCCAAAACTTTAGAAAATCTTGGTGGGCCTTTCAGCATCCCACTAAGATTGTTATGAGGAGTTTTTGTGGTGTTTTGGCCATAACTTGAACATCTTAAATCTGATTTAGGTGAAAATAATTTGCGAGATTTAGAAAAATTAGAGAAATATAATGGTGACTATTAGAAGGCAAGAAATATTTATAGAAAATATATTGGTGACTCTCAAATTCTTTGAGGAATCTATAATAGTGGATGTTATTATCCTTTGTAATGATAGGAAGCACTACCACATGTCTCAATGGCGTTTACTAAGGTTAAAGACCCAAGGAGTTTGGATATTAATGATGGTGAATCCTAGTTCATCAACCTCATTTGTTACTCTCAAAATGAACCAAAATTCATATTATCATTGGATGATATTGAAGTCCAATGCATCTTCTAAGCATTCCACTACTCATGTTTGCTTTGACTTCAAGTAACATCGCTTTTCTTGCCTCTCATCTTACTTCTCGGATCCTTGACTCAAGGATGTTTACCCATATATCAAGTGCACCTTGTTTTATCACATATCCCTGTCTCTTTTGACCCATCTTCTACCTATTCCAAATGGTCATACTTTCCATGCCATGAAAAATAACAAGTCCAATCCATTCGCATTTTAAAAAATTTTACATGCCTTTTACATTTTTAATTTTTTTTTGCCAAGCATACCTTATTTTTTTGAGTTCCTTTTTCCCTTCAATTGTGTCTTTCAAGATTTGAGGACATAAAAGATGATTGAACTTTGACATGAAATTGGGCAAGGACTCCATGAGCTTTTATGGACCCTTTGCAAACATGACTCATCTCATTAATGGGTAAATGATAACATGCAATCCATACATGTAATTATATGATTATTAATGCAAATTAAGACATAAAATATTCCATTCTTATGCATGTTATCATGTTTTAAGTGTACATCATTATAATATCAAAATGCACTATTTTAGGGATAATCATAAATAATTAAATATATATATTTAAGATTAGATTATTCTCACTTTATATTTGAGATTATAATTGGGTTTTAATGATTAATAATAAGAGAAAATATTTTTATAAACACTCATTTCTTTTTTCTAACTTTATTTTCTAAAAGAAATGAATGTATTTTGAAATAAAAATTTAATTCTCTTATCATTTATTAAATTTAAATTTTTAGAATGATAGATTATTTAATTTATGATAAAACAAGACAAAATTAGATTAATTTGGAGTTATATTTTTTAAGTTATAATTTTTTTAATTTTTAATGATTTTTTCTAATTTTTTATGAATTTATTTGGATATATTTTGAATTAAAAATAATAAAAAAATCAGATAAAATCACACGTTGACATGGCAGTTGACACGGGGGAAAAATTTAAATGTCGTCACATGGCGGCCTGTGCGTGCGCCACGTGGCACAAGTGTGTCTGTATTCGTGCGTCATGAGTGGGTTAAGCATCTAGTAATGGATTTTTGCTAATCCATTAAGATTGCTATCATTATATACACATGTTATCACATTTATTTTTATCATGTGGGACTATCTTTTTATTTATTTTTATGCAGGTGACGTGGTGCGACAGAAAGCGTTTGATTTGCGCATTGAATCAAATTCGTCGATCTTCACTTAAGTCGGGGGGTACGTGGCAACATATGAGTGGATGACGATCCGTTATATTAAATAGATCAATCCTGACTGTTCATTTGAGGAGTTATAATGACCAGTATTTGAAGAGCTGTCTGAGAATCTAATGTCGATTCACAATCGGACGAACGAGATCTCACGACACTTCTTCTTCATGCGCGACGTGGCAAATCTGAGTGCTCCATCTTCGATCAAACAGGCACAACTTAACGGTAATGCTTCGCATCCAATCGTTTTATCTGAGCTGTTGATTGAAGATGAAGAGCCAGATCTAATGGTCATGCCCAAATTTTGTCTATTTATATGCATGTTCTTCGACGAAAAATGTATTCTTGGATGTTTCGAGCGATCAAATTGTTCAGAAATCTTAATCTTAGAATTTATTAATTTCTTCATCTTTTAGACTCATTTCTGTGTCCAAGGAGTGCTTGAAATGAAGATTTCATTGAAAGAATAGAGAGAAATTGCCTCTTGAATGCTGAATTTCATATTCAAACTTGTGAAATGAAAAGCCCATGATCCAAGGATCAATGGGATCATTTCAAGCGCGACTTTGGGTTTAATTATGTGTTTTCCTCCTAATCTTTCATCATATATTATTATCTTTCAATTTAGAATCATATATTAGTTGAATTTTAGATAAATTAATCATATTTCTCTCTCCTCGCGATCAATTTTCTATCTAATTTTTTTACCCTAATTTCTACGCAAATCTTGATCCAAATCGAGTGATTTTTTATTCTGTTGATTTGTCTTGTTTCTTTTTAAATCTAGCAAAATACCTAATTTATCACCTCAATTCCTTGTATGATTTTGATTGAATTTAAAGAACACCTAAAAAATATCTGAATTCTTTGTGGATTCGACACTTATTTACCATTATACTCTTTAATTCGTGATTATAATCTTAAATTGATGAGTTTAGAAAAAAATTTAACACATCTACGTGTGTTTTTAACAACTGCACGATTACATCTCGACAGTAAACTAGATTCCTCCCTACTTTTGCATAAACTTATTGGACATAACGATATATCTAAACCTTTCTAGAAATTTCTTGAATTATTCTTTCTCTATTTGAGTGTGAGTCATGTGAACAAGGTAAACACTATTGTCCTACCTACTAACGCCCTATTTTTTGTTTCAAACCTCAAATAAGTTGTGATGTTTGGGGACCTGCTCATGCTAGCTCTATTATTATTTTTTGGTACTATATTGTCTTTATTGGTGACTATTCTTGTATCTTTATGTTTTGTCTTATTTATGACCTCATCAACATTGTGTCACATTTTCATTAATTTCTTCCATAAATATCACTCAATACTCCAATACACCAAGAATTTTTTGAAATTCCCTAATGAGATGGAGAATTTACTAAGAGGGGGTGGGGGTGAATTAGTTTCTTTTTAATCTTTATGTTATTCTAATTCCTTTTCAATTCGTTATCTCTATGTTGATTATCTTTATGTTGATTATCTCTCACCTTTCTTACGTCACTCGTAGGCTAGATTTTTTTATACTGGACAGGGTTCCAGACCCCCGCGCCAGTCCTAGGAGGAGATAGTCCCCCTAGAGTCTCTCCTCACCCTTTTTTAATCCCCTAGTAGTAACTACTAGCTCGCCGGGATTAACAGATCAAAAGTTCTACACGATCTTTCGATCTGACTCCCTCACACTCTCGGCTAGTGACCTAACTTCGTTGCCGTCCTCCAGTACCCGTCCACTCGTCCCGTCCCCCGGGCCGACTCCCAGAGCTCCGCGCGCCGCTCCCTACTCTCTTTCAGGTTGGCCTGCCCCTCTGTAGTCACCGAGTCTTGGGACCGATCCACCCACGCACCAAGTAAGTCGCTCGTCCTCGAGTTGACTATCTAGTCAACTCCCTAGAGTCGTCCTGACTCACTACGATTCCTAAGGAATCTCCCCCTTACCCTCATGGGTAACTACGACTCACCAAGAGTCCACCTAAAGAGTGATGGTATGTGTAATTATCTTATTACTTTAATTAAACTTTTAAAATAGAAAGCTGTAAAGAAAATATTTAAACAAACTAAACTAATTAGAACAAACTATAACAAATGATGTAACAAGAGAAATATTTTAAAACTTATTAAAAATAAAAACAAATTAATATAACCCCCTGATTTACTGATTTGACTTTGACTTTGACTTTGACAGCTGATGTCGACTTTGATGCTCTATGGTTGACTTTGACTTTTTGTGGTTGACTTTGACTTTCTGTGGTTGACTTTGACTATTTTTGTTGACTTGGACTACTGCTGTTGACTTTGACTGCTTCTTGTGGACTTTGACTTTCTGATCACTTTGACTGCTATTGACTTTGACCTGAAATGTAACACTGATACACGCACAATAATAACAATGCCTATTTCAAGATTAACACTGCTTATTCCTACCTAAGTACGAGCATGTATGTCTTTAAATAAAAGCGAGAATAAGGAAGCTTTTACCTGATATTTTACCTTGACGATACTCGCCTTAATTCTCTTTCTAATTCAAACAAAATCTACTCAATTGAGTAATGAACCAGAAAACAAAGATTATCAGGATAGTAATAAAGATCAAACTAGATTAATATACCCTTAACAGGATGGAAATGAGACTAATAAATCAACCTGAAATATCAGAAAATTAAATAAAAATTCGACAAAGTTCTGTCTGAATTTTCTTCTAATCCACAGATTTACCTGATCAATAGGACCGACGAAATAGACCTGATACGTCAGTAAAACAGAAGTATACAATGGACAGAACAGATTTAATAGGCAACTGAAACAGAAATTAACAACTATGTTAACAGATTGATCTTAAATCAAATAAAAAAAAACTGTGTAATTTAGAAATCGAAGAAGAAATAGACAGCAGGTGTAGTGATCAAATTTATCACGCAAAGAGAATTAAATAGAAGGTCGATTTAATTAATTTAATCATGAAACACAGACAACAAATCAAAAATCAACCGTGATTAATTTAATCGCAAAATACAGAAAAAATCTAAATCAGAAAAACAACAACTAAATAAATCAGACAGAAAAATAAAAAAAATGGAAAACGAATAACCTAAAAAAATGAAAGTCGATAAAAAAAAACAAAAAACGGAATTAGAAATCAAAAACGAAAATAAAAACGAAATAAGAAAACTTGTAGAACGAAAGACAGAAAATACCGAAAACGGGAATAGAAATCAAAAACGAAAATAACAAGGAAAATAGAAATTAAAAAGAAATTTCAGAAACAGAAAATGAAAACCGAAAAATCACAGAACGATAATAAAAAATCTAAACGAAATCAGAAAACCAAATCAAAGACGAAATTAAAAAAAAACTAGATTTTAGAAAGAAGCGTCGTTGAAGAGCAAGCTTTCGCTGAGGATGACGATTCAAAATCGTCTTCGTTTTTCTTCTTTGCTGGAGCACACGATCGCTGAAGCACAAACCCTAGCTTTTGAATTTTTTGTTTCCCGAGAGAGAGAGAGAGAGAGAGAGAGTTTTTTTGTTTTGCAGCTTTTTATCGGGTTTTCTGGACATATATGCAATTTTAAAGTACCTGAAAATACAAAAACATGAAAAGGTTAGTATAACGGTAATAATCATTCAGAAATGACACTATACATATACATATATATATATATATATATAAGAAGACATATGATTAAAAATGAAGGAAAAGAAAATAATAGTATGACTAAGCAAATAAATAAGAGTACTATGAATTTGTAAGAATAATTCATAGTCCTACAAAGATTTAAATTCTGTCTTCAAAAGATCTTAATTAAATGTTTTAATAGTAGATTATAGAGTAGGTAATCTCGTTCTAATTCGTAGCGATGTCTGCATTCCGAGACCGACGAGGGTCAATCTATCAGTCCATCAGTACCTGCACTAACACAAACATACCTTTCTCAAATCATTTTGACAAACAGCTATTAATCAAAGTTTAAACACTACTCAAGATAATATTTCATAAACATTAAAAGCACACATAAGTAAAGCATCAAACTTAGGTTAAACTAACATTTTTTGTATGGATAATGCCCTTCAGTTTTTCTGAATTCCACCAACATATTGTGCCTCTCCTAGAATTATCCATCAAAATTTATTACTTCCATACATTCCAAAAATATGGAGTAATCAAATGTAGGCACCAAGTTTTTCTTGACATGACTTGCAATCTCTAGGTGAAAATGGGGATAGCCCATTATCTTTGGTTTGATACTATCCTCACAACCAAATCTCCTTGACTAACTTCATTCTTCCCCATAGATGTTAAAGTTTCCGTTTATCATTTCCACTTGATCGTTAATACTTTTCTTATACCACCTTTAATTTTTATATATGTTGACTTCATCCAAGACAACTCACCTAATTTTCACAAACTACAATCACAAACCCACATAGGTGTGTTTGTGTGCCACTCTCATACAAAAGGGCCATTTGATATAATTTCTAGAAAACCATTAAAGGGTATAGCCATGTGATGAAACAAATTTGTGCGGTTGTTGAATATTCACAATGTCATGTCAAAACAAAGTCCAAACTTACCAATTTAAAGATTAATTCACGAATCGAAGGGTATAATGGTAAATAAGGGTCAAATCCACTGGAGAATTAGGGAAATTTGAGAGATATCTTTGAAAATTCGATCAAATCAGAAAACGAATTGAGTTTAGAAATTAGGCAATTTATAATATTAAGAAAGATAACTCAATTTCAAATCCACGGAATCAAAAATCAAGTGATTTGGATTATAATTCGCGGAGTAATCAAAGTTTGAAGTTGAGATGAAAAATTTGATCGTGAAATTGATTTAAAACTGAAATTAAATTGAAATTAAACTTAATCTACGATTCAAAATGTTATCTAATGCTAAATGATGAAAGATTAAGATGAAAACACACAATCTAACCCAAAGTCGTGCTCGAAATGACCCAATTAATTGCCGGATTCAGGGCTTTTCATTCCGCGATTTCGAAGACAAAAATTGGCGTTCAAGATGTGATTTCTCCTTATTCCTTCGATCAAAATCTGATTTCAAACACTCCTCGGACACGGAAACGTGTCAAGAAGAAAAAGAAATCAAAAGACTCTCATACTGTGGTGTCTAGAAAGTTTAATTTTTCTCGAAAATCCAAGGGTGATCTTTCCGTCGCGAAGAACAGTTTAATTTATAGAGGATTTGGGCGTAACCATCGGATACGACTGTTCATTGCGATCAACGGTCCAGATCACGCGTCAATTGACGAAATCGATGCGATTAAGTCACGTCCATCCCATCGCCGCTGAAGCGTCAGGATGCGTCCACGTCGCGCTTGTGAATAGATGCGTCGTTTCGATCCATCCGTTGGATCTTCATCGAGTGGTCGCGATCTATCGGAAGGTCCACCAATCGCGATTAATCGTGACCATTATACCTTGATGGACGACTGCGATTAATCTCCATTTAATCGAATCGGTGTCTTCTATGATGTTGCCACGTACCCCTTGAGTAAGTGACATCCGATGCATGTGATTAAATCACTCGATCGGATGTCTCATGCGTCGCCACGTCACCTGAATTAAAACATAAAGAAGAATAGTCTGACACTGAATAATTTAAAGGATTATATTGGGTTTATAATATCCACGGATTTAAGCGGTAAGCTTAAATCCAATTACGGTGCTCCTAACCCATTTATAATTCCGCGCACGTGTCACGCACACACGTACACACACACACACATGTCCACGTGTCACACGGACACATATGCGCGCGTCGCCACGTGGTAGCGCTCTGCCACATCAGCTCGCGGTAATATAAACCCATTTATTATTATTTTTAATCATTTTAAAATAAAAAATACAGTTAAATAAATTTAGAAAAATTCTAGAAAAATCTTAAAAATTAGAAAAAACATAACTTTCAAAATAAAACTCCAAATTAATTCAAATTTGTTTTGTTGGATCAGAAATTGAATAATCTATCATTATAAAAAGTCAAAATATTAAAGTAACAAGAGAATGAATTTTAATTAAATAAATATATTCATGTATCTTTTAAAATAACTTTAGAAAAATACATGAATATAAAATAAAGATCTTTGCTCTCATACTTTAATCATTAAAACATAGTTATGATCTCAAATATAATTAGGATTAAAATCATAATATTTAATTATGCATAATTATCTATAAAATGATGTATTTTGTAGATCATAACATGAATGTATGTAAAATGATAGAAAGATACTTAAAATATGATAACATGCATATAATTGGAACATTTAATGCCTTTGTTTGCATTAATAACGATGTAAATTCATGTATAAAATGCATGTCATCACCATGACAAGCCAGATATGGCATCTATAATTTCTCAAACTCGCCTCAGCATAGGATAAGGTTTGAATTCATAGAGGACATAGGTTTTGAAAGAGAAATATTTGAAAGTATATAGATGAGAAGAGAAGAGTATGCTAGATGAGAAGTTTGTGGGAAAAATATTATATAAAATATCACTAATATATGAATAATAGGCTTTATCTTATAATAAATACTTAATAATATATACGAGGATTCAAATTATATAGGGATTGTATTATGATAGATTGTCTAAACTTCTCAAAATATATTAATGTAATCCTAATCTTCATTGATTGAATTTGAGTAGTATCGAGAAATGAGATTCACAATTCCAATGATTGGCTTTTTTTTCCTCATAGTCAAGTTGTTCTTTGAATCTTCTAGACCACTAACACTCAATTTAAAAGCAAACACCCATAAAGCAATAATGGATCCCTTTATTGTTGTTTCTCTCAGATCGTTGATCCTACGGCAAAGGAGAAACATAACTACAATCATAAAGATGGAATGAAGGATATAATTGTAAGGAAGCTTCCTTATCTTAGACCTACTAACTCCTCCTTTTACTTGAGATTAAAATCCTTATTTTTAGTTGAGTAGTTAGTATTATATATAAAAAAATCTCTAAGCTCTCTTAGCCACCTCGTCCCTCTTCTCCCTTCCTCCTCTAGTTTTTAGATGTACTGCTTTTGTTCAAGATCACTCTTCTTCATTCTCTAAACTCGCCCATCATGCTCTCAAAAGGCATGTTTGTTGGCTACTCTAAGACACATTAGGGCTACGGGATGTACTTTCCTAACACTCACTGTTATGTGACTTCTGCTGATGTCTCCTTCCATGAGGACTCTTCTGTCTTCTCTTCTCCCTCGCTTTTTCTAACTCCCGACGTTGCATCTCCTACACCTGGCTTCCCTCCTAGATGGTCATTGCCGGTCTTTGTCCTTTGGTTTCCTCTCCTCCACTCTCTCTCCTCTCCTCCTCCTATTTCCTTGGTTCAGCCCGTCTCCTTTGCTTTGGATACAGATCTCCTATCCCCCCACTCCACTACCACCTCGTCATCCCTAGCCACCGTTCCCCAAGCTCCTTTAGATGATCTTTGACGAAATGAATCGATGTGGTCATTAATTGCACACCGATTCATGTCAAAAATAAAGCCAAACTCATCAATTTTATGAAATTAATATGAATTGAGGGGATATAGTGATGAATAAGGGTTGAATTTATGGAGAAATAAGGGATTTTCGAGAGATCTTTTAAAATTTGATCAAATCTGACGATGAATTGAGGTGAAAAATTAGGGAGAATGATAGATTTGGAAAGATAGCTCAAAGACGAATCCACAGAATAAAAAATCACTCAATTTGGATCAAGATTCGCGGAGAAATCAAAGAGTGAATTAGAGAGAAATTTTTGAACTCAAATTGAGAGAAATCTGAAATTAAAAAACTAAATTAACTAAATTAACGATCCTAAATTACAAATAAATGATACATGACAGAAAGATTAGGAGGAAAACATGTAATCTAACTCGAGATATCGATCGAAATGATTCAATTAATCGCCTAATTCAAAGGCTTTTCATTTTGGGATCTCGAAAAACGATCTTCGGTGCACAAGAGGCGAATTCTCCTTATTCGATCGATAAAATCTTACTTTCAACCACTTTGTGGACGCGGAAAATGAGTCTAGAAGCAATTGAAAGCAAGAGATTCAAGGATGGTGGTGTTTAGATATTTTAATTGATCGAAATCATCTAAGAATGCATTACAATGTCGAAGAACATCTCAATTTATAGCTAATTTTGGGCGTAACCATCTGATGAAATGCTTGATCTTTCGATCAACGGCCCTGATGAAACGAAGCAATGCAAATCGTTACAATTAAATCGTTGCCATTAGATTAGAGATGGACGCTCGAGATTTCGCCACGTCGTGCGCTTTAGAAGTAACGCGCGAAACGCCATCCTTGTGATCTTTGATCTAACACTTCAAATGTGTTTTTCGTCGGTTTTAATCTCAATTGTTATAACTCTCTTGATGAACGGCTGAGATTATATCGTATTTAAAACGATTCGTTGACGAGTAATATTGCGCCACGTACCCCACACCTTTAAGTGACGATCGATGATTGCGATTTAATCACTCGATCGAACGCTCCACGTTTGCGTCACGTCATCTCCCGCTCTTGGTCGTCGATCGCGATTGATCGGACATTCTAGATTGCGCCACGTCACCTTCTCACTTATAATAATATGAAAAATCAATTTTTAATTAAAAAAATTGATTTTTAATTCTGAAAAATCGTGAAAAATTCATTAAAAATTCAGAAAAATTCAAATTTTTTTTTATAGAAAAATCCTTAAAAATTAGAAAATTCATAACTTTCAAAATATAACTTCAAATTAATTCAAATTTCTTTCATTATATCAGAAATTCAATTATCTATCATTCTAAAAAGTCAAAATATTTAAATAACAAGAGAATAAATTATTACTTCAAAAATACACTCATTTCTTATTGAAAAACAAAACTTTGAAAAATAAATGAGTGTATATAAATATTTTCTCTTATTATTTAACATTAAAACCTAATTATAATCTCAAATTTAAATGAGAATAAAATTTATTCTAAAATATATTCTTAATTATGAATAATTATCCTTAAAATAGTACATTTTGAGATGATAACTTAAAATTGCATGAAATGATAGAAATGCACTCAAAGTATGATGACATGCATAAAAATGAAATGTTTTATGCCTTAATTTGCATTAATAATCAAATTTTTGCATGTTAAGATTACATGTTATCAATCTTCACCTTCCATCGCCCTTCATAAGTGTACACATGCTTGTACTCACCATCCCATTTCTCACTTTATTTCCAATAATCATCTTTCTCAATCCTTTCGCGCCTTTGCCCTTTTGGTAGCCTTCGATTTGATTCCACGATCGCATGTTGAGACGGTATATATACCTGAATGGAAAGCAATAATGGACTATGAGGTGGAGGCCTTGGTTTCTCGAGGGACTTGGACCTCGATTACCCGTCCGGTACATGCCAACATTGTCACGTGTAAATGGGTCATCGCTGTCAAAGTATCATCTTGATGGTACCATTGCACGTCACAAGGCTCGTCTAGCTGCTCGTAGATTTACTCAGACGTATGACATTGACTATATTGAGTCGTTCTCCCCAATTGTTCATCTCAACTCTATCTGCGTGCTCCTCTCTCTTGTTGTTAATCAGGCTTGGTTTCTCTACCAATTCGATATTTCGAATGCCTTTCTTTATGGTGATCTCGAGAAGCAAGTCTTTATGAAACAACCTCTTGGGTTCGTTGCTCAAGGAGAGTCATCCAAGGTGAGTTACTTGTGACGAGCTATTTACGAAGTCAAACAAAGTCCACATGCTTGGTTTGCCAAGTTTACTGGCTTTCTCTCCGCCCTTGGCTTTACATCATGAGCGGTCAATCCCACCGTACTCTCTAAGAAGACTAAGGGTGATCTTGTCATTCTTGCAGTCTACATTGATGACATTATTCTAATTAGGAGTGATAATATTAGTATTCTTTTTACTAAGACTTATTTACAGCAGCACCTCAACATTCGTGACTTAGAAAGTCCTAGATACTTTCTTGGGATTGAGTTTGTTCATCAAGATGGGAAGCTCACTTTGACCTAGCAAAAGTATGCCCATGACATGCTTCAGGAGATGGGACTTCTTGGGTATAAGCCATAGACCTCACTCATGGAAGTTGCCCACAATTTTAGGATACTTCAAATCTACTCTTTGAGGATGCTAATCGCTCTGGGAGATTGTTGGGCAAGTTGATATATCTCATCATCACTCGCCCCAACATCGTATACGTGGTTAGTGTTTTGAGTCAGTTCTTGCATGAACCTTGACGAGTTCACTAGAAGGGAGCTCTACAAGTTCTAGCATACATCAAGAGAGCCCCAGGGAGAGGGTTCATCTATCGACGATACGATCATCTCTGTATCGAAGCCTACTCTAAAGCCGGGCATGTAGGCTATTACACTTACATTGGAGTTAACCTCGTCACCTGGCGATCTCGGAAATAGAAGGTGGTATCATGCTCTAGTGAGGAGTCTGAGTATCAAGCTATAACTGAAATTGTGTGAGAGATGGTATGACTTTGATCATTAATCAAAGATCTTGACATTTCATCTCATTTTCTAATACACCCATATATTGTGATAATTAAGCCGCTAACTTCATCGCCGACAATTTCACTTTTCATGAGCATACAAAGCACAATGAGATTGATTGTCATTACATACGAGACAAGGTTATGTCCAGAGTCATCTCAACTCCTCACGTGGCATCATCTCCTCATCTTGCGAACGTCTTTACGAAGAATCAAGCTAGGATCTCATATGATGTCATGTGTACCAAACTGGGCATGTTTGATTTATATGCTCCATCTTGAGGGAGAGAGTACGATGGTGGTATTGGGTTCTCGACCCATTTAAGGCCTCTGATCTTCACCTCTTATATAAGGACCTTTGTAATCTCCTTTCTATATACAATTCTAGGGTTTCTTACTCTCATTGTCAACACCTTTTTTATGCCATTTCTTAGGCTAAGTGATGTTAAACTTCATTTGAACTAAATCTTCTATTTGATCTTGCCCCTAAATAAGCTTTAACATTAAAACATATAAATCTTGAGCCTAAGCCTTTCCTTTTCTTTCTTCTAGCTTGATGCTAAGAGAAAGCCAAAAAAAAAAGTGAAGGGGAGAGAGGATATCACTTTTTTAGAGGATCTTAGGTTTTTGAGAGAATAAACGGTGGAAATCTCTCCCCTTGATGCCTCCTTAACTACCTCCTAAATGGAGGTAGTGATGCCCTTGAAGAGGATAAGATTAATGCCTTCAAGGGGGACATTCTTCTAGTGAATAGGACATTCCCACTTCCTAAGGAAGTGGGGCTAACCCCCTTAAAAGGAGTTAGGTATCACTTTCAAATGTGACACCCTTCTCCCTTCAACAATTGAGGTAAGTGATACCCAATTAAGGTGGTGTCGTCCTCCTTTAAATTGGATCAAGTCCTATTTAAAAGGGGTCCCTGAAAGAAGGGGCCTAACCTCCTATTAAATGAGATTACATCCTATTTAAAAGGAGATAAAGAGGGGTTAGTCAAACTTTCCTGAAAATATGAAAGTTGATCCCAATTTGACTTCCTAAAATGTGGATCATCTTAAAAAATAAGATGATCTTTATTTTGACTTCTAGACCTTGCTTGACTATGTTTGATCCTTCATGAGATTCCTTTAACCTCCTTGGATCACCTTCGACTTCTTAGAAATAGGGTTAACTTGGGAGCCTTAAAAAGGCAGTTCACTTTTCTTCTCAATATAATCTACCTCCATGTTCTTCATTATATGTACCTATGTCCTTGCATCGACAGAAACTCATCAAAATGTCAAAATTCAACCAAGGTTAGTCTCATAATATAGACAATGATGTGTTCATGTTTATAGCATATTTGACCATAAATGAATAAATATTATCATTATTAAAATCTTAATTAGCACATAAACATGATATATAATGCATGGATGCATCAATCATTTTAAAGTCATCACTCTAAGAAAGACTGTTCAAAAGTCTGTCGGGTCCTTTGGCAGCCTTACCTCTCTCTCTCTCTCTCTAGGGATAAGTTGATTTTTCTCATAGTGAAATATTGTATAACTATGGATAAGTGTTATTCATCAAAACGATAAGAAACTGTCACTTAAATCTTATTTTGGACCAATGAGATAGTTACAGATTTCACAAGAAGTGACCTGACAACACTGATTGATGGATATGGATCTAAAAAGTTCTATAAAATACCAGTTTCAGTAGGAAATCACACTATTCAATCACACAATTTCCATCTTTCTGATAGATGACATGGGATTAAGAATAACAAAATTCCTTTTGTTTTTACTGCACAAATTTGCAGACTAAATGCACCTCCGATCTCTGGGAAGAACAGGAGGATAACTCTCATGCCAATAGGAAGGACTCGGAGCTACTGGCCAAGGAGCATGGACAGGACGGGCTGAAAGGTATTGGCCTGAGGGACCCACCAGCACACGTGGGCAGCTCTGATAGGCAGTATGGTGAGAACTCATGGGAGGAACAGAAAAGTCAGGATTAGAAACAGTGGCTTCACTGTTGGGCCGGTTGTGCCCTCTTAATGGTTCCGCATAACGCATCTTCTTACGAAGTGGGCTACTGACTTGGTCAAAGGTAGAATCTATGCCAGTCAAGCTCCTTTTTTGGTGGCCCAACTCATTGAAACCTCCACCAGGATACCTGATATGGAGAGAAACAGGCCCAAAAAGGAGAAGTTCTAGATCCGGTCCGTTGATGTAACCATTCTTGAATCTTTTCAACTGATCAAGAGATCTGTCTATGTGGTCATATATCAGAACAAATTCAGATTTGCCTACTGCCCGTGCACAATTTTGAGATCTGTCCAAGAAATCTTCTACCTGGGAAAATGATAAAAATAATAGGATCTAAAAAAGATACTCGAGAATTGAAAATGGCAGAAATGTGAAACCAACACACATCAATACTGCCGTTGATTAGTTGTTTAGATATCCAAGATCCCTCGAATGTGCTGGCACACAAGCCAAGTTCCCATAAGCTTCTCACAGATGACATCTGCAAGTAACAGGAAAAATTAGTGATTAAAATTTCTCAGATTTTTTTTTTGAAAAGATGCATTTTCTATTTTGGGCTGGAATATAAATGACTAAAAAGTGGATTTATCATTACATCATGTTACCTTGATCAAGAACGAGATAAAGAGCTCAGATAGGGATTCTCTATTCACTCTCCCATACTGTTTGAAGTTGTTGACTACTGTCCGAACTCTTTCAAGTTCTTGACCATCTGTCAGCGACAGAGAAATTTCAATTAACAGCATTTTCAAAAAGGTACAAGTTGATATTGATTAAAAAAAAACTCATTGAGAAGATTACCTCTTAAAAGTGCCGAAAATGGTGGTAATATAGGGGGATCTCGAGTCTGAAAGAAAAAAGGATATAAAAATACCAATTTAGATATCTTAGTAAATAGATAAATAATAATTTAATGGGGGGCACCGTTTTTGGGTGACCCTCTTTTTCTTTTAAAAAAAAAAATCAATAATAATTTAACAGATTAGATCAGACTTCAAAATTTAAGGAGTGTGCATCTAAATGAAAGATTCATCAAAATTGTCTTTGAATAAACTTTCTTGATCATGGCCGCTCTCAACATCCATTTGATTATGTTGTCTCACATTGGTTTAGCATAAAAAATTGTGGGCCCATATCAATTTTGGCCTGCCTCCGTTGGTTACCTGATACTGGGATTGTGGGCCTATGAACAACTCCTTTGGTTACTCTCTCTGTTCAAAACTAAGGAGGATGTGGTTTTTGCTATTTGTGTTTCAAAACTGAAGTCATACTTCTTTATGTAAATGCATGCTTGTCTCTCACCTGAAAATGCAATGTAACAAGCAATGTGATGGAGAGGGAACTAAGTGTGCGATCCTTAGGGCTGTTAATCATTTGAGCCTTTGCCCAGACCTTTACCTGTGAACACAGAATTACAAATTGGTCTTAACTGCCGATATATAAGCCATCACGGGTCTGATAATGACGAAAGAAATGTTGAATCAGGACATATAGATACCAGAAAGCACAAGATCTGTAACCGATGGTCAACCTGACACATGAATTTGACCATCAAGGATCTTGAGATGCCATCTTTATTTTCAATGGAAATATCACATTCTACACCAGTACCACAGTCAACAAGCTTCAGAACAGGAACCCTAGCTTTCAAGACAGGTAACACACCAATAACGTCACCTTTCCCTAGCACATTATTGAAAAAAACCAATTCAATGATATGAGTATATGGCAATGTCTAAAAAAAAGAGAGTAAAATGGTGATCACTTTCTTTCAAGCAAACATGAATCCTCCATTTGAGAGAGAGAGGAGCTAGCAGCCGGCTAAGAGAAAAGGGGGTGACTAGAGGAGGCTATGGCTACTTCCCTGCCCCTCTTTTCTGCTACATAACTACCATCACCCCTAACTGAGTGGCCCTGCTCGGATGCCTAGTGGGGTACCTTATCAGTTACCCAGGACAGTGAAAGAGCAGCAGCATAAATGTCAATGCCGTCAAGAGATCAGCATTACGCAAAGAACATAAAATTATTATTTTTCTCAAAATCAATAAGTATGGAGAACTTTATGTTTTAAGCAACCTGTTAATCTCGGCCCAGGAAACCTAGACATCCAGAGTCATCGTCAGACAGAAGCAAATACAATTTAATTGCAATCACAATTTAACCCTCATGAGTGGGTTGTTTCAGACCTGCTATACAGATCTCACAAGGATATAATTACAATGTAACAAATTAGTAAGAATAATACGTAAAGTATACATAGTATGGCGGGGAATGTTTAATACATTGCATTTTAACAACAGGGAAACAGTACATAAATTAATTTTTTTGATAGATATAACTCAAATACATGAATAAAAAATATTGAAATGAACTATTAGAGAAAGGAAAGGGGAGTTACATTCTTGCGCATAAAATATCTGGGCAAGCTTTCTAAGAATGGAAACCTTCTTTTTCCGAGGAAATGAAGAGGTTTCATCGGCATTGAAATTCACAGACAGATCCAAGTCACTTTTAGGGGTAAAAATATCCATTACAAATGAACCCAAGGCTTCCACTTTAGGAAATCCACTGTGATAACCTGTATGCACATTAATGGTGTCAGTGACAGCTTGGAAAAGGTAATAAGAAAATTTAAGCGCTTCAAGAAAATATATGATATGTAGAGTACGTCTAATTAAGATAAGACATGGTATTGGCATATATATATGAAGGAAAGAGACATAGCTGAGACAAGGTCTAACCAACAACTGAAGGATGGCTTTGGCAAATTCCATTACCCTTTTATAGCATAAATAAGGAGTCATATTCCAAGAAGGAAGGGAAATAACGTTGTGTAGCAGATTATGGAGTTCTCTCTAGATCAGACATCTTGATCCTATTATTTCTCTCTCTCTCTCTCTCTCTCTCTCTCTGTAAGAGTATATTCATTCTGGATGTATATACTCTTAAAGTTCTTGATATGAGTTTTCTCACAAGTAAATCGATCAAAACCATCAGAATTTTGTTTCCAGCCACCTGTGACTATATGTTAGAGACTCAATAAGAACTAGTTTTTTATCGAAGGAAAATGGGCAGATATCAAAAAATGTGGAAGGTAAATAACGAATAAAAGAATACCTAAAAATTTGAGGTGATTTATGGTATTTTTTTCACTTATAATGACATTGTATGCTTTTTTTCAACTGGTGGACAATCAGTCAATGGAACCGAATACAGTTTTCTTCATAAATTTCTTGCGGAAATCAATTTAAATATACCGTAAATTTTTTTCACCAGAGAATTCATCAGGTGAATCAAATGTATCCGATGCTCATAGTCAACTTTTCGTGGACGAAGAACATCATAAGCATCAAGTAGCAAAAGCTCAAGAGCCGAAATGCAGCCATGACTGAATCTATGTATCTGTGATCGTTGTAACTCGAGCTGCTTTGATCTCTTGCATAGATCTGAATCAGTAAATTTCAAAGTTAGAGGTGGTGAGAGAGCAAAAACCAGGATTTCCCAATGATTTAATTATCAGAAATCAAATATGATCTCTATTTCAGTTTCTAACGCCCATGTTGCCATGCAGACATATCTTCACCTAATTAATCTTTCAACTGATAGACCGCAAAAACAAAAGTCAACAAATCAATTGACAAAGAAACAAGAACAAAGCAAATATCCAATATCTACCTGAATCATCCAATTTCATGACTCCGTACCTGAAGAAATCACAGAATATCGTCAGCATCCGTCAAATTAATAAGGAAAAGTATATACCGTCGCATGCTTAATGAAAAAGACCAAGAAATCACGGAATTTCGCAAAATAAAATCTTAAACAGTAGTAACAGCACTGGCGTAAAATACGAAACTCAGAGAATGATGGAAGTTGTCGAGAATGATAAGGGGTCGCGGATAAGGAGAAAAAAAAAGCCAAGGGGATAGATATACCTCTAGGTTTTACTTAAAATGGGGGAAAAGAAGTTCCTCTAATCTTCACGCTCGCCAGAACCGTCGCGTAGAACTCCAAGGAAGTGGATCGAGATAGAACCCATCTCCGGTGAAGGTTCACTGGTTAGCTGAAGCCGGTTAAACAGCTCACTTATTTTAGACAACGGCAGTGTTTGTTCACGTTAAGTCAGAAACCTTGAAGGAGGGCCATTAGCCCCGATAATTCTCCATATAATCGTTTTATTGCTTGAAGGCCAGCTCTTGATTTTTGACAACGCATGCAGCTAGCTATCGAGAGAGAGAGAGAGAGAGAGAGAGAGAGAGAGAACCAGAGCTAGCGAGATCGGGACTCCAAAAAATGTGCTGGTGGCGCCTGCATGGCGCGGCATAGGGGAGTATAGTCTAGGACTATGCTTTTTGCTGGACACGGCATGATCGGGAGCGTTAGATGGTCAGATTTAATCCCACGCATTGATTTTTACCTGCTCGAGGGGAGGAGTATCCGTTCTACTCTTTCAGATAAGGCCACATGACATCATTTAGGCCTGACAACGGTATAGATGCATTCAATTTTCTCTCCTTTTGTAGAGATATTATAGAACGCGCAAGCTTTGATTAAGATCCGACGAAGGGATTTTTGCGATGACTCCTCTAAACACCACATGTGATTACGACCTTTGATCTTCACATAGGAAGATTCAACAGCCATGATATTTCAAGCCTTTATTTCTCTATAAATGGCTCTCTCTCTCTCTCTCTCTCTCTCTCTCTCTCTCTCTCCCTCTCTCTCTTCCACTGTTGGTATTCTTGGAAAAACTCCATAATTTCTACCTTGTTGGCCCAATCTCCTAGAATCTCTTTGATTTGAAAAAAAAATTAGACTCATTTCTACTTCTATGGGGTCCTACAAATCAAAATTTTGATGTGGATTGAGGGAGGATTAGCAACTTCAATTGTGGAACGTGCCAAGAACATCTCGATATCAAAATTTTTAGATCTGATAATGAATTGGGTTGATTTCTTGGTGATTTTGGGTTGATTTGGTCTAGTTTTATCTAATTCATCATTATTTACCAATTGATCTAATTTTTAAGAGTAGTAATTTCTCTCTTGAACTTTTTTGTTCAATTTCTCCCTTGATTTAGATTTGTTTCACATGAAATTTGAGGTACTAGAAAGATTTTGGACTTGCCTTTCTAAATATCCATTTTCCTTATAATCTAAAATACCTAATTTTTCCAATTTGATCAAGTTTGTTTGGCATATGAAACAAACCCATGATTTTGGCATGTGAGAGAGTGTTGACATGACCCTAGCCATGTTCATGGGCTGGGGGGAGGGGGTGTCTAATGACATGCATTCATACTACACAAATATTCGCTTAAATATGACAAGAAGTGCATGAATTGTTTCATTTCAATGCATCTTATTACATATTTGTACACTTTTATGCATTCCAAGCCATTTTCATGTAAGTTCTCACTTTGCTTGATGTTAATATTAATTGGCCTTATATTAGATTAGGTGTGTTTGGCCTTGTAAAAAGGGTAAAAACTCTAATTATTTTATTGAGTTTTAATGATTTTAGAACATAGGTGAATTCAATGAATCAAAAAAGATCAAAAGAAGAATTGATAATTTGCAATTTTACTTTTGTCTAAGTTTCATTTTTAAATCAAACTAGGCCAAATAGTGATCTTCCTCTTGCTTATATTTTTATGTTGGGTTTACAAATGGTATGATAATATATATTATTGAACTTCTTAAATGTTTTCACATATATAATTGAAAAACCTATATAGCTTAAAATATATGCTTTTTTTCTAAGGTTTTTATATTTTTCGCATTTTTTTATGATTATTTTTTTGGATATTTTTAAGGGGTAAAATTGGCAAAAGGGGGGTTGAGCTTGGCAAATCTTGTCTCTATAGATCTCCTCTTACACGTGATTTGAAGCACTAGTTGATTCACAATGTGCCATCCATAAACAATTTTAACGCATAATTTTCATGAGTTTACTAAACAATATCATAGTTTTTGTTATTTTTGCATTCATTCTATTTTAACACTCCTTTCCATTTTTTCATGAAATAGAGCTAAAATGGTAAAATATGCATGTTTGGCCTTTTCCAAGGTCTAATCACCTCGAAATAACTATATTTTATTGATTTTAATTTAATTCAAGGCTATTGTGAAGGAAATTATGAAGAAATGTGAAAAGAGGATGATGACTGAGTTGTGTATTCTAAAACTAATGTTATTTTTGGAATATTTTAACTTGCTTTCTTTTCCTTTTTTTTTACTTTTAGGATGATGATAAGAAAAAATACAGAAAATTATGCATTTAGGTAAAATTTTTATCCCAAACAAAGGCCTAGATTAATGTGAAAAATGAAAATGAGACAGTAATCTTGATTAAGGAAAAGAAGAGAGGAGAAGAGAGACATATGGGGAGAGGACATAGAGTAGCAAATCCAGAATTACAAAAGTGCTGTTATGGCCTACATACACTCACACTCCCCCCTCAAGCCAGATCATAGAGATCAAACAAAGCCTAGCTTGCAAGAAATGGAGTCGTAGGAGGCCGTGCTTAGCATTTTGTTAGAATGTATGCCAGCTGATGGGAAGAGCCAACATTAGAAGTGGTGATGGACTCGTAAAGTACCCAATGACAAATAACATGGCAATCAATATCGATGTGTTTGGTGCATTCATGAAAAGTAGGATTGCTGGCAAGAAAGGTTGTAGCTTGGTTATCACAATACATGGGCATGACACATGTAATAGAAAACCAAGCTCCTAAAGAAATGAACGTACCCAAAGCATCTTAGAGGAAGCATGCATAATAGCACGATATTTAGCTTCGACACTGGAGAGTGAGACAATGTGTTGCTTTTGACTCTGCCACGTGACAAGGTTCCCGCCAACTAATGTGTAGTACCTGAAAATAGATTTTCAATCACTACAACCACTTGCATAGCTGGAGTCAGAGTAGGCCTCTACACGAAGATGACCATGTTGTATCTAGAGAAGACCGCGTCTAGGAGCATTCTTGAGATAAGCGAGAACACGAAGAGCAACTTGCCAATGGATCTCCTAGGGCGCATGCATAAACCTGGCAAAGAAACCCACGATATAAGTGATGTTAGGATGTGTAATAGCCAAGTAAATAAGCTTCCCGACAAGGCAGCGATAGGCATGGATATCTGCAAGTAGTGGACAGGTAGTTGATAACATGCACATTTAACTTGAATTTTTATCATATTTAACTAATATTCATGCTTATTTTATGTAATTACGATGCATCTTATCATAGTTTTATGAATTTTCTCCATTAGTATGCCATTTTACTAAGTTCACATGTTTGCATTATTTAGGGTTAATTATGTGCTTTAGTGATGTCTGACCTCCTACAAGGTCAACAAAATTAAAATTAACCACTTTCTAGTGATTTTTAGTTTGTCTTTAGTGAAGATGAGTAAAAGAAGAAAGTGGAAGAAAGAAATGATGAAGAGATCAAAGAGAATAAGTGAATGATGAGATTCACTTAATATTATTCTAAATTCATCTTTTTGTCTTCCTAAAATTTATATTTCAGGGCAGAGATTAAAGAAGACTAAATTTTTTTATCCAATGGAGAAAATTTGTGTCAAAAAGGAGTTATATAAATGAAGATATGAATTTCAGAATTTTAAAGAATTTTTATGGATTTTATTTTGATTTTTCAAGTATTTTTCGGATTTATTTCCTTATTAAAAAATCACAAAAAGGGTTTATTATTTTGCGCAAGACCCACGAAGTTGACGTGGCATGGCGCGGACACGTGGCTAAGCCACGCGAACCCACATGGACCCACGTGGACGCCTACATGGAGCAAGGAGCAATTGGGCTGGCATTTGATGGCCCATGGGTATAGTGGGCCCAAGTAAGATAGGGGGGGTGTACTTGGCCCATTAGGCGACGCAAAGGGCTTTGGCCCTTCCATCTTTTATACTCGATGAGTCTCAATAATCTCTTCCGTGTGGGACTAATTTCCATCTAAAATTTTGATTTGTAGGTGACGTGGCCGTCCGTGGTGCGTAGGATCAAGTCGAGTGGATCGACACGTGTCGATTTCCGTGGACTTCAATCCATCAGATCCTCATCAAAAGCACGTGTACAAATGTGAGCCGTCGATCACGTAAGTGATATCGAACGATCACAATTTAATCGAGCAATTGACTAATCGTGGAGGGACACGTGGCTTCATAAGGACAGTCTGATGAAGATGGGACAGTGGAAATCAAGAGGAGTAGAATCAGCTTCGTGGGATCGTGGCCTACCGATTTTGGGCTATCACAGCCATCCTAAATCTCATTAGAAAATCATACGGATCGCAATTTTCACGATAAAATCTCTATAAATTGATGTTCTCTCTCTTTGTAAACTCAACTTTTGATTGAAACATGAAGAAATTAAGCATTTTTGGAGCAAAATCTTCAGTTCTTTGTGATCCTCCTACGTTATAGACTCAATTGCAATCATATTGAGGCAAGATTGATCACGAATCGTTGCAAGAATCGATCAAAATCTCCCCTTGAACTCCGAACGCACGTCAAAGAAGAAACCGGATAAATACGCTTCAATCCACGCGATTTGAAGCCCAATCTTCAAGTCAATTAGGTTATTAGTCTTATTTGATTGTAATCCTTGCAATTTATGTAGTTTAGATTAGATTTAGATATGTAATTAGAGTTTAAAAATCAAAATTTTCATCTTTTCGCCCAAATTTGAGTTCAGATTTTTGGTGATCTTTAAACAAGGATTTCTCCCTGATCTTAAGTCCAAATAATTTAATTTCATTGGATTCCTTGTTTCATCAACTTTCATTGGATATGTGATTCATAAAATTTTATCAACATTTGACCCTTCAATTTGACGTTTGACCAACGACTGTTCATTTTCAATCCGAATTTGGGCGTTGACTTGCAGGGGCAATTACTCTTAAAATACAGGGTGAAATTTTACAACTTTGTTCTTTCTGGAATCCTATGATCGTAAGCTTTCTATTCATATGTGAATTGCAAGATTTGGATATCATTTGGTTAGTCAATTTTATGACTTTGACCGAGGTCTTCATTTCAAGAATTTTCTTATTATTGATTTTCAATAAATCATAAGAAATCCAATTTCTTCTCTAACAATCACATATTTAATATCAAAATTTTCCATTTTCTCTCTAGTTTCTGAATATATAATTTTTGTAATATTTTACCACCTTTTTCTTCTCTAATTTTACAAAAAGTCAGTGTTTGGTCAAAGTCAACGCTTTGGCCTTAACTTTTGACTTTTCTTTGTCAAATAATTTTCTAAAATTCTTAAAATATATTCTCTGATATATTCATATCATTTTCATTAATAACATATTACTTTCACTTCTTAAAAGCCCTTATTAAGCCTAAGTTTGACCAAGTCAACTCTTCGATACAACTCAACCGTGTTCTCTGTGGTTCGACCCGATCTTTTCACTGTACTTGATTTTATATTTTAAATCTTTGATAGTTTGGAATTTAGAAATTTTCTTTGACAGACGATCGTGTGTTTCAACGACCGCATAAATCGTCTCATCAGTAGTGTCCCAAAAGTTAGGCTTACTATCAGTGGGCAATGCGCGAGGGTTACCCCCAAGAAGTTTGACCTCCGTAAGTATATCTATGACATATTTCATTGGTTAAGAACCAACTTTCCTAGCCGATAAGCGAACTAGATGTCTAAGAAATACTTTAGAGTAGCTAGATCCCAAATAGTAAGATCCCGATGCAAATAAGCCTTGACTCGAGTAATGTCAGCAATGTCACTCTCGGTGACGAGGATATCATCAACATATACAAACAATATGATGCACTCAACAGAAGTAGAGGTTGAAAGATAATAAGGTCCACTTTGCAAGCATTCAATCCTTGAGAGAGGATAAGCTGATTGAATTTTTCAAACCACGCACGTGGACTCTACTTCAAACTATGATAGTGTGATGGCGATGACATACCGGGGTATTCTCCCCTTGAACCATATACCCATGTGATTGCTTCATAAAGACACTTTTAGTAAGATCATTGTAGAGAAAGGTATTGGACACATCAAGTTGATGAAGAGACCACCTTGGACTTATCACCAAAGAGAGAGTAATACATACCAAGTTCAGGCAGACCACAGGGGAGAAGGTCTCCTTGTAGTCAATCTCGTTGGTCTAGGAGAACCTACAAGCAACTAGATGAGCTTTGTGTTTATGAATCGTCCCATCAGGATTTTACTTGAGTATAAACACCCATCTGCATATAATAACATTAGTCTTATCCAATCGAGGTACTAATACCAGGTTTGTCGCTTGACTAGAGCCTCATAATCTAAGTCCATTGCTGCCTTCCAGTGAGGTAACTTTATTGCTTCTAAGTACGACTTGGTATTGACTCGATAGTAAGAGAAAGGGAGAAGGCACGATTGATAGGGAGAAAATTATTGTAACTAACCAAGTGGAAAATTGGGTGAAGAGTTTAAGAGTGCTTACCTTTACAAAGAATGATAGGTAAGTGAAGATTGTCTGATAACAACACAATGGACATCAAATCTGAGCACAAGGCCAATGAGTCAGCGGGTGGAAGCGTAGAGACTACAGTAGAGATCAAAACTAGTGACGTCATGGGCGGCATGGGTAGTGGAGATGATGGTGGAGATAGTGATAAGAGAGGAGCATGATCCATCGAAGTAGGTAGATGAGATGTATCTACTAGAGAGGACAAAGAGGATGAGGTAGGTATAGGGGAGTAGATGAGGAGGTGGAGGAGAAATAGTGAGTAGACTCAAAGAATGTGATATGGAAAATAGACTCGATGGTCTTTTTGTGTGTGCGAGTAGCCGACAAACACCCCTTTGGCAGAACGAGACTCCAACTTAGATGTACTAGGAGTGTGATCATGAACAAAGGCCGCACAACCAAACACTCAAAGAGGCAAGGCAAGGAGGTCACGATCAGGGTGGAGACGATTAAGGGATACTTCACCACCAAGAGGTGATGAGGTAAGAAGGGCATTGGACCATATAAAATAGGGGATTCCCATTTCCACCAAGAGAGTGCAAGTCATGTTGAGCGGGTGACAGTGTTTGCGCTCGCCAACGCCGTTTTGCTGAGATGTGTGAGGACACGTGGTTCGGTGGAGGATGCCACGGGAGATGCATAAGTCTTGTTGAGGAGTCTAAAAAAATTGAAGAGTAATATCAGTGTCAAATTTTTTGAGAGTTTTAGAATATTAAGTGGAGATCTCTTGAAGAAATTGATAAATATAGGGCAGAACATCTGTGCAGTTTTTGAGAAGATAAACCCAAGAGGCACGAGAGAAATCATCTAAAAAAACTATATAGTAATGAAAGCCTAAGATAGATGGCACTCGAAAGAGTCCCCACACATCACAATGATAAGATTAAAAAGAGATTTACTTGCAATAGAGTCTAGGGGGAGGTAGGAGGCGCGAAAATGTTTGCCTAGTTGACACGACTCACATTCAAAGGAGGAAACAAAAATCTATGGGAGAGCTTGGTAGAGTTTAGAGATATTGGGGTGGCCAAGTCCTTGATGCCATTGGAGTGTAGAATCGATGAAGGAAAGGAGACAAGAGAGCCCAGATGGAAGATGATCATGGACAAGCTTATAAAGTCTACATCTAGTTTCACGTCACCTAACCAATTCTCTTCTATGTTTGTAAATCCTAAAAGGTGTAATGGTAAGGAAAGAATGAGATGGAGAAAAATGAGGCTTTGGTGATGGCTCTGATAGATAGAAGATTGACAAGGAAATTGGGAACATAAAGGACTTGAGATAGCTAGAGTGAGGAGGTCAAATTGGCCTTGCCATGTCCCACAACAAGACATGCATGCCCATCTACAATAGAAACAAAAGAAGTTTGTGATAATTTAGACAAGTGGGTAAGTAGAGATTTTTTACTTGACATATAGGTGAAAAGAGGATTTGTGTGGTCGTTGAATACACACAAACTTGTGTGAAAATAAGTTACAAACTCACCAATTTAGAGAAATAATCACGAATTAAGGAGTACAGTGGTGAATAACGGTCGAATCCACAGAGAATTAAGATATTTTTGAGGAAATTCTTGAAATTCGACCAAATTAGACAATGAATTGAGGTGAGAAATTAGAGATTTTGATATTTTTAGAAAGATAACTCCTAGATAAATCCACTGAATAAAAAATCACAGAATTTGGATCAAGATTCGCGGAGAAATCAACGAGGAAAATTAGGTAGAATTTTCGAGTGCGAAGAGAGAAAAACTAAAAATTAAATCTAAAATTGGGGTAATCTACGATTCGAAATTGAAATATGATGTTATAGGAAAAAAGCACAAATTCTAACCCAAGATAGCACTCGAATTGATCCAATTGATCACCAAATCAAAGGCTTATCATTCTGCAAATTCAAAGATGATTTTTGGCATTCAAAAAGCAATTTTTCCCTATTCTCTCAACAAAATCTCACTTTTAAACACTCTTCAGACACAGAAATGAGTCTAGAAGCGAAGGGAGCAAGAGATTCAAGGATTGAGATGTCTAAACAGTTCGATTACTCGAAACAACCCTGAATGGTTTACATCGTCGAAGAACATGTCAATTTATTGACAAAATTGGGCTTGTCCGTTGGATTTGACTCTTCATCTTCAATCAACATCACATATAAAATGCTTGGACGTAAATCGTTCCCATTAAGTCGCGTCCTTTCAATAAGAGATGAAACACCTAGATTTTGTCACGTCGCGTGTGAAGAAGAATCGTCGCGCAATCGTGTCCGTCCATTCAGAATCAATGTCTAAGATATTGCCACACGTCCATCGAAGTCCATCAAGCGGATTTAATCTCAACCATTATAACTCTTCAAATCAATGGCTGAGATTTAAACATTTTTAAATTAATCGTCACTTAAGTGAAGATCAACGTTCATGATTTAATTGTGTGATCGCACGTTCCACATTTTGCCACGTCACCTGCACAAAAAAAGTCCCACATGATGAAAATTAAAGGAAATGTATGAGTATATGAGAGGTGAGTGATTAATGAGATTATCGAAAATTCTGAAAAGGGTGCTTATTCTCATTAATCACGCACGTGTGCATTCGTACGCACACATGGGCACACATGCATGCACATGCACACCTGTGTGCCACGTGGCACCACATTTTTTCCTGTGCCATGGTAGGTGCCACATCAGCACGCGTGAAAAAGTATAATTTTTTAGTCATTTTTAGTATAATTCGACATAAATCAAATTAAATTCATAAAAAATCAGAAAAATTCCATAAAATCCCTCAAAACTAGAAAATTCATATTTTTCAAAATACCTCTGCAAATTAATCCAAATTTATTTTTTTGGATCAGAAATTAAATTATGTATCATTCTTAAAATTTAAATTATTTAAATAACAAGAGAATAAATTTTTATTTAAAAAATACGCTCATTTTTCTTAGAACATAAAACTTAGAAAAATAAATGACTGTATAAAAAGTATTTTCTCTTATTATTCGATATTAAAATGTAATTATAATCTCAAATCTAGATGTGAATAATCTAATATTTTGATTTTTATCTTAGTTATCCATGATTATCCCTAAATTAGTGTATTTTGAGATTGTAACTTAATTTTCAGAGAATGATAGATATACACTCAAAATATGATAACATGCATAAGAATGGAATGTTTGATGCCTTAATTTGCATGGATAATGATATAATTTCATGTATAATTTACATGTTATCAATAGGCAAACACCCCCGAGTCAATAATCCAAGAGTCGGACAAAGAGGTACGTAAGTAAGGTAGGACTTAGAGTTCGAGGTGGATGCATGATGTGACAAGAGAGTTGGAAGATCTATGGGTGTCTCCTAACGCTTCATAAGATGATCATAGTCCTCCCGAGATATGGTCATCATACTCAAGGATAAAGAAGAAGAAAGCATCAATAGAGGTAGAATTGGCAACCTTATCAGGTTTGCCAAACTTCTACCAACAACAATCAAAATGATGATTAGTCTATCAACAATGAGCACATGGAGGACATTTGATGCGGGACCATTTAGCTATTAGGCCCTAATTACGATTAGTGGGCAATTTAGGTATGTTTTGTAATTGGCCCACGTGGGTCATGTTTTTGGCCCGTTAAGGCCCCCCCTTCCCTCTCCTATATAAGGAGAAAGGGATTCCCCGAGAGAGGGACGACGATGAAATTTGAGATTTGAAGAAGTTTGAGAATTTAGAGTTTAGATTGATAGCTGTTTGAGAGTATTTTCGTAGTTCTTCACCCCTCGGGGGGCTCTCCCTCGGCGGTGCCCCCGGCTCCCCCGCCCTCTCCGTCGAGGGAGAGGCTCCATTGATGCGGTGCTGCATCAAATTGGTATTCGAGCCTTAGTTGGGTCCCCGCCCAACCCGGTCCAT
>CM044108.1:4187836-4303795 GCA_024174645.1 Lemna minuta
CTTTGTGAGTTCGGTTTTATAAATTTTGTTTGACCATCGTATTTGTGTTTTAACGACGCACGAAAACGGCACGTCAGTTGTTCGGAGTTGATGTTGTCTATCGGTGCGCCTGCTTGCACTTAGATTAGGGATTGACTTAGAGTCTTAGGTTCACACACCATTACGGATCGGGCCGACTGCTCCATCCCCCTGGACTTCGAGTCTCATTGATCGGGTGCGAGGGTTTGCGTCCCTCGTCCTGCATCAACATTGTTAGCCATCATGCCCTCGACTGCGCCCTCGGCCTTCATCTATGTAGTTCCCCTTTCCCTTGGAGTAGGAAGGTAGCAATGTGGTAGAGTTAGATGGTGGAAAGGGGGGGGAGGTATAGGTGAGGGTAAAAAAGGAGTCCTAGCTGACACTCGGAGAGCAAAAGAGAAGGTCATGGCAAGAGTCGAAAGGCGGGTGATAACATGCAAAAGTGTTACTCTAAACCATCCATTTTAGTTGCATTTTGGTCATTAAACGCCCTAAATCAATCATTATTTTGCATGTTATCATAATTTTATGCCTGGAATTTAGACTTCCATTATACTTGAAATTTGACGAGTTAGTCACAAATAATTAGTACTGTTATGAGAAATTTTAAGAAATAATTACCTTCAGAACAATTACTTTCATATCCATATATTTTTTTAACCGAATAATTTTCTTGCAGCAATAATTACCTTCAGAAGTGTCTTCAATTTTTGGCATTATGTTAATAATGCCCTTAATGGGCCAATTTGTACTAATGAGTTTTCAAGGCACTATGGACAGGATATGCACAGCGCCAGGTGTGAACCAATCACACAATGGAGCATAAGGCCGCATACA
The DNA here is from genome assembly GCA_024174645.1 of Lemna minuta. Classification (NCBI taxonomy): domain Eukaryota; kingdom Viridiplantae; phylum Streptophyta; class Magnoliopsida; order Alismatales; family Araceae; genus Lemna; species Lemna minuta. The sequence goes on from CM044108.1 coordinate 4,188,692, forward strand.
CGGCAATGTGTACACAACCAACCTTCATCTTACGTGTGGGGTACGAGCACCAAGACGCGCAAGAAGTCCTCCACCAATCAAATGGAGGAAGATAAGACCTGGAGCAATCACAGCATGCAACACGGATGCGTGTGCGGAGCAATGCATATCAAATGACATTAGAAATTCACAAAAGGGGCGTCGCGACTTCGAAAAACATTAAGAGGAAGGGGAGACGATTTCGGAGGCTCGTTCTTGATTTCTCGCCCAAGGATGCTTGGCGTGGAGGACACACTGGGAAAGAAGTTCCATCTTGAAGCCAGTAATGACCGTGAGCATTCAAATAGATGTGATTTCTCCGATCGGAAGCTGCAAATAGGTTTGCGTGATTAGGTTTAGATACGATACATTTCAGATTGTTTCTTTTATTGTCTTTTATTTTCTTTCCCTCTCTTATGAATTGAATCTTTCTTCCATTTTATTCTTTTGGTACTTTGATTGTTTGAAATTTTTACTCATCAATTTTTTTAGATCCTTTATTAGTTTAATCCGTGAAGTTTAATTCAAGTTCAATTCTGAATCTCAAATTGACTATTCTCTAATTTCTTGAGCGCTATTTTCTTATTGAGAAAATATTTTCATATAGATAAAATCAAGACGATATCCTCTGAACTATTCTTATTTCTCGCTTTAGTTTACTTTGAAAACTTTAACAACAGTTTTAATTCTATCAGTTAGATCCGATTGAACCTCTGTAGATGTGAAATCTGTAGTGCTCTATATTAGCTAAAATCCTTAAAATCATGTCAACTAGATAAAGTAGATTCCTAAATCAGATAAAGATAACTACAAAAAAATAAATGAAGAATTAGGAGTGATACATAAAAAGTAATATTCTTTGAAGAAACTTGAGCAGGAAATTAAATTCTCTTGACAAGTTTCGATAAATAAAAATAATAACAACATATTGATAAAAAAAAAAAAATAAAAATATAAACAATGAAAGTAGATTTAGCATATTAAATTTTTCATGTCTATATCTTGTGGTTTTTAATATCTAAAAAATTGCAATTCATTTTATATAATTCTCTTGTTGCTTCGAATACGTGACGTAAAAAAAATTCTGTCTTGAATAAAAAAAAGAAATGATTGTTGCAACCTCCCTATTGGTTTGAACCCCTTTACTAAGCCATATCTTATGATATTTGCAAATTTGAGGGGAAATTCTTTTATATATTTTATTGATTAAGTCTAAATAAAAGCACAACGACGCATTACATCCTATATTTTTGGACTTATCAGTGGGATTCGCTCAATATAGGTGCTTAGATCTAAGAGGAGATCGAGGTGTCAAGGCCTATAAGAAAGATAGAAACAAAAAGCTGATGTCGATAACGACATGGAGTCATAAGATAAGTCGTATATCACTGATACATCTCCAATCGAGTGAGAAGTCCATGAATGATGGCATAATAGTCTTGAAGGCGATGCCTTAACTGCTTCGCCTTTAACCATTGCTCATATACCTCAATGATTCAGGAGATATTAGACTCATAGCCATACATGGAAGCGCATTCATCTCAGATAGCTTTGGTTGGTGTAATGAGCTGCATAGGCTCACTAATCGAAGGAATCGCCAACTTGAGCAGCCATGCCATAACGGTTTGATACTTGATGAACCACACTGCACGAGTAAGATCCTTGAATGGGGGAGGGTCGTCCGTGAGAAAAGAGACGATCATGACTTTGTAGAAAATGTTGGAAGCTAGCAAACCAAGAGATATAGTTTATCTTGTTAAAGATAGAACACGGACTTTGAAGATGGTGGATGACGAGACATATTAGTGCGGTTAATGAAAACACTTAGAGACGTGTAAAAAAAAATCCAAACTCACCGATTTAAGATTATAATCATGAATTAAAGAGTATAATGGTGAATAAGGGTCGAATCCACATAGCATTAAGGTATTTTTAGGTGTTCTTAAAATTCGATCAAAATCGGACAAGAAATCGAGGTGATAAATTAGGGATTTAAGCAATTTTAGAAAGAGAACTCCGAGACAAATTCACGGAATCAAAAATCACTCAATTTGGATCAAGAAGCGAAAATCAGATCGTGAATCTACGATTAGATTAATTTATCGTGAAGAGAGAGAAAATCAAGAATTTATCTAAAATTAGATTAATCTACGATTTGAAATTGAAATATAAGGATACAGGAAGAGAGATTAAGAGAAAAACACATAATCTAACTCAAATTAACACTCGAAATGATCCAATAGATTGCCGAATCATGGGCTCTTCATTCTGCAATTCTAAAGATCAAATTCGGTATCAAGAGACGATTTCTCCTTATTCTCTCAATGAAATCTCACTTTCAAACACTCCTTGAACATGGAAATTGATCTACAAGAGAAAGAAAGCAAGAGATTCAAGGATTGAGATGTCTGAACAATTCGATTACTCGAAACACTCAAGAATGGTTTACATTATCAAAGAACATTCATATTTGTAAGAAAAATTGAGAATAGCCATTGGATTTGGCTCTTCATCTTCAATCAAAAGCTCAAATGAAAGGCTTGGATGCGAATTGTTGCTGTTAAGTTGTATCCATTTGATAAAAAATGGAGTGCTCAGATTTTGCCATGTCACGTATGAAGAAGAAGCATTACGAGATCTCATACGTTCGATCGTGAATCAACGCCTCAAATTCTCAAATGGCTCTTCAAATCATGGCCGTTATAACTCCTCATATGAATAGTTAGGATTGATCCGTTTAATAAAATGAATATTTGTCCACTCAGATGTTGCTACGTACCTTGTCACTTAAGTGAAAATGAGGGGCTGAGATTAAACAACCTTATTCGCATCGATCAAATGCTCATGAGTGTGCTACGTCACCTACACAATTAAATAAACAAAAATAGTCCTACATGACAAAAATAAACGCAGACTAACGGGTATATAGGTGGAGATTATTCAGCAGGCTTAACGAATATCTTGAAAAGGATGCTTGACTCACTAAGCTAGCACACGTGGACACTCACGCACACGCGTGCAGACACACACGCACACGTGTGCATACACACACACATGCGTGCCTGCACATGCACATGTGTGCCGCATGGCGCTTATACATGTCACCATGTGGCGACACATCTTTTGCTGGCCGTGTCAGTTGTCATGTCAGCCCGTGATAAAATTTTGAATTTTTATATTTTTAAATATAAAGAAATTCAAATTAAATCCAAAAAATTTAGAAAAATTTATAAAAATCCCTAATAATGAGATAATTGATTTCTTTCATAATAAAACTCCATATTAATCCAAATTGATTTTTTTGGGTCATAAATTTAATAGTCTATCATTTTAAAAAGTCAAATTTAATAAATGTCAATAGAATAAATTTTCTTTTAAAAAATACACTCATTTCTGTTAGAAAATAAAACTTAGAAAATAAATGAGTGCATAAAAGTTAGGTATTCTTATTATTTAACAATAAAGCCCATTTATAATCTCAAATATAGATTAGAATAATCTACTTTAAAATATATTCTTTAATTATGCATAATTATTCCTAAAATAATGCATTTTGATATTATAACTAAAATTACATTGAATGATAGATATGAACTCAAAGTATGATAACATGCATAAGAATGAAATGTTTTATGCCTTAAATTTCATTAATAACCATATAATTGCATGTGTAAATTGCATGTTATTGGTGGACAAATATATTTGTCAAAGAAGATGAGGAAGCAATGATTGGCTGCACTGTCGGGCCAGGAGTAAAGATCGGCAGTAATACCGAAGTAGGGGGCAATGTTGGCTACATTACTGGAGTAGAATTAGAGCCCGACTAGATTGCCGAAGTAGAAATTGGGATCATATAGACTGTGGGGGTGGTATGACTGTAGAAGAGGGAGGAATGGGTAAAGATGTCGATGAAAATTCCTCGTTTACCATAATCTTAAGGTGACGTGTCCTCGAATCAATAAGTTAGGGATCGGCTAGGAAATTAATAAGCATCATTGTGATATGCCCCAAGATCAATTGGATAGATCATTTGTTTCTGCCTTATACAATCCTCAAATAAAAAATTGTTCAAAAGAAAACTTGTAGATCTCACAATTTCGTATCCAAGATATATAAAATACATCTATTTCATTAAGTACAGGGAAAGCTAGATCCAAATGATGGTTATGCGTGAGTTTTCTCCTATAGAATGTATTCCTTCCAAAAGTATTAGATTTAGGTCATCGAAACAGCTTCAAATCGAATCAGCATCCAAAAAAAGTTTGTAGATCATAAAAATCCACTTCCAATTTTGCCTAATATGAAAAATTTCAAGAAAAGGAATATAAAGATATGACGTTTTGAAGATGACGCATGGAAAACTAATATTTTTAAAAAAAGAGGCAAGATTGAAGGCGTTAGGCCACCATTTACGATGTTCTTTGGTTTGAAATAATTTTTTTGATAATTCTGAATCTAATGCAACAATTTTCAGGTTGATCTGGCCTCAAGTCAGAAAGATATAACTGATTTATTCTGACTGTACGAAGAGGTCAATTGGAATAGTGGAGAGACAATGTGCCGGATCTAGTGCCGACACGAGAAACCCTATTTAGGGCTCTGATACCATGTGAAAAATAAAAATAAGACAATGATCCTGATTAAGGAAAAGAAGAGAGGAGAAGAGAGATATATAGGGGAGAGGAGAGAGAGTAGCAAATCCAGAATTACAAAATTGCAATTATGGCTCATATACACTTACAATTGAAAGATATGTTTTTTTATTTTAGGAATAGTTGCGAACTTTATTGATTTTTAAAGAATTTCCTAGAATTGAATTTTCTTTTAAAGTGAAATTCTCAAAATTTTAACTAATGAGCTAACATGGCTCCACATGACTATGTGGAGAAGGGCTAGATAGCATGGGGCTAGGAGCCACTAAACTTGGATGGCGTTCGTGAGTTGAGCTAGGCATGGGCTAGCATAAGGCGTGACGAGAAGAATATGCAAGGTCGTTGAATACATGGGAAGACATGTCAAAAACATATTCTAAACTCACTAATTTAAAGTTATAATCACAAATTAAAGAGTATAATGGTGAATAAGGATCGATTCCACAAATTATTTTCAAGGTATTTCTTCAAATTCAATTCAATCAAATGCTGAATTGAGGTGAGAAACTAGGGAATCTTGATTTGGATCAAGATTTACGGAGAAATGAAGGAGAAAATATTAGGTAGAAAATCTATCATGAGGAGAGAGAAAAATAGAAATTAAATATAAAGTTAACCTAATCTACGATCCAAAATTGAAAGATAATGATACATAACAAAAGATTAGGATGAAAAAGCATAATCTAACTTAAAAACGCACTTGAATTAATCCAATTGATCGTTTAATCAAGGGCTTTTCATTTCACGATTTTGAAGATGAAATTCGGCATTCAAGAGGCTATTTCTCCCTATTCTTTCAATAAAATCTTGGTTTCAAACACTCGCTGGACGCCGAAATGAGTCTAGAAGAGGAAGAAATTAAGAGATTCATGAATTGAGATGTCTAAACAGTTCGATAGATCAAAACATCAAAGAATGCATTTCTCGTCGAAGAGAGAGAATTTATAATGTTTTGAAATTGGGCGTGACCGTTGGATCTTCTCCTTGATGAGATCAACGATCGCAATGGAATCCAAAGAGGCTAATCGTTATGATTAAGTCGTGACCATTAGATCTTCATCGAAGCATCAGGATCGCGCCATGTGATCGCATGAAGGGAGAGCATCACAAGATCTCGTCTGCCCGATTGTGAATTGACATTTCAGATTCTTAGATGATGCTTTAAATCTTCGCCATTATAACTCTTCATATGAATGGCCAAGATTGATCTGTTTTAATAGAACAAACCGCCATCTATTCGGATGGTGCCACGTACCCCCCTCACTTAAGTAAAAATGAGGGAGTGAGATTAAATCGCATTAATTTGCGTCGATTGGATGATTCTAAGTGCACCATGTCACCTACATAAAATAAACAGAAAGATAGTCCCATATGACAAAAATAAATGCATTCCGAGGGATATATAAGTAAAGTATATATGCTTAACCCATTGGTTAGACAAAATCCTTAATGGATGCTTAACCCACTAATCACACTCGTGCGCACACGCGTGCACACATGTGTGCCACGTGGCCAGTATTCACGTTGTCATGTGGTGACACGTCACCTCACCGACGCAACAACTATCACATCAACGCGTGATAAAAACTTGATTCATTATCTATTAAAAATCCAAATAAATCCAAAATAAATTCAAAAAAATCCCTAAAAATTAGAAAATTCATAAATTTCAAAATACAACTTTACATTAATCCAAATTTGATTTTTTGTATTAGAAATAAAATAATATTTCATTTTACAAAGTCAAATTTAACAAATAACAAGAGAATAAATTTTCTTTTAAAAAATACACTCATTTCTTTTAGAAAATAAAACTTAGACAAATAAATGAGTGTATAAAAAGTATTTTCTCTTATTATTTAATATTAAAACATAATTATAATCTCAAATCTAGATATGAATAATCTACTCTAAAATATATTCTTTAAAATGTAAAATTATCCCTAAAATAATATATTTTGAGATTATAACTTAAAGATGAATGAAATCATAGATATGCACTCAAAGTATGATAGCATGCATAAGAATGAAATATTTTATGCCTAAATTTGCATTAATAATCATGTGTAAATTGTATGTTATCAAGGCACACAAGGGCACTCATATGGCTCCCATAATGTTCTAGTAGAGTTTGCATGGCACAAGGGGGGGGGCATAACACAAGTGCCAATATTTGATAATTTAGAGAAATATCATATTGCTTATAGGACTTTCCACTTGCCTGAGCTATCCCTATATTTTAATACTCCAGATTTTTGAAATTTTTTTCCTCGTGGGACTAGAAGATTTTTTCACAAGGACATAATGCAAATTTGTGGGCCTTTGATGATCATGAAAGTAGACTAGGGACCAAGGTATATTGTGACTATTTTTGTAACTTAAAAGAGCTTAAGTAGGCACAACATCCTCTCAAAGGTTCATTAATAAATGTTTAATCCTAGCCATCAATTTTCACTGAAACTAGCAAGGGGTCATGGCATGCTACTTTTGGCTAGAAAAATTTAAATCAATCAACAAAAGAGGTGAAGATTCAAGAGGATGAAGCCCATGCGACTCCATCTTGGCACTTCAACTGAAGATTCAATTGAAAAAGGAAATTGTTTCTGTCATTCACCATTTTTCTCTTGCCTCTCTCATAAAGTTTTATCTAGGTGACACAACGTAATTGTTATCATCACTCCACTGCGCTCCAACAATTAGTCCACACATATAAAGTCGATTTGGTGCAACCATCTCTCTCTCACTCTTATAAAGTGTAATAAGTTTTCATCTTGGTCATTGCCCTCTTGTTAAGTTTTCAAAATAAATGATTCATTTATTTTCTTGAGCTTAGTGATTCCCAACACCAAGATTCGACATTCTCTCTTGGATGGAAAGCCTTTTAGATTAGGAAGAATTAAACCTTGGGAATGTCAAATTTTGGGGAGAAGCTTATGCTTGAACATGGAGCTTCAAGAAGGAATCTATGAATAAAAAAAGCTCAATCATATGGTAATTAGATTTAATTCAGGTTATTCATGAGTTATTTTTTCAAAAAGACACATAACTAGGTTTTAATCATTAGTTTATATGGAGAATTTGATTAAAATTCAACATTTTCTCTCTCCTCAACACTGATTTTATTGACTTTATTTATTCCTCGATTTCTGTATTATTCTTGATCTAATTCACCCACTACTAGACTTTTTGGAATCCATTTTATTCCTCTTCCAAAATCTATATTTTCATAATTTTTAAACTCATTTCATTGTTTAGTTTTCTCAAAGGATCCTATCTTCATGGATTTCCTAAGTCCTATTCTTTTCTAGTGCACTTAATTTGAATATGTAAAACACAAGGAAGGATGTCATGGGAAGCAGCCCCTAGGGTGTGTTTGTTACTTAGTGAGACTCCATTCAGCTCTAACACCAAAGAGCCTTCTTCTAACTTGGAGAGTCATCAAACTACTGATCAAATGCATTTTGTATGTGTCAATATATGATTATTAGGTAATTCTAATGTATAATTCATGCCATTATGATGTGTTTTTATCATATTTTTATTGTATTTTGATTAATACAAGGCCACTTTTTTTGATTCTCAAAATGCACTATAAATGTTAATTTTATGCAATCAATGAGTTGGAAATTTTTTAAGATCAAATATCTTCTCTATGAGCCCTACATTTTAGATGAGATCAAATTTTGACGAATAAAGAGTATAATGAGAAGATTCTAATCTAGATGCAATTCTAAGTTGAACTACTTTTATTTTCTAAGGCAATTTTGAAATCTAGTCATATTTGTGGAAAAACCATTTTGATTCTCTTTAAATTTCTAAAATTAAATGGCATAGAGATACATAAAATTGAGTTCCTAGAATTTTGTGGAAAAGGGATTTAAAATTTCAAAAATATTGGCTTAATAATGTTTAGGGGCTTTATAGAATTTTTAGGGATTACTAGGAATTTATTTTAAAGAAAAAGTGTAAAATATGGCTCCATCGCATTAGTTGATGTGACTTGTAGTCAACTAGCTTGGGATTTGAGGTCAATAAGCCTTAACAATTTTGATGAAAATATCCAACACAACTGAAACCGTTGAATCAAACATTCAATATGAAGAAACACTAAGAAGAGAAGATCCTATCATCTAGCATATGATTGAAACCGTACTTATATAAGTCATTTGAAGGAGTTCTTAAAGCTATTCAAGCGCCTAACCTCCAGTGGTATCCACGCGATTATCACGTGGTTAGATCTCCTCTTTAATGCCTTTCACTAAGAGAGAAAGAGAAGAAAGGATAGCATTTACACAAGGTTTGCATGGGCACCCCTAGTTGCGGTCGTTCTCCCCTTATTTATGGACTTTGTGATGGAAATTATGTGGAGTGCAAGTGAATCACACTTTCATCTTTCTTTTATATTCATTAAAATGAATATTTATTTATTACCATTGATAAAATCATAAAAAGCAGTTATAAACACTTAGGAGTTGCTTTTATTTAATTCTATTAATTATTGAACATATCATCAAATCTACTATCTCATGAGTTAATAGTTTTATAATATAAGTACATCAAATAGAAGTCCTTTACATTAATTTTATTTTATTTTATTTTAGGAACAAGAGAAGAAGAGCACCTCCTCAAAAGCAATGACTTAGTGGGTTGTCATGGAGAAATAACTCAATACCTTCTCCCCACCCACTTGAAGTGAACAAGAGAAGAAGAGCACCTCCTCAAAAGCAATGACTTTGTGGGCTGTCATGGAGAAATCTCAGGAAATCTCTTCTCAGAGAGCCCACAAAAAGGGGAAAAGCACTTTTAAGGGGGGGAGCTTCTGTTTTGCTTCCAACTTCTTCTTCTTCCTTTTTTTCGGTTGTTCTTTCTCTCTCCTAGGTTTATGAATCTCTCCCGCTGTAACTCCTCTCCCATACTGATTCTGAAAGATGTTAATGAAGTTTATTTTGATTTCTTTCTCGTTTTGTTCATCACTATTTCTCTTGCAATCTCTGTCTACTGATAATTCGTAAATCTTAGTGATAAAACATGCTCTTTTAATGAACTTCTCATGCACTTCTCTATATTTATTTGCATGTTTTATCCATATTTTATTTTGAAATTGTGATCGTTATAAATTCTAGACCTTGCCCTAAATAGATGCAACATTACGTCTTTTTAAAAGAACTAACCCCTACTTGACTCTTAGAGTCAAGTGGAGTCAATCTCATCAACGATGTTTTGAGACAATTTCAGGGCTTAGGTTGATCGACATGAGCCCAAGGAGCTAGTGGAGACATTTCAAGAATTTTTGGAGCAGCCCATGAAGATGTCAAGACATCAATTGAAAGGCCCATCAAGACCAAAAAGGGCAAGAGAAGAGGATCCCGATTGCTGAAGCCCAGGAGATCCAATAGCCCACCTTATCTCTCTCCTTCCTGATTTAAACCCTTAGGGTTTCTGGAGAAAAACTTATCATTTTGATTCAGTCCAGCCCCCGGCTTCCACCAAGACTTGTCCTGCAATCAAGATTCCAGGAGACCTCGAGTTTAAAGTTGTTGCGCCGTTGGTATTGCCCGCCGGCAGCAACCTCTCTTTCCTCTGTTTTATTTCTTCCTGAAAATATTTCTCTCATCACGGTAGAAATCATTACGTTTTCATTTCATTGTTATTTAGTGTTCTTCACCTCTCCTCTTGAATCACTACAGTTGTGCGTTTGCCCAAAACCGATTTCTGAAATCGGTTTTGAGTTGAGAAAAGTCACGATCCAATAGTTTTGTCAGATCATTTCATCTCTTCGTGTTTTTTTTGCATCGCGTCTCACCTTACGCTCTCATGCTTCCGTTGTCTCTATTGCCGAGATCCTGCCCAAAACCGATTTCTGAAATCGATTTGAATAAAGATATTTCACAAAAAGATTCGCTTCGTGATTGTGCTCCTGCCCACAATCGATTTCCGAAGTCATTCCGCTGAAATTGCCTGCAGCCGCGTTCACGCCGACGATCAATATCCGAAATCGGTTTTGAATAAAAACCGATTTCACGATGAACATTATCTCTAACTCTCTCCTCCACTTCTCATCGCTTTCTCTTCTCCTTCTCGTATCTCTCTCTTCTATTATATTAATTAATTCCAATCGCCGTGGATCTATCCTCTCTCTTACCGTTCGCATCATCCGCCTCCCTACACTCATCCTGTTACTCTTTTCTTTTCTTTTCTTATTTCTATCTTCTCAGTAAACTCTCTTTAATCGCTACTCCTCTCATTTATGTACTTTACTTCTAATATAATTCCTAAATAACGTAAAAATTAATCTCTACTTTAATCCCTCTCACCATCGCGTCTTCTGCCGCTCTAAACTCATTCTCTTTTTCTCTTTTTATTTCTTACTCATTTCTTATTTAGCAAATAAGAGTCTTCAATTACGTCTTCTACATTTTCTCTACTTACGTCTCACTTCTTCGTAATCCTCTTTAATCACTAATTTTCTCATTTGTTTTCTTTATTTCTAATATTTTTCACAAGTCACGTGAAAATTAATCTCTCTTTTCATTTAGAAATGTTTTAAATATTAATTAAACTTCTAAAATATATATTCCTTTAATCTACTTATCATTCTCAAGCTCTAGGCCTTGAGAAAGTATCAAGCACTCTCTAAAATCTAAAAAAAAATCCTGTTTTAAATTGGAAATTCACTAGCTGATTACCCGCTTCCTGTGGATCGACCCTTGCTTGCCCTAGGCTCGTGAGGTGTATAAATGTGTTGCGTAAGCTTAAAAACTCACATGATGTAACAATTATCGAGATTATTTCTCAATGATTGATACCACATTTTGAGCTTATCATCTCCCTCCTCCGCAGCTTCTCGGTAAGTCTCTTCACCCTCATTAGATTTCCATCTCATCCTCTCCAACTTCATTCTTCTGGAATTTCTTCTTGTCCCGATCTTTATGTTTCTTTCCCTCGTTCAATCCATCTTTAGATTCATCTCACTCTCTCTCTCTTAATCCACCGTTCTCTCTCTTTCATTTTCTCTCCCTCGTTCCCCGTCTTCCATTTTATTTTCCTCCAAAGTTGTCTCTTCCTCTTCTTTTCTCTCTCGTCTTTCTCCTCTTTTAATTTCTCTCACACCCCTCTTTTCCCCCTTCCTCTCTCTACCTCTCACATTTTCTAATTCGCTCCTTCCCTCTTCGAATTCCACTCTCTCCGTCTCCCATTCTCCGTCTTCTACTCTACCTCCTCATCGTAATTTTGTGCGGACGCCCTTCTCCTTCTACTATTTTCTTTGATTTCACGACTTCTGTCTCCTTCTCGCGTTTTCTCTCTCTTACCCTCTCTTCCGCTCCCTCTCCAACGTGCTTCTCCTCGTTTCTTTATCTTACGTGTTCTCGCTCCCCCTTCCCTCTAGATATCTCTCATGTTTCCTTCTCTTTTTTTCTGCTTCTTCGCTCTCCTCGTCTCTGCTACTTCTCTCTCTCTTAGATTTTATTTTTTTTAACTTTTGTTCTCTGGCGTTCTCCCGCTTCTTCTTGATCAATCTTCTTTCTCTTGTTTTTGCCCTCTCTTCTCTGTTGACTTTTCGGTTCTTCTTTTCATCTTCTACGTTTTCTCATTTTCATTTTTTTTGTTTCGCCATTTCGGTATCTTCTCTTTCTCTCCCCAGTTCACCGACTTCGTCTTCTACGTTTTCCAATTTCCATTTTCGTCCTCTCTCCCCAGTCTTCTACATTTCCTCTCTACATCTTAATTTCTGATTTCGTAACCCTCAAATTTCTCTCCCCCTTCTTCCATTTTATTTTCCGAAGTCCTCTTCTCATCTTCCTCATAGTCTCTCTACTCTCTCCAGCAATATCTTCTCTCTCTCTCCCTCTCCCCAGTTTTCTGTCATCTACGTTTTCACTTTAGCTCTTGATTTCCAATTTTATCTACCTCAAATTTCTCTCTTCCGATTGTCTTTCCTCTCCCTAAATTTCTCTCTCACACTTCCGTGCAATATCGCTCTCTCCCTCTCTCTCTCTCGTTCCTCCAACAACCTCTCTCCCGTTCTCCTCTAAGCTTAGTCTTGCGTACATTCCTTCATTTCCGAATCTCCTCAACAGTCTTTCACTCCTGGAAATTTCCCGTTCTTTCTCACTCCCTCTCTCCTCTCTCCCATGTCTTCTTTCTCATTTCTTTTTATCGCTACCGTTCCCGATTCCTCTCTCTCATAACTGCGTGCCTCTTCCCTTCCTGATTCTTCTCTCTTCTTTGCTCTTCCTTTCCTGTTCCCTCTTCCACGTTCTCCTTTCTCCCTTCCCCTCTCCTCTTTCTTTACAGCCGCTCTAATTCTCTCCAACTCTCTTCCCTCTTTCTGCCTCTTCCGATTATTGCTTCTAGTCTCTTATCGCTCCCTCATAAATTGCGTTTGCGCGTTTTCTTTCTTTCTCTCATCTTCACTCACTATCTCTCTCTAATTTCTCTCGCATCCTCTCTCTCTCTCTTGCTAACTCTCGCTTTCCCTCTCTCTCCTTTACTCTCGATTTTCTTTCCCCCTCTTGCTCTCTTCGACCCTCTCTCTTTCTGATTGTGACATTCTCTCTCTATATCTAATTGTCTCTCTCTCTCGGCTATTGCTTTCTTTCCCTCTCCCTCCTTCACTCTCTTTCACTCACACTCTTCCTTCTCTAATTTCCTTTCCTATTTTTTCTCTAATTTCCCTTTCCCTTTCTCTTTCTTTTTTTCTATCGTTACTACATCCCCTATTACGTCATTCTTCATAAACCTTAACCTAGTTTTAATATCCCTTGATTTGCACGTACTCTAATTACTCTTCCAATTAATATATCCAAGTAATCTAGGTCATTCTCCTTTCTTCCCACCTACATGGACATTCTCTCGCCCTAAAGTTCTTGTGAATCGACCTAGGAAACCTATACATCCCTTCCACATTCCCAATTGCTTCATACCTTCCTAGTTTGTAAATAGTAAATTTTTCGGGCTTAAACACATGACGACTTTGAGCTCAATAGTCATTCTTGTGTGATGTTTACAATGAAATCCATGAACATATGCAATGGACAAGTAAATTATGAGGAGATCATAATACAATGATCACAAGTCTTTAACCATATGTTCTAAATATTCCTCTTTGTGGAATATTTGATAAAGACATTAAATTATCCAGAAAGAATAACACTATTTGATTTGACTCATATGATGAGTATGGATGATCTTGTGGCCATTGATGTGAAAAACCAAGGATAGATAGTAGGTGTTCTTTGGACTAAGATTTCACTAAATTGATCCATATGAATCATTGAATGGTATTATACCTTACTATCAATTAGATTGATTCATGTCACAATGGTACATGTGGTCCTTTGACTTGAGAAATACCAAAGACATCTTGTGGATGGATGATCGCATTTTCACCATGACTTATGAATCCCAAGCCACAGGATCGGGGGTGCGAAATAAAGTCCTCAAAGGCAATTGAGTTTTCAAGATGGGATAGTCCGTCATTGGTATGAGAGGATATTGACTCAAGGAACGAGATACGTCTGAATCCTTGGCCAAGATAGTGAAAATATTAGAGAAGTTGTTCTCAATGATTTCCTACTTGCATCAATATTAAATTGAGTGATCGATTAGGGTTAGTTAGTTAACCATTCCCTTAGTTATTTATGAGTCTTGTGCGGATGAAATATTAACATAAATAGTAATCGATGATGACAAGTTTTCATGAAATAGTTCTAATATACTTCATATCTCCTATAACATGTCATGTTGCTTGGCACCCATTAGGCTGGCAACTCGACCTGTCGATTGGATTAAATCAATCATTAATGAATTAATCTATACGTTGATATCGTTAATTGATAAGGAAGATCGATAAGTGTAATTTGGTTGATTGGATTAAATCAATCATTAATCAATTAATCTATACGTTGATATCGTTAATTGATAAGGAAGATCGATAAGTGTCATTAATTGTTGAGATATATGGATCTTGAGGTTTACACACATAAGGTCAATGGGTGTTGGTAGATATAGACATAAATATAAGGGCTTTTGTGAAAAGTTCACATTCCCAAAATTTATAAATATGGGGAGAATGATCATAATAAGGGTGCATGTGCGAGCCTAATGGAAAACTCTCCCCCTCTTCTCTTCCTCTTGTGGCAAAGATTGTTGCGGAGGAGATCCAATCATGCAACGATTGTGTGGATTTTTCTAAAGGCTAGACACTTGAATGACTTCAACAATTATTTCAGTGGATTCATGTGAGTGTGACTTTTATTATATACTAGATGATAAGATAATCTAGAATAGATAATGGGATCATCTATTCTAGGTGCATCAACTTTGTTGAATTTTTTATTTTACGTGTTTCACTACATTTGATGTTTTGATAAAAATTTTGAAGAGCTTTTCGAGCCTCAGCTTCTAGCATCCATATCTCTTCAATATTGCTCTTGTAGGGATAACATGATCCATATAATCATTTATCAACTAAATTTGATTACCATTGACCCTTCATCACCCTTTTGAACCCTTTAACTTCATGAAAAATGAATTTACTAAGCTCCTAAAAAGGTGGAGAATTCATTTCTTTCTCTCCCTTGTCTTAATTTGCATCAATGCTCTCATATTATAGTATATTAATTCTTGCATCTTGATATTGATAACACGCAATCTTAACATGATAAAATATGATTATTAATGCAATTTAAGATATAAAACATTACATTTATGTGCATGTTATCATACTTTGAGTGCATTTCTATCATTCCATGCAATTTTATGTTATAATCTCAAAATGTGTTAATTTAGGGTTAATTATGATAAATTAAAGATTAAAGATTTAATAACCCATCTTTACTTGAGATTATAAGTGTTTTTTAAGTTAAATAATAAGAGAAATCATTTTTATAAATATTCATTTAATTTTCTAAAGTTAAAATCTTAAAGAAATGAATGTATTTTTGAAATAAGAATTGAATCTCTTGTTAATTAAATAAATTTGACTTTTTAGAATGATAGATAATTAAATTTCAGATCAAATGAAAGAAATTTGAATTAATTTAGAGTTGTATTTTAAAAGATATGATTTTTACAATTTTTAGGGATTTTTTTGGATTTTTCTAGATTTTTATGAATTTATTTTCTATTTAAATTGATTAAAATGAATTTAAAAAAATTCAAAAAGCGATTAATATCCGCGCGGGGCCACGTGAATGCGACGTTGCACTCCGGGCCACGTGGCAGCGCCACGCGGGCCAACGCGGCATATATATTTAATATATATTTTATTACTATATATAGTATAAAGTTCTTTAGCCTTGCCTATATGGGAAGGGGTAATCGAACTTAATTAACCGTCGGGTGTTATAAACCCGACGGTTTCCTAAAATTAACTCCGTGTGGGAGTAATCCACACGCCTTATGTATTATGCAGGTGACGTGGCGCGACGAGGAGCGCCGGATCAACTGGGCGATGAATCAACGCGCGTCGATCGCGTGCGCCGTGGACCACCGACGGATCAATCAAGCACGTGCCTATTTAAAAGAGTTATAACGGTCCAGATTCGATCGCGCAGGGAGAATCGCGGCCGTCCGATCGCGATCCAAAGGGCGTTATTTGAAGCGTTTTATAAAGCGTTTCATCGGATCAGATCAAGGCCGTCCATTATGATCTGACGGTGGCGATTTAATCAAAACGGTCCACGATGGACCGTTTCATCCTAACCGTCGATCGAAATGATCGGACGGTTACGCACAAAATTGTTATAAAACGAAGAGTTCTTCGACATTTGTAAGCATTCGAGTTGGATTTCAATTAAATTGAACTGTCAAGACACCATTCCTCTCGTTTCTCTTGATTCCATCGTCTTCCTCTTTCATTTCCGCATCCACGGAGGGGTTGAAATCAAGATTTGGTGGAGAATCGAAGGAGAAATCGCAGCTTGAAGCTCACGTTCGCGTTCTTCACGTTTTCGGCGATTAATCCGTTTAATCGCCTCGTTTCGATCGCTAATTGAGTTTAGTGGAAGCGGTTTTTCCTAGATTATCTTCCTATTATATTTAATTTCTGTTTAGATTAGGATTTAGGATTGAATTTCATCAAATTTAGCTTAAAATCATGATTTTTACGTTCTGAAATTTCTCTCCACTTCAATTTTCGATTTCTCCGCGAAATCAAGTCCAAATTCGATGATTCTTGATTCCGTGGATTCTTTTTGAAGTTATCTTTCTAAATCCATCATTTTCCCTAATTTCTCACCTCAATTCATCGTCCAATTTGACCAAATTCCAAAAGATCTCTCGAAAATACCTTAATTCCCTGTGGATTCGACCCTTATTTACCATTATACCCTTCAATTCGTTATAAATTCCCAAAATTGATAAGTTCGGAATAACTTTTGACACAAGACCGTGTGAAATCGACGACCTCGCGGTCTCGTCTCGTCAGATATGCGTAAAAACATGATCGTTGAATGTGTAAATTTACGTATCAGACAAATTTACACTCAACTCTTCACAATCTGATTTTAAATTATCACAGTGGCAAGTCGAGGT
Organism: Lemna minuta; assembly: GCA_024174645.1. Taxonomy (NCBI): domain Eukaryota; kingdom Viridiplantae; phylum Streptophyta; class Magnoliopsida; order Alismatales; family Araceae; genus Lemna; species Lemna minuta. The sequence goes on from CM044108.1 coordinate 4,205,899, forward strand.
CGAATCCACAAAGAGGAGGGTTAAAAGATTGGAATCAGAAGATATTTTTTTGGTATTTTTAGATTTAGAAAGTGAAAATGATCGATGGAAGGAAGAAGATGTTTACGGAAATGAGATAAACCGATCAAATGCTTCCAAACTCCTTTCAAAGATTGAAAACCCTTGATCGATGGTGGAAAAGTGATTGTAGGGTTCTGAAAAGAAAAAAATAATAATAAACTTTTGGGGAAAATAGAAAAGATGGATAAAAAATGATCAAAATCTTAGTATTCATGATGAAAACACATCTAGTGATGGTCTCTAATAAAAAAATATCTTTGAGAGCTCATACATTTTGCCCGGGCTAGGCGTCTTGCATCCAACACGAAGAATGAAAAGAGAAGAGAAGAAACTCACTAAAAATGTTATTCCATACATGAATAATAGTCAATCGCTGCCTTCTTTCCTTCTAGCTAGCCAATGCTAGAGACACACAATGAAACATTCATAATCCTAATTATTTTTTGTCTTAGAACATAAATCAGCCCCAGTAGATTTGTGGAGCTTAAAATGATAATTTTGCCCACGAAATTTCAACCCCTCACTCAATCAAGATCATGAGATATCACGATTTTAATTTGGAGCATTTCTGGCCGTTGATCTGGCCTTCTCAAATTCTGCTGATCAAATCGCTTCAACCTGTCAAACTTCACTGAAACATACCAAAAATTACATTAAATGCGCTATCACTCTCTCTTCTCCACTCTATTATCTCTTCTCTACTCTATTATCTCTTCTCTCCTTTCTCTCTCTTGATGGCAAAAAATGCACGAAAGAGAGACAGAGATCATGTTGGGGAACAAAGAGGAAGAGAAGAGATCGTGCGACGAAAACTCGTCGCACGAGAGAAAAATAGGAGGAGATGGGACGAGGGAGAGAGAAAAGAAAAGAAGAGAGGAGGAGAAGAATTTCTCCCCCATTACGTGCAAATGCATTTGCATGCGAGGAGGCGAGGGAGAGGAAGATGGAAAATTTCTTCCATCCTGATAATATTATTACGCGCGCAAGAGGGAATTTGAGAGAGATAGTTTGCAAGAGAGAGAGTGATAACATGCAATCTTAACATACAATTACATGATTATTAATGTAAATTAATATATAAAACATTTTATTTTTGTGCATGTTATCATAGTTTGAGTGCATATCTATCATTTGATGTAATTTCAAGTTATAATATGAAAATTTTACTATTTAAGGGATAATTATGCATTCTTAATAATATATTTTACATTAGATTATTCCCATCTATATTTGAGATTATAATTGGGTTTTAATGCTAAATAATAAGAGGAATACTTTTAATATGCTCATTTATTTTTCTAAGTTTTAATTTTTAAGAGAAATGAGAGTATTTTTTAAATAAAAATCTATTTTCTTGTTATTTAAATAATTTGAATTTTTAGAATGATAGATAATTTAATTTCTGATCCAATGAAACATATTTGGATTTATATTTTGAAAGTTATGAATTTTTTAATTTTTGTGATTTTTTTAAAAAAATTTATGAAGTTTTTATGAATTTAATTCGTTTTATTTTGAATTTAATGAATATAAAATTGATTTCTATATCTCATGCTGATGTGTCAAGGGCGAAAATGGTGGTGCCACATGGCGACATATGAGACTGCCAGGTGTCACACACGTGGCTGTGTGCGCGCGTGTGCGAGTGTGTGTGTGCGCACGTGTGCTCGCGTGTGTGTGTGAATAAAGAGAAAGTACCATGTTAAGAATTTTTGTTCGCCCCTTATTCATGTATTACTAATATAGTCTCTCATTCATTTGGATTTTCGTCATGTGGGAATATGTTTTTGTTTAACATACGTAGGTGATGTGGCGTCATGTGGAGCATCTAATTCAAGCGTTAAATCACGATCGTCGATCGTCACTAAAGGCGGGACTACGTGGCTCATTTCTGCTCGTCAGAAAAAATTTTAAAAAATAATTTAATCTTAACCGTTCATCAAAAGAGTTATAATGGCTGAGGTTAAAACCAACGCAAATAAATTCGGAGCATTAGGTCAAGATCGATGGATGGGTGTTTTGTGCGTTTCTTCTTCATGCGTGACGTGACGAAATCTCGACGGTCCAACTCCAATCCAACGGCCATGACTTAACCGTAACGATTCACATTATTGCATTTCATCAGAGCTGCTGATCGAAGATTAAACGCTCCATCCAATGGTTACGCCCAAATTTTCTATAAATTGAGATGTTCTTCAACGATATAAATCATTCTTAGATGTTTTTGAGTAATCAAGCTATCTAGACACCACCATCCTTGAATCTCTTGCCTTCAATCGCTTCTAGACTCATTTTTGCATCAACGGAGTGGTTGAAAGTGAGATTTCATCGAAAGAATAAGGAGAATTCACCTCTTGAATGCCGACGGTCGTCTTTGAAATCGCAGAATGAAAAGCCTTGAATCTGGCGACTAATTGGATCATTTCGATTGCTATCTGAGGTTAGATTATGTGTTTTCCTCCTAAGATTTCACCATGTATCATTAGATTGTATTTTAGAATCATAGATTTAGATAATTTTATATTTTATTTCAAAATTCTCTCTCTTCACGTTCAAATTTTTTATCTAGTGTACTCGTTGATTTCTCTATGAATCTTGATCCAAATTCTATGATTTTTGATTCTATAGATTCTCCATCGAGTCTTCTTTCCAAATCTATAGATTTCCCTAATTTCTCACCATGTTTCATTGTATGATTTGATTGAATTTAAAATAATACCTAAAAAATGTCTTATTTCTATGTGGATTCGACCCTTATTCACTCCTACACTCCTTAATTCGTGATTATCTCTTTAAGTTGGTGAGTTTGGTATTTATTTTTTACATGAATTTGGGTGTATTCAATGACCGCAAGAATTCGTTATATCAGAGAGTCTGGGAGAGAAAGAGTTAGGGACAGAAAGAGAGAAGGAAGACAAGAAAGAAGAGAGAGATGAGAAGAGAGGAGAGCGAAGGAGAGAGAGAGGAAGAGAGGAGTGCACGGGTGAGAGAGAAAGAGAGAGAGAGATTGCAAGAGAGAGAGGAAAGAGCGATCCATAGCGCGACAGAAGAGAAATCCATCGTGCACGAGAGAGAAAAGAATAGACGGGTGGGAGAGTGAGGAGAGGAGGAGAGGAGGAGAGGAGGAGAGAGAGAGAGACATCGCGAGAGAGGGAGAAAGTTCTCCTTGCGGTCGCCTTGCGACACAAGCAATTTCTGTTGCGAGGAGACGCGAGGAGAGAGAGAGAGAAAGCGAGAGGTAGAGGAGGAAGGAGGAAGAACGAAGGAAGAAGAAATGGAAAGAAAGGAGCGATTCTCCTCGCAATAGAAATTTATGTCGCAAGAGAGAGAGAGAGTTAGAGAAAGGGAGAGAGAGGGAAGTGAGAAATTTTGGAGAGAGAAAGGGAGAGAGAGAGGGAGAACAACTCTATCTCCTCTCTTCTTTTTTTGTTTATTATTTATTTACTTTTCTATATATAAAATAAATATTTTCAATGATTTTAATTTATTATAATATTTCCAAAAAATAAGAAAAATATTAATGTCCTCTTAGAAATAAGTTCATTCAATAAGATTCATGACAGAATGAACTTCATAAATATTTTCATATCAATTAAGGCATTTTAAATAGAAAATTTATTTTATAATCAAATAAAATTATATTCTTGATAATTCAGTTTCATGAAATGCTCATAAAATGCTATTAATTTATGAAAAATCAAGAATATCTTTTAAAACATAGAATTTATCAATTTCATCATTTTAAATCATGATAACATGCATTTATGATTATATTTTAAAGAAGAAATGCATAAAATGTATGATATTTATGCATGAAATTGCATGTTATCGCATTCGTACAAGCTCAATATAATATGAAAACTTCACCACTTAATTTCAAAGAATTCAAATGGGTTTAGTCTCAAAATATATGTATTCATGTGTGAGCCATATTTAGTCATAAAGAGAGAGATACTTATCTAAATAACTAGTGATTATCACCTAAAAATGACATATGACGCAAAGAGGCAACTATTATTTTAGAGTGATCACTTGTGTGAGAGGTTGAATGACATCATGTTGATGAGATTGTCATCCTATTTGCCAATCAAAGCATCAATGTCACGCATTGTTGTCTTTTGTAGATTTTGAACTTGGCTACAATTGGGCTTGCCTTTTCATGGAGCACAATGTGAATATCAGGGAATAGAAAACTTAGACAATGATTGGACAACGATATCAAAGAAGATGATCCCATAAAATTTGAAAATATGAGTCATGAGCGAACATCATGTATTTGATATTATATGGAAATTCAATAGAATAACAGAGTTCAAGAAGACAAAAGAGGGCCTCATCCCTTATATAGAAAGGTATAGACCCTTATACACAAGAGCTTGAGAAACAAATGATGGAACTTGAGTTTGCATCTTGATTCATCAGCATATTCAGATACATAAAAAATAGAAATAAACTCATACATGAATTCACAGAATGATTCTTCATCATCATAGATTTCTTAAGTAGAGAATAGCCTTCTTGAATATCCCCAAGATAACCACCTGATCTCTAGAAGAAATGAGAATCTATCAATAGGGTTATATGCATTGGGTTACTCAAGTTGAATATGGCCTCCCCTATTTTACCTTTTTGGGCCAATTTTCAAGTAAAATCAGCCTTATTTATTGTTATTGGGCCGATTTTAAGTTAAAAATCGGCCCTCTTCTCTTTAGTGGGCCGATTTTAGGTAAAATCAGCCCCTACTTTTTAGTCTTATTGGGTCGGTTTTAGGAAAAATCGGCCCCTTATTCTTCTTTCTCTTCGAGCTCATCTTCTTATTTCTGTAAAGTGAACAAGAACCGAGAGGAGAAGAAGATTTAGTGATGTATTTAGTGATTTACAAATATAGTAATGTGTTCCTAATTACTATCTTGAAGTATGTCTAATTTAACTCTAAGATGTGTTTAATCCTAACTATGTTTCACCTAATTACTATGTGATATTAAGTAGAGGCTCATTATTAAATATTGCCCCTATTGGTTGTATACTTATACGATAAGTATAGCTCAGTGATGATGGCAGTAGGCGCTCTGTGATTGGTCAGGCCTGGCTAACTTGTCCATGGTTCACTGAGTTGAAAAATTCAGTCCGCTTACGTTCGCTTACACCCCCCTCAAGTTGAGCTTCAAATCCTGTATGTATTCTACCTCCATGCTTGATCTGGCTACTGTTTGTTGTTTTTTTAGCACTACGAGATGAGATTGGTTCTAAGGTATACTTAGTAACACAGGATAGACCATCGATCTATTGTTGATCCAGCCCAATCTGAGTCACTATAGGCAAAAATGAAGTTCTTCAAACTTTGTGAAAGAAGTAGCCCATGTAGAATTTTTCCCTTAAGATATCTTAAAAGATGTTTGAGATTAGTCCAATTTTTGACATGCTTTGTTCACGGCAAAGGATATGTCCAGTCTAGTTAGTGTAACATATTGAAGTACCCCAACAAGACTTTGATAGAGACTTAAGTTTTCTGCAGTAGAGTTGTCAATTATAAGTAGAGAAGATGATGATGCGCACGGAGTGGGAAAAGGTTTATAGTTATCCATGTTTAATCATTTTAGTATCGATGCAATGTATTTCGATTGAGAAAGTAAATAACAATGTTTATGTGGTTGAAATTCTATTCCAAGGAAATAAGAAGAGGGACCAAGATCTTGAAAGGAAATTTATGATTTAAAGTTGAAATAAGAGAATCAATTTCAAGTTGTTTCGGACAAAGAATTAACTTATTATCAACATAAGTTAATACAAAGAAAGGAAAAAACAAATTCGGTTTATAAAATAGAGAGGTATCCATTTTTGAACCATAAAACCAAGGGACAGAAACGTGGAAAGTTTTTCAAACTAGGATCTAAGAGCCTGTTTTGAACCATAAAGGGATTTATTTAGTCGACATACATGATTGGGATGTTTGGGATCTTTGAAACCAGGAGGTTGTTCAATGTAGATGGTTTCACTTAAGTCTCCATGTAAAAATGCATTTGATATGTCAATTTGATGAATGCACCAATGATTACAAACAGCGAGGGACAACAAGAGCTTGATGGTGGTATGTTTGACAACATGACTAAGTGTTTCATGAAAATCAAGACCCGCTTGTTGATCGTAACCTTTCGCCACTAAGCGTGCTTTATATCTGTCTATGGATCCATCAAGTTTGTACTTGAGTCTGAAGATCAACTTGCTGCCAATTACATGAAATGTGGGGTTTCTGGGCACAAGAGACAAGGTGTTGTTCAATGACAGTGCTAATAGTTCAAATTTCATGGCATCCACCCAGTTGGGATCCCTAGAGGCAGTAATGTAGTTCGAGGACTCCATAGTGGAACTAGTTGCAAATAGACATGTCGGTAGAGGATGATGAGATGTCGTTGCAGTGAAGGTCTTGATTTTTTTATTTCTTTTGGGTCTGGTTGTAACTTTTAGGATGTCCTCATTGGCTTTAACAAGTGTTTGAGGGTTCTTAGGAGTAGGTGAGGGTTTTTCTGTTTCTGTATATATCACGCAAAGATCGTTCCTTAGGAGTTGGTGAGGGTTCTGAATGAGTGAGTTCTAAAGGAGTGGAATTTTTCAACTTGGGAGTCGACGAGTTGGTTGCAGCGTCACTTGGCTGACTTTGATCTTGGGTAGTGTTGACATCATTTTGAGCCTGAGAAGACTATTGTTGTGAAATGTTCATTGGTTTTTGTTTTGAATTTGCTGTGGTAGGGATTAATGGACTTGGATATGCCCCAAGAATTCCAGGTGTGGTGTCCATACATTTCTGAGAACTAGATTTGGTAGTAGGTGATAATGTTTTATGTTGAAAGGGAAAGACTTCTTCGTTGAAAATCACATGTCGTGAGATAAACATCTTTCTGGAATCAATGGAGAAACATCTATGCCCCAAATGCATAACACTGTACCTTAGAAAAACACTGCTCAGATCAAACAGTGAGTTTATTGTGAGAGTATGGACGAAAGGTTGGGGTAGCATAGGCATCCAAAGGTTTTTAAGATTTCATAGTGATTTTGTTCTCTAAACAATACTTCAAAGGAAGATCCTTTTTATACTGGAGTAGGAAGATGATTGATTAGATAGACAACAGTTGATATAGCCTCATCCCAAAATTTGGATGGCATGCGTGCTTCAGTGAGCAAAGATAGGCATTTTTCAATAATATGCCTATGTTTTCTCTCAGCTGTGCCATTTTGCTCTGGAGTGTGTGGGCATGAGACACGGTGGATGATGCCGTGTTGCTTTAGGTATTGACTTAAAGCTTGGAATTCACCTCCCCAATCCGACTAGAAAGAGATAAGTCGAGAGGAGAGTTGTCTTTCTACACGGTTGTGAAAGTCAACAAACACGCTCAAGACATCACTTTTCTTTTTTAAAGGATAAAGCCAAGTGAATTTATTGAAATCATCGATGAAAATAACGTAGTAAAGAAAACCAAAGTGAGAGCATATAGGAGCAGGCCCCCATAGATCTGAGTGTAACAATTCTAGTGGCTTAGTTGAAGTTCTAGAGGATAAAGAGATGTAAGTTTATGAGATTTAGAGAGGAAACAACAATCACACAAGTAAGACTTTGGAAGTTGTGAGGTTGGTAGCCCAAACTTCTCAATTATTTTTTTGAGAGTTATGAAATGAGGATGATCAAGCCGGCTGTACCAAATGTTGGGAGTGGTCCTTTCTCCAACAAGTGCAGTTGGCTGGTTAATCCCAAGCTCTATGTAGTAGAGTCCATCCTTAAGCATCCCCTTGAGGAGGATTTTGTGAGTTGATTTGTCCTTCACTAGGCAATGCGAGGAGTGAAATTCAAAGTAAACATTGTTATCATATGTAAATTTTTGAATAGATAATAAATTCTTGGTGATTTTTGGAACATGAAATATATTGTTCAATTTCAAAGGATAAAACAAAGAAGGAATAGTCTTTGAACCAGAGGAGAGAATTTTCAAACCTTTACCATAACCTATATGTAGTTGATCAGACCCAGTATACGGCATTGAAAAATTAAGGAGACTTGGATCAGGAGTGATGTGGTGAGTTGCCCCACTATCTGGGTACCATGCTCCTCTAGTGTGTACTTGTGATAGAGCACCAGCTCCAACTTGATGCATGAAATTCTGAGGGCCTGACATCATGGATTATTGAGTCGGAGCATTTTGATATATCACATATGCTTATGGAGTTGAATGTTGTCGCTACAAAGCTGGAAATTTTGAGTATTGAGACACTCTCTGCACTCCCTGCCTTGATGTCCCCAAAGACCGCGAATTTGACATCTAGGAGTATATTTGTTGATGTTCTAGTTCCTACCATGACCTCTATTGTGTTTGCCTATGCGGTTATTGTAATCATTTTGATATTCCCCTTTGTGTTGTGCAAAGGTGCGATTGTTTCAAATATTCTTGTTCTGCTGTTGAGGCATCATCAAAGTATTGTTTGCCATTGGAGGAAAATGGTTGTAGAAAGTCAAACAATCTTAATGTGCTTTCAAATTCGTCACCAGCTATCATAAGTTAAGTTTTCCAAATTGACATTCATAGAAATGTTAAAATGCATATAATCAAGGCCAAGACCTCTCAAGAAAGCAAATATCATGGAAACATCATCAACTGGATAACCAACTACTACTAGTTCTTCAGTTAATTTCTTGAAAAAATTCACACACTCATCAATGCTCATGCTGCCTTTCATCGTAGTGTGAAGCTGTTGTAGAAGGTCACTCACTCTAGATCTTCCTTTTGAAGATAAAGAAGATTTCAGAGCCTCCCACAACTCTTTCGAGCTGTTTTTCTTTCCACTAATAGATAGAATAGATTCGGAAGTGCAAGAATTAATAAACCCCATAAGCTATTGGTCCATTTTCCACCAAGATTTGAAAACGGGATTGTCCGTAACAACTCCATTTTCATCCATCTTTTTTATGACAGGGGGATCATTTTCAATAAATGAAATTAGATGATATCCATTAAGAATTGGAGTGATCGTGTTCTTCTAGACCATGAAATTGTCAAGAGTGAGTTTAATGGGCGTCATTGTGTCGGCTGGAACAACAATCGACAAACATGTTGTTTGTAAAGCTGTATTCTCTAATCAAGCAGGTTGCGACAATGAAACCTCCATTAGAGAGAGAAGAAGTTGCAATCGATTTATTCTGATAGCGCGCAGGTAAGTCGCAGGATCAGACCTGCTCTAATATCATGTAAAGTGAACAAGAATTGAGAGGAGAAGAAGAGAAGAAGGGAGGAAGAGGAAGAGAGCTTGTTGAGCAAGAAACTTGGCCTGAACTTGATCTTGATTTTTTATTATAAATGTACAGTCTTAGCTCTCTAAATTTATATGGCCCAAGGGCCTAGATACATTCGTATGTATTTAATGATTTACAAATATAGTATGTGTACCTAATTACTATCTTGAAGTATGTCTAAATTTAACTCTAAGCTGTGTTTAATCCTAACTATGTTTAACCTAATTACTATGTGATATTAAGTAGAGGCTCATTATTAAATATTGCCATGTATTGGTTGTATACTTATATGATAAGTATATTTCGGTGATGATGGCAATTGACACTCTATGATTGGTCAAGCTTGGCTGACTTGTGCATGGTTGATTGAGTTGAAAAACTCAGTCCGCTTACGTCCGCTTACACTTCCTTATTATTCCACGATCTTCTTATGAACATGGCTTGAACACGGCAGCGATTGCCGCAGATTTGATGATAAAGATTGTTCTCAATCACCAATTCTAAATTTCGGTAGAAAATTGGGAATGCAAAATGACAGAACGAATCGACGCGGTCGTTAATTACACACCGATTCGTGTCAAAATAAATTCCAATCTCACCAATTTTCTGATTTAATCACAAATGGAATAGTATATTAGTAAATAAGGGTCGAATCCATGGAGAAATAAGGGATTTTTGAGAGATATTTTGGAATTCGATCAAATCAGACGATAAATTGAGGTAAGAAATTACGGGAAATGATAGATTTGGAAAGAGAACTCAAAGAAAAATCTACGGATTCAAAAATCACTCGATTTGGATCAAGATTCACGGAGAAATCGATGAGCGAATTAGGGAGAAATTTCCGAACGCGAATTAAGAGAGATCCGAAATTAAAAGACTTAATTAACTAAATTAACAATCATAAATTACAAATTAATGATACACGACGAAAGATTAGGAGGAAAACACATAATATAACCTGAGATAGCGATCGAAATGATCCAATTAATCACCGGATTCAAGGCTTTTTATCCCGCGATTTTGAAAACAATCTTCGGTGTTCAAGAGGCAAATTCTCCCTAATCAATTGACGAAATCTCACTTTCAACCACTCTATGGACGCGGAAATGAGTCTAGAAGTGATTAGAAACAAGAGATTCAAGGATGGTGGTGTATAGATGGTTCAATTGATCGAAATCATCAAAAAATACATAAAAATGTCGAAGATCATCTCAATTATAGTGATTTTGGGCATAACCATCCGATCAGGCGTTTCATCTTCGATCAATGGCTCTGATCAAACGCACAGATGCAAATCGTTACGATTAAGTCGTCGTCGTTGGATCGGAGATGAACCGCCAAGATGAAGCCGCGTGATCATATGAAGTTGGATCGTCACGTAACGCTTGTCATTTGATCTTCATTGAACGTCTGCGATGTCTCCACGTATCCACGAAAGTCCATCGGATGTGTTTAATCTCTACCAATATAACTCCTTTGATGCGGGCGTTAAAACATCCAAACGTTGGTCAAAAAAAATTTATAATTCCGAACTCACAATAACAAAGATATAAAATCAAGTATAGTACCAAGATCGGGTCGATTCACAGAGAACACGGTTGACTTTGATCACAGAGTTGACTTGGTCAAACTTAGGATTAATTAGGGCTTTTAAGAAGTGAAAAATAATATTTTATTATTCTTAATGATATAGAAGTACTAAATAAGAAATTTTAAGAATTAAGAAATTGATTTTATGCATAAATGTCAAAAGTCAAGGTCAAAGAATTGACTTTGACTAACAGTGGACTTTCTGTAAAATCAGAGAATAAAAAGGGGTTAACATATTACAAAAATTATATATCCAGAAACTAGAGAGAAAATGGAAATTATTCATATATAATTCGTGATTTTTCGAGAAGAATTGGATTTATTATGAATTATTAGAAATCAAAGGTCAAAAAAATATGAAATGAACACTTTGATGTAAATCTTAAAATTGACTAACCAAATGATATCAAAATCTTGAAATTCACATATTAATGAAAATTTAACAACTAGAGGATTCCAAAGAGACCAAAATTGTCAAATTTCACTTTGTATTTTAAGAGTAATTGATCCCGCAAGTCAACGCCCAAATTCGGGTTGAAAATGAACAGTAGATAGTCAAATATTAGATTGAGGGGCCAAATGATGATAAAATTTTACGATTTTTCTATCCATGTAAAGCTGATGAAATAAGGAATCCAATGAAACTAGAATCAAATGATTTGACCTTAAGATCAGGGAGAAATCCTTGTTTCAAAATCAGCAAAAATCCGAACCCAATTTGGGCGAAAATGAAGAACAATTTGACTTAAATTATGAAATTAACTACCTAAATCTAATCTAAATACAAATTTTTGCAAGACCAATGATCAATTCACACTACTAACCTGATTGACATGAATATTAGGCTCCAAATCGCGTCGATTGGAGTGTATTTGCTCGGTTTCTTCCTCGGCATACGTTCGACATTCAAGGGGAGAATTTGACCAAATCAAGCAAAGATTCGCGGTCAATCCTGCCTCAATTTGATTGAAATTGAGTCTAGGATGCAGGGGGATCGCGAAGAACTCAAGATATGTCATCAAAATCGCTTAATTGCTTCACGATTAATCAAGATTCAAGATACAAAGGAAGAACATTGATATTTATAAGGACATTCCGCGCGAAAAATGCGGAACGTTTGATCTGATGAAGAGCGATTGGATGGCCACGATCGTGCACTTAAAGTGAGCCATGATCCCATGACGGGGGCCCATGATCTCCCTTTTCTTTCGCCTGTCTGATCTTGATCTGAGCCCCCTTATGAAGCCACGTGTTGCAAGGTAAGTCGTCCAAAGCACGATTGCATCTCAACCGTTCACCACCACTTAAGTCTCGATCAGAGCACGTGTGCAATTGATGATCCAATGGACTGAGATCCATTGGATTAATGGGCGATCTTCAGTAAGCTTCCGATCCAACGCGTATCGTTCTGCCATGTGTCCTGTAAAGAGAAGATTAAAGGTGAACATAGTCCCACACGAAGAAAATAAATGAAGATTAAAGGGGAACAGAGTCGGGTATAAAAGGTAGGGCTCCCCTTACCCTTTGCGTTACCGCCCCAATACTCTCACCTGAGCCCACTATACCCATGGGCCCATCAATTGCCAGCCTATCACTGCTCATGCCACGTGTCGCCACCCATGCATCCGTGTGGACTCGCGTGGCCCCGCCACTCGTACGCGCCACATGTCTGCGTCCGCGCCACGCAGCCGCTCGCGTGGGTCCGCGTGGGGCTGCCACGTTGACGAGACGGGACCACGAGGTCATCGATTTCATACGGTCTTGTGTCAAAAATATTTCTGAATTTACCAATTTAAGGATTTAATAACAAATAGAGGGGTATAATGGTAAATAAGGGTCGAATCCACAGGGAATTAAGGTATTTTTGAGAGATCTTTTAGAAATTGATCAAATTAGACGATGAATTTGCTGGGATCTGAGGCTCGAAAAGCTTTCCAAGTCTTTGTCCAAGATAATGATTGCAGCGGAAGGTGTTGAATCAAAACATTCAACATCGTTGAAGCACCAAGAATAGATGATCTCATCGTCTATTCTAGGTGACCCTATCATCTAGTATAGAATAAAATTCATACTTGGATCATTTGAAAGAGTTCTTCAACCGTTCAAGCGTCCGGCCTCTAGCGGTATCCACACAGTCTCCAGACGATCGGATCTCCTCTTGAATACTCGTCATCATGAGAGGAAGAGAAGAGGGAGGAGAAGTTCCACTAGGCTTGCATGGGCACCTCTATTATGGTCGTTCTCCCCCTATTTATAGACTTTGGGAATGTGAAATTTTCACAAAAACCCTTATTATTATGTCTATATCCATTGACGTCTATTGACCTTATGTGTGTGACCCTCTAGGTCCATATATCTCGCCAATTAATGACTCTACCAACCCAATAACACTTATTGGTCCTCCTTATTAATTAACTATATCAACATATAGATTAATTGACTAAGGATCGATTTAACCCAATCGACAGGTTGAGTCGCCAGCCCGGTGGGTGCCAAGCTACACCACGTGCTCTAGGAGATATGGAGTATATTAAAACTCTTTCATGGAACCTTGCCGTCATTGGTTACCGTGTACGTATAACCCTTCATCCACACGAGACTCATGAATGACTTAGGGTATGGTTAATTGTCAAACCCTAATCAGTCACTCAATTTAGTACTGATGCGAGTAGGAAATCATTGAGAACAAATTCTCTAACATTTCCACTACCTTGGCCAAGGATTTAATCACATCTCATTCCTTGAGTCAATCTCCTCATATACTGAGGGTGGATGATCCCGTCTTGACCACTCAATCACCTTCGAGGACTTCATGTCGTATCAATCTATGACGTTTTGGACATCCCGTGGCTAGGGGGTCGTAAGTCATAGTCAAAACACGATTATCCATCCACAAGATGTCTTTGGTGTCTCAAGTCAAAGGACCACGTACACAACCGTGACATGAATCAACCTGATTGACAATTTAGGTATACTACCATTCAGGGATTCATACGGATCAATTCAGTGAACTCTTTCTCCAAAGAGCACCCACTATCTATCCTTAGTGTCTCCACACCGATGGCTATAGGATCGGCCATACTCATCATATGAGATGGATCAGATAGTGTTATTCTTTCCAGATAATTCGATGTCCTTCTCGAATATCCCACGAATACGAATGTTTAGAACATATGTTTAAAGACTAGCGATCACTATATTATGATCTCATCATAATTCACTTAGTCATTGCACATGCTCATGGACTTCATTGCAAACATCACACAAGAATGACAATGAATAAATTTCATTTCAATGAACACAAACAAGATACATGGAAGTGTGATTGGCTTATAGGCCACATAATATTCATCAGAATTGAGGTGAGAAATTAGGGAAAAAGGTAGATTTAGAAAGATAACTCAAAGACGTATCCACGGAATAAAAAATCACTCGATTTGGATTAGTAATCGTGGAGAAATCAAAGAGCGAAGTGAGATGAAATTTCCGAAAATCGGAAGATTGAAAACCGAAATTAAAGACTAAATTAAGCTAAATTATGATCCTAAATTATAAATTGATGATACATGACGATAAATTAGAGGGAAAACAAGTATTCTAACCCGAGATAACGATCGAATCAATCCAATTGATCGCCGGATCGACGGCTATTCATTCCGCGAATTCGAACGTGAACATCGGTGTTCAAGAGACAAATTCTCCTTGATCAATCGACGAAATCTCACTTTTAATCACTCTATGGACATGGAATCGAGTCTAGAAGAGATTAGAAATGAGAGATTCAAGGATAGATGTGTATAGATAGGTCAATTGAGCGAAATCCTTCAAGAATATCTTACAAAATCGAAGAATGCCTCAATTTATAGGCGAATTGGGCGTAACCGTCTGATTGATGTGTTTAATCCTCATCAACGGTCCAGATTAGACGCATCAAGATGAACCGTTATGAATATATCATGGCCGTTAGATCGCGGATGGACGCTCCAGATGCAGCATGCGTTTATGCGTTATGAAACGCGTGAAAACGCGTCTGTTGGATCGCGATCTAACGCTTCGGATGCGTTTGATCGCGTGAAATCTGGACCGTTATAACTCCGCTTTAAAGACACGTGCGCGATCAATGATCGGTGGTCCGCGTGTCCATGAGATCGACGCGCGGATTTCCAATGCGCCTTTGATCCGACGCCTATCGTTGATCCATGTGGCCTGCATTTAAAACAAAACATGTGGAACATAGTCCCACACGGTGAAAATAAGGGGAAACTCTCGGTTTAAAAGGTGAGGCAGTTATGAGGGTTAATAAATTTGTCTTCCCATAATCGGAAGACCTATGTATATTATAAATCCTATATATGATAGATATAAATAGCAGCCACGTGTCACCTCCGCGCCACGCAGGCGCTCTCTTGGGCCCGCGTGGCTCTGCCACGGGGCCTTGCGTGCCACGTCGCACCCACGTGGGACCTGCGGGAAAATTAACCCCCCTTTTTAATCTTTTTTTAAAATTTTTTTTAATCCTTAAAAATCGAAAATAAATTCAGAAAATTCCAGAAAAATCCCTAAAAATTAGAAAATTCATAACTTTCAAAATACAACTCTAAATTAATCCAAATTTCTTTCATTTGATCTGAAATTTAATTATCTATCATTCTAAAAAGTCAAATTATTTAAATAAAAAGAGATTTAATTCTTATTTCAAAAATACATTCATTTCTTTAAGATTTTAACTTTAGAAAATTAAATGAATGTTCATAAAATATATTTCTCTTATTATTTAACTTTAAAAACTACTTATAATCTCAAGTAAAGATATGTTATAAAATCATTTATCTTTAATTCATCATAATTAACCCTAATTTAGAGTATTTTGAGATTATGGCTTAAAATTGCATGAAATGATAGAAATGCACTCAAAGTATGATAACATGCATACAAATGGAATGTTTTATGCCTTAATTTGCATTAATAATCATGTTTTATCATGGTAAGATTGCATGTTATTACACGTGGCCTTGCGTACCATGTCGCATCCGTTCGGGTCCCATGCCGTGCCACGTCAGCCCGCGATTCTTGCGGGAAAATAACCCCTTTTTTGCCATTTGTAAAGGAATTAAAATCAAAATAAATTTTGGAAAAATCCAAAAAATTCAGAAATCAGTGTCTTTAAAAATATAACTCCTTTTAAACTCAAATTTTCTCCATTGGCTCACAATTTATTCCTTTTTTTAATATCATTCCATCTAAAATAAATTAAAAGAAGAATATAAGATGAATTAAAAAATAAACTCAAATAATCCTTTAAGAAATGTATTTTATATCATCCAAATATTCTCTTCTTGAAATTAAATCTTCTAATCATCTACTAAAGTCAAAGTAAATCAAGGAAAGTAATTAATTTCTATTTATTTAACCTTGAAAAAGATAAAACATCTATAAAGCACATAATTAACCCTAAATAATGCATAAATATGAACTTTAGTAAAATGGAATACCAATGCAGAAAATTTCATAAAAACTATGATAACATGCATCATAATTACATAAAATAAGCATGAATATTAGTCAATTAAGATAAGAATTTAAGTTAAATATGCATGTTATCAATGAATGGCTGAGATTAAAACATTTTGAAATACGAATCGTCGTCCAATCAGAATGCGCCACGTAACCCCTTCACTTCAGTGACGATCGACGGTTTAAATTTAACGTTTGATCAAACGCTCTACGTGCTGGCACATCATTGATTGCAATTGATTGGACGCTCCAGATTGCGAAACATAACCTGCACACTTATAATAAATCAAAAAATCGATTTTGAATTATAAAAATGGAGTTTGAATTCCGGAAAATCCTTAGAAATTCATGAAAAATTCTAGAAAAATCCCTAAAAATTAGAAAATTCATAACTTTCAAAATACAACTCCAAATTAATCCTGATTTTTTTCATTGGATCAGAAATTCAATTATCTATCATTATAAAGAGTCAAATTATTTAAATAACAAGATAATAAAAAATTATTATTTAAGAAATACATTCATTTCTTCTTGAAAAACAAAACTTAGAAAATAAATGAATGTATATAAACATATTCTCTTATTATTTAACATTAGAACTTAATTATAATATCAAATTTCGATGAGAATACGTGATAACATGCAATCTTAACATGATAAAACATGATTATTAATGCAAATGAAGGCATAAAACATTACATTTATGTGCATGTTATCATACTTTGAGTGCATTTCTATCATTCCATGAAATTTTATGTTATAATCTTAAAATGCGTTAATTTAGGGTTAATTATGATGAATTAAAGATTAAAGATTTTATAACCCATCTTTACTTGATATTATAAGTGGTTTTTAAAGTTAAATAATAGGAGAAATTATTTTTATGAACATTCATTTAGTTTTCTAAAGTTAAAATCTTAAAGAAATGAATGTATTTTTGAAATAAGAATTAAATCTCTTTTTATTTAAATAATTTGACTTTTTAGAATGATAGATAATTAAATTTCAGATCAAATGAAAGAAATTTGGATTAATTTGGAGTTGTATTTTGAAAGTTATGATTTTTACAATTTTTAGGGATTTTTTCAGGATTTTTCCGATTTTATTTTCGATTTAAAACGTTTAAAATAATTTAAAAAATGATAAAAAGAGACTAATTTTTCGCGCGGGTCCCACGTGGATGTGACGTGGCACTCGAGGCCACGTGGCAGCGCCACGCGGGCCCACGCGATGCCTACGCGGCGTATATATATTTATATTCTACATATCATATATAGTAAGGGTATTCAGCCTTCCGTATATCGGAAGGGTATTCAACCCTTAAAACCAATGCTCGTTATAAACTCGTCGATGTTCTTTAATTTTTCCCGTGTGGGACAAAGGTCCCACACAGTTTTAAAATGCAGGTGACGTGGCCGCTTGAGGTGCGTTGGATCGGGCGGAGTGACGTGTCATTTTCGTGCATCGTTAAAACACAAAGACGATGGTCAAAAAAATTTATAAAACCGAACTCACAAAGATTAGATATAATAATCAAGTATTGTGTAAGTATCGGGTCGATCCACAGAGAGCAGGGTTGACTTTAATCGTAGAAATGACCTGATCAAACTTAGGTTTAAAAGGAGTTTTAAATAAAATAAAATAAGATGTAAGGAATGGAAATGATATAAATAAGCTAAATAAGAAGTTTTAAGAATTGAAATCTCGGATTTGACAGAGAATAGTCAAAAGTCAAAGTCAAAGCGTTGACTTTGACCAACAAAAGGTGTTCTAAAAAATCAGATAATCAAACAGACTCAGAAGATTACGAAAATTAAATATTTTAAAACTAGAGAAAAAATAGAATTTATTGATATAGATTTTTTAATTTTTGGATAAGAAATGGATTTATTATGAATTATTGAAAATCAACTATCATAAAATCCCCGAAATTAACACCTCAGAGGAAATCTTCAAATTGAATGGCCAAATGAAATCCAAATCTTGCAATTTCTATGTCAATGGAAAGCTAAGAACCAAAGGAATCTAACAAGACCAAAATTATCAAATTCTCGTTTTAAATCAAAAGTAATTGACCCCGAAAGTCAACGTTTAACTTCTGATAAAAGATGAACAATCCTTGGTCAAACGTCAAATTGGAAGGTCAAATGAACTCGAAATTTGATAAATTTGCTATCCACAGAAAGCTGATGAAAAGAGGAATCCAATGAAACCAAAATCAAGTGATTTGGAATTATAATCAAAGATATATCGTATTTTCAAAATCAGTCACTTTTTGGACAGAAATTTAGAGAAAATGAAGAACACTATGAACTAATTTGCAAAATTAAACTTCTAAATCTAATAAAAAATCAAATTACCTCCTGATAATCGATTGAATCTCACTACTAATCCGATTGCCACAAGAATGGGGCTTCAAGTCTCGTGGATTGAAGTGAATTTGCTCGGATTCTTCCTCGCGGACGTTTGGAATTCAAGGGGAAAATTCGATGAAATCAAGGAGAAATTCGCGATTAATCCCGCTCCAATTGCCTCGCAATCGAGTCTAAATGCGGGGGGATCACAATGAACTAGAGATCTTCCTCGAAATTCGCTTAATTCCTTCACGAATCGATCAAAAGTTGAAGAAGAATTAAGAACTACATGGGTTTTTAAAGAGAAAATTGGCCCGATTTCGGGGGCAATTGAAGCGATCGTGGAGGCGGTTTTGCTGGGTCGTGGGAGCGATTCCTTGGGGCGACATCATGGCTTCCCGATCGGCATAGAATGAGCGTCGTTATGGCTTCGAATTAGCCTAAAAAAGACCACGATTTTTGCCATGATCGGGCCACGATCGGGTCACGATCGGGCCACGATTGTGGGTTAATCGAGACCCTGAATCTCTGTTGGTTGCCGTCTTATCGGATGGAGGCGATTCCACAACATAAGCTCCCCGATCGCGGCTCGATCGCACCGCGATCGCAGCTCGATTGAACCGCGATCGTGGAGTTCTTCCACGAATCATTGTGGCCGTCGGATCATGATCTTTCCGCTTGATGGAGATCGGATGGTCCTGGTGTCGCCACGATGCGAAAGAGATCAGCTTCTCCACAGCCGTCCGATCGCGATCGTGCGGTGTCAGCGCTGATGACGATCCGGTGCTTCGCGTGTCGCCACGTGGCGTCAGGTAAGCCGTCAGATCGTGTCACTTAAATCGTCATTTGCGCACGTGCCGGATTTGATGATCGCGTGGACTTGGGTCCACGCGATCCGTGCCGTCCTGATCGCATTCGATGTCCGGTGGGCCGCCACGAGTCCTGCAAGGTAAGAACCGTGTGGGACATAGTCCCACACGGAGAAAATGACAGGGTTTGTTGCGCTTAAATAGGGAAGCTCCCCTGCATTACCATAGCGTTACCGTCCCCCCACTGTTACCAGGGCCCACTATACCCGTGGGTCCTCCACGTGCCATCCTTACCTGCCACGTGGTGCCCCTCACGGGTGTCCGCGTGGCCTCCTGCCACGAGTCAGCGCCACCTGCGCCTCGCGTGGGCCACCCGGGCTCTGCCACGTGGCCTCAGCGCCGCGTCGCACCTCGAGGCGAGCCCGCGCGCCACGTCAGCCGCCACTCGCCACGTCACCCTGCAGGTAAAACCCCCTTTTTCGAAATTTTTTAAAAAGAAAATACCTCCTAAAAATCAAATAAAAATCAAATAAAATTTAGAAAAAGGGCATAAAACTTCAAAAATTCATAATTTAAAATATACAACTCCTTTTTAATCCAAATTTTCTCCATTGGATCACAAATTCTTCTCTTTTTAATATCATGTCATTTAAAATATATTTTGAAAGAAGACATCAAGATGAATTAGAATTTACTTAAATCATTTCTCATTAAACATTCTAAATCATAAATTCATCCTGAAATCATCCTTCCAAACATTTGCTAAAGTCAAAAATCATTCAATAACAGAGATTAACTTCTATTAATTTAAACAAAAGATTAATCATGTATTAAGCATGAAATTATCCCTAATTTATTTATGAATATCAACTTTAGTGAAATGACATGCCAATGGAGAAAATTCCTAAAAAGTATGATAACATGCATCATATTCACATAAAAGAAGCATGAATATGAGTTAATTAGGATAAGATTCAAGTTATAAATGCATGTTATCACGGAGCGCAGAATATCGCGCATCGATCGCGTGGACGCTCGGACCACCGATCAATCAATCGCGCACGTGCCTATTAAAAAGAGTTATAACGGCCACGATTCAATCGCAAGGGGAGCATCTGACGCGTTGGATCAAGATCCAACGGCGGCGATTAAATGCATTTTATGACGCATCTCTTAAAGGCTTCATCAGGACCGTCCATCGCGATCCGACGGTTGCAATTTAATTGAAACGGTCCACAATGGACCGTTTCATCGTAATGGTTGATTAAAATAAATCAACGGTTATGCCCAATTCGCCTATAAAATGAGGCGTTCTTTGAGTTTTGTAAGCATTCTTGAGGGATTTTGCTTAATCGACCCATCTAAACTTCCTCTCTTGAATCTCTCACTTCTAATCGCTTCTAGACTTGATTTCGCGTCCACAGAGTTTTTAAAAGTGAGATTTCGTCGATCGATCATGGAGAATTTGTCTCTTGAACACCGATGTTCACGTTTGAATTCGCGAAATGAATAACCGTCGATCCGGCAATCAATTGGATCGATTCGATCGTTATCTCGGGTTAGAAAACTTATTTTCCCTCTAATCTATCGTCATGTATCATCAATTTTTTTAGGACTTTAATTTAGCTTAATTTAGTGGTTAATTTTGATTTATGTTCTTCGCGATTCTGAAAATTTTATCTCACTTCGCTCTTTGATTTCTCCTCGATTACTAATCCAAATCGAGTGATTTTTGATTCCGTGTATAGATCTTTGAGTTATATTTCTAAATCTATCATTTTCCCTAATTTTTGACCTCAATTCATCGTCCAATTTGATCAATTTCTAAAAGATCTCTCGAAAATACCTTAATTCCCTGTGGATTCGACCCTTATTTACCATTATGCCACTCAATTCGTTATTAATTCCTTCAATTGGTAAATTAGGCTTTATTTTTTACACGAGACTGTGTGAAATCGATGACCTTGCAGTCTCATCCCGTCAATAAGCTATTCTAAAATATATTCTTAATTATGCATAATTATCCCTAAATTAGTGCATTTTGAGAGTACCACTTAAAATTGAATGAAATGATAGAAATGCACTCAAAGTATGATAACATGCATAAAAATTGAATGTTTTATGCCTTAATTTGCATTCATAATCATGTTTTTGCATGTTAAGATTGCATGTTATTATGAAACAGTCTTGATTCCCTTCAAAATCATAAGAACCGGTTCAGGAGGCCGTTCCAAATGCCAAGAGATTGCTTTGATGAGAATTTTCGCCGCCATCTCTCAAATTTCTAGAAAATTTTCCCCCTTCGAAACACATTTGATCACCGTCGTATGAGGATATTTTGTCTTCAATTTAATTTAATTTTTCAGATGTTCCTATCAGTAACAATCTAGTTACCGACATGAAGTCACAAAGAGCACTGGATAAAAGAGAAGAAATTTTTGCCGAAATTTCCCACATCAAAATGTTTAGATCAACTGAACGAGGAGAACCGAATGAGGAGGGCTTCATTTTGGTGGTGACTTCCTTTCGACAGTAGAAAGATTTTGGAGAGAAATGTCAAAGAAGAAAGCCGGATGACTTCCCCCAGGTTGATTCACGAAGGAGAAAGCCGAAGAAGGAGGTTTGACCAAGACCGATACTCTTCCACCCTCTACTTGAGTCGTTTATTCATAAAATACTCGACAATTGATATAAAAAAAAACAAACTTCAACCCGATAACTTTAGCAAGAGAAAACAATCAAATGAACTTTCTTGTAGAAATTCTAGAAGATCCGATAAACATTTCTTTCATTGAGACAGAGAATAGAAAATGATAACATGCAATCTTAACATGATAATACATGATTATTAATGCAAAATAAGGCATAAAACATTCCATTTGTATGCATGTTATCATACTTTGAGTGCATTTCTATCATTTCATGCAATTTTAAGTTATAATCTCATAATACACTAAATTAGGGTTAATTATGATGAATCAAAGATAAATGATTTTATAACCTATCTTTACTTGAGATTATAAGTGGCTTTTAAAGTTAAATAATGAGAGAAATCATTTTTATAAACATTCATTTAATTTTCTCAAGTTAAAATCTTAAGGAAATGAATGTATTTTTTTAAAATATAAATTAAATCTCTCGTTATTTAAATATTTTGACTTTTTATAATGATATATAATTGAATTTTAGAGCCAATGAAAAAAAATCTGAATTAATTTGGAGTTATATTTTGAAAGTTATGAATTTTCTAATTTTTAGGGATTTTTCTAGATTTTTCTGAATTTATTTTCGATTTAAATCTATTAAAAATAATTAAAAATATTAAAAAGGGGGTATATTTTCGTGCAGGACCCACGTGGATCCGACATGGCACGCAAGGCCATGTGGTAGAGCCACGCGGACTGATAACATGCATTTATAACTTAAATTCTTACCCTATTTAACTCATATTCATGCTTATTTTATGTGAATATGATGCATGTTATCATAGCTTTAAGGAATTTTCTCCATTGGTATGCCATTTCACTAAAATCTATATTTATTCATAATTTAGGGTTAATTTTATGCTTTCTTGATGATTAATCTTCTTGCAAGATTAAATTAATATGAATTTAATATTTTCCCTGATGTACTTTGACTTTAAGAGATGATTTAAAGAATTAATTCCAAGGAAATAATGATTGGATGATTTAAAGAAGGAATTTCTAATGAAAGACTTGATATTATTTTCAATCCATCTCATTTTCCTGTTTTTAATTATATTTTAGAGGGTATGATATTAAAAAGGAATAAATTTGTGATACAATGGAGAAAATTTGGATTAAAAAGGAGTTGTATTTCTTAAGTTATGATTTTTTGAAGTTTTTGATCTTTTTCAGATTGTTATTTGATTTTTATAATTTTATTAAGTGAATTTTTTAATTGAAAATCGCAAAAAGTGGGGTTTATTTCCGCAGGACCGCAGTGCTAACGTGGCGCACAAGGGCACGCAAGTCTAACGTGGCACGCGGGACATGCGCGGATGCGACGCGGCACGCAAGGCCACGTGGCAGGGCCGCGCGAGCCCACGTGAGGCACAGGTGGCGCACAGGGCGCGGACATGTGGCGTGGGCCACACGAGTCCACGCGGAGGCCGGTGAGGGGCGCCACGTGGCGTGAGAAGGGCTGGCGTGTGAAGGGCCCACGGGTTAGTGGGCCCTAGTAATAGGATTGGGGCGGTAAGACAATAGCGTTAAACCGCCCCCCAATTTAAGCTCATCAAATCTCTTCTTTTTCTTCCGTGTGGGACTATGTCCCCACGGAAAATCACCTTTGCAGAACGTGTGGCAGCATCAGAGTCGTCGGATAGGATCGCGATGCGTCCATCGTGTGGACGCAAGTACACCGGATCGAGATATCAAACACGTATGCTATTCGACACCGTTGATCGCGTAAGTGAAGCAATCGGACGCACAAGATCAAATCGGGCGATGAGGCGATCGATGGGCTCCACGTGGACTCACCTCGGCACGATCTTCATCTGACGGCTGATAGAGAAAGATCACGAACCACGATCGACGTGCGATCATGGCCCGACCGTCGCGCGATCGTGGCCCGATCAATGCGCGATCGTGGCTCATTTGATGCGCAATCAAGACCATGACTTCTCCGCATTGATGGCCCATGATCATCGTACGATCGTAGCCATCAATTCCGTCTCTTCCCAGATCAAATGGCCCGAATTTTTCGGGCGAAATCTCCCTTAAAAACCGATGTATCCCCTCTTGTTTTCCTTTAACTCTTGATTGAATCATGAAGGAATTAAGCGATGTGAAAGCAAGATCTTGAGTTCTTCGTGATCCCCCCAGTTTAGACTCGATTGCGAAGCAATCGGAGTGGGATTGATCTCAAATTTCCACCGGATTTCATCGAATTTTCCCCTTGAACGTCGAACGTCCGCGAGGAAGAAATCGAGCAAACTCGCTTCAATCCTCATGAATTGAAGCCCCATTCTTGCGAATATCAGGTTAGTAGTGAGATTTGATCTATTATTAGGTAGTAATTTGAGTTTTAATTAGGTTTAGATCTTTAATTTTGCATTTTAGTTCTTAGTGTTCTTCAATTTTGCCCAATTTTAGTCTGAAAATTTGCTGATTTTGAAAAATGCATACCTCTCTGATTATAATTCCGAATCACCTGATTTTAGTTTCATTAAATTTCCTGTTTTATCAGCTTTTTGTGGATAGCAAATTCGTCAAATTCCGAGTTAATTTAACCCCTCAATTTAACGTTTGACCGAACACTATTTATTTTTAATCCGAATTTGAGCATTGACTTTCGGGGTCAATTACTTTCAAAATATAAATCATAACTTGATCATTTTTGTCTCTTTAGAATCCTTTGGTTCTTAGCTTTCCATTGATATATAAATTGCAAGATTTGGGATATCATTTGGCTAGTCAATTTGAAGATTTTCTCTGAAGTGTTCATTTCGGGAATTTTCTGATCTTTGATTTTCAATAATTCATAGTAAATCCATTTCTCATCAAAAAATTATTAATTTTATATCAATAAATTCTATTTTCTCTCTAGTTTCCAAATGTGTAATTTTTGTAATCTTCTGACATCTTTTAGTTCTCTATAGAACTTCGACTATTGGTCAAAGTCAATGCTTGACTTTGACTTTTGACTTTTCTCTGTCAAATTCGAGATCTTAATTCTGAAAATTTCTTATTTAGTATATTTATATCATTTATATTCATAAATATTTTTTTTACTTCTTTAAAACTTCTTTTAAACCTAAGTTTGACCAAGTCAACTCTGCAATTAAAGTCAACCTTGTTCTTTGTGGATCGACCCGATGCTTACACTTTACTTGATTTTATATCTTTATCTTTGTGAGTTCGCTTTTATAAATTTTGTTTGACCAACGTTTGTGAGTTTTAACGACCGCACAAAACGCTTCGTCATGGACCCACGCGAGCGCCTGCGTGGCGCGAGGTGACATGTGGCATGCATATTTATATATACTCGTAATATTAGGGTTATAGTACATATAAGCATTCCGTAATCAGAAATTAAGCTAACCCATATAATCCACATACCTTATAAACCCGATAGATTCTTTTAACTTTTCCCGTGTGGGACTAAGTTCCACACGGTATTTTAAGTGTAGGTGACGTGGCCGAAGGAGGAGCGCTGGATTACAAGGAACGCGGATCATCGTGCGTGGATTGTGTGGACTCGCGGTCCACCGGATCCATCAAACGCACGTGGCGTAAACAAGGAGTTATAACAGCTGTTATTTAACGCGCGGGATGGCATCCAGAGCGTCGGATCGCGATCCAACGTCGGAGAGATGATGCATTTTATAACGCTTATTCACGCGGATTAATCCAAGCCCTCCATCAAGATCGGACGGCTGCGACATGTTTGAAACGGTTCACGATGGACCGTTCCATCGTAACCGTTGATTAAAGCAATCGGACAGTTACGCCCAATTCGCGTATAAATTAAGGAGTTCTTCGATTTTGTAAAACATTCTTGGATGATTTAGCTCAATTGATCTATCTATACACATCTATCCTTGAATATCTCGCTTTTAATCCATTTTAGACTCATTTCCGCGTCCACGAAGTGATTAAAGGGGAGATTTCGTCGATCGATTAAGGAGAATTAGTCTCTTGAACACCGATGCTTGCATTCGAAATCGAGGAATGAAAAGCCTCGATCCGGCGATTAATTGGATCATTTCGATCGCTATCTCGGGTTAGAATACATGTTTTCCCTCTAATCTATCATCATGTATCATCAATTTATAATTTAAGATAGTAATTTAGTTTAATTTCATCGTTAATTTTGGTTTTATGTTCTTCCGATTTTCTGAAATTTCATCCCACTTCGCTCTTTGATTTCTCCGCGATTACTAATCCAAATCGAGTGATTTTTTATTTCGTGGATACGTATTTGAGTTATCTTTTCTAAATCTACCATTTTCCCTACTTTCTGTCACCAATTCATCGTCCGAGTTGATCAGTTTCCAAAAGATCTCTCGGAAATACCTTATTTCCCTGTAGATTCGACCCTTATTTACTATTATACCCCTCAATTAGTTATTAAATCATCAAATTGGCAAATTCGGTATTATTTTTGACACGAGACCGTGTGAATTCGATGACCTCGCGGTCTCGTTTCGTGAGGAAACACTAACTATCCTAATGAATAGATAGAAATCATCTGATCATTATGATGAATAGATGCATAGATGGCTTTGATACCAATTGATGGAACTTGAGTTTGCATCTTGATTCATCAGCATATTCAGATACATAAAAAATAGGAATAATCGCATACTTGAATTCACGGAATGATTCTTCATCATTATAGATTTCTGAAGTAGAGAATAGCCTTCTTAAATATCTCCAAGATAACTTCCTGATCTCTAGAAGAAATGAGAATCTATCTATAGGGTTATATGCATTGGGTTACACAAGTTGACTATGGCCTCCTCTTTATAGAGAGCGAGGAGAGCTTAAGCCTCTAATCAATAATTAGTCAACCCATTATTGACTAATAACTGATTTAATTGCCTCTATGATAACATGCAATTTATGCCTGAATTTACATGATTATTAATACAATTTAAGGTGTTAAATATTCTATTTGTATGCATGTTATGATATTTTAAGTGCATTTCTATCATTTTATGTAATTTTAGGCTATGATCTAAAAATATAGCATTTTGGGGATAATTATGCATAATTCTCATAATATAATTTTATTCTCATTTATATTTGAAATCATAATTATATTTTCATGATTTACTGATAAGAGAAAATATTTTATTTACACTCATGTATTTTTCTAAATTTATTTTCTTAGAGGAATGAGTGTATGTTTGAAATTAAAATTAATTCTCTTTTTACTTGAATATTTTGACTTTTTATCATGATAGATAATTCCATTTCTGATCAAAAAACAAATTTGGATTAATTTGGAGTTGTATTTTGAAAGTTATAAATTTTCCAATTTTTAGGATTTTTTAGGATTTTTATTAATTTATTTAAAGTTATTTTTTACTTTTAAAAGAATAAAAAAATTAAAAAATAAATATTTTATCGCGAGCTGAAGTGGCGAAGCGCCGTCACGTGGCAATGCGGGTACACGCCACGTGGCAATGTGTGCGTATGCGTGAGTGACACGTGTGCATGTGTGCGCGCGTGTGAAAGTGATTAGTGGGTTAAGCATCCATTAAGGATTTTATGCTAACCCATTATGCGCTTAGACCTTATATACGAGTTAAATACTTTGATTTTTACAATGTGGAACTATTTTCGTTTTGTTTTTAATTGCAGGTGACTTGGCGCAACGTAACGCGTCCAATCGCGCGATTAAATCGCGATCGTCGGATGTCACTTACTCGTGGGGGTACATGGCAACATCTGATTAGGCAACGATTCGATTAAAGACGATTTAATCTCAGTCGTTCATCTGGGGAGTTATAACGGTCGAGATTAAATGCACCTGATGGACACATGGACTCATCGCGATCATTTGATGAAGATCGAACGGACGAAATCAAATGAAGCCTCTTCTTCACGCGGGACATGGCAAAATCTGGATGCTTCATCGTGGATAAGACAAACGCAACTTAAAGATGTCAAATCATGGATCTTCATTTAATTTCAGCCGTTCATCAAAGATGAAACGACGCATCCAATGGTAGTGCCCAAATTTGCTTATAAATTGAAATATTCTTCGACTCAAAAATCTGTTCTTGGATTTTCGAGAAAATCGAACTGTTTAGACACCACAATGCGAGAATCTCTTAAAGTCTTCATCTTCTATACTCATTTCCACGTCCAAGGAGCGTTTGAAATCAAGAATTGATTGAGAGAATTGGAAGAAATCATATCTTGAACGCCAAACTTCATTTTCGACATCGCGGAATGAAAAACCTTGAATCCAACGATTAATTGGATCATTTCGAGCGCAAATTTGGGTTATGTAGAGTGTTTTCATCTTATTTCATCTTTCTTTAGGATAAGATTACATTTTAAAGCGTAGATTATGCTTTTTTTTTTTAATTTCAGTTTTTATCAATTTTCGCGATCAAATTTCTATCACAATTTCAAATCTTGATTTTTCCGCAAATTCTAATCCAAATTCAGTGATTTTTTATTCCGTGGATTTGTATTGGAGTTATCTTTCTTAATATACTAAAATCCCTAATTTCTCATCTCAATTCATGATTTGATTTGATCAAATTTCAAAGATATCTCAAATTTCCCTTATTTCTCCGTGGATTCGACCTTTATTCACCACTATACTATTTAATTAGTAATTTAATCCTTTAATTGGTAAGTTTAGAACTTGTTTTGACACAAGATCATGTGTATTCAATGACCGCACGAAATCTTTTCATCACTCTACACATAATTAACCTCTACACACATAAATGATTGTATTAATCCCCTCATTTCACATAATCGAATCACTTAATGAGATTAAATGATAGCTTATCCACAATAATACACACCTATGTCCACTTAATAGAGATTAAACCCAATAACATAAAGATGGTTCATGTTTGATCTCCATCATGAAATTGACAGGCAAAATATGCCGCATGACTCATATAATAATAAATTTTCAACAAGAATACAACTATAATGTTTTTTAAAGTCAAATGTACATAGTCAAATTAGAATTCCTTCTTTTTCTACCTTGGCATTGACCCTTCATTTCTACCTTGGCATTTTTATACATTGACTTGAAAATATATAATATTTTCTTAAAACTTGATAAATCTTACAGACGTAGTCAGATTGTAAGAATTTTTGAAAAATTTAAAATAATAGGACTATTGAATTAAAAATGCCTATATAAAGTGTCCCATGAGTTTGGCTCGCGCAATGGTTGAGGTGTTCCATGTTCCATGTTCTCTATGACGTTGACCCGCCTACAACTAAAACTGCCCGAGCATTCACCCCGAGACTTCCCTATTACGTCAGCTGGCACGTGTGCCTTTTCCATTAGACGTCCTCTGATTGGCGAAGGACTGCTGCTCCTCCACGTCGAAGACAGATAGACATAGAGGGCAAGTTAAAACCCTAGCTCTCTCTCTCTCCTCTCTCTCTCTCTCTCTCGAATTTTGCGTAGTATTTCCCTATCTCGCCACCCTTTCCACCTGTAATTTCCGTTTTCTCTTTCTACCTCGACGCCGTGACTTCGTTATCCGTTTCTCCTTTGCTTCGAGATAGGCGTTCCCGTCGGATGCGCTCGCGACCTTTCTTGCTAATCTCTGACCTCTTGTCATATAACCGTTTCGTATACATTGAACGAATTCCGTATTGGATCGTTCGCAAAATGCGAGGTTTGCTTCTTTTTTGCTGCCTCTCTCATTTCTTTTTTTTCGTGGAAACTATTAATTGAATGTCGTCTCATTGATTATATTCTTTGGATTGCAATGTAAGGCTTGATTAGGAGGAATTGTGATTTATGCTTCTGACACTGACTCTTATTGTCCATGCTCAAACTTTTTCTTATCTGATTTTGATTCCTTGGAGTAGCAAAAACTTACTCTAGGGTTCATATACTTGATTTTAAGTTCACTAGAAATTTGTTTACCAGAGGATTTGTTTATGAATTTGATCTTCAACTCGCTGAATTATCATGGTCAGACTTGTGAAAATTCTGGAGAGCGTCATGAAACAGTTTGCTTTTATCTATTTTGCAATCTGTCAAGATCTTAAAAACTTCCCAAGAGACTTCTGAAGCTAATTGCATTCGAAACAAATGGCAGTTGTTGGTAGAGAGGTATGTAACTTAACCATTCAATTTCTGATTTTGATTGCTAATTTCTAAAAATTTGCGCAGATGATGAAATCTTACATCTGGCTAGAAACTTCCGATGGATCGATACAGCAAGTAGAAGAGGAGGTGGCCATGTTCAGCCCCATGATACACGAAGTTCTTCAAACTGGAATGGGCACCTCAAAGAATCATGCGATCTCTCTCCCGCAGCGTGTTAATTCTTCAATGCTGAGTCTCATACTTGACTACTGCCGGTTTCATCAAGTTCCTGGCCGTTCTAACAAGGTCTGCCCCAAATTTTTAGTTTATTGAGTTTCTCCCTCTACCATATATCTTAAATTATGCGTATTTTTATGAAACCCATTAATCAGGAGAGAAAATTGTTTGATGAGAAGTTCATAAGGATGGATACAAAGCAGTTATGTGAGTTGACTTCTGCGGCTGATAGTCTTCAGTTGAGACCGTTGGTTGACTTGACAAGCAGAGCGCTGGCTAGAATGATTGAAGGGAAGACTCCAGAGGAAATTAGGGAGACTTTTCATCTGCCTGATGACCTAACCGAGGTATTTACTGAACACCAAGTTTGATTAATTATTTATTATCTTCTTGCTCATTTGGTTTTGTTCTAAGGAGGAAAAATTGGAGCCTCTGAGAAACACCACGGATGATCTTCGAATCCGGTTGTTGAATCGGCTTTATGCAAAGAAAAGGAAAGAATTGAAAGAGAGGCAAAAGTTAAAGGTGGTTGCGTTAAATAACTTACAGATTTAAAAATATGATAACTCTAGTGTCTGTAATTAAAGTTTTTATTCATTGTCTTGAATCCTGGTTTAGGATGCTGAAGTTTACGAGCAGAGATTAGAGGAACACGTCGATGAGCGGTCAGTTGATGATCTTCTTTCCTTCATTAATGGTGATAATGAAGGTAAATAAGTAAATAACTTGGATTTTTCTCTCTCTGTTTTTTTTTGTAATTTGTTTCTACATTAAAAGAGTTGAAGTGTCGTTACATGCTACCAAAATTTTATTTTATTTTAACAGATTCGAAAGGAAGCAGAGCAGCTAAACAGAAAAAGAAGAACCGGAGAAAGAAAATTCAACTGAAGAGTACCTCTTCAGTCGACTCAAGCAAAAATCCTCAGGTTTTTATCTATTATTTGAAGGATAAGACATATAAGTAGTGATGAACTATGCATTTTTGCCCGCTGATTGGTCAGGAGGGTGTCAATGTCTGTGAGTTACCTAATAGCGGTGAATCTAGTCACCAATTTAAAATACATGATATTTGTGAGGATGAATTTGGCCATGAAGATCAATTTGAGGATGCTGACATGGATGATGGACTTGATCCTGCTATGAAGGAAGAGCTTGACAGGTTCATAAAATATATAGCATTTATTAATAAGCAAATCATTCTCAAAAAGAAGAAACGCTCTTTTTCTTTCCAAAGTAATTTCGAAAAATACCATTAATGTGGATTTATATGACAAATGTGCAGGGAAGTGGAAGATTTTGCGAGGAGATTGAATTCTGATTGGCCAGAGAGGATGCAAGAGATGTTGTCTTTGAGTCAAGAAAGGAAACTGGTACCCCTGTCCGTGAATGGCAGCTGTTCGTCGCAGAGATACACAGGTTAGGGTTAGGGTTTAGTGTTTTTTTACATTCAACTGACTTCAGAATATCTTAAGGTTTTGTTCTCTGCAGGGCTGTATCAAAGGTGAGCATAAAGGGTTACTCGTGTACATCTGACCGTTGCCGGGGTGCTCTCTATAACTCTCTATGTCTAGGGTGTGATGTGCAAGTTTTTCTAAGTGCTTGCCAATGTCATGTGAAGCCCTAATTTAGCAAGCAAAGATGGGGAAACGGAGTTGGTTTCTTTCTTTGCAGTAAATTTGATGGAACTGTCCGGAGAGGCATAAATTGCTAATCCCCGGAAGACCATGTCAGCACAAATAGAGAGAATATTTTTAATTAGAAAAATATAAATACTTAGGTGTCTTTAATTTAAGAACCTAGTAGGGTAACCTATAGATCATTTACCTAATAGGTTGACGTCATGCTAAAGAGCGCTGACTCTAGCCGGGACCACAAGTAAGAGTCAATGCTTTGATTCTTCGGGCTGTGCATGGGGGCACCTCTTTTTTGGCTCACCTTTAGACCACAGGGTTCTCAGTTCCCTCCGTTTCTTTCCCAGCACCATGAAGGTCCCTGCAAGGGAAAGAGTTCGCTTTATTGAGAGAGAGAGAGACCATAGTACCTCAGCAAATGTTTGCTGGCAGGGGGGAGAGAGAGAGAGAGAGAGAGAGAGAGGGAGTAGAGTTGACTTCCAGACATGGTCATGCGATGAGCGAGGTTTAACCGAGAAGAGACTTACCGAGAGTGAAGGGGACAATGTATAGGAGGGCGGGTTGTCCGTTACCGTCCATCAGGTTAAGTGCCACGTAAGTAACCAGGAGCCCTGCGAAGCCCATTTATATAACACTATCAGAAAGCTAGAGAGACAGAAGGATATACTAACAGAGAGATGGACGTCGTCAAAACGTGTAGGTAGAAAGAGAAAAAACGTAAAAGAGAAGGCCTTAATGGGCTGAGACTGGGCCCATCATGAGCCAGGAAGAGATGCTTCGATCATCTCACCAGAGCCATATGCCAACATCGTCCACAAGAAGTAGCCTTGTCTCAGCTTCTTATTAGCAGCCCAATCATACCTGCACAAATAAGGTCTCTATTAAACTAACATCACCCGATCTATTTAGAACAACATTCAATTTTCATAACAATTTAAACATCAATATAAAGAATTATTAATCTAACACCTCAGCGCAAAGGCAATTATAAGTCCTGGAAGCAGGATGTCACCAAATCCGATTATACTATATCCACCCCATGGATCGAACATACGAGGAATTTTCAGCAGCATGGGCACACCATCTTCTCCGCTGTTATCACCACGGGCGACCTGGATGAGGAAAGAACTCGAAAAAATTAATCAAAGGAAGATCAACTTATTTTTTAATACTTTGAGAGGTGTACCCACCACTATCATCACGCTTTCGTGAAACAGCGCCTTGGAGATGAACACCCAGAAAATGTCGTACACGAAGGCGCAACTCAGAAGAACTGTCCCAACCTGATGAAAGTGGAGAAGAAATAGTACGGATAAAAAAAAAAAATTAAATTAGGGCTATTTTGATCTTTTTTAGTATCCGTCAGAAGACAATGAGTAGGTAACAATACCTTAAGGTTTGGCACATGGACTATCTGAAGTACAGTGATTATCAAGGCGATTCCCTGAAGCAAAAATTCAGTCATTAATATATCAAGAATGAGAATTATGATTACTAAAATAGAAATATTCCCTACAAGGATATCCTGGCCAATCCAAGCAAAGTGTTTGTGACGATAAATGGCCCAGATGACTGCAAACATAATACAAAAGGGAGATATTGCCAGTGTGAGGTATGAAACGGCTCCAAGAAGGGGAATCTCGATATAGGATTGTCCAAGACGCTTAAACCATCTGAAATGAA
The DNA here is from genome assembly GCA_024174645.1 of Lemna minuta. Lineage (NCBI taxonomy): Eukaryota > Viridiplantae > Streptophyta > Magnoliopsida > Alismatales > Araceae > Lemna > Lemna minuta. Next base: position 4,239,830 of record CM044108.1, read on the forward strand.
GTAAAACGTAATTACCTAGTAACTAGAAAAAAGAAATAGTCAACTTGTCAGGCATACCGTGAGAACAAGGCAACGAGACACGTTTGAAGTCCCTGAAAAAGGTAATAAAATGTAAGTATATTGAAAGGAGGAAAAATGAGGAAAAAAGGCAGGTCTCATACATAAATGACTAGTATATGCTAGGGTTAAAAGTTGCAGTGTTGAAGTCAAGATATCCGTTTTTGTCTGAGACTGACATCCTTTCAAACTGACATCTTTCCATTCTGCTCAATTACGGGCAGACGCTGCATCAATCCGTTTCTTTCTCTCTCTATCCCCTCCCTCTCAAAGGCTTGGATGATCTTAAGTGGGTTGTCAATCTGAGCATCATCAATGATGATCCGGTCAGCAGCTTATGCTGATCATGACTGGGTTGTACCATGATTGCCAGTTGTGGCAATTGTCCATTATGGATGAAGCTCAGTCAGTGAAGAACAGACAAACCCTTGCCCCGATAATTCTATTTACCACATACACTCACACCATAAGCTAAACGGTGACATTACCAATGTGAAGACCCCATACTGACATAAATGCAATCAGAAATTTCCAAACATGTAAATAAAACACATTCCATTAATAAAAAAATAGGCTTGGAGTATTTCAAAACAAAAAAAGGCCTGGAGTAGCGGAATCACCCGGCTCAACAAAATAAATCAGGTACAAGAATGTCGATGGTTTTTCATTGCCATAAAAAATTGCCAATAAAAAGCATTAATGAATTAGAAAAGATACAAAAAAATGTACAAACCTCAACACCGCCGATACAAAACAAAACCACCAGAATCTCCACAAACCAGGAGGACATAAACTTGTAAAGAAGGACGAGGAAGCACGAAGCAATGACAACAAAGAGGACTGCAGAAGTGGTATTGATTTCTACTATGCCGGTGGATCCAGAATCATCCGTCTCGTGAGAATCTCCAGGAGCATCCTAAATTGGGAAATCAGAAAACTGGATTTTGTGAGAGAAAATACAAATGCAGAAGAATGACAACGGAGGATAAGACGTGCGACCTTTAGAATTCTTTCAAGCTCAATGGATGCTTCTCTGGAACTCCATGCGGACCAAAAAGAGGCACATAGAATGGTGCCAACTGCCATCAGCCACAAGAAAACCTCTGCAGTGTCCACAAGTGGGCGATCTGGGGAGTACAATTGCACTGCAACTGAAGAATCAAAAACCATGAACTAGTTAATATACAGACCATGAGAGAAAAATGAAAGGATGTTTTATGTTAAAAAAAATTATCAGGATAAGGAAATGTTCAATTATTATGGTCACTGAGTAGATCAGTGGCATTTCGGTATTTTTCCTAGAAGGGGGTGGTTTGTCCCAATTAAACTAGACCTCAGCACTAAATAGTACTAAACTGAGGTGGTTAGGAACTCTATTGCTCCAGATTTATCCGTGTGAAGATGTCCTAGGGCCTTTTTGAAATTGTAAAACTGAAGCTCAATAAGCCATTTAGGTCCACTTAACCCACATAGGACATTCCCATTCTCTCTCCTCTCTCTTCTCTCTTCTATTTAGAGACATGTACTCGCTTATTTCTCTCTCCACATGGCATCAGAGCGATAAGGCTCCTAGGGCTTATTTTTTCATCCTCTAAACCCCATTCTTTCAGACCATTAGATTCCTTGATCTCAGAGCAGTCTAATGCCTACCATTTTTTCTTGATTGGACATTCTTTAGGCCCCCATTTGGTGTTTCATGCCTTGCGTGCATTTTTTTGTCCTTGTCTGCGAAAACATATGCCTCAAGATCTGTGCCGGAGGCACATCACATCACAGCCACTTTTAACCTTGAAGTACATGTTTTCCTAGAGCTCAATGCTTAAGATGCTGATATCACCACTTACATCATTAATGATGACATTGCTTTCTAAGTGGATTCTTATCGGGCCTGTCAGTAGCCCATTGAGTCCATTAACTCTAATTTTGAGCATAGCTTGGTCAAATTAAGCCTGTTTTGGGCTCATGAGAAGTCAAAGTTGACTAGAAAAATCTGAGGAATCAATTTTAGTAATTTATTTTGTGAGATCTGATTTCTATGCTTGCTGAAACAAGCATTTATGGCTAATACTTCTACTGAATATCCCTTGGTTCTACCATTAATGGCTGCAATGCCAGTTAACATGCCCTTCTCTACTATGCTACCACTAATGCCTCATTGTCTGATAATTCCACTTACTTTGCCAAATGATCTAATACCACTAGCTCATCATTCCATCACAGCTTCCTGAACTCGAGTGCTTATATCTTTAATACCCTCAATTATGGTTCATTGGCACCTGGATTTGAGGATTTCTTCCAGCCCATAATTTGCTACATCATTTGACATCACCCTCACCAGACAAAATGTCTCCTACTTATCTTTTGTAGATGTAGCTGGACTCAATGGTACTGACTTAGATGTATTAGAACATTTCTCCTAATACTGCCCAACCTATTGATCAGATGAAACTTGCTCAAGAACTTTAGCAAATGATCGAGATGATGTAAGCCAGCAAGACAAACATTAGGCGACTGGAACTTTATGAATCATTTTTTTTCATGTAAGCAAGGTGACACATACTCTCCATGAGCATTTTGACAAACTCCAAGTTATTATCCAGGATTTGTCTCTCAATAAGCCTTCCACAACTGATCTAAACACTTTGGAGAGCTAGCACAGAGAGCTCTATACCAACGCATAATTTTGCCAACTTGGTCCATCTATTGCTTATCAAATCCGTGGTTAGGTTTTATCTGGCGACCAGGTACTTTGTGTAATCATTGACACGTCGCCAAGAATTTTGGCTTCCTTTGCCCTCCCTGCTTCACCGGAGGCTTCTACTCATGTAGCAATTGGACCACATAGTAGCTATGGATCCAAGCCTTCCGGGAAAGGCAAGGGCTCTGCCAAGGGCAAGATCACTCACTTATTTGGAAGGAATTGGAATTTGGGAAAGGCAAGTGTTGGAAGGAATTTGGGAAGCCCCAATGGGCTCATGCTCTTATATCTTCTGGTCCATTTACTGCTTCCTGGATTTCACCTTGGTTCCTCAACCAAAGCCTACTATTTCTATGATCTAAATGTGCTTCGGTCTTGCAGAGTACAAGTTGGGAAAACAACCACAGAGTTATAAGAATGTTTCCTTACTTCTCCCCTTGAGCATCTTCCTCTCTGCCACTAGGTTTTCACTGTAACTTTGGTTTAGTTACTACTACACCTTCCACCATTCTCTTTTCCTTGCTTGTTCCAATGAGGTTGTGACTCCTTTCTTTGCTAGAGATAGTATCTAATTTGTCGTCGTACATGCCCCTGACCCACACTTCCGTTCCAGCAGTCAACCCTTGCCGTGGCCATCCATAGATACCACACCTCTAACACCACCACCCAGTGACCTATCATCTAATGATCTCCACCTTCTTATTGCCTTGCATAAATGCAAATACTCCTCTACCCAGCATCCCATTTTCCAGTTCATATATTATAATCACCTTCATCCTTCTTATCGTGCCTTTGTCCTTGCCATGTCTTCTGAGTTATCACCCACTTCATATCATAAGCTCTCTAGGTACCTGAGTGAAAAACAATAATGAATTTTGAGTATCGGGCTCTCGTGGACCTAGTATCTTATACCATAGATTCCAATATCGTGACATGCAATTGGGTCTTTACTTTAAACTACAACTTCAATGACATAGTAGGTTACCACAAGGCATGCCTAGTGGCCAAACTGAGATAAGTTATGGCATTGACCATACCAAGATATGCTTTCCCCATTAGTCATCTTCTTACAACTTATGGGTTTGTCCCTTGCACAGCTGATTTGACTATGATGGGCAAGACTACATTTAGAGGTATTGCCCTGTAGGTAGTTTATGTTGATAGTATTCTTTTGACATGTAGTGACGAGGCAGGTATTTCAGCTGCCAAAGCACTTTGTGACACAAGATTGGCAAACCCTATTTCTTTGGGATTGAGTTTGATTACCAGTTTGATAAATTAACACTCTCTGAGAAAAAATATGCCTCCTTGATCGTTGAAGGAGACAATATTACTTGGGTGTAAACTTGAGACTTTATCTATGGAGGCAAGGTTGTGAACTTGGAGTACTAATTCTCCAGTGCTTAAGGATGCTACTGTTATGAATGACTATTTAGGAAGTTGATATACTTGGCAAAAAGTCGCCATGATCTTGTCTATACGATTAGTATCCTCATTCAGTTTATACAAGCACCCCGTGAAGTTCATTTGGCTAGCGCTTTACGAGATCTAACTTACATAACGCGAGCACTAGGAAAGGAACTTATCTATAGATGACATGGTCACCTTTGATCTGAAGCTTATTTTGACTCAAAATATACTAGGGACTAAAGAGATTAGAAGTCTACTATTGATTACTACACTTACATTGATGGTAATCTCATTACTTGTCACTCTCAAATGCAAAAGGCTGTTTCTTGTTCTCTTACAAAGGCAATATATCACATTATGGCAGACATTGCTTGCAAGATGGTATAGCTTCAGCTTCTTCTTCAAGACTTAGGTGTTATCTCTCAAGCACCTATGCCTAAGTATTTTGATAACCCAGTTGTCTTCTACATTACAAACAACATCACATTTCATAAGCAAACGAAGCACATGGAGCAAGACAGTTCTTATTGTTAGTGTAGTGGTATAGGGGTTAATGGGCCCTACTCTATTAGCCCATTAACCCCTTATTATCTCTCTCTCTCCTAGGGTATAAGTATACTCGTGTATCCCTCCTTTGGTTTATCGAGCATCTCTCCTTCCTATTCCACACTTATATCTAGGACAAGGTCCTAAAGAGTGTCATATCCATGTCGTACGAGCTTTATTTAACCAATTGGCTGGCATCTTCACCAAGCCTCTATGTAGCATATCCTGTGATTTTTTGGACACCAAGCTAGGTATTTTTTATCTATGTGCTCCAACTTGAGGGGGAGAGTTAGAGTAAACCACAATAAGCCTTTTAGAGGCATTAGTCCCATATGAGACATATTCGCGTTCTCTCCCTTCACAAAAGACAAGTTTGTTTTTATTTAACAATTTGGGTTTTCTCCCTTCACAAAAAACAAATAAATTCAGATTGAGAAGTAGCAAGAATTTGATCAAATCCCCATGCAAAAAATATTCAATTAAGAGAGAGTTACATCCAACTATTCTTCTCCTTCCCCCATGTGAGAGGATATCATCCAGCCCATTATGGGTAGCCCATTAAGGATCTATCCTTCTTCTCTCTTCTATATAAACCAATATAATCTACCCTCTCTTAATGCAATTCTAGGATTTGTTGCTCTCACTCTCAACATTCTAGAGTAATCCTTCAAATTAATCTCATATAATGCTTTCCTATCAGCATCCAAACTTTGTAATCTCTCAAAGTTTACTCTATATACTGTAGTATAATTTAATAAATAATAGTAATTGGAAACATCATTTAAAGCAACAAATAGCACAAAAATTATCATTTTTTTTTCCAGTTACAAAGGAAGATCATCCAAAATCATTAATCAACTAGTACAATTCCCCTCTTCTTCCCACCCAAGAGGTTACCCATCTCTAGACTGTCCAAGGCTGAACCCTTTACCCTTGAGTTCTTCTTACCTTGGCATCCTTCTTCTTCGGGATTCAGCTATCCCTTCACAGGCCAAGCCTGAGAAAACTTAACTCTATAAATTTTCTCCACCCCAGTGCCCCTCTGCCCAGTAGGTCACTAATTCTTGCCTAGCCCGAGCTTGAGCATGCTTTACTCTAGAGTTCCGCTCCAGCCTGATGTCCCTCTCCTACTTAAGAGGGACCAAAAATTTATGAAATTTTAAAGAGAGGAATTACCCGGGACACCACTTTGTAGACTATGTTCCAAGCTTTCCCCTGCATCACTGGGCAACATTATGACTGGTATGCCAATACGCAGATCTGTTTCATTCAGGTCACATACCATCTTGAAGAGTTCTGTAAAAAAAATCAAAATATGAGCATTGTGATAGACCAACAAGATCAATTTTCTTGCAGAATTTAGAAATTGACATTCGGATAAAACATAAATTAATTATTTGATAAAATATATTTCATTTCACTAATTCCTCATGTTTCTAAATTAGCTAAGATTGTATTCCAGAGAACACACAAACCTTTCTGACTATTTACAATGAGGATAGCAGAAGCACCAGCAGCTTCAGCCATCTTTGCCTTTGTAGTAAATGTGCAGTTTCCTCGATGAGCCAAAAGAACATCTCCACTAGCCTAGAGTTTTAAGAATCCGTCAGCAAGATAAAGATATCATCCGACGAGTATAGAATGATTTTCAGGTAAAAAGAATGTACCTTCGTTATAGCTGGTTTACAGCAATCTGGTGGATTAGCAAGGGAAACCTTGGTTCTATTTGCAAGCTTCTCCTTTGACTCCATTGGAGTACCAAAGCGAGCACCGACGCCAACAAACTCATGGTCTTCTTTATTATTGATCCATGTTTGCACTTTGACCTTTAAAATATCAACAATGCAAAAACCATATGAGATCTGCACCCAATCATTGACATACTTCAAGGAGTTTTTCAATCGTCGACACTGCTGTGAAGTAAAATAAACTGGACGGCCCCACGTTGAAGAGAAGAACAAATTCTCGCTGAAAAGACACAAATGATACCTCCAAAGTCCACCAGACTCAGTCAAAGCTTATAGCACAACGTTAAAAAAACATGATTAACTTATTATTGCAGTCCGGGCAGCGATGCTGAAGTACAAGTCATTATTATTCAAGCAATGAAGTACTCTTAAATATTCTTAACAGCCACATTAAGATAATCTGTAGACACGATTCCAAACAACTCGTCCAGAAACAATAAATCTTAGAGACTCCGAAATGAAAATTATGGATAAGCTTACAGAGTGAAACGCTTAGCCACCAAAAAATAAAAGAGAAATGAATTAAACGTTAACTATAGAATCGGTGATCTGGAGCTTTCTCCGGAAAATATAACGGCTTAGACAAAATTCTCGGATCCGAACTCACCAGAACAAAGTTGTTAGAGCATCCCGGCTGTTTGGGATCACTGCTGTCTTCGTGAACGATGTCTCCGCAGAAGACAACTGCGGGGAGAAAACCTATAAAGAAAATCGCGAACACTACGCCGCAATATCTTCTCATCGGGTTCCCTCTCGGTAAACAGTGATCGGAGAACCGAATTTCGGATATTTATAGGGAAGATGGGAAAGATGTCAATACCGCTCCATCTCAGATCGAATTCAGAGAGAGATAGAGAGAGAGTTCATGTCTAACGACCTTGCTTTCTCCTTTCAACTCTCTAACTCAACTGGCATTTGGCAGGAGGATTGACCGGTTACTGCCGGTGTACTCTTAAGAAACAAAATCTATTGGTCGAGAGTTGATATACTATCACCGGTAACCACGTGGGGCCCGACGATTAGTGGATATCGTGACTGCTAAATTGAAACTGAAGTTATGAGTGTGCAAAAACGTCATTTCAAAAGGGGTTTCCTTATAAGAAACTGGAAGCCGCGTTCGGTTCCCGAGAAATGACGTCATCCGAGAGTTTACTGCTGAAGAAAAGTCAGAAATTCTGCTCGAGGAACTAAAAATATTAAAAATATATTAAAAATTAGGAATTTATAATAGACGAGGAGCGTACAGCAAAGAGCTGTAGAGGAGCAGACAAATCAGAGGTCATGGGACAGCGAGTGCGTACGTGGCAGTCTTCAAGAACACGAATCCGAGTGGGATGAAATGAATCAAGACAAAGGAAAGGATTAGTATAGCACCAAGGAAGAGCAAATCTAAGTGAGAGAGGAAAGGAGATTATGGTAGAAAGTAGGAGTTCATAAATTATCTATTCTAAATTTACCCTTCAGAGGTAACTTCCAATATTATAAACATTGGGGAAGAAATGCATTAACCTCGTGTATTTAGAAGAACTCCATGACTAAAGAGATAACCTTTTGTCCTTATTCTTCATTCACCCACTCATTCTCTTCCTCTTCCATCTTTTGAGAATTTTGCCAAGAATTTGTTCTAGCATCATAGCCAAGTTGTAAGGTATAATTTCTATTTGCTCTTTTGAATGACATCCATACAATTCCTCCTGATGTATTTCGTAGAGAACTAATGATCGTAGCACTAGATCACCGTTAGTTTAATCTAAGTTTGATAATTTACATGGGTAATTTCTTACTCTTTATAAAATATTATATTAAGCAGTTTTATAATTAGATTTATAGTTTTTTAGCCAAAATGATTTGAGAAAGGTATGTCTTTGTTAGTACAGGTACTAGAGGCTTGAGGGATTGACCCACGTCGACATCAAAACATGGACACCGCTACAAATAGGCTCTACATTTTCCAATTCCTAATATCTTATTTCGATTTTTGAATATCTTCCTCATTCTCTTATTATTGCAATATACATAAATGGTCATAAAGATGGTTATTAATGATTTACTTAGATGTTATGTTTCATCTTCAAAAACTGTTATATTGTATTTACTTACACTATTTATTTACCATTATTTAGATATTGTGCTATTTATCTATTTATGCTATTTATTAAGAATTGTTGACACATTTCTATCTTATCATTTTTATCTATTAATGTGTTTTATCTTATATTCAGATTTCATTCAAAATCATCTAATGACTCATTTTTCTCTCTTTTACTTTTTTAGGTACCCTAAAACAAAAAGAAGAAAGTATTAAAAAAATTCTTTTTTAAAAACCATAAAACCCGAAATGGCCAACTCTTTGGGACTTATAGAGACTTGAATTTTTTTCAAAGAGGGTGTTCTACTCTCCTCTCACGAAATAAGCTCTCAAGAAACTCTCTCTCTCTCTCTCTAGACAATCTCTCTCACAATTGAGCTCTCTCCAGCAAAATCTCTACAGCGAGTTCTCTCTCCAACAAGGATCTTCAGCAATCTCTCTTACGATCAAGCTTTCACTCACTAGATCAACGTCCTCACCCTCTCTCGATGGTGATTGTGATCTTGGCTTACTCTCTCTCTCTTCCCAATCAAGCATCTCTGATTCAAATCAGGTTCTTGGTGTGGTTTTTGATAAACTTGATCCGTGAGACGTCAATTGTGGTTTAGAATGGTTTAAGGATTTTTGATTTCACGCTTTTGTTTTGATTAGATCAAACAAATTTTTAACAATATGAAATTTTCAGTTCGCTACAGATTTCTCAGACTTTCAATTTGCAACAGATTGGTTTTTATTTTCAGTTCGCTATAGATCTTTTTATTTTCAATTTGCTACAATTTTTTTTAATTCGCTACAGATATTCTTCATATCTATCTGCATTATTTTTTTAATTTTTTATATCAATCTAAAATCTCTCCTTCTTTAAATGTCTCAATCTATCCTCTAAATCTCTCCACAGTATAAAAGTCCTCAAATCTAATTTATGAAAATCAGTTCTAAACCATATTCTTAACTTCTCTCTCTTTGAAGATTATATTTATTGTTAATTATTTTTTCATTTTCTGAAGATTTCTGGTTTTCAATTTATAATCTTATTGTTCGCCCTTGACTCTCTAAATTCCTGTGTTTTGTAAATCTGAAATTCTATATCCTTTTGGTCTAGGTTTCTAAACTAATTTTTATATACATAGTCGGTTTTTTTAATATTTCTTTAGAATAGGAAAACAAGAATATCAGTTCTAACCTTTTTTATTCAGTTTTTATTTCTTTTCTTTTCTTTTGATTCTCTTTTTTCTGATATTTTTATTTCGAATTCTCATATTTGTATTTCCTGTATTTGTGTTTTCCTAATAATAATAATAAATATATATTTTTTATGTTCTATTTAAAATCTGTGAGTGCTTATCTCGAAACTGTTGTGGTTCCTTTTAATATCAGTTATAGCTGCATTTAAAAATCTGTTTTGCTTTTCACAAGTCTATTTTTTTTATTTTTGCCTAAATTTTGCTTTAAATTTTACTCAAAATATGTTGTGTGACTATTTAAAATCTACTTTATATTATCTAAAATCTGTATTTAGCTTGATTTGAAATCTATTTAATATATATTCAGAAATTCATTACACCATTGAGAAGCCATTTCAAATTTAGTAAGACACTCAAACAAGACTACATCAAGGTGAGATTAAGGCATTTATTTTCAAGGGAATTTTTAATCATGTATTAGTTCATTCATCATATAGGCACATTAGAATCATTGTAGGCATATTTAGAGGATCATTATAGGGGTAGCTAGTTTTAGAGTGTACATTATAAATTCATTCAAGGGGGGAAGATGTCGAGTATCAAAGTCAAAAGCAGAAGTCAAAGGCAAAGGCATAAGTCAAAGAATTCTTCATGGAGTTCCTTTTATTTTGTATTATTTTATTTTAGTAATTTGTTATTTTGTTTCAGCACTTGAAATTCAAATTATTTGCTATTATCTATTTCTCATTGATTAAGTTTGAGTTCCCTTTTATATCTATATACTGTGTGAGTTTTTTTTATGAATTAGGGATAACTAGGAACACTTTCATATACTAGGTTGACTACAGGCGAGTCGTACTTACTCGTGATGGTAAGGGGGAGAATTTGGGGGGAAGCGGTAAGACGAATCTAGGGAGTTGACCAAACAGTTAACTTGAGACGCACTTGTTTGTCACCTTGCAAGATCATGTGGGATTGGGGATGAGTGACCTACTTGGAGCATGTGTGGATCAGTGATGGGGCTCAAGTACTTTAGAGAGGTAGGCAAGACCGAGGGGAGTATGGAGCGGCACTCAGAGCTCTTAATGTTGACCCCTCAGAGTTGAGACAAGCGGTGGCGTACCGAAGAAAGGTGACTGACGAGACGAATCCGCGAGGTCATGGAAAACACGTGAAGACATTTCAAAGCAAGTTCCTAACTTACCAATTTTGATAAATAATCACAAATTAGATACTATAGTGATGAATAAGGGCCGAATCTATGGAGAATTAAGGTATTTTGAGGTATTTCTTCAAATTTGATCAAATCAGAAGATGAATCGAGGTGAGAAATTAAGGATTTTGATAAATTTTGAAAGATAACTCAAAGACGAATCCACGGAATCAAAAGTCACTCAATTTGGATCAAGATTCGCAGAGAAATCAAAGAGAAAAAACTAGGTAGAAAATTGATCGCAAGGAGAGAGAGAAATCAAAATTAAATCTAAAATTAACCTAATCTACTATTCGAAATTGAAAGATAATGATATAGAACAAAAGACTAGGATGAAAATGCACAATATAACTCGAAGTTACACTCGAATTGATCTAATTGATCCAATTGATCACCAGATCGAGGGCTTTTCATTCCGCGAATTCGAAGACGACATTCGACATTTAAGAGGCAATTTCTCTCTCTTTTTTTGATGAAATCTTGATTTAAAACATTCCCTAAACGTGAAAATGATTCTAGAAGAGGAAGAAATCAAGAGATTTCAGGACTGAGTTGTCTAAACAACTCGATTTACTTGAAACATCCAAGAATATATTTTTCGTCAAAGAACATGTTAATTTATAGAGAAATTTAAGTGTGGCCGTTAGATTTGGCTCTTCATCTTCAATCAACGGCTCATATGAAACTCTTGGATGCGAATCATTGCCATTAAGTCACGTTCATTCGATCAAAGATGGAGCGCTTAGATTTTTTCATGTCGGGCATGAAGAAGAAGAGTCGCACGATCGAGTCCGTCTGATTATGAATGGACACCTAAGATGTCACCACACGTCCATTGAAGTCCATCGGGCGCATTTAATCGCAGCCGTTATAAATCTTCATATGAAACCAATCAGAGCTGAGATATAACTCCATCGGGCTGAGATTAAGTCGTTCTAAAAATGAATTTTTGCCCAATCAGAGTGCGCCAGGTACCCTCACTTTAGTGAAGATCAATGGCTTCGATTAAGTACCCAAATCTAAAGGTTCCTGTTGTGCCACGTCACTTGCGAAGGTATAAAAAGAAAGATAGTCTTGCATGACAAAAATAAACACAATTTGACGAGTATAAAAGTAAAGTTCATATAATAGGTTAACAAAAATCCTTAATGGATGCCTTACCCACAAATTACACTTTGCGCACACATGCACACATGATAACATGCAATCTTAACATGATAAAACATGATTATTCATGCAATTTAAGGCATAAAACATTACATTTATGTGCATGTTATCATACTTTGAGTGCATTTTTATCATTCTATGCATATTTATGTCATAATCTCAAAATACACTAAATTAGGGTTAATTATGATGAATTAAGGATAAATAATTTTATAACCCATCTTTACTTGAGATTATGAATGGTTTTTAAAGTTAAATAATAAGAGAAATCATTTCTATGAACATTCATTTAATTTTCTAAAGTTAAAATCTTTTAAAAATGAATGTATTTTTGAAATATAAATTAAATCTCTTGTTATTTAAATATTTTGAATTTTTAGAATGATAGATAATTAAATTCCAGATCCAATGAAAGAAATTTGGATTAATTTGGAGTTGTATTTTAAAAGATATGATTTTTACAATTTTAGGGATTTTTTCTGGATTTTTCCTGATTTTTCTGATTTAAATTTTCGATTTTTAATAATAAAAAAATTAAATAAAAAATTAAAAAATGGGCGCGGGGCCCGCGTGGATGCGACGTGGCACGCAAGGCCACGTGGCAGCGCCACGTGGACCCGCGCAGCGCGCCTACGTGGCGCGAATATATCTTATATATTATTATTATTATATATATAGTAAAAGGGGTCTTCAGCCTCGCCTAGAGGGGGAGGGTATTAACCCTCTAATATGTCGGGTATTATATACCCGACATGCTCCTATATTTTTCTCCGTGTGGGACTAATCCCCACACCTTATTTATTTCAGGTGACGTGGATGCACGTGGTGCGTCGGATCGAAGGCGGGATTAAACGACGAGCGTCGATCGGGTGGACAGATGGATCACCTGATTTGATCAAAGACACGTGCTAAATAGGAGAGTTATAACGGCTGGATCTTATGCGACGTGGCAGCATCTCGCGCGCCGATCGCGTGGACACGCGGCGTACCGGAGATCAATCAAACACGTGCCTATTTAAAAGAGTCATAACGGTCCAGATTTGATCACGCAGGGAGAATCATGACCGTCCGATCGCGATCTAAGGGGCGTTATTTGAAGCGTTTTTCTAAAGCGTTTCCTCAGAGCAAATCTAAACCGTTGAATCACGATCCAAAGGCCACAAATCCAAGCATTTTATAACGCAAATCAGAAGGACAAATCCGGAGCGTCGATTGGAGATCTGACGATCACGATATAAGGATAACGATTCAATTAAAGGGCTTTTAATCTGAACCGTCGATCAAGCCTAACGCATTGATCGGACGGTTTCGCCCAATTTGGGCTATAAATAGCCTTGTTCTTCGTCGTTTGTACTCATTCTTGAGAGTTTCGATCTAATTGACCTATCTATTTGCATTCTCTCTTGAATCTCTCTCTTGTAATCACTTCTAGACAAGATTCCGCGTCCACGGAGTGTTTATAAGAGAGATTTCGACGATCGAGCGAGGAGAATTTGTCTCTTGAACACCGATGTTCACGTTTGAATTCGCGGAATGAAGAGCCGTCGATCCGGTGATCAATTGGATCGATTTGATCGTTATCTCGGGTGAGAAAACAAGTTTATCCTCTTCTCTATCGTCGTGTATCATCAATTTTAGGATTAGGACTTCAATTTAGGTTTAATTTCATTTTAATTTCAAGTGTGTTCTTCGCGAGTTCCGAAAATTTCTCTCCACTTCCATCTTTGATTTCTCCGTGATTACTAATCCAAATCGAGTGATTTTTGATTCCACGGATAGATCTTTGAGTCTTCTTTCCAAAAACACCATTTTCCCTAATTTCTCACCTCAATTCATCGTCCAATTTGACCAAATTCCATAAAGATATCTCGAAAATGCCTAAATTCCCTGTGGATTCGACCCGTATTTACCATTATACCCCTCAATTCTCTCTTAATTCCCCAAATTGGTAAGTTCGGTATTATTTTTGACACGAGACCGTGTGAAATCGACGACCTCGCGGTCTCGTCTCGTCAACACACACGTGCAGCACCTGTGCATAAACATGTCGCCATGTGGCAATACGTCACGCCGCCGCTGAGTCAGCTGCCACATCAGTGAGCGATAAAAACTTGATTTTTTATTTTTAAAATCCAAATAAATTCAGAAAAATTCCAAAAAAGTTCAAAAAAAATCCCTAAAAATTAGAAAATTCATAACTTTTAAAATATAACTCCAAATTAATCTTTTTTTTGGATCAGAAATTAAATAATCTATTATTTTAAAATTTTAAATTTAATAAATAACTAGAGAATAAATTTTGATTTAAAAAATACACTCATTTCTCTTAGAAATTAAAACTTAGACAAATAAATGAGTTAATAAAAAGTATATTCTCTTATTTAACATTCAAAACCCAATTATAATCTCAAATATAGATGAGAATAATCTACTCTAAAATATATTATTTAAAAATGCATAATTATCCCTAAAATAGTACATTTTGAGATTATAACTTTAAATTGCATGAAATGATAGATATGTACTCAAAGTATGATAACATGCATAAAAATGAATTGGTTTATGCCTAAATTTGCATTAAGAATCACATAATTATAGGAATAAATTTTATGTTATCAGCGACAAAGTGAGCCCATTAACCGAGAGCGTGAGCGAGTCAAATCGAAAGCTTATGTTTGAACTTTAATCTGGCTAAGCTGGCTAGTTAGTAATTGTCACTAGGGAATTAACAAGGTGATGAGTGATCTTAGGGGGACTATCTCCTCCTATGGCTGCTACGAGGGGTTTAGATACCCTGTCCAGTATAAAAAAATATGGTGTATGAGCGATGTAAGGAATTGAGAGTATAATCAACAAATTCATAAAAGGATTAGAAAAACTTAAATATTCAAAAGATACTAATTCAACCCCCTCCCCTCACTCTTAGTAAATTCATCATCCAATAACTAGCAAGCTAGAGAGGGTATTCCATGTGTCATCAGCACATCTTTGTTAAGTGGTGGTTGACTGCATGGGAAAGATGGAGAAAGTTATAGAATAATCAACTAATATTCTATTTAATCTTGTGCTTCAATATAGATATCAATGGACCTCTCATGTTTATAAGGTGTATATATATATATATACAAACACACCTATTCATTCATGTATGTGTAAATGTATGCACCCATATAAGTGTGCACAAGTATATGTGTGCATGTATGTACATATGAATGCACGTGTGTGTGCATGGATGTTTGTGTGCATCTATGCATGTTTCTTTGTCAATTTGTATGTACGTATGTATCAATATTTGTATGTGTGTGTATGTATATCAATGTGTATGTGTATATAAATAAAAGTGCAACTATCAAAAATGTTTATTATGAATGCCAAGTATATGTGTTGCATGCACTAATAACTTGTGTCTTTTCTATTAAGGTCTATTTTGTACTTTTAATGGGGCTTATTCTTTAGAACAGCCAAGCTCTTTCCCCTTGGGGAATGAGCTCTTTGATAACTTGCATTTTGTACATGCAACTATATAATTCTTTAGTGATTTTAATATAGAATTCTTGTCCTATGATGCATGTTATTATGTTTTTTATTTTATTTTTATTTATCTCATATATTCTAGAACAACTTCTCATCATCCTATCTTTTATCTTCATCATCATCCTATATTCTATCTCATGCAGCTCTTTATTAGGAAGCAAATATCTTAGGTAATATTACCCCCTTCCTATCATAATAACCTTCCAAAGATATGATATTCTCATTCTTTTCAAAACCTTCCATCTTTCTTTTTTCTCCTTAAACACTTAGATAGCCGTCGTCAAGATTAGCCAGATCATCCATGACTTTCTTAGGTTACTTTGTTGATTTTGTGCTCAAAGGGAAGAGAAGAGTGGCTCACCCTTGTTTTCAAATGTGAGGGAGTGATGAAATGATTTCGTGCGGTCGTTGAATACACACGAACTTGTGTCAAAAAAAGTTTCAAACTCACCAATTTAAATGTATAATAACAAATTAAAGAGTATAGTGGTGAATAAGGGTCGAATCCATAGAGAAATAAGGGAAATCTTTGAGATATCTTTGAAATTCGATCACATTAGAAAATGAATTGAGATGAGAAATTAGAGATTTTAGTATACTAAGAAATATAACTCCAATAAAAATCCATGGAATCAAATATCACTGAATTTGGATTAGAATTCGCGGAGAAATTGAGATTTGACATTGAGATAGAAAATCGATCGCGAAAATAAGTGAAAACTGAAATTAAAAACGAAAAATTAACTTAATCTACGCTTCAAAATGTAAATATAATGCTAAAGGAAGATGAATTAAGATGAAAACACTCAACCTAACTCAAAGTCACGCTTGAAATGATCCAATTAATCGCCGAACTCAAGGCTTTTCATAAAGCGATTTTGAAAACAAAGTTTTGGCGTTCAAGATGTGATTTCTTCCAAGTCTCTCAACCAATTCTTGATTTCAAACACTCCTTGGACGCGGAAATGAGTCTAGAAGATGAAGAATTCAAGAGAGTCTCAGATTGTGGTGTCTAAATAGTTTGATTTGCTAAAAAATCTAAGAATAGATTTTTGTATAAAGAACATTTCGATTTTATAGGCAAATTTGGGCGTAACCGTTGGATGCGTCGATTCGATTTGGTCAACGGCTCAGATTGAACATTGTTTGAAAAATCGACGTCTTTAAGTCGCGTCTATTCGATCCATGATGAAGCATCTAGATTTTTCCATGTCGCGCGTGAAGTAGAGGCGTTGTTTGATGTTGTCCGTTCGATCTTCATCGAATGATCATGATGATTCCATGGGTCCATCTGGCGCATTTAATCTTGACCGTTATAAATCCTCATATCAATGGCTGAGATTAAATCGCTTTAAATCGAATTGTCGCTTAATCAGATGCCGCCACGTACCCCTGCGAGTCAGTGATATCTGACGATCGCGATTTAACCGTGCGATCAGACGTCTCTCGTTGCGCCATGTCACCTTTATCTAAAAACAAACATAAATGGTCCCATATGGAATAAATTATAAGATTATATCGTGTATATAAGGGATGACAATTAATGGGTTGGTGTACAGTCCTTAACGGATGCTTAACCCACTAATCATTCTCACACGCGCACACGTGTCACGCACGAACGCGGCCACATGGCGTGTACACCCGTCACCACGTGGTGGCACTTCGCCACGTCGGCACATAATTAAATAAAACATTTTTTTCCTTTTTTTATTCTTTAAAAATCAAAAATAGGTTTAAATAAATTAAGGAAAATTCTAGAAAATTCCTAAAAATTGGAAAATTCATAACTTTCAAAATACAACTCCAAATTAATCCAAATTTATTTTGTTGGATAAGAAATTGAATTATCTATCATTATAAAATTCAAAATATTTCAATTACCATATAATTAATTTTAATTTAAAAAATATACTCATTCTTCTTAGATAAAATATTTTCTCTTATCATTAAATCATGAAAATATAATTTATGATCTAAAATATAAATGAAAATAAAATTATATTATGAGAATTATGCATAATTATCCCCAAAATGCTATATTTTTAGATCATAACATAAAATTACATAAAATGATAGAAATGCACTCAAAATATGATAATATGCATACAAATAGAATATTTAATGCCTTAATTTGTATTAATAATCATATAAATTCATGAACAAATTGCATGTTATCAGGGAGAATATTAGAATTTCAAGAACTAGGTAAAAAAATACCCCTAAAAAGAGGCAACGTCCTTGACATGAGAGGCCCAAGGCCCACCACTTCATGAGATTTAAGGAAAACATTCAATTATCTAGTGTCATATTTGGAGAGAAGTAGCTTCATTTGTGCATATTAATTGGCTCCTTGGAGTCGTTCTCACATGCTTAAAAGGGACATGTGTTTGGACTATCGTGACAGAGTTTTCAGGCCAAGCATACGAGAGATATTGTTTAAAGACTTCATGCACATGGATTTGTGGTTTCACTCATGACAAGGTATTCTTGAAGAAGAATATGAGGATGTTGCTAAGGGACTAGCAATGGTTTGAGTTGGGGGATATGATAACATACAATTTTATTCTTTTAATTTAGTATTCTTAGATGATTTTAAATCATAACTCACATTATTATTATGCATGTTATAATGTTATGATTAAATTTTTTCATGTATCATATCATATCATTCATAAGCCAAATTCACATTAAAGTGTGGTCTAGTTTATACATATTTTATGTTTGATCTTTTCCAAGGTCAAACAAGGGTGACTTAATTATACGTGTATGAGTTTCATGATCTTAGCTATGAATAAGGAATGCTGAGGAATGAAGAGGACAAACGGCTTCTATTGAAAAATTAGGCTTGTCATTCTTATACTTTATTTGATGTGGTATGATGAAAATTAAAGAAAAATAAGGATCAAAATGGTAAAAATTTCATCCAAAAAGAAATTTTCCATTAAAAGATATGATTCTTTTAAATTTTAGAGTTATCATGATTTAAAATTTTATAATTTTATAATTTTTTCTAGTTTTTCTCATTTTTATCATTTCTTATGAATTTTCTTGATTCTTTAATATTTTTTGTATTTTTTAAAATTTTAAAGAATTTTTCAAGAACTTTGAAAATAAAAAATAAGGTTTATTTGAGTATGTTGATGTGCCACATTGACATAGCAATGCATATGCGTGGCACAAAGGCATGGTGCCTAGTTGACACAGACCTAGTGTCGTTGAAGGGGAGTATTAGTCTCTAATGATTTTTATTTGTAAATGTTTATTTATCATTAATGGGGCACCCTTTTTAAACTGGATTTTTATTTCTTATTTAGCCCATGTGGGACTAACCAATTTTTTCAATGCACGATACATGGCACACATTGATGGCTTTTGATCGGTGGACTGAATCCACCAGATCCTGTATTTTTGGTGCAACACATGGGGCATGAAGATGTTGTGGATTGTGAGACCATCAAATCCAACAGTGCGAGCTTTTCTCACATTTCTCTATCCTTGAAGTGAACGATAGTGGACACAGGGCACACATCTAGGCATTCCACGTGAAGATTGATCTAGTTACCTAGATCTCCCCCACTCATTCTCTCTCCTCCTGAAAAATCACACTGTGACACGTGGCGCAATTAGAGGGCTTCCTATGATCAAAATGATAAAAATCGACGGCTATGATAAAATCAAGTGAATTTTAAGAAGAAATCAATGGCCAAAAATGTTTTAAATTGAAATCATGATATCTCAAGATCTTGATCAAGTTAGAGGCAAAATTTTTTTGGCAATGATTGTTTCACAATCTACAACTTTTTTAGTTGTAAATTTTGAGGCAAAAAAATTAGGTTTTTTAACATTTTATTATGTGCTTCTAGCATTGGCTAGCCAGGACGAAATACAACCCTGCTCAATCATTCATCATGTATGGAACATCATTTCTAGTGAGTTTCATCTCTTTTCTATCCATGCGTCAAGTTAGATGCAATACACCAAGTCTGGGCAAAATGTATGAGCTCCCGAAGGTATGTTTAATCAAACGGCATCACTAGAGTATGTTTTCATCACGAATCTTTATGTTAGAATCATTTTCTAAGGATCTTTTCTATTTTCTTAGTCTTTTCATCCACATTATATTTTCAAACCCTAAATCACATTTCCACCACCAAAACAAGGGTTTTGATCTTTGAAGGTAGTTGATATATGTTTGATAGATTCATTTTTTGCATTTTTTTCATTGAGAATTTTTAGATTAGGATCATTCTCTATCAATATTTTCTATTTTCTCAATCTTTTCAACCACATTTTTATATTTTTAAACCATAAATCCAATTTTCATTGTACGATCAAGGGTTCTTAATCTTCCAGGGGATATTATACATATTTTTCAATCAGGTTGATTCATGTCACAATTGTGTATTTAGTCCTTAGACTTGAGATACCAAAGACATCTTATGGATAGATGACCATTTTTTAATTATAACTCACGAATTCCTAGCTATGGGATCTCTAAAATGTCATATATTAGATATGATATGAAGTCCACGAAGATGAATGTGTGGTCAAGATAGGATCATATGTCCTTAGTATTTGAGGAGATTGACTCAATGAATGAGATGCGATAAAATCCTTAGCCAAGTTAGTATAAATATCAGAGAAAGAGTTCCCAATTATTTCTTACACGTATTAGTACTAACTTAAGTGACCGATTGGGATTTTATAGTTTACCATACCCTAAGTCATTCATGAGTATCATGCGGATGAAGGATTATATATGCATGGTAACCGATGATGGAAATGTTCCACAAGAGAGTTTTTATGTACTTCATATCTCGTAGAGTACTTGGTGTAGCTTGGCACCCAACGAGCTGACAACTCAACCTATGGATTGGGTTAAATCAATCATTGATTAATTAACCTATATGTTTATGTGAATAATTAATTAAGATTGACGAATAAGGTGTTATTTTGTCTATAAGAGTTATTAACTAGTGAGATATATGAGCCTTGAGGGTTACACACACAAGGTCTATAGATGTTGGTAGATATAGACATAATTATGAGGGTTTTTTTTATAAGAAATCTAAATACCAAATATTTATAGATAGGGGGAGAGCGACCACAACTCAAGGTGCTCGTGCAAGCCTTATGAAAATTCTCTTATTTCTTTTCTTTCTATCTTAGTGAAGAGCTTTAAAGAGGAGATCCAACTATCCGAAGATCCTGTGGATACCGCAAGAGGACACTTGAATAACTTCAAGAACTCTTTCAAGGGAACCTTGTAAGTATGTGTTTTCATACATACCGGGTGATATGATCATTTGTTCTTAGTGTCTCAATGTTTTGAACATCCGATTCAATGTATTCCGTTGCATTTGATATTTTGATCAAAATTTTGGAAGGCTTATTGATCTCAGAACCCAACAAAAATATAATAACAACTTAAAACATACTAATATTGAGTTCATCAACCACCTTTTTCGGGAGATCAACCCATACTACCATTTTAGGAGGCAAGTCAACCCTTTTCCTCAGAAACCAAAGGTGATCAAAAGAGGTAAATCTCATTTCTATAATCATCAATGTCAAATCAAATTAACATGTCTTATTTATATTCATCGAGATTTATTTATTTATTGTTCACGAGTATGCTTGAAATGAAGTTCACGAGTATATGTCATGACTCAATGAATTATAATGAGATAACAATACAAGGATCACTAGTTTTTAAACATATATTCAAAATATTCTTTTTTGAGGGATATTAAAGAAGAATATTAAAATAACTAGAAATAATAGTACTATCTAATTTAACTCAAATAATGAGTTTGACTGATCTTTTATCTTATAGTGTGAAGAAATGAGCATGTGATTTAACTTACAAGCTATATAATATTTGTCAATCAATTGAATGAACTCTTTCTCTAAGGAACACTCACTATATATCCTTAATATCTCTACACCAATGATCACATGATCAACCATAACCATTATATGAAAGTGACTCCAAAAAGAAAGAAGCAAATGAAAACAACTATCACAAGGAAGTGAAAGGTTTCATACTGATGAGATCATTCATGTCTCACTAATATGAAGCCCTTTATGTCTCATAGGTTAGAGACATAAAGTTCAAACATGATTGACAATACCCGTCATATAAGTGAGATTAGATAGTACTATTATTACCCAATATTTTGATATCTTTTTTTAGTATCCTTCTAATAGGAATGCTTAGAACATATATTTAAAGACTAGTGATTTATGTATTATAATCTCATTATAATTCACTTAGTTATTATACATTTTCATCGACTTAATTACAAATATGACAATAATAAAAATCAATAAAATTTTATCTCAATAAACATAAATAAGATATAGAAGTGTAATTAACTTGAAGGCTGCATAGTATCTATCACTTATCTTAGTAGTCATTAGCAATGAATCCAAAGGAAAGGGTCCTTTGGGTTCAAGATCAGGTCAATAACAAGATCATGTTTCCTCTATGCAACTGTTTTGGCTAGACCAACCATCCATCGAATAAGTACTAGAAAGAATTTGGGAAACCAGAGTGCTGGGAAATGACTCATTCCTCTTTGAAATGACTAGTCAACTGCACACATGAGCTTTACAGTTTCTTGGGCTGATAGAGTATTCTGTGTTTTTGGTGCAAAGGCATGCTTGTTTGGATGGAATGATGCAGCTCAAGAAGTGTTAAACATTCTAATGGAAAAACTGGAAACAGCACCAGTTCTGGCCTTACCTTATGTAGGAAGAGCACCCACTGCTTTACACAGTTCCGATTTTCTCCTTACAATTAGTCCACGATAGCAAACAAATTGGAACTTTTTGCTATGGAGATGGCTATCAGGAAGTGGTGGTGAGACTGGCCAGTTTAGTCTGAATTTCTTGTGGGAACAGAAGGAACTCTGGCACAGAAAAACAAGCGGATCACCAGGCTCATAGATATTCAATTTGGAATCGAGTACAAGAAGAAGAACAATATCGCTGCTGATGCATTATCAAGGAGAAAACACAGAAATGGGTCATTTCCCAGCATTTCAAAGAGGAATGAGTCATTTGCCAGTATTTCAAAGACTGAAATAAAGCATAAACTAACCAAAGGTAATTCTCAATATGAGAGATAAATATTAACATGAGTACTAATTTAAAGTAACAATTACAGAGGAAATCCAAATTTAAAGCTGAAACAAACAATAACCGATCCAATGAAAACTATTAGATCCACAAACAATGGAGAGAGAGAATATAAATTATATTTTATTAATATTTCAGTTTACATTAAAGACTGTGCATGGTTGACATGAAGCATAAACTAACCAAAGAAAAATCGAGGTGGGAGAAAATGAAAGGGAAAGCGGAATAGGCCTTGTGGACGATTACTGAAGTCGGAGAAGGTGGTTGACTGCTGAGTCCAGTACATCAACTTTTCTCCTCAGCATCTTTCTTTAGCCAGAGTCAGGAAACCAAAAGTGGAAAATCATATCTGACTGAATCACACAGATGGCTAAACCTCAATGGCCGATTCCAAAAAAAAATTACCATTCCAGGAATTCAAGGATACAATTGCATAGCGAGACTTTCCATTCCTTTCATTTCTTCCTTCAATCTACCAAAAACACAAAATAAAGAATTAGACTATCTATTCAGGCGACAATATATAATTAACTGAAGGAAATAAACCACTCTACAAATAAATTCTTGAGCCCAGTGTTTATTATTTTATTTTAAAAATTCAAAGGAAGAGACCTGAGACACGAATTCATGTACTTATTTCCTTTGGTTGCTGCATCGAGCACTGCAAGAAGAAAATCATTATTATCTTAAAAAACTATCCATTAGTGCTGACATTGACTCTAATCCAGGTCACATATTTAACATTTTTGGTTTTTTTTTCCTGATTCTCTAACCAGGCTATAATCTTAGGAAATTATCATGTTATTAGATTGGGATAATAGGATCACCAGATTCTTGGAGACGGCCTACGATTTCATTGAAACAACGCATATGATCTACCGAGGAGCAGCTGACCTGTTCAAGGCAAAAGAAAAAGCTGTAACAAAGAAGAAAGACTTAATTAAGTGATAGAAAATAAATATCTATGACAAAGAGTAAGAGAAAAATCAGGATTCCGCTTCAATTCTGATAAGAGTCTAATGATATTGCAGCGTAAACAGAATCAATTTAGCACTATTGCGGATGATAAATGAAGGTTGTGCAAGCTGATGAATTTTCTAATTCGGAAGAACGATTATTGTTCCTTATTCCCGTCTTCTTAAAATGAAATGATTCCATCATGAAAGAGCGATTCCGAGAAAATAGAAATCCATGTGACGTCACGACCGGGAAACCTCAAATATAAATTACCATAGAATGAAATCTAAGTCGGGGTAGCAGAAACCTCGGAAAGGGCCGGGCGAAGAGCAGAGAAGAGAGAAACGAAGCTCTCGGCGATGGCAGCGGAATCTCTTTCCACAATCTCCAACGCTTTCAGGATCTCGGTTCGATCCATCGAGGAGCGAATTTCCGGCACAGAATCATCTTCAAGTTCTCTCTTCTCTGCGTCCTCCATTCTCAGAGGTCTCACTTGGAAATTCCGAATATTAATAAAAAGACCCATGTTAAAAATTTTAAATACATGCATTAAAATGACGAAATTAGCCCCCAACGCCTAAATATTAAATAAGTAGGGAAGTTTCGATAGGAATCAGGAATATCCCTCCGAAAATAATTTTTCTACAGTTATAAATTTTTAGCGGTGAAAATAACAAATTAATATTTGGTATAGTAGGGCTTGATGAATAAAATAATAACGAGAAGAATTCCTCTTGAAAGATTATTCAGATAATAATAATACATTGATTATCGACATGAATGGCATAATGGAAGGAAAATTCAACTCCATTATCCACTCGTATCATAAAAAGGAATAAAAAAAATTCAGCTAGAGTATTCCAGTGCAATTTCACCAGATCAAATCAGATCTCCAAAGCTAAGAGTGCTTGGGAGATGACAATATCAGAAAAGAATCAGGCCTGAGATGATGCCCCTCTCTCTCTAACCCGCCTTATCACCTCATCCCAGCTGATTCTCTCTCTCTTAGGTGACGACATTGCGGCAGCAGCACTGTTGAAGGTGCCATATGCCGAAGTGGATGCAGTATGTGGAACAGACAGAGCTATGGCTCTCCGGAGCACCGCCTGGAGCTCTTCTTTGTGCCCTTTGGCAATTGTCTCCAGCCTCTCCATTTTCTGAGCAGGTGGAATCCCCAAAATACCCTCGGCATCTACCATCAGCTGATATCAGGGAAAGGAGAACCATGCGCCAATCTAGTCAAACTCACAAATTTATGCCATCTGTAGGGGCATTTTAGAGAACTTACATCCAGAGCCCGCTGTGTTTGTCTCTCTATCCAGATGATTGCATGATCCGACGTGGCATTGCAGGATGGGGCAATGTGCTCAAACCGTCCCTCCACAGGCACTCCGGTCCGAACCACTGGCGGTAGCCGCCCCCATCTGCAGAAGAAAGTTTTGCCCAGAACTACGAATCAATTAGACAGTGTCTTCAATGAAAACCTTAAAGGGGAAAAGTCAATGAAAAACATGACTTTTGCGAAGAACAACGGACTAAAGGTGAAAACTTTAGGCGGGCGGCTGGATATTTAAGATCCGACTCTGAAAATGGGTACTTCGATA
This sequence comes from Lemna minuta, assembly GCA_024174645.1. NCBI lineage: Eukaryota > Viridiplantae > Streptophyta > Magnoliopsida > Alismatales > Araceae > Lemna > Lemna minuta. The sequence continues at coordinate 4,265,180 of CM044108.1, forward strand.
TCTTACTCAAATCATAAAATTTCAGCCAACACTGTAAAAAATGTAACTTTTGTCCAAAACATCGGATTGACATCGGATCCTTAGGTGGGTAGCCAGGTCATCAAGATCAAATACATTATCTGAAAATGGGTATTTTCTAAATATTATCCAAAACAGTGAATTAAACCTATCTCTGCAAAAAAGAGATGCTATTAAGTTCATAATTTTTCTGAGGAACAATAATTAGAGATGGGATTAGTGGATTGGCAGCCGGATCATGGCAGTGTGATTCATAATCTTAAAACAGGTGCCAGGGTATTTCCTGGAAAGGCAAAACCAAAACCTACCTGAATGGCTTCCTCTCAACGATATGATATATCCGGCCTGGCGCATAGAGCCTCCTTGGATCCTTGAATTTCGTCTCCTCTGGAACACAGGAGTCCCTAATACATTTAAGAGACAGGACACAAGGCAAACTGCCCAAAAGATAAAGAAACTCAGAGACACCACTCATCGTTGACCACATAGAGAAAAGTCAAATAATCCAAAGCAGTGAGGTGCTTGAACTTACAAGAAGATGGATCCGAAGATGTCCTCCAATGGAGTCGCAGTCCGGGGTAAGAAGTCATCCTGACACACAGCGGGCATTACATAAAATCAGACCTCCTAAAATAGTCAGTAACGAATTTACAGACTTACCTGAAGGATGACGGAGAAGATGACGTCAGCATAAGCAAGAGCAAGACTCAGTGACATGCATCTTGCCGGAGCCATGGCAAAGCACCGAACCTGCTTCCTCTCAATGTTACAGAACCTGTCCAGATTCTCAACCACCAGCATGGTCAACAGAGCCGCCACTCCAGAACCCAGAGAATGACCCGCAAAAGTCAATTTATAACTTGAATGCTCCGTCAACAGCTCATTCAAGAATTCATTCTCCTGATCAAGAATCCAAGCAGCAGCTTTCAGAAGCCCGTCATGAACGTAGCCACCATAGACTTGCTTCTTCCCGAGCCAATTATCCACAAGTATCGCATAATCACTCCCTTTTGATATGTTTAGTCCTCTGACGGCGAGAACGATGTCGGAATTCTCATGGTCAACGTAGATCAAGTAAGGTGGAGCTTTACCTTTGTTTTCTTCGTATGTCTTCTTCACGAGGACCCACCTAGGATTGATGCCATAGCCACCAGGAGGAGGGTTCAAGGGATTCTTGAGATCTTCCTCGTAGATGGCCATGATCAATCTGCAGAGACGAGGAACAGGTTCAAATTCTACTGCAGAGGCTAAGTCCCAGGTGTTTGCTGTCATGGTGTCCTGTGTGAAGGCTTCGTTTCCAGACCCAGCGAATGCATCCCAGACAGTAGACGCATTCTAGAACTGGACAGCCGCAGATGATGGACATTGCGGAGAAAGAAAAGGAGAGAGATTAATTGTGGAGATTGGGGAGAAGTGGGAAGAGAGATGGGTAGATGGGAGAGAGAGGAAAAAAGAAGAAGCAGACAGGAAGAGAAGGAGAGAAGAAGGAGAGAAGAAAGAGAGAAGAGAAGGGAGAGAGAGAAACGAGAGAAGACAGAAGAACGAGAAGAAAGAGATTGGAGAGAGGGAGGGAGGGAGGGAGGGAGGGAGGGAGGGAAAGAGAGAGAGAGAGAGAATGTTTGGCTGATGCACCGGAGCCGTCAATGATAGGAACTGGGTTCTCTCTCTGTCGCAAAAGATCTGCGCCCAAAGGATGATCGGATTACTTAACGCCCTAAAGATTGATCGAAAAGCACAGGAAAAGAAGTGGTAAGAAGAAAAGAATATTTTGATGGTGTCGTGTCAGGTGAGTTGATCTTTCACCATCTGTCTCTCGTTCAGCCCCTTCCTGCCGGAGTCAACGCCAATAATTGTTCCTCTTTCTCTCTCTTGACAGACAATATCCAACCAATCAAATGATGAAACAGGAAAGGAATTTTACAGTTCACGAAAATAAAAATCATTTAATTTAAATCGAGGCTTGTCAATCGAAGAAATATTAATGCGATGGAGAGTATGAACTGGAAGTGGATCCCACAAAAAGGAAGAATCAGATCTCCAACGATCAACGAGGAGGCTTCTGTGGGGAATAATTGGGAGGCTTCATCGAGCAGGATAATTTGAAAGCATCGAGCTCCCGCCTGACATTTCTCACGATCTCCCTTGTTCTCTTCCAGACACTTCTTCAGAGCATCCACGTCGCAAGCAGAGAGCTTTCTCTCTCTTCTCTCTACATTCTCCGACGCGGAATCCATCCACAATATTGCCTAAGATTCGAGAAATCGGGAGATAAGAAAAACGAGGAATTCCTCGGGTTAGGTTTTGAAGAAAAAATATCTATGAAATGGCAAATTTCAGGAAAGAAGGTCAAACGCCGACCTGATTTGAGCAGACGACGGAGGAGATGTACGTCTGTGGAAGCACTAGTCGATGGCAATGAAGATTGAAATTAGCTTCTAGGTCAAGAATTCATCTACAGAGAATTCGATTCGTAAAATTCATAAAATTAAATACGTTAAATACATAAAATAAAATAAACTATTTTTAAATTATAGTTTTATCAAAAAATCAATTAAGTTTCACAAACTTAGACCTGGATGAAGGTGACATAGCTGAAGAACCCTAATGATGAAAACTAGTAGTAGATAGAGATATGCAAATGGTGGCTATTTGCATGCAAATCAAACTACCAAAACATTGCTTCGATTTCGGTTGATTACTCAATTTATCCATTTTAGTGCGAAAAAAAATCTACTCAACATCGCTGCCACGACATTGACTTGGATGCTCTGTTGGACATGACGTTGACTTTTCTCCTTTTCTTTTTATTTTAGAAGTCGAAAGAGTCTAATTTTTAGTGTAAAATATAGGCAAATGTGATTTGGAAGTTGATGTAAGCATGTTATTTATGTATAACCAATGAACTCCTTTATATATATAGAGAGAGAAAAAAAGAATAAAGTCAATGCGTCATATTCATTCAACCTCTTGATATATCTAAACTCCATGAGTATCCAAAAGTTTTAATTAGCAAAATCATAGAAATCTCTATTTATGAAACTATATTTTAAGTCAATGGTTTGGCAGTTAGAAGGTTTTTCACTTCAACATTTCAAGAAAACACTTAGCATTTAACAAAAATTGAAGTAAAAATCCAAAAGAATCTAAATCGTCTAAGTTTCTCTTGAACAATAGAGATATAGTTCAATGGAACTTAAAAATTTTTTAATGAAATCCCTAATGAGGGCGTGTAAAGTAGAAAAATTTCAAGAAGGGGAATGGCTAGCAGATGAAACAGAGAGCTATAATAGAATGACATCGATATCTACAATAAACCACACAAGAATTCTATGGGACCTTTCCTTAATCTTTGCTTCTACGATGACCTAGAAAGATGAAATTCTTCGAGCGTTGCATAACTAACATTAAAAGTTAAAAATAATCAATAGAAGCCCATTGAAATAAATAGTTTTATTATTGTTGATTCTATTGAAGGAAAACAATGAATAGTTAATGATAAAAATATTTCACATTGGAAAGCACATTGCAGAGCAAACAGAGCACACTTCAAAGTACATTGAAAAGCATATCAAAAAACCAATTTCAACATTTCACTAATCTATGTGGAGACTTGATTATCTACCTCCAACATATTTAGACTTAACATCAACCATCAAGCAGACAAACAAACTAAACCATTTAAATGTAGCATGCAAAGAAAACATGGAAAATCCTTCTTAGTTTTGACACTCATAAATACTCAATATATCAAAACTATGCTACCTAAAACCAGTGAGACTGACCAAAATGACAAATTTTATAATGGTAGAAGTGCACCATCCCTTGGGTGGCTCCTTCTTCTTTGTTTTCCATTGAATCAATCTCTTTGATGTCTAGCAAAAGCAAAACAACTATGGGGAAATATGCACATAACTAGTATTTTAATGTCATCACAAGTGAAATATACTCGAGTTTTAATCTTGAACTTTTACACATGCAAATTTCACCATCAGTTGAGAAGAATCTTTCAGCTGGTGCACTTGTAGCATATTCAAAAATAAATTCTTCTGCTATGACAGACAACATTGGGTACAAATGACTTCCCTCTTAATGCCACTAGGTTAGGGCATCATCTGAAGGGGTAGGGGCATGCTCAAGTGCCCATGTATCTCATCCTCAATAAATGATGTTGGCCGATTACATCATGGCATAAGAACTTGAAGCATTCTAGTCATAGTTATTTTAAAACTATGTAGGCATCCTTTGGTGTTTTTCTCATCTTGACCTCGTCGCACTAGGTGTGTTCTCCACCCAATCTTGCTTCTATACATTGTCTTTCATTTGTTGTATATTCTTGAGCACTATGTCACAACCTCCAAAGGCAATAGGGTCCAACTTAACATGTGGATCTATGATTGAGGCAATGGAAAATGTGCTCTTTCCCCTTTCTTGATCCTCATACTTCACCAAATTAGTCATCATGTCATCACAAGTCATTCTAATCGATGCATGTTGTGATGGTGTGATAATATGACCTATGGTAACTAGGGTTTGTGCATCAATGCATTAATTTGGGCAATGATATGTGACATTAAGGTCTTGAGCAAGAAAATATTTTTCATGGTCGTTATCTTTTTTGATTGATAAAGGATATCTTAAGTTTCTCGAAATGGTTGGAGAATTTTTCTAAGTGTGGAACCAATCACCATTTGGATTGTGCAATCAAAAAAGTTATTATTAGAGTAACGTAAGACATAAAGAGAAATTTTATCTGATAATTTCCTCTTTTGATATGCACTAACCAACATTTCGCGAGTCAATTTCCATTGAGTCTTAATATCAAAAAATAACTTCTTGTAGTTTGGCATACCAAACTGCTTGCAATATTCAATGTTGCTTGATGTCATCTCATGTGATTAGTGGATAGCTGATAGAATCTATCTCACTTGAGATATAATGTCTCCCAAAAATTTTGAAGCTCCAATCCTACATCATATTACTTCCTTGGACTCCTCATCCACTAACTTTATTGGTTCATTGCCTGTGAGTGTTTTAGGATCTCTAAATGACCATTGCTCTCATGGACGATGAGGTTGATCATGTGTGCCATGCATGACATGTGAAGAGTTTTTTAAACCTTAGTTTTACCTACTTCAATGCAAAATTAATGAAGAAATCATAATCCTATTATCATATACCTGGCATGGTAAAAAAAAGGGGACAATTCACTATATAATTTTATACCTTCTTTTACAAGTCAAAGTTAGTGAGAACCTCAACCAACAACTTTGATAATTTTTTTCCATTTGAGACCGATTGATCTTCTTAGTGGATAAGGCATGCTCCTTTAGTTCCAAATTATCATCCACCCGACGAAAAGTGATTTTCAATTAGGGAAGCATATTATTAGAAGTCTATGCATACACTATCAAGCAAACCTGTATCACATGCATTAGCAACTATTTGAGATTTTTTTTTGTTTGACATAAAAACTAATTTCAAATGCATGGCTCATTCAAGAACATGGGACTATGATGTGATGTTATGCACAATTTCATAGCATTTCTAAAAAAGTTGGGCATCCACCATTGTCTAGGCTTGGTTTGTGTGATATAAATTCTTTCATGCATTCAAAAGTAACACCTCAAAAATAATAATGCATACTTGATTAGGCATCATCTCAACGATTTTTCATTATGTTCCAACCTTTGTAGTTTTGTTTTGATCATCTTTGCCTTCGAGTTTTTCATGAATTTATAAGTAGTATTTTAGTAAATGTCTCTAGAACGTTGATTTAGTACCTTGATTGCTCCTTTGGATAATTATGTTTTTCTTTGGATTCTTGTGTTTAAAAATCTTGCTATAAGAGCAATTTTCATTTAAGCTCAAAGCTCTTGATTGGTTTGCACCTCCCTTCATTGTTTTGATGGATATTATGTGACATGCAAGCCAATCACACTTTCATTTTTCATTTATATTCATTGAAATGAAATTTTATTCATTGTCATTATTGTGTGATGTTTGCAATGAATTCCATGAACATATGCAATGATCAAGTGAATTATGATGGGATCATAATACAATGATCGATGGCCTTAAAACATATGTTCTGAATATTCCTATTCATGGGATATTGGAGAAGGACATTGAATCATCTGAAAAAAATAACACTATCTAATTTGACTCATTTGATTAGTATGATTGATCCTATGGGTATTGGTGTAGAAACACCAAGGATAGATAGTGGGTGCTCATTGGAGAAAGAGTTCACTGAATTGATGTGTATGAATCTCTTAAGGGTATTATGTCAAACTGTCAATTAGGTTGATTCATGTCACTATTGTGTATGTTGTCCTTTGACTTGAGACACCAAAGACATCTTGTAGATAGATGATCGTGTTTGGACTACGAATTACAAATCCTTAGTAACGGGATCTCTAAAACATTATAGATTAGATATGACATGAAGTCCTCGAAGTTGATTGAGTGGTCAAGACGGAATCATCTGTCCTTAATATAAGAGGAGATTAACTCAAGGAATGAGATGTGATTACATCCTTGGCCGAGGTAGTAGAAATATTAGAGAAGTTATTCTCAATGATATCTTATTGACATCAATATTATATTGAGTGACCAATTAGGGATTGACAGCTAACCGTACCCTAAGTCATTCATGAGTCACGCGGATGAAGGATTATACTTACATGCTAACAAATGAGGACAAGGTTCCATGAAAGAATTTTAATATACTCCATATCTCCTAGGGCACGTGGTATAGCTTGGTGATAACATGTAATTTTAACATGCAATTATACAATTATTAATGCAAATTAAGGCAAAAAATAGTCTATTCTAATGCATGATATCATATTTTGAGTGCATGTCTATCATTTCATGCAATTTTAACTTAAAATATCAAAATGCACTATTTTAGGGATAATCATGCATTTTTAAGAATCTATTTTAGCGTAGATTATTCCCATCTATTTTTGAGATTATAATTGGGTTTTAATATTAAATAAAAAAGAAAATACTTTGTATATACTCATTTATTGTTCTAAGTTTTAATTTCTAAGAGAAATGAGTGTATTTTTTAAATAAAAATGTATTCTCTTGTCATTTAAATAATTTTAGTTATATAATGATAGATAATTTAATTTTTGATCCAAAAAAATAAATTTAGATTAATTTGGAGTTATATTTTGAAAGATATGAATTTTCTAATTTTTAAGGATTTTTCTAAAATTATTCTGAATTTTTCATGAATATAATTCGATTTATTTTGAATTAAATTTGAATAAAAAAAATTTTTATATCACGCGGCGTGAACAAAAAAGGGCGTCGCCACTGAGGGACCGAATTGATGCGATCATTGAACGTACACCAATTCGTGTCAAAACTAATACCAAACTTACCAATTATATTAAATAATCACGAATTAAGAAGTATAGTGGTGAATAAGGGTCGAATCCACGGAGATATAAGAGAATTTTGAGAGATCTTTTAAAATTCGATCAGATCGGATGATGAATTGAGGTGAGAAATTAGGGATTTTGATAGATTTGGAAAGAGAACTCAAAGATGAATCCACAGAATAAAAAATCACTCGATTTAGATAATGATTAGAAGAGAAATCAAAGAGCAAATTAGATAAAAATTTCTGAACGCGAAGAGAGAGAAATCCAAAATTAAAAATGAAATTAACTAAATCTATGTTCCTAAATTATAATTGACTGAATCAAGACGAAAGATTAGGAGGAAAACACATAATGTAACTCGAGATAGCGATCGAAATGATCTAATTAATTTCGGATTCAAGGCTTTTCATTCCGCGATTTCGAAAGACGATCATCGGCATTCAAGAGGTGAATTCTCCCTATTCTAGCGACGAAATCTCACTTCTAACCACTCTATCGACGCAGAAAAGAGTCTAGAAGTGATTGGAAGTAAGAGATTCAAGGATGGTGGTGTTTAAATAGTTCGATTACTCAAAAACATCCAATAATGCATTGCAATATCGAAGAACATCTCAATTCATAGCAAATTTGGGCGTAACCGTCTGATGAAATGTTTGATCTTCAATCAATGGCTCTGATGAAACGCAAGAGTGTGAATGGTTACGATTAAGTCATGGTCGTTGGATCGCAGATGAACCGTCGAGGTGTCGCCACATCGCGTGCGTTATAAGTAACACATCAAACGTCATCTGTTGGATCTTGATCTAACGCTTTGGATGCGTTTTCATCTGTTTTAATCTCAACTGTTATAACTCCTCAGATCAACGGCTGAGATTAAATCATTTTAAAACGATTTTTCTGATGAGTAAGAATGTGCCACGTACCCCCCTCCCCCCTGGTCTTTAAGTGACGATCGATGATCGTGATTTAATCGCGCAATCGGACGCTCGACGTGTTACCACGTCATCTTTAAGTGACAATCGATGATCGCAATTTAATCGCACAATCAGACGGTCCACGTGTTGCCACGTCATCTTTAAGTGAAAATCGACGATCATGATTTAATCGCTCAATCTGACACTCCACGTGCTGCCACATCACCTGCACGAAAATAAAATTGAATTTAAATTAAATAAATGGATTTTAAATTTAGAAAAAGTCAGAAAAACTCCAAAAAAACCTTTAAAATTAGAAAATTCATAACTTTCAAAATACAACTCTAAATTAATCCAAATTTGTTTCTTTGGATCAGAAATTAAATTATCTATCATTCTAAAAAGTCAAATTATTTAAATAACCAGAGAATAAATTTTTATTTCAAAAATACACTCTGATTTGATAAATTAAAACTTAGATAAATAAATGAGTATATAAAAAGTATTTTCTCTTATTATTTAGCATTAAAACCCAATTATAATCTCAAATATAGATGGGAATAATCTATTTTAAAAATATATTCTTAAAAATGCATAACTATCCCTAAACTAGTATATTATGAGATTATAACCTAAATTTGCATTAAATGATAGATATGCACTCAGAGTATGATAACATGCATAAAAATGGAATGTTTTATGCCTTAATTTGCATTAATAATTATGAAATTGCATGTTAAGATTGCATATTATTAGCCACGTGGCAGTGTGTGGACACGTCACGTGGCACCGCTTATTTGTTCGCGAGTGTGTATGCCCACGTGTAAGAACATGGACACGTGTGTGTGTGCTTGGGCACGAGTGTGTGTGCGCATATGTGCGTGCATGTGATTAGAGAGATTAAGCATGCTTTTCAGGATAACACTAACTCTCTAATCATGCGTACCTTATATACGTGTTGAATCGCGTGATTTTTCATCATGTGGGACTATTTTTTGTTTTAACATGCGTAGGTGACGTGGCATCGCGTGGAGCATCTGATTCATGCGTTACATGAATGCGGTCGATCTTCATTTAAGGTGGGGGATACGTGGTGCACTCTGCTTTGTCAAAAAATTATTTTAAAATGATTTAATCTCAACAATTCATCTAAGGAGTTATAACGGCTGAGATTGAAACAGATGAAACACATCCAGAGCATTAGATCAAGATCGAATGGATGACATTTCACGTATTTTCTCTTTACGCCGGACGTGGCGACATCTCTAATCCAACGAACACAATTGAAGTGTAACAATTCGCATATATGCATTTCATTAGAGCTATTGATCGAAGATTAAACGTCGATCCGATAGCTATGCCCAATTCTCCCTATACATTGAGATGTTTTTCGATGATGTAAATCATTCTTGGATGTTTTTGAGTAATCGAACTGTCTAGACACCACCATCCTTGAATCTCTTGCTTTCTTCTTCTGTTAGACTTATTTTCACATCCACAGAGTTGTTCAAAGTGAGGTTTCATTGAAAGAATAGGGAGAATTCGGCTCTCCAATGAGAACGATCGTCTTCCAAATCACATAATGAAAAGCCTTTGATCCAGCGATCAATTGGATCATTTCAAATCGCTCTCTTGGGTTAGATTATGTGTTTTCCTCCTAATCTTTGATCTTGTATCATTAGATTGTAATTTAAAGTCATAGATTAGGTTAATTTTAGATTTTATTTTGTATTTCTCTCTCTTCGTGTTCAAAAATTTCTACTTAATTCGCTCTTTGATTTATCCAAGAATCTTGATCCAAATCGAGTGATTTTTGATTCTGTGGATTCGTCTTTGAGTTCTCTTTCCAAATCTATCAAAATCCCTCATTTTTCACTGTATTTCGTCGTCTGATTTAATCAAATTTTAAAGAATACCTCAAAAATACTTTAATTCGACCCTTGTTCACCTCTATACCATCTAATTCATGATTATTTGATTAAATTGGTGAGTTTGGTAAATGTTTTGATGCTTATTTGCGTGTTTTCAACGACTGCATAAATTCGCTTCGTCACTTGGCACTCGCCGGGCTGGCGACTCAACCAGTTGATTGGGTTAAATCGATCCTTAGACGATTAATCTATATGTTGATATAGTTAATTGATAAGGAAGACCAATAAATGTAATTGGGTCCATGGAGTCATTAACTAGTGAGATATATGGACCTAGAGGGTCACACACATAAGGTCAATAGATGTTGGTAGATATGGACATAATAATTAGGGTTTTTTGTGAAAATTTCACATTCCCAAAGTCTAAAAATAAGGAGAGAGTGATCATAATAAAGGTGCCCATGCAAACCTAGCAAAAATTCTCTCCTTTCTTCTCTTCCTCTTGTGTCGACAAGTGTTCAAGAGGAGATCTGATTGTATCGAGACTGTGTGGATACCGCTAGAGGTCGGACGCTTGAACGGTTGAAGAACTCTTTTGAATGATCCATATAAGTATGAATTTTATTCTATACTAGATGATAGGATCATCTAGAATGAATGATAAGATCATCTATTCTTAGTGCTTCAACTTTGTTGAATGTTTTGTTTCAACATCTTTTGCAGCAATCATTTTTTTGATTGAAACATTGGAGAGCCGATTGAACCTTAGATCCCAACATGCTAAACCAGGAACAAAACTCAAATGGGTGACCTTCTACCATACGGCTGCAATCTGGACAACCACGTACACGTGGGCATCCATGTGGCACATTGAAGTGGGCCCATAGACTGGGCCTACCATGTGGGCCCTCAACCACGTCTTATGGGCTTGATTTGACTCTATTTTCCACGTTACCTGACTTTGTCTAGCCCCATATGACCAAGTGGGCTCAGTTGGCCCCACAACTGTGGGTCCCATGACACTTGGTGGTAGTTCCACCTATGCTATGATAATGAGGTTTCACTATTAATGTTGTAATAATGATGGTGGTTGTTGAGACAAATGTGTGCAATTGTTGAAAACACACAAAGATGTGTTAAAATATATTTTAAACTCACCAACTTAAGATTATAATTAAGAATTAAAGAGTATAATGGTGAATAAGGGTCGATTCCACATAGAATTAAGGGATTTTCACGGTATTTCTTTAAATTTGATCATATTGGATAAGGAGTTGAGGTGAGAAATTAAGGATTTTAGTAAATTAGGAAAGAAAACTCCAAGAAAAATCTACGGAATAAAAAATCACTCAATGTGGATTAGTATTCGCGTAGAAATCAAGAAGCAAAAATTAGAGAGAAAAAATGATCGCGAAGAAAGAGAAAGCAAAAAATTACGTAAAATTCGACTAATCTAAGCTTTAAAATTAAAATCTAATGATACACGACAAGAGATTAGAAGAAAAACACATAATCAAACCAGAAATTGTGCTCGAAATGATCCAATTGATCACCGGATTAAGGGATTTTTATTTCGCGATTTTGAAGATAAATTTTGGAATTCAAGAGGCGATTTCTCCTTACTCTCTCAATGAAATCTCACTTTCAAACACTTCTTGGACACAAAAATCAATCTGGAAGAGGAAGAAAGTAAGAGATTCAAGGATTGAGATGTCTAAACAATTCCATTACTCAATAAATGCAAGAATGCTTTACATCGTCAAAGAATATATGTAAATATTGGCAAAATTGGGAGTGACCATTCAATGCGTCACTATATATTCAATCAATGGCTCAGATGAAATGCTTGGATGTGAATCGTTATTGTTAAGTCGTGTTTGTTCGATCGAAGATGGAGCGCTCTAATTTTGCCATGTCGCACATGAAGAAGAAATGTCATGTAACACCTACCGTTTGATCTTCAATGGACCCTCTGGATGTGTATGCGTGTCCAAGGGAGTCCATCGGCCACTTTCAATCTTAGTCGTTATAACTCAGATCAAAGACCTAGATTAAGTCATTTTAAAAAAATTTGATGACAAACCATTATGCGCCACGTACCCCCCTCTTTAAGTGAAGATCAACAATCACGATAGATACAATCGATCACACGCTCAAGAATTGGTCACGTTATTTGCACATAAAAAAGAGAAAAAAACAGTCTCACATGACATAAATCAAGGCAAAAAATGTGAATATATGGGGAGTAGTCTTAGTGGGTTAGTGAAAATCTATTAATGGATGCTTAACCCACTAATGATGCTTGTATAGATGTCACATGACACGTGCATAGGCCGCCACGCGGTGACACATAATTTGGTCTGCCACGTCAGCTCACGATTTTTATCAATTTTTATACTCTTTTTAATTCAAAATAAATCCAAATAAATTCAAATGAATTTATAAAAAATTAGAAAATTTCCAAAAAATTTCCAAAAAATTAAAAAAATTCATAACTTTAAAAGATAACTCCAAATTAATCAAAATTTGTCTTGTTTGATCATAAATTAAATAACTATCATTCTAAGAAGTAAAATTTAATAAATAGCTAGACAATAATTTTTTTAAAAAAATACACTTACTTATTTTAAAAAATAAAGTTAGAAAAAATAAATGAGTGCTTATAAAAATATTTTCTCTTATTATTCAACATTAAAACCCAATCATAATCTCAATATAAAGTGAGAATAATGTACTCTCAAATATTTCTTTGTCATTATTTATGATAATCCATAAAAATTGTTCATTTTGAGATTATAACTTAAATTATCATAGAATGATAGATATACACTCAAAACATGATAATATGCACGAGAATGGAATGTTTTATGCCTTAATTTGTATTCAAAATCATACAATTTCACGTATAGATTGTATGTTATTAATGGTGTCACCACTGATGCTGGCAAGGATGGTGCAACCTTGAAAAGAATCATATCTTCTTCATTTCTCATTTCTTTTGAATGTTCTTAGGCTCGTTATGAAGCTTCAACATGAAACCTTACTGTGATCTATATTACATTTTGAGTTTGTTAAGCCCTTGACATCTAATTGCAAAATTCAAGTGCACAAGAATATAATTGAATCGAGGATATAGAACATCACACACCAAGAAAGATGATCCTATTATCTAATGCATATCAAAATCAACACTTAAAGGGTTCCTTAGAGGAGTTCTTTGAAGTTATTCAAATGACAAACCTCTAGTAGTATCCACAAAATCTTCAGATGGTTGAATCTCCTCTTAAAATTCATCTTCAACTTCTTGAGTATCTCTTTATCATCTTATCTTACTAGATTACATGAGAGAGGCAAGAGAAGAAATGGGTGGCTTCTCACAAACGCTTGCATGGGCACCACTTAGAGGTGGGAGCCCACCCACTCCTTCTAGACTTCTAGTTTTTAGAACTTTTCATACAAAAATCCTAATAAAATGTCTATATGCACCAAACATTCATTGACCTTATATGTGGGACCCTCTAGGCCCATATATCTACCTAGTTAATAACTCTATTGACCCGATAATATTTATTAGTCAACCTTAATAATCAACCATATCAGCACATAAATTAATTAAACAATGATTGATTTAACCCAATCAATAGGTCAAGTTGTCAACCCACTGGGCGCCAAACTGCACCATATGCTCTAGAAAGATATAAAGTATATTAAAATTCTCTTATAAAACTTTTCATTTGTGTGCGACTCATGAATGACGTTGGATATAGTCAATTGTCAAGCCCTAATTCATCACTTAGCTAGTATTAATGTGTAAAGGAAATTATTGAGAACACTATTTTCAATATTCCTCTAGCTTGGCTGATAATTTCATAGCATCTCATTCCTTGAGTCAATGCCCTCTTATACTGGGGGCAGATGATCTCGTCTTGACCACACAATCACCTTCAAGAACTTCATGTCACATCCACTTTTATAATATTTTGGAGATCCCTTGGCCAAAAATTTATAAGTTATAGTAAAAATATGATCATCCATCCATAGGATGTCTAAGGTGTCTCAAGTGTAAGGACTACATACACTATTATAACATAAACTAACATGATTGATACTTAGGTATAATACTATTTATGTATTGATAATGATCAATTCACTAAACTCTTTCTCTACAGAGCATCCACTATCTATCCTTGGTATCTTCATGCTAATGGCTACAACATCAACTATGCTCATATAAGTTTAATCAAACAGTGTTGTTCTTTCTAAATATTTTAATATCCTTCTAGAATATCCCCGAAATATAAATATTTAGACCATGTCTTAAAGATTTGTGTTTGTTATATTATGATCTTATTATTATTTATCTAGTCATTACATATGCTCATGGACTTCATTAAAAAGACCACACGAGAATAATAATGGATATATTTTATTTTAAGAATATAAACTAGATATATAAGTATGATTTGGCTTAAAGGTAACATAATATCCATTGAATTTGAGATTGCCATAGAATAAAAGTTGAAAATTTTCAGAATTCTCTTGAAGACTAGCATGTAAATCTCATCAATTCCCTATATACACCTAATAAATCTAAAATATAAGTCACATTCATACATCATTTATCATGTTTAAGTGTTTATAAAGACTACATGAATGAGAATATCTATTTTTATATGGCTGAATGTGATGAAAATATGACTAAGTCCTATCATGCATCATTTCTTATATTTTGACTATATTATGACACTAACCCCACTTGACTTCTTGGAAGTCAAATGGTTGAATTCTCACATTTTTATAAGTTATGTGGATTCAAGGACTTAGGTGAAGTTTAATGGGAGCATGGATGAAAATTATCTAGAAGAAAAAGAAAATGGGTTCTCCACCTTTTTAGGAGGTTAGTCAAAGCTTTCCACCTTTTTAGGAGGTTAGTCAAACCTTTCCACCTTTTTAGGAGGATGGTCAAACCTTGTCATATATTTAGGAGGTTAGTCAAACCTTTCCACCTTTTTAGGAGTTTAGTCAACCACCTTCTTGGGGGGGTCAACCCATTCCAGCTTTTTAGGAGACTAGTCATGCCATTTCTCTTAGAAGTCAATGATAGTCAAAGTGATTCTTGAGAAGTCAACGGTGGTCAAAGGCATTCTTGAAGGGTCAAAAGGGGTCAAACTTCTTCTCTTTTATTTATTATTAATTAATTTACATATTTCTTATATTTTAGGAAAGATCCATATTTTTAGGAAGAGAAAGAGGTAAGCCCACCTCCTTAGGGAAGTGGTAAGGTTACCATCTCTTAGAGAGTGGTCAACCCATTCCCTAAGGAAGTGGTTGTGGGCCCACCTCTTTAGGAGGTGATTATGGTCGTGGCTTATGGATTCAATCTCAACCATTCATTTGGTTGCACCCCAAAAGACTCAATCTCCACCATTGATTCAAAGGAACCTCTTGACCTAAAATTATAAAAGAATATTTTTCTTCCTTTTTTGTTGCTTTTTGGCTCTCTCTTAGCATCAGGCTAACAGAAGGAAAAGGAGAGGCTTAGGCCCAAGCTTGGCATTTTTTGGTGTTCAAGTTTGATTTGGAGGCAAGATCAAGTGGAGGATCGAGATCGTAACGAGTAAAGCATCACCCGGCCTAGGACTGGCATCAAAAACGTGGTTTGTGTGAGGATTTGGATCTGATTTTCTCTTGTAATGCCCTCCATGGATAGTGTAGAATCTATTTCCCTTTTTCTATTTTAGATTTCTTTTCTTTTATTTAAACAATCTCTCATCATTACCCAATTTTCTGATTACCCGATTTCCCAATTTTTCTCCATTCTTCCATCATCTTCCATTCTATCATTCTCATTTCTCTATTCCATCATTCTATTCTCAATATTTTTATCAATATTAATATATATATTTATAATTTCGTACATACCATATTCCATTTCTTTGTCCTTCCATATTTCTCCAAAAATCCCTTCTACCGTTATTTTTCCCTATATTTGTATCTCTTCTCTCCCTAAAAGCACTAATCTCTTTACCTAGGCTCCCTGAGGATTCGACCCTTACTTTACCATTATACAAAGTGAGGAATTATAAATATTGTTGCATGAAGTCGATTTAAAATAACGACTAAAAATACCCCTAAATCGAGTTCATCAACACCCAAATTAAAGGCTAATTTCCTTGGCCTAGGGAGATTGGATGAGCAAGGTTGTAAAATTCTTTTTGAAAGCAGGTCATTCACCACTCATGACATAAAGAGTGAGATCTTGACCAGGGTAAAGCACATTTCTAGGAGACTTTACCTACTAAAACTCAGTACTGTGCATAATCATTTTCGAGCATGAGAAGATACCGCATGTAAGTGGCATTTGAATGAGTACCTTAATTTTTCATCCTTAAAGATTTTATCTACTCAAGATATCGTCAGAGGGCTGCCAAATATAGATAAAATAAAGAAAATTTCAAAGATTGTGTACATTCAAAGAAAGTACTAAAGCTTCTTTTCCATTGTCTTGGATTTCAGAGCCTTGATGGATCTCTAGAATTGATTCATGGAGATCATACAAGCCAATTAATCTAGAAACTCTCATAGGTAGCAAGTATTTTATTATTCTCATTGATGATTTTTTGAGAATGATGTGCTATGCTAAAAAGGAAATTCTCAGATGAATTTGAGGCTTCAAAAGGTTCGAAGCTATGTTAAGGTTTAAAATAGTGTAAAGATTGATTGTCAGAGGACACATCAAGGTGGTAAATTCAATTCTAGGCAATTCTCTTATTTTTACACCGATGGAGGCAACAAAAGGCAACTAATTGCTCCCTATTGTCAACAATGGAGTGGTGTAGTGGAGAGAAGGAAACCTAATCATCCTTGATATGGTAAGAAGCATGCTAAAGAGGAAATGTCTTCCTCATGAATTAGGGGGGGAGAGAGTTCGTAATAGTGTGTATCTTCTGAATAGAGACCCAATAATAGTCTTGCAAGAAAGACTTATTGTGAGGCATGGAAGCAAGTCAAGACTTGAATTGATCATCTTAGAGTATTTTGATGTGTGATTCACGTC
The DNA here is from genome assembly GCA_024174645.1 of Lemna minuta. NCBI lineage: Eukaryota > Viridiplantae > Streptophyta > Magnoliopsida > Alismatales > Araceae > Lemna > Lemna minuta. The sequence goes on from CM044108.1 coordinate 4,282,437, forward strand.
AAATTAGTCTATGGATTCTTTAAAAAGTTGGATGGCAGAAGAATGCCCATGATTTGGACTCATAGTAAAAGATTTTGAAGGCTCTATTTGTGTGTCATCAATTCTAGAGCAAAAAAGATCCAAGAAGACAAAAATATTTGAGCCCAATCCTTGCAGATACTCCCTAGGAGAATAATATTAATGAGGTATGTCATTTATGTGAAGAAACTTTTCTAGAAGATGCATTGAGTAAATTTGAGCCACAGAGGAAGAACTAAGCGCAATCAAGAAAAATTTGGACTTTGGTGCTAGTCCCACTTCCTAAAGATTGCAAACGTATCACTTTAAAAGGAGTTTTCAAAGTTAAGAAAAAGCCCACAAGTTGAAATTCTGAGTCTTAAAGCCCGACTAGTGGTGAAAGGTTACGCTCAAGGACGTAGTGTTTATTTTCATGAAGTTTTTGTGCTTGTGGTCGAAATTGAAACTATTTGAGTCCTTTTGGCCTTATTTTCTCAATTCTTATGGTTTTTATATCATCTAGATGTTAAATATGCTTTTATGAATGGGGAGATCTTAGAAGAAGGCTGTTGGGTTCTGAGGTCAAAATTTTTTGGAAAGTTTATCGACCTTAGAACCCAACAGTGCTTGCATTATCTAGCTCACAATCAAGTGATTGAATTCAGTATAGGTTTCCCAAGACGATTTATTAAAACTCCAAAAATTGAATGTCGAAAAGCTGCTAAATGTACTAGGGTACATTGTGGACCCATTGAATTATGGCCTAAGATACAATAAAGGAGAGATATTTTGATTGATGAGTTTTAGTAGTAATGATTATGCTGGTGATTATACAAATAATTGTCTTTTTCTTTGGTTAAAATGTTTTTACGTGGACATCCCAGAAGCAAAGGATAGTCACTCTTTAGTCAAGTGAAGCAGAGTACTTGCTCTCAATGAAGCAACATATCAAAGTGCCTGGATTGCAAGAATGATTGAGGAATTGGTGGATAGAAAGGTGATTCTCATAAAAATTATGGTGGATAACAAGTTGGTCTTTGAGCTAGCCAAGAATCCAACATTTCACAATTAGTCTAAGCACATACATGTGTGATTTCAATATATGGACTATTCTTGAAGATTTGAAGGTGGAGCTAAAACATCTGACATCAGAAAAGCAATGGGCCAAGATCTTGACGAAATCACTTGGGAAAATTAACTTCCATGACCTTAGGGAGCAAAGAGTGAAAGATGTAGAAAATCATCTCCATGTTTGAGGGGATGATTTTTGGATGCCAACAATGGAGAAATCACCATGCACATTAAATGCTGAAGGGGGTTCATCTTCACCTTTATTTTTATTTTTATTTTTTTCTCTCTCCTTTCAAACACACCGCGCGATCGCAACTGTGCATCTGCCGAGTTATAACGGCATGGATTGTGTCAGCTGGGCAGCGACCTAGCAAACGGCTTGAGCGATAGTTATTACTGTAGCTTTTGCTACTACCTGTTTGTTGTGTGCCTATGTTGCAGTAACTAGCGCTTTTCCCTCAGAGGCGGTAGAACCGTAGAGGATTAGGAGAAAGAGACCTGAGAGGTGAGGGAGATAGAGCGCAGAAAGAAGAGGTGTAGCAGGGAGTGCCTTCTCGGCGAAATTCCCACTCAGCTATAGTACGACAACTCCCAGGCCAATTCGCGGCTATTCCAGTTGTCTAGAACACGAAAGAGAGAATTTCATTCAAATGAAAGAGAGAATACCAATCTACCTCAAACCCACACTAACGTTCCCTATTTAACATCGCTCGTAAAGGTGGATGACGCTTCTAGAAATAAACGTAGTCTGTGAGTCGCGTCGTCGGTTTTGCCGCGCGCCCTAGTCGCGATGTCCATTCGTCAGGGATCATGTCGTCCTCGTCTGTCCCTGCGGGTGCCGCCAAGTCGTCGTCGACCGTTATTTCTGTCGCGGGGGTGCGAGGTCCATTATTCTCCTCCGGATCAACAAGACTCGACTCCGTCGAGTCCGGCAGAAGGCCCAGCTCCGTGGGGACTTCTAGTGGGCCTTGATAGGGGATGAGATCACAGATGTTGAAGGTGTTCAGAATTCCCCATTCAGGTGGTATGGCGATTTTGTAGACGTTGGGGTTGATCTTGCGACGGAGTTGGAAAGGGCCGTTGGCACGAGGATGGAGCTTGTGCGCTTTTTCCCCTGTGTAGCGCTTGGGACGGAGCCGGACCATTACCATGCTTCCCTCCTGAATCTCGCAAGGCCGGTGGTGGGCATCGATGGAAGTTTTGATTTTGGTGTTGTAGGTCGTAATCTGCTCGTGGACGTGCTGGTGGAGCTCGCGAGGTTGTTGGCGTACGTGTAGGCGGTTCCTGTCGTTGGAAAGGAAATGAGGTCGACGTGTAAGTTAGGTACTCGTTCTATCTTAACTTGGAAAGGGGAATACCCGGTGGCACGATGTTGTGACGCGTTGTAAGCGAATTCTGCGGGAGGAAGAAGCTCGTCCCTCATAGCCTGTGTTCCTGGATGAGGCAGCGCAGGAGGTTACCCAGAGAGCGGTTCGTGACTTCCATTTGGCCATCGGTTTGTGGGTGGAATGCGGTCGAGAATTGGAGCGTCGTCCCCATCAAGCGCTAGAGGGTTTTCCAAAAAATTTTGGTGAAGCGAACGTCTTGATCGAAGACGATGTTGCGTGGGACCCCATGAAGGCGGACCACCTCATTGAAGAACAATTTGGCGGTGTGAGCGGCATCCGCTGTTTTGGAGCAGGCTATAAAATGAGCCATTTTGCTGAAGCGATCGACGACCACCAGGATGGCATCGAATTGTCGTCGAGTGCGAGGTAAGCCTAGGACGAAGTCCAAACTGACCTCTTGCCAAGGAGCGGTGGGAACCGAAAGAGGAAGATACTGCCCTCGTGTTCTGCTTGGTTAACTTCCCGAATGTGCAGGTGAAGCAACGACCAACCATACGACGAATGTCACGACGGAGATGAGGCCAATAATATCGGGCTTCTAAGGCCTGCAGGGTCTTGGTGATGCCGAAATGGCCAGCGAGTCCGCCGCCATGAAGCTCCCAGATGAGAAAATCACGAGTGGAACTAGCGGGTATGCAGAGGCGGTCGTGAAAGAAGAGAAATCCAGCTTCCGCGCGATACTCGTTGTGTGGCTGAGTCGCCCCCGATCGATGAAGGGTAGGAGGAGCGTTCGTCAATTGGGCTTTCTGCCAGGCCTCCCGGAAATCCGGGCAGTCTTTATAGATAAGGGGGAGACGATCGAATCATGTGATTGCTGCCTGCGAAATTTGTAGAGTATGTTGGCGGCGACTGAGGGCATCCGCCACTTTGTTGTCTCGACCGGGGCGATGTCACAAGGAAAATGTAAACTCTAGTAAGATTTCGATCCATCATGCGTGTCGGACACTGAGTTTCTTTTGGGAATGGAGGAACCGGAGGGCTTCATGGTCGCTGTAGAGAGTGAAGTCGTTGTGGAGAACGTAGTGCTGACAGAATTTGAGGGATTGGACCACGGCATACAGTTCCCGGTCATAGTCTGAGTATCGGATCTTCGCCTCGCTTAATTTCTTGCTGAAATACGATACGGGGTGAGTGTCGTGGGAGAGTACAGTGCCGAGGCGTCCGGGGCTACGTCGAATAGCTTGTTAAAATCTGGGAGACAAAGAACATGGGCGGTGACTAAGGCAATCTTGAGTTGCTGAAAAGCGCGATCGGCATCTGGGTTCCACGTGAATTGGGTTTGCCGGAATAGGTCCGTCAGGGGTGTGGCAATGGAGCTGAAATTCCAGACAAAGCGGCGATAGAACTGAGCTAAGGCGTGGAAATTGCGAACGTCGAATATGGACTTTGGCGCGGGCCAGTTGTGGATAGCGGATGTCTTGACGGGATCGACTGATATTCCGGCTGGACGAGATGACGAATCCGAGGAATGACACCATCATGTTCAGAAAGGACCACTTCGTGAGGTTGGCGAATGGTTGTTCATGTTGAAGCTTGGCGCAGACGGCTCGAAGGTGTTGACGATGATCGTCAAGGGAACGGCTGTAAATGAGGATATCATCAAAATAAACCACCAAAAACTTACCGGCGAAGGCTCGGAGGACTTCGTTCATGAGTCTCATGAAGGTACTTGGGGCGTTGGATAGTCCGAAAGGCATGACGAGCCATTCTTAAAGCCCCTTTCCCGTCTTGAAGGTCGTCTTCCACTCGTCGTCCTCCTGGATCCGCACCTGATGGTATCCGTTCCGAAGATCCAGCTTGGAGAAGATTGCCGCTCTGGCTAGTTGATCCAAGAGGTCGTCGATGCGCGGGATTGGAAATCGATAGCAAACGGTGATACGGTTGATAGCTCGGCAGTCGACGCAGAGTCGCCAGGTGCCATCTTTCTTAGGCGCCAGGAGAGCGGGGACGGTGCAAGGGCTTTGGCTCTCGCGGATGAGGCAGCGGTGCAACAGATCTTCTATTTGCCTTTTAAGCTCCGCACTTTGGGAGGGACTTAGTCGGTAGTGAGGTAGGTTAGGTAATGTGGCGTCGGGGACAAAGTCAATAAAGTGTTGGTGATGCAGGACGCGGTGGTGAAAACCCTCATGCCTGATCAATGAATCTGAGGATGACTAAGGATTGCCGGTCAACCCTAACCTACGGGTAAGCTAGTCCTAAATCCTAAGTAAGAGACCCAACCTAAACCAAAGTACAGGCATGCATGCCAATCAGCGAAGTCGACTTCGGGTAACCCGGGGAAACTCGCGATGAGGGGTAGGGTGAGACCCTCTCGGTCCACGTCCGGAGGCGTGGAAGTTGCTCGTCGTGGAGTAGCTCGAAGGCTGCAGCCCACGATCTGTACCGGACCTGACGTACGCGTCAGAAATCTCAAACCTATATCCGTTCTACCCTACCTACATTGTCCGACAGCGGTGGAGCCGAGTAGAGGAAACACTTTGAAAGGTAATTGACTTTAAAATGAGGGGTCGAAGCTAACCTGCAGGGCGCGTGCCCGGTCGGTCGTGACGGGGTGGTCGTTCGTATGTGGCATTGGCGGTCGGCAAAGGTCGGTCGAGTCGATGGCGTCGTGGACCCGTCAGAACCTGCTGAGCGCGAGCTCGATCAGTCGCGGTGATGAAGGTCGTTCGTACGTGGCACGGACGGGCGGCAGACAAAGGTCGAATAGATGTCACGAAGTTTTGGAGGTTTTCCGTGATGCCGAGGAGACGATCCGACGAGGGAGAGAGCATCAACCTAACATAGGAATGCAGCTTGGTATTCGATCGCCACAAAGATGAGTGACCATCGTGGCAGGTGGCGGGAGCAACGGGAGCTGTGCAGCTGGAGCAACCTTGCGAACCCAAAGGAAGCGTCGCTTCAAGCCGCTGATGTCACACCCTGACCTGGGGAGGGTTATGTCCCAGTCAGCAACCTTGGCTGGAGGTTCAGTATCCGAGGAGTAGGACGCGAGCGGGGAGGTGACGCGGCGACAGCATGAGAATCGCCGTCAGGGCTGTCGGGGTAGAATCGTTGAGACCGTGCTACAGGAAGAATTCGGCAAGGTCTGCCGAAAACTCGCGGCCGTCGCAGGTGGGATTTCAGCAGGGAGTCAGTGGGGAAACTCGATAAGGGATGAGGTTGGGGATTCGGGATAGTGGGGAAGTGGGGTTGTCGGGTGTGGGAGATGGTGGGTCGATCGTTCGGGTTGAAGGAATCCAAAACGGATTCGGCGTGGGATTGGGGAAATCGGGGCGGTTAGAATTCGTGGAGGGGGCGATGATGATGACAGGAAGATAATTTAGAGGGGAAGGCGAATTTTCGGAGGGGGGGTGGCGATTTGTGAGCGGTCGACTGGGGAATTCGGTTACCGGGATGGTTGGCGGAATGGCAGGAGGACGCCCGCGTGGTGGAGAGAGGAAGCAAAGTGCGGTGGGGAAGATGCGGGAGGTGGGAACAGCGACGAAATTTCACGGAATGTGGTTTGCAATCGGAAATTCAACAGGCGCGAGCCTGGAAATTCCGCAGGTGGAGAGAGAAAGAGACGCGCTCAGGAGAGTGAGAAGACGAGCCGTCGGAGAGAGAGAGAGGGAAATCGCACGCGGAATTACTTGCGGAATCGTGATTCGGTGATGAGGGTGGGCAAATGGTTGACAGAAGCGGGCGCGGGGGGAAGAGAGGAGGAAGAGGTTAGCGAGGTTGGGAAATTGGGAGGGACAGGAAATACTGGGGAATTGTGGTGGCGTCTGAATCTGGAGAGCGGTCTGGAGCGATAGTGGAATCGAACCGGTCCTCGTTCGAAAATCTGGGGAACAGGGCGGAGTGCTCGCGGGGCGACGGGGTGATGAAATGAGGGGGGAGGAAAGGTCGTAGAGATAGAGAGAGAGCGTGTGTGCGTTGATGGAAGGGAATGGAGGGGCGATCTGACGTGAGTTCGTGGAGTAGGGGAGGGGTGTTGCTCGGAGAAGAGAAAGGATCTGGACGGACGAGGGTGTGGCTGAGGAACAGGGAGGAGAGGGGCAGGTAAGGCGGAAATAGGGAGGGGATGGAGGAGATAGTGGTGCAGCGATCTGGCGGTGGCGGCGGCGACGGCGGCCTGAGGCGGCGGCAGCGGCGGCGGCGGCGAGGAGGCTGCACGTAGGTAACCAGCGATCGAGGCAGGGGGAGGCGGCGGTCACGGCGGCGGACACGGCGGCGGCACGGGTGGTGCGGCGGCGGTGGCGGCGGTTGGTCTCCCTCCTTGATCTTCCTTGAGCAGCCACTTGAGAGAGGAACACTCCTTTTTCTTCAAATGACGGCTAGGGTTTGTGGGGGGTCCCTTCCCCTCTTATGGAGCCCATAATGGGCCGAGAGGGGAAAGGGCCCACTTGAGGCCCACAACCCAAAACCCAAAATACTCATAGAAAACAAAGGTTCACAAAAGAAAGGGCTTCACGAATGGGATCCCGAAAAGGGAAGAACCCACCCGAAATCCTAAAAGGAAGAGGGAAATAAGCGAGGACCCGCTTAAACACGTGCAGGGTCAAAAAAGTTCATAATAAAGAAATAAAGATAAACGGAAAGATCCGCGTGCGCAAAAGGGCTCCTCCGGCGCCGTGGTATCGTGTCTTGGTGGCGACGGGGGTCGTACGCCACCAGTTGGATTGTCCTGCTGGGCGGCAGAGAATCGGGAGTCTCCACGGGAAACACATCGGCGAAGTCCTGCAGGAAAGATGGATAATTGGTAGTGCCTTGGTCCGATGTCTTTGCTCGCAGCTGGATCGCCCAAACTGGGGCGTTAGTCTCCACTCCTTTGAGGAATTGGCGGGCCGAGATGATTCCAAGGAACTGGACGGGAGTATCGTGCAGGGCGGGAGCGACCGTATGTGTCACTATGTCTTGGATTTGGAGGTTTGAACGGCTGCCAAACTTGTTTGCTCCTACCAAAATAAAAGATACAGCGGTTGGTCCGCGCGTATTGCGCAACATCTCGATCGAACAGCCACGGCCGGCCGAGCAGCACACTGCCCACGCCCATGGGCAGAATGTCGCACTAGACGTCTTCACGATACCTTGCCACCTGTAATGGTACGATGCATCTCTTCGTCATGACAAGGAATGCATCGTTGATCCACATCGCCTTATACGGTCGAGGATGAGGCAGCGGCTGGAGGCTGAGGTAGTGAACGGAAGCTACAGCTACTGTGTTTACCACGCTGCCGCTATCGATTACAATCTTGATTACGGTGGTCCCAATTTTTTTCGTAAACGTCGAGAATATCGCCGACCGGAGTGGATTCTTGGAGTCCGGTGGTGTATCCTCGGGGCCCGGTGGTGTATTGCTCCCGGCCGTTGCATCTGATAATGTCGTGCCTAGTGGAGCGGTGAATGCGATGGCGTGCTCTTCTGACGTTAAAGGCATTATCTCCTTGATGGTGTATCCAATGTTTCCCGGCGCCCCTTCAAAGGTGTTCACGAGTGCCTGGTTCACTTCATAAACCTCTGCGACTGGATCATCCAAGCCGAGTGGGGGGGGATGGTCTTCGTCATGGATCTCCACCAGTAGAGTGCGTGCCGGACGTGTCGCCTCCCTTGGGGAAGGACATTGGGAGGCAAAATGTCCCCAGCCTTGACACTTGAAACAGGCGACCCGCACTCCCGTCGGCCAAGGGGTAGGGTATACCGATCTTGGTTTCTGGGGCGCCCGCACGTGGGCCCAGCAAACTGCCCGTAGTTGGAGCTGGAGTTGCCGCAGGGTTCGTGGGTTGAACCGGTATGAATAATCGGGGAGGAGATGGGGAAGGTGCCGGTGATGGACTCACTAGGGGGAGTGGTAAAGGAAGGGGACTCCCAGGGCCTGAGTGGACCAACCGTGTGACCTCTGTGGTGGCGATCCAGGGTGAGTGGGGCCTCTGGGTATGTGAAGAGAATAACTCCATATTAATCGTGTAACGATACGCCTTCTATAATGATGAAACCTCCTGTAAAACCAATTCTCGTTGAAACTCCGGTCGTAATCCGGCCCAAAAACGAGCGAGCGTGGCCATGGGCTCTTCATCGAGGTTGCAACAAATCATAAGGTCGTCGAATCTGGCGATATAGTCCGCCACTGTACCTTCGCCTTGACGGAGGTGCTGCCACTCATCGATGATCATTGGGCGGTAGCAGGCGGGGACAAACTTGTCCCGTAGCCGGCTCTTCATTTCTGCCCACAATGTAATCATTGGCTCGTGTCGGCGTTCCATTGTGACCTCTATATTCCGCCAATAGATCCGGGCTTGCCCGGTGAGTTTCATTTGTGCGAACTGAATGCGATGGCCCTCGGGTAGCTGATACCAATCAAAGTATTCATCTAGTCCGACCTCCCTAGTCCATATATTTCTTAGGATCTAGGGAGCCAGTCGAAGGCTGTTACTTCCGGCTTGGCTCCACGCTTTGCTGCATCCCACAGGGAATCCTCCTTTTGTTCTTCGGGAGCAAGGACGGGCAGGGCGTCATTGTGGGCGGCGTTCGCTACAGGCAGTACGTCCGCAGGCTTGGTGGTCTTAAGCTCCAGAATTTGCGCCATGAGGAACTCTATTTGTACCTTAGTTTCTTCTTGGCTTTGTAGTATTGATTTTGCCTAGTCGGGTATATCTTCGGGGTGAATGGGAGGGCTGGTTCCCGCACGAAACTCGGCTCCAGATCGGGTGGACATGTCTATCGAACGGGCGGGCGCGTAATCGCCTTTTGGCTCTGATACCAGCAATATGTTGCGGTAACTGGCGCTTTTCCCTCAGAGGCGGTAGAACCGCAAAGGATCGAGAGAAAGATGTTAAGGAATAAGGATTCTTCTGACACGTCGTCGCTCACCACCAGACGGTTATAACCGTCTGGTCTGTTACGACCTAACGGAATACACTCTTCTTTTCACTCTCTCTATCTCTATCTCTATCATTTCTTGCTTTCCTGTTTCTTTACATGGTATCAGAGCCACTTTCGGCATATCGTCTACAACAGATGACGAATGAAAATTCATCAACGACAATCGCAAGTCCTGGAACAAACCACGTATTTCTGTCCACCGGGAGCACAATCGGTCTAAATGTACCGATCAAACTCACTCGCGATAACTTTCTGCTGTGGAAGACGCAGCTTCTTCCAATCCTGAATTGCAATGATCTTGCATATATCCTCACGCAAGATCCACCGGCTTCAACGTCTGCAAATCCAGCTGACAACACAATAGAAAATTCAGTATATCAGGCGTGGAGGAAGAAAGACCAGCAGGTACTTTCTATTTTAGTTTCCTCACTATCCGAAAACGTTTTACCGTGCGTCGTTGGAAAAACAACCGCCAAAGAAGCATGGGAGGCATTAAATAAGAACTGCTCTTCTTCGAATCCGTCAAGAATCATGCATCTTCATAACCGACTACACAATTCCTCGAAAGGTACACGTTCAGTTCATGAATATGTGCAAGATATTCGAAGAACGTGCGATGAACTGGCGGCAGTTGGATATCCTGTACAAGAAGGAGTATCCATATACGCTCTTCTTCGTGGACTTGGACCGACGTACTCAGCCTTCAATGCAGGAATAACCTCTAATTTGCACAATCTTACCTTTGAAGATGTGGTAGCGCAAATAAATTCACATGATGAACTCCTTAGCTCTACTAATTCTTCCAAAGGAAATACATCTACGGAATTTCCTCCTGTAGCCAATCAAACACAAGTCGCTGGATCCGATCGAGGTCGAGGAAGAAATGGAGGACGAAACGGTCGTGGTAGAGGCCGAAATGGTGGGAGATATACACCACGATGTCAGATCTGTGGTCAATTCGGATACAGAGCGCAAGAGTGTCGGGAGAGGTTTAACCGAATGTTCTATGGATGGCGAAATCCCGCAACAAACTCTCAAACCAATCCTCAAGCGGTGGCAAGTCCACAGGCCTATAATCTTTCCATTCCACCAGCGATAGCATCGTCGGATCACACTATGTGGTATCCTGATAGTGGAGCAACACACCATGTGACGAACGATCATTCCACGATGGTTGATCCAGCTGTATATCAAGGAACGGAACAGCTTCAGATCGGAAATGGCACAGGTTTGTATATACAGTCCACAGGTTCCTCTTCAATTCCCTCACGATCATTTCCGTTAAGACTTAGGAACATTCTTCATGTTCCGACGATCAAGAAAAATTTAATGTCAGTTTACCGGCTGACCAATGACAATTTCGTTTATGTTGAATTTCACTCTGACTATTGCATTATAAAGGAAGAGGGCACCGGGAGACCTCTTCTCAGGGGAACAGTTAAGGACGGCCTCTACTTGCTGAATCAAGAAAATAAAACACCAAGTGCCTATGCAGCAGAAAAGGTGGCAGTGGAGCTGTGGCATCAAAGACTTGGACATCCTCATTTTAAAACTCTTCGTCATATCATTTCGATATATGGACTTCCTACTTTAGCTCACAATAAAAATGCAACTTGCGATGCATGTTTATCGTCCAAATCGCACAAATTACCATTTGCGATTACAGACCATTCTACGAGCAGGCCACTTGAGTTGGTACATTCGGATCTCTGGGGACCGTCTCCCGTGACGTCGCATCTTGGACACAAATATTACGTGATTTTCGTCGACGACTTCACCCGTTATACGTGGCTATATCCCCTCAAATTAAAGAGTGATGTCTTAGATATCTTCACAAACTTTCATCAAAGGGTGGAGCGGCAATTCAATCTGAAATTACAAAACTTCCAGTCAGATTGGGGAGGAGAATTTCAAGCAGTAAATAAATACCTTATAGCATGTAGCATAAATCACCGCCTATCGTGTCCGCATACTCCGGCTCAGAACGGAACCGCGGAGAGAAAACATCGACACATTGTCGAGACTGCACTATCTCTCTTGAAACAAGCCTCAATGCCACATAGATTTTGGGACGAAGCAGTTAGCACCGCAGCATACCTCATCAACCGGATGCCAACCCCTCTTTTGAAGTATTCATCTCCGTATAAACTTCTCTTCAATTGCGACCCTGACTATCGTTTTCTCCACACATTTGGATGTATGTGTTATCCATACCTTCGACACTATGCAGTGACTAAATTGGATTCCCGATCTGAACGTTGTGTCTTTGTTGGGTATAGTGCTTTCCACCATGGATATCGGTGTATTTCCATGGTATCCGGACGTCTTTATATATCTCGGGACGTTATCTTCACTGAGGATGTGTATCCATTCGCAAACGCATCAATCAACGGCATTCAGTCCACAGAATCTCCTCATCAAACTCAGAAGAATCCTTATTCCTTAACAAAAGAGACCTGCAAGGGGAGGGAGATAGAGCGCAGAAAGAAGAGGTGTAGCAGGGAGTGCCTTCTCGGCGAATTCCCACTCAGCTATAGTACGACAACTCCCAGGCCAATTCGCTGCTATTCCAGTTGTCTAGAACACGAAAGAGAGAATTTCATTCAAAAGAAAGAGAGATTTCATTTCAATCTACCTCAAACCCACGCTATCGTTCCCTATTTAACATCGCTCGTAAAGGTGGCTGACGCTTCTAGAAATAAACGTAGTCTGTGAGTCGCGTCGTCGGTTTTAACCGCGCGCCGTAGTCGCATTGTCCGTTCGTCAGGGATCGTGTCGTCCTCATCTGTCGCTGCGGGTGCCGCCAGGTCGTCGTCGACCATTATTTCTGTTGCAGGGGTGCAGGGTTCATCAGCCTATAAGAGACCGTGGTGCTCCATGTCTCGGAGTGGCGCATACCTTCCTTTCCCCATCTTTCTTGTGAGTTCTTGAGGTTCTTGAGGCATCGTGGAAGTAGTTAGCTTCTTCAGTAATCTCAGATAATGTGGATTGTTGATGACAAATGAATGAATAAAATCTGATCCTTCCAACTCACGCCTCCTTCACACTCCGGATCTTGGCTAGCAGGAGTGTTCCCAATCCTGATCGTGTTTCTCCTCCCAGAAAGGTGGCAGATAGTGGAATCCTTCGCATTTTAGAGATTTTCAGATCCAAGAAGAAGAAGATGAAAAGTTGAAAGACGAAGAATAAGAATGGTAATTGCTGACGAAAGAGAAGACTGGTTGAATAATAATGAGGTAGCAGAAACCCAGGAGGAAGAAGAAGATTCGAGGATAATTACCTTGGAGGCAATCATAGTTTTCCATTTCCTTGAATTTTCAAGGGCTGCATTCCACAAAGCCACTCGACTAGTTGCTAGGTGTCCTTCACAAGGAATCCACAGACAGCACAATGGTCACAGAATCGAGTCGGTGTTGTCGCTTTGCACATGCCTCTGTATATGCTCCTGTCCCACATCGATGCCATGCCATAGCATCAGTGTGCGCGGACCACATGCCTCCAAGTTGATCGTCATGCCCCCCCACCGCCCCCCCCCCCCCCACCACCCCCGGTGTATCGCGGCTCACATTCTACCGCAAGGACTTCGATGTCCTTAGAATTGCAACACATGTCGACCATGCGGAGGGGGGGTGCAATCGCATGACTTGGTCATTCATGTAATGCCGAGGTGCAAGGCTCCATGCATTGGTCCACACGACAATCTAGGAGAAAGATTGGCTCGAACTTTTCCGATGGGTGCTCACCGCGAAGTGTTCCACGATTGCATGGATGCATATCATGGCATGAATTTCATCTTTTAGGGGTTAGAATCCTAACTTTACTCCATTCACAGAATAAATGATTAGTAGGAACATAATTTCTAAATACTGGTTTGTGCTATTGGCTAAAACATTCGCTTCATTCGTTTGCAGTTTCAGAATGGTCAACCAGCAACTCATAAAGAAGAAACCAAGAGACCAAGGAGATTGATATATCTCTTTTCCTAAATATTCGATTAATAACTTTGCGGATTTGGACTCTGAGATCTCCCATTCATCTAAATTTATCTAAAAAAAAAAATCATCCCCAAAGAATATATCCCTCCCTTGTATTCCGACAGCGACTTTTTGTTCCATTTAAGCTCGATGGTTTAATACTAAAATGCTCCATTGACACATCGAAGATTACCTGTTATTATCGTCTGCAAATAACTCAGGTTAAGATAGGCAGAAAAGAAAAGATAGATAGATAGATAGATAGATAGATGTATAGATGTATAGATATTGAGATAGGCTAGAGCGGGAGAGAGAGAAGGGGGGGTCTTCTTTCATTCAACATATTCAAATTTTCAAAAAATGATATCAAAACAGAGCAGATCGTATTCTAATGTAATGCGGCTTCTTGCTGACAAATGCGCGGATAAAATCTGATCTTTCCAACATGCGTCTCCTCCACACGCTTACATTTATTTTCAAAAAGATACATGACAGATGGATACATAAATAGATAGAGAGAGAGAGAGAGAGAGAGAGAGAGAGAGAGAGAGAGAGAGAGGAGAAGACTCAGTTGTCATCTGCCTCAGCGCCATACTCATCTACATCGTCGTCCTCATTTGCAGCAGCATCCTGGTACTGCTGATATTCAGAAACAAGGTCATTCATATTACTCTCCGCCTCCGTAAACTCCATCTCATCCATCCCCTCAGCCGTGTACCAATGAAGAAAAGCCTTGCGCCGGAACATCACAGTAAACTGCTCCGATACTCTCCTAAACATTTCCTGGATAGACGTCGAGTTCCCCATGAACGTCGACGACATGGATAATCCAGTTGGCGGAATATCACAGACGCTGGACTTAACGTTATTCGGTATCCACTCCACGAAGTACGAGGAATTTTTATTCTGCACGTTGATCAGCTGTTCGTCCACTTCCTTGGTGCTCATCTTTCCTCGGAACATGGCGGAAGCAGTGAGATATCTTCCATGGCGGGGATCTGCAGCACACATCATGTTCTTCGCATCCCACATCTGCTGCGTCAGCTCGGGGATCGTGAGAGAGCGGTATTGCTGGGAGCCTCTAGCCGTGAGGGGGGCAAAGCCCACCATGAAAAAATGAAGTCTAGGAAAGGGGATCAAGTTGACGGCGAGTTTCCTCAGATCGGAGTTGAGTTGTCCGGGGAATCGCAAGCAGCAGGTGACTCCGCTCATTGTAGTGGATATCAGATGGTTGAGATCCCCAACTGGGTATTCATGATTTGATCAGTGAAAAAGACAAAAAAAATTTAGGATTTGGGGGAACTTACAGCTAGGGTTGGTGAGTTTTAGGGTTCTAAAGCAGATGTCGTAGAGGGCTTCGTTGTCGAGGACCATGCACTCGTCGGCGTTCTCGACGAGCTGATGGACGGAGAGAGTGGCATTGTAGGGCTCGACGACGGTGTCGGAGACCTTGGGAGAGGGGAAGACGGAGAAGGTGAGCATCATTCTGTCTGGGTATTCTTCTCGGATCTTGGATATCAGGAGAGTTCCCATCCCGGATCCTGTTCCTCCTCCCAGAGAGTGGCAGATCTGGAAGCCTGATCATTTTAGACATTGTCAGATCCAAGAAGAGGAAGACGAAAAAGAAGAATGGTAATGATGATCGACTATGTTCGAAGAAGAGGGTAAATGATTCGGTACAGGCGAATTGTCAATGACGGAAGAAGAAGAATGGTTAGTCACCCTGAGAGAAGAAGGAAGATGAAGAAAAATGAATGATTAATTATCAGTTATTTAGTTAAAGAATAAGAAGAAAGATTATCTGATAACCAATCGTCATGGACGAAGAAAAAAAAACGATGGTTAATAAATAATTAATTACCCAGGTTGAAGGATGAGGGGAAACGGTTAATTATCATTGAAGCACGCTAGTAGGAGAAGAAGTAGACTCGAGGACAATTACCTTGGAGGCAGTCACAGTTTTCCGCTTCCTTGCGAACAACGTCAAGAACTTGATCAATGAGCTCGGCGCCTTCAGTGTAATGTCCCTTGGCCCAGTTATTTCCAGCGCCATTCTGGCCATGCACGAAGTTATCCGGCCTAAAGATTTGCCCATAAGGGCCAGCTCGAAGGCTTTCCATTGTACCGGGTTCAAGATCAAGAAGAACCGCTCTGGGCACGTATCTCCCTCCACTCGCTTCATTGTAGTAAACGTTGACCCTGTCTAGTTGCAGAGGAGAGCTTCCGACGTATTTTCCAGTGGCGTCGATGCCGTGCTCATCGCAGACCACCTCCCAGAACTTGCCGCCGATCTGGTTGCCGCATTGGCCCGCCTGAATGTGCAGGATTTCTCTCATCTTTCTCTCTCTGGGATGGATCTCTGGGTAGAGAGAGAGGTGAGAGAAAAATGGGGGGATGCCGCGAGATGGGTTTCTCTTATTAGGCAGTGTGGATCGGAAAGGATGCGTCGATTCCGTATATGAGGAGAGAGAGTGAGGGGTAGCCGGTGGGAGGAGTTTTGAGAGAGAAAGAGTGGAAGGTCCGAGGGGCTGGAGGGTATTCCATGGTTAGAAAGGAATTAACGGGTGGCGAAGACTCTGTGGCTCAGAGAAAGAAAGAGATTGTTAATGGACAACGACAATAATAACATAGGAGACAGTAATAATGTGGAGAAGCACGTGTTCGTTTGAGTGGGAGAGAGATTGTTAATGGGCATTGGGCAGGGGGAAGAATAAGATAGAAGAATAGTGCAAAGATGGAGAGAGGCATGTGGGAAGAGAGAGAGAGAGGTCATCAATCTCAGATTCGTGAGCTGGACATAAGAGAAGACAGCGAGGAAGCGGTGCTACGGGCTGACCTCCCACCGTTCATGAGTTGTTGTTTCGTCCTCACGCGATATTATATTTAAAATATTCCTATCCATTTCCGTGGATAAATTTACCAGTTCCGATTGGATTCCACGAATTTCAGGGTAATTATCTACGTGTTAAAGCCCGGGTATTGGAATTAATAACGGGTGATCGCCCTCAATTATTGCCTGCTAGAGGAATCTCCCGCTGCAATCTTCTTCAATGGCTGGGTCCACTCCCCATCATCTTCGGTGAAGCGTCCCTTGTCATTTCTGTGGACAGGCTACTCTCTCTAAACTGCCAAACTCACCTTAAAAAATCCTTCCTTCTTCCATGAGATTGGTAGAGAGAGAGGCCTTAAACGTCCCGGAGATCTCTCTCACCTCATAAAAAAATCTTCAATATAAGAAAGAGAGAGAGAGATCTAATTGTCCAGATTTCCCGGATAGAGTAGAGTCGCGGAAGATAGAAATTTCCCGGATTTTTTGTGCGGGCTCAGCCTGGATGTCGTTGAAGGTACGCTGTCAACTGCAGTCCGAGCTGGATTTTGTTTTCTTTTGCCATCAAATCGCGGTAGTTGACATTGCGCCGACAACGCCAGAGAAGCTCAGTATAGAGAGACCTTGACATTTGGATTACCACGTGGGTTTAGGCCCATTTTTGTTGAGATGTCTACGCCATCCAGGGCCTTCTCGCACTGCTGGTCTAGCTTGATTTATCAGCTTCTTTTTTCTAAGTAGGGTTAGACATAGAGAGAGCTTCATGGAGTTCCATTAGTGGACTTCCCCTCACAAGCTAGGCAGTGCTATATTGTTACTACAGCTATTAGGTCTAGAAAGAGCGTTTCACTTAGGTCTATTATGAAATGACTAGAATACTCCTAAAGTGGTGATTACTAAAATACCGCAAGCCCCTCTTCGAGATTTAAATTTTAGATCTCTAACTGGCCCCATTGAGATTTTGGTGAAGAGCTGCTCATATAGCTCATGGTGGAACTTCATTTCAGTAACCTAGACTAAGAAAATAGAACGACAGGTAAAACTTTGGGGACTTAAACTCATTGTTTATTCCCAAGGGAAAAATACCGCAGAAAAAGGAAGCAGTTGTTGGCAAGAACTTGTCCAAAGAGAGCTTGATATCTGATCTCTTCAATCCCGGAGAAACGACTCCATTCATTGATTATCCGTCGGTGGTGTTTACCTAGTGTTCTTTCGATTGACGACTTGTCATAATGTTTCTCAATGAGTGACCTGGCATAAGGTTAGTTGCATTAAATGTCTGATGAATATTTCAAACTTATACCAAGTTAGAGAATTTGTAATGACTGAAGGGTTCAACAAATCTTCAATGGAGGGGATTGACCGTCGTGCTTTTGTTTAGATACTGGGAGCAGCCAAAAGCCAAACACCTTGACTTTGGCGTCCCCCCTCCCCCCCAACCCCATGTTTAGAAGGAAATCATTTAGTGGTCCATTAAGCTAGGCTCGTTGTGATTCA
This sequence comes from Lemna minuta, assembly GCA_024174645.1. Taxonomy (NCBI): domain Eukaryota; kingdom Viridiplantae; phylum Streptophyta; class Magnoliopsida; order Alismatales; family Araceae; genus Lemna; species Lemna minuta. The sequence continues at coordinate 4,300,052 of CM044108.1, forward strand.
ATCTCTCGCATGTTTACACGTGAATCCAGTGATTGGTGCCCTCTTCAGAACTAGAATAAAGCGGGAGATTTCAAAAGCCAGCTGAAGCTTCCCTCCAAAAACTTTGGCAAGAGTTGTTTCTCGCCTAGCTCATATCTTCTCCACTCTGTTCTTCTCTCATGTCATTCTTTATTCTCTTTGTATTCTAGTTTCCATAGAATCGATCTGATGGCTCTTATATTTGGATATTTTGATTATGAATACCTGAGATTCCATTGACGTGCATGTTTATTTCTCACTTCTCTTCTGTTTTCTTGAAGCCATCATGGTTCTTAAATCTCTATTTTTCCTACGGAATGTGTTATTTAAATGGATGGGAGACACGAGCATTGAATACAACCCGATTAAATAAATTTGTATTCAAATAATCCTCTCTTGTCATCAAGCTCAAGGGCGTGGCATGACCATAATATCCTTTCACACTTCAACCATCTTCTCTTCATCATCATTCTTGCCATGACTTTTGCTCTTGTATTACTTTCTGGTCCTTCAGTGTGGATTTCATTAGCATAATTCTTTTAAGGACTCTCATGATTCCTATTTGAAATGTGTCACTTGTCAAGAGGACATAAACATTGATAAGAAAGGTAATATGCCCTTAAAGTAATTTTCGGGAGTAGAAGCTCTTAATCTATGGGGAATAGATTTATGGGAACCTTTCCAAACTTTGATGAGTATGAATAGATTTTGATGACACTATATTATGTATCTTGTTGGGTTGAAGCTATTCCCTGTAGAACTATCCATGGAAACATAGTGCTAAAATTTATCAAAAACAAAATATCTTTTCTAGGTTTCAATGTCCTAGACCTAATGTTAGTGATGGGTAGACTCATTTTAATAACTTTCAATTTAGAAACTTGCTGAAAAGAAATGGAGTTCATTATAGATTAACCACACCCTATCATCTACAAGGGAATGGACAAATAGAAAACTGTGATAGAGAGATTTTTAAAATTTTCATTAAAAAATTTTAAAATCTCTGGATAGGATTGCCCCAAGAAAATTTTAATGATGCTCTATATGTTATGTTTAATCTCAATTAACTGGACATAGTTATGTATTATTGTGAATTAGCTATCATTTAATCCCATTTAGTGATTCAATTATGTTAAATGAGGGGATTAAGACATTCATTTATGTGTGTGGGGGATATTTATGTGTATACGCAATTTAAATCAGTTAATAGTCAATAATGGGTTGACTAACGGAACGAATCGATGCGGTCATTAATTGCACACCGATTCGTGTCAAAATAAAGTCCAAACTTACAAATTTTATGAAATTAATTCGAATTGAGGGGTATAATGGTAAATAAGGGTCAAATCCACGGAGAAATAAGGGATTTTTTAGAGATATTTTAGAATTTGATCAAATCAGACGATGAATTGAGGTGAGAAATTAGGAAAAAATGGATATATTTGGAAAGATAACTCAAAGACGAATCCACGGAATCACTAAATCACTCGATTTGGATCAAGATTCACGGAGAAATCGATGAATGAAATTAGGGAGAAATTTTCGAACGCGAGTTTAAGAAAAAAATCTAAAATTAAAGACTAAATTAACTAAATTAACAATCCTAAATTACAAATTAATGATACATGACGAAAGATTAGCAAGAAAACACGTAATCTAACTTGGGATAGCGATCGAAATAATCCAATTAATCGCCGGATGCAAGGCTTTTCATTCCGCAATTTTGAAAACGATCGTCGGTGTTCAAGAGGCGAATTCTCCCTAATCGATCGACGAAATTTTGCTTTCAATCACTCTCTGGACGTGGAAATGAGTCTAGAAATGATTGGAAGCAAGAGCTTCAAGGATGGAGGTGTTTAGATAGATCAATTGAGCGAAATCATCCAAGAATACATAAAAATGTCGAAGAACATCTCAATTTATAGGCAATTTGGGCGTAACCGTCGAATGGGGCGTTTAATATTCGATCGACAGTTCAGATTAAATGCATGAGTGTGAATCGGTACGGTTAAGTACCGTCCATTAGATCGCAGATAGAGCGCTCAGATGAAGACACGTGATCGCGTGAAGTTGAATCGTCGTGTAATGTCTCTTGTTCGATCTTCTTTGAACGTCTGTGATGTCTCCACGTGTCCACAGAAGTCCATCGGATGCATTTAATCTCAGCCGTTATAACTCCTTTGATAAAACGGCTGAGATTTAAACGTTTTGAAATATGAATCGTCGTCCAATCAAAAAGCTGTCGCGTACCCCTTCACTCAAGTGACGATCGACGGTTTAAATTTAACGCTCGATCGGACACTCCATGTGCTGCCACATCGTCGATCGTGATTGATCGTCGATCGTGATTGATCGTCGATCGTGATTGATCGAACGCTTCAGATTGCGCCACATCATCTGCGCGCTAATAATAAATAGAAAATTTGATTTAAATTAGAAAAAAATTAAATTTTAATTCCGTAAAATCCTCAGAAATTCATAAAAAATTCAGAAAAATTCAGAAAAATTCCAAAAAAATCCCAAAAAATTACAAAATTCATAACTTTCAAAATAGAACTCCAAATTAATCCATATTTTTTCATTGGATCAGAAAATTCAATTATCTATCATTATAAAAAGTCAAAATATTTAAATAACAAGAGAATAAATTATTATTTAAAAAATACAATCATTTCTTCTTAAAAAAAACTTAGAAAAATAAAAGAGTGTATATAAGCATTTTCTCTTATTATTTAACATTAAAACTTAATTATAATCTCAAATTTAGATGAGAATAATCTAATCTAAAATACATTTTTAATTATGCATAATTATCCCTAAATTAGTGTATTTTCAGATTATAACTTTAAATTGCATGAAATGATAGAAATGCTCTCAAAGTATGATAACATGCATAAAACATGGAATGTTTTATGCCTTAATTTGCATTAATAATCATGTTTTTGCTGTGTTAAGGTTGCATGTTATCATTGACTAATTATGATTTAGAGGCTTAAGCATTCCTCACTCTCTATAAATAGGAGGCCATGGTCCCCTTGAGTAACCCAATGTTCATAACCATCTAGATATATTCCCATTTCTTCTAGAGATCAAGAGGTTATCTTGTGGATATTCAAGAAATCTACAAAGATGAAGAATCACGCAATGAACTCAGGTATGAGTTTATTTCTGTTTTATGCATCTGATTATACTAATGAATCTAAGATGCAATCCAAAGTTTCTAACACTATAGGCATATAGGACAGCATATAACACTACTTTAGGTATGTCTCCCTACAAATCAGTCTTTGGGACAACGTGTCATCTCTTAATGGAATTAAAGCATTGAACATATTAGGCCAAGAAATTAAAATATTGATGTAGGAAACCAAGAAATAAAGAATTCTTGACTTGAATGAGTTACAAAAAATTAAGCATGAGAAAATTCTAAAATTTTATAAAGCCAAAATGAAAAATCTTTCATGAATTTCTTTTTAATGAGAAGATGTGGTGGCGTACGACCCCCGTCGCCACCAAGGCATGACACCACGGCACCGGAGGAGCTCGACACCCCCGCGCGTCCAGCCCCCTCGACAGGCAAAGACGAAGGATGCTGACTTCCGCTACACTGCATAAGGACCTCATCTCGCCACGACACGTCACACCTCGGGCTCGCACGCGGTGGATCTATCTGCCTTATTTTTGTTATTATGGACTTCTTTAGCCCGCACAGTGTTTAAGCGGGCC
>CM044108.1:4304295-4569809 GCA_024174645.1 Lemna minuta
TTCCTCCTTTTTTGGGATCCTACTCGTGAAGCCCTTCTTCTTTATGAACCTTATTTTCTATGAGCATGTTAGGCTTTTGGGTTGTGGGCCTCAAGTGGGCCCTTTCCCCTCTCAGCCCAATATGGGCTCTATAAGAGGGGAAGGGACCCCCCCATAAACCGTAGCCATCATTTGAAGAAAAAAAGGAGTGAACTCTCTCTCAAGTGGCTGCTCAAGAAAGGTCAAGGAAGGGGACCTACCGCCGCCTCCGCTGCCACCGCCGCTGTTGCACGACCACATGCCGCCGCCGCAGCCGCACCCGCCGCCGAGACCGCGACCTCCCCATGCCCTGACCACGGTAACCAACGTCGCCCCGCTGCCGCTGCGACCGCCGCCGCCAACCTAGCGCTGCCGCTGTCGCCCTTGAGCCGCCACCCTTACTCTGCCGCCGCCGCCAGCGCAGTTTCCCCCACCACCGGCACCAACCCATCCTCACCTTCGCGTTTCCGCTCAATCCTCTGCTGAGATTGGTCTCCTCCTCTTCGCGATTTTCTTGTTCCCTTCTTTTCTCCCCAACGCGTCTACGATTCTTCCCTGACTCCTTCTCCTCACCCGCCACCATCTCCCTGCCCTACATTCCCGAAATTCCTTCCTGCCCCCTCCATCATGTTCTGCTCTTTCGTCAGCGTCTGCCTCGCCTGCATCCTTCACCCATCAACCCCACTCTTCCTCCCCCAGCGTTAACGCCCTTTCCCTCCGCACTCCCGATTTTTCCCATCCCGAGATCTCGACACCCTTCCGTCCAGTCCACCTCTCACCTCCCCAACTCCCACTATCTCTAACCGTTCATGCGCCTTCCCGAATTCCGAATCCGCCTCCCGCTATCTCCACCTCCCTCTATCGCTCGTCTGCACCCCGCCCCTCCCCCCATCGATTTCGTGAATTCACCCTGCCAAATTCGAGTTCCTCGTGCCCGACTTGCCTTGCAACCTGAATCGTGCCACCCTCTCATTCCCCTCGACCTCCTCCCTCTCCCCGTAGTGCTCGTGATCCAAATCCTTCACAACTCCCCCTCTCCCCTTGAATTCCTCGATTTCGTCCTCATGACCCGTCGGAATTCACGCCGCCGCTCGCCTTAAATCGTCATTGTGCTCGGTCGATTTCCCCCTCGAATTCGGCTAACCTCACCCTCGTCACTCACCTCATCTTTGTCACGCCCGCCGGTCACTGTCTAACGCCCACCGATTCTCCTTCCATCCGCTAGTCGCTTCATCTTCATCTCCCTGCGCCATTCGCGAGACTTTGTTTCCCTCTCCCCTGCACTTCCCATTTCCGAACTGTCACGCTTCAAATCAGCCCCACCTTCGATTCCCAGTACTGACGTTAGCCCTGCATGCGCTTCCGACAACACGTCGCCTGTCCAACATCTCCCCACCGGCTGAACCTCTTCCTTCACCAAACTATCCCTACTCCCCCTCCCTGCTGAACCGCACATTTCCCTACTCCTCCCTGATTTCAGCTGCGCCCCTCGCCAACTCGCATTTCTGGGACGCCGCCCGCGTGCCTCGCTCAATCGCGTGCCGGTCACTTCCTGGCGTCGTGGTCTCTCCGTAGACTTGCTCCCACGCGATTTTCCAACGTCTACTCGACTGGTGTGAATTCCCGTGATCCACTCCCACGCGCCCGACAACGCATCTGCTCCACCCTTCATCTACTAGGGCCTAGAGCAGCCCATCAGCACCGCCCAGCCCACTAGAACTCCGCTCCTCCCCCATCAGGCCTGTATTCGCCACTGACCTCGCCCTGCACGCCCGTCCGGTCACGCGTCGCGCGTGCATCCGGTCTACCCCCACGCGCCCATTTGATCACCCTCGTGCACCCACCTGAACGCCCTCGCCCATCCTAGCCGAGCTCACATGACGTACCCGCGTGGTCCGCGAGTATAGGCCCTAGCACCCCGTGCTGAGGACTCCACCTCAACTGCGACGTCGCCGATTTGGCCACCCTCTGCTGATCGTCTGTGCCGCGTACGAACGACCTTCTCGATCACGACCGACTGGGCTCACGCCCCGCTGGTTAGGCACACATCCCCTTCACGTCATCTTGGAGTACTTTTATTTCTTTCAGTATTTCTCGCACTTGTCTCCACTGCCATCGAGACATAGTTTAGGCCGAGTGACTAGACGACTCGAGTGGATTGAGACCGCGGTTCAATCCGTCGGATTGATTGTCGAGCTCCCCATCGACGACCCGAGGCTTCCCTGCCTGCGTGGACGCGGACGCGGGGGTCTCTGGGATCGACACTACTCGGCACATTCCAGGAGTTCCGGCGACGATGAGCGGGAAGGCATTTTCTTGTTGGCAATAGTAGGTTATTACATCATACTAGTTCATCCTAGGGAATCCCTTCCCTAGATTCACCCTTAGTAGCTTGGTGCGTGACCGGGTTTACCTCCTTGGTCTTGCATCAAGATCATTCCATATAAATAAAAAAGTTTGGCTTTATAGTTCTTGATTAAGCTTTTTCTGGGTAAGTTTAAATCAAGCTGTGATGGATCATTTATTATTAACTAATATTTTAATTGTGGTGTTGTTTTGATTTCTAAACAAAACACATGATAACAAATGAAAGTGAGTGGCAAAGGACAAAGCCTTATGAGGAGAATGAGTCATTATCACGGACCCCTTTCACTCAACTTGTGGGAAGTGAGTCAAAACATTCACAACCCTCTCAACTCTGCCACTTAACTTATCACCTCAATTTCTCTTTTATTTTCTTATCAACTATGACTTGCGAATCCCTAGCCGTGAGATCTCTAAAACGTTGTAGATTGGATACGATATGAAGTCCTTAAAGGTAATTGAGTGGTGTACATGGGATCATCTACCCTTGGTATAAGAGAAGATCAACTCAAGGAATTAGATGCAATTAAATCCTTGGCCAAGGTAGTGGAAATATTAGAGAAAGTCATCATCGATGATTTCTTACTCACATCAATACTAAATTTAGAGACCGATTAAGATTTGACAGTTAACCATACTCTAAGTCATTCATGTGGCTCGCACGGATGAAGGACTACATATTAGCGGTAACTGATGATGATATGGTTTCATGAAAGAGTTCTGATATACTCAATATGTCCTAGAGCACGTGGTGTAGCTTGGCACCCAACAAGCTAACAACTCAATCTGTCAATTGGGTTAAATTGATCCTTAGTCAATTAATCTATATGTTGATATAGTTAAATTGATAAGGAAGACCAATAAATGTTATTGGGCAGATGGATTCATTAACTGGTGAGATATATGGAACTTGAGGGTCACACAAATAAGGTCAATGGGCGTTGGTGGATATAGACTTAAATATAAGGGTTTTTTGGTGAAAATTTTACATTCTTAAAGTCTATAAATAGGGGGAGAACAACCATACCAAGGGTGCCCATGCAAGCCTAGTGGAAATTCTCCCCTCTCTTCTCTTCCTCTCATGGTGATGAGTGTTCAAGAGGAGATCGAATTGTCCAGAAACTGTATGGATACCGCTAGAGGTCGGACGCTTGAATGATTTGAAGAACTTCTTTAAATGATCCCTATAAGTATGACTTTTAGTATATTCTAGAAGATAGGACCATCGAGAATAGATGATGGGATCACCTATTCTTGGTGCTTCAAATTTTTTGAATGTTTTGATTCAACGTCTTCCTCGACAATCGATGTTTTGATCTAAAATTTGAGGATCTTATCAAGCCCCAGATCCTAGTAATCACCAACCAAGAGAATGAGCAGATTAGATCAAAAACTAGTGTTTGAACTTTGATCTGACAAACTAGGCTAGTTAGTAATTGCTACTATGGACTAACAAGGTGAGGAGACATTCTAAGGGGAATGTCTCCTCTTAGTACAAAAAAATTGGTGTAGATTTGAGCTAATAATTAACAAATTCATGAAAAGAATTGTAAAAACATAAGAATGTAAAAGAAACTAATTCAATGCCCCCACCCCTCCTCTTAATTCATCATCTAATTAGGTAAATTCATCGTATGAATCCCTTAATAGTATTATACCTAATTATCAATCAATTTAATTCATGTCATGGTTATGAGGTCCTTAAACGTAAGACATCAAAGACATATTATGAATGGATTATCTTGTTTTGACTATGACATCTGAATCCATAAACATGGGATCTCTAAAGCTTCATAGATTTGATACTCTATAAAATCATAAAAGGCAATTAATTAGTTAAGATATAATCATTTGTCCTCTATATAATTGGAGATGGAATCATGGAATGAGATATGCTTAGATCCTTGGCCAAGGTAATGGAAATATCGTAGAAGTTGTTCTCCATAGTTTCTTTCATTCAACCATACTTATGAGAAAGTGATAACATGCAATCTTAACATGATAAAACATGATTATTAATGCAAATTAAGGTATAAAACATTACATTTATGTGCATGTTATCATACTTTGAGTGCATTTCTATCATTCTATGCAATTTTATGTTATAATCTCAAAATGCATTAATTTAGGGTTAATTATGATGAATTAAAGATTAAAGATTTTATAACCCATCTTTACTTGAGATTATAAGTGTTTTTTAAGTTAAATAATAAGAGAAATCATTTTTATAAATATTCATTTAATTTTCTAAAATTTAAAATCTTAAAGAAATGAATATATTTTTGAAATAAGAATTAAATCTCTTGTTATTTAAATAATTTGACTTTTTAGAATGATAGATAATTAAATTTCAGATCAAATGAAAGAAATTTGGATTAATTTGGAGTTATAATTTAAAAGATATGATTTTTACAATTTTTAGGGATTTTTTCTGATTTAATTTCTATTTAAATAGATGAAAATAAATAAAAAAATGCAAAATGCGTGCGGGTCCCACGCGGGTGCGACGTGGCACGCAAGGCCACATGGCAGAGCCACGCGGACCCGTGCAGCGCCTATGTGGCGCAGTATACATATTATATTTACATTTAATCTATATATAAAGGGTCTTCAGCCTTCCCTATATGGGAAGGGTTATTAACCCTTTAGATCGTCGGGTCTTATAAACCTGACGATTTTCTTTTTCATTTTCCGTGTGGGACTAATCCACACACTTTTTTAAGATGCAAGTGACGTGGGTGACGGAGAAGCGTCGGATCGGGATGGCGTGCTATCGTGACGCGTCGATCATATGGTCTACGGACCACCAAATCAATCACAACGCACATGCTTTAAAGGAGGCGTTATAATGGTCAGATCTTACGCGACGTGGCGGCATCACACGCACTGATTGAGTGGACACGCGGTCCACAAATCACTGATCAGGCACGTGCATTTTTACGAGGAGTTATGACGGCCATGATTCAATCAAGCGCTACGCATCCTGATCGTTGGATCGTGATCCAACGGGCGCGATTCAAGGCGTTTTTAAACGCATATCAAGCGGATCAATCCGGAGCGTCCATCCGCGATCTGATGGCCACGATCTATTCAAACCGTTTCACTTTGAGGCGTTTTAATCTGAACCGTTGATGGAGCTTAACGCATCCATCCAACGGTTACGCCAAAATACCCTTTAAATAGACTTGTTCTTCGACATTTGTATTCATTCGAGTTGGATTTCAATTAAATTGACTTGTCTAGACACCGATCCTTTCATTTCTCTTGATTCCATCCTCTTCCTCTCTCAATTCCGCATCCACGAAGGGGTTGAAATCAAGATATGGTGGAGAATTGAAGGAGAAATCGCAGCTTGAATCCACCGATCGCGTTCTTCGTGATTAAGAAGCTTAATCGCCGCAATTTGATCGCAATCGGGGGTTAGTGGGAGCGGTTTTTGCTTCCTAATCTTCCATTTATGTTTAATTCCTTTTTAGATTAGGTTTTAGATTTTAATTTCATCAAATTTAGCTCAAAATCACGATTTTAACGTCCGAAAATTTCTCTCCACTTCAAATTTCGATTTCTCCGCGAAATCAAGTCCAAATTCGATGATTCTTGATTCCGTGGATTCGTTTTGAAGTCTTCTTTCTAAAAACATCATTTTCCCTAATTTCTCACCTCAATTCATCGTCCAATTTGACCAAATTCTAAAAGATATCTCGAAAATACCTAAATTCCCTGTGGATTCGACCCTTATTTACCATTATACCCTTCAATTCACTCTTAATTCCCCAAATTGGTAAGTTCGGATTAATTTTTGACGCGAGACCGTGTGAAATCAACAACCTCGCGGTTTCGTCTCGTTAGAAAGCCACATTATGGCTTGAGAATTCACCATACCCTAAATCATTCAAGAGTTTGGCTTGGATGAAGAATCTTGCATACATAGTTATCGATGAGGATAAAGTTTTCATGAGAGATTTATTATACACTCTACATCTTCTAAATTACTAGGTCTTGCTTGGCACACAATAGGCCAACAATTAGGCCTATTGGTTACATTAAACTCATCCTTGAGTAATTATTCATTAGGCTGATATATTTTATTACTAAGGTTGACCAATAAGTGAAACTAAGCCAATAGATTTATTTACTAGCTAGATATAGGGGCCTAGGGAGGTTACACAAATAAGGTTAATGAAAATTTGTAGAAATTAACATTTTTATGAGGGTTTTTATAAAAATTTCTAAAAATCGAAGGACTAGACTTCAATGGCTACAAGGTATCCCTAAAAGCCTTTGGTGAGAGCCCACTCGTCTCTTCTCTTGCCTCTCCCTAGTGATTTAGTGAGACTGGATGTTGATGAGATATTCAAAGAGTAGAAGAAGAGGATCAAGAGGAGATGCAACAACTCAAAGACCATATCAGTACTATTGGAGGCTAAAATATTTGAACGAATTCAAAGAACACTTCTAAGGAACTGTGAGAGCATTGATTTTGATTTAATATATGATAGCATGATCAGTTTATAGTGATGTATGTTTGAATCCTTGATTCGAATGTCTTTTGATGTACTCAAATTTGGCAATTGGATTATAAGGGCTTATTAAGCCTCGGGTCTCAACATTATCTCAAGGTCACACGTACAAATACAATATAAATTCTTATAAACCCTATATATAATGGAACAATTCATGCACATGAGCCTAACTGTGTATGTTTTTAGAAGTTGATCTGAGCACTGATGAAGAGGAAGCCCGATGATTATGCTTTTTCAAGCTTACATGTTTTTTTTTTATATAATATTTATTTCTATGTTTTATTGCATCAGTTCAAGAGAATGAATCAATAATTCTAAATATGGGATAAAAAAACTGATTTTAACAAGCACTAAATAATTTTTAACGCACTTTCTGCCATGCCATGAGTCATGATCTTCTCCTTATTCTCATTTGCAAGAATATTTATTCAGGACAAAAATATTCAAGTTGGATTGAGGGATATAGATAAAATCTACATTTAAGAATATTTTCACTTTCAATTTTTGTGAAAGAAATTTCAAAAAAAAATTAGCTTTTTTATTATCAAAATTTTAAAATACTAGATGAATTTTTGTCTTCATATTCCCTGAAATTTATCATTCTCATGCACATGCAAAGAATTAAAAGGTAAATTTTAAATTGGATTGTATAAAAATCAAAGTATATGATAGAGTTTGCTTGCATTAAGGGCTGAATAGGAAATGGAACCTTGTGTCTCATACTAGCAAATTGCCACGATGCACAAGTTAAGAAATTAGATATTCCTAGAATGAGTTAGATTCAATAAATCCAACTTGTATGGGATCTCATTCTACTAGCGCCATTTTTAAAAAAAATTATTTATCCAATCACTAATCTCTCTTAGGTCTCTTGCTGAGTTTTTTTAAGCACAAATTTCTTTTATGAAGGTTGTAAAAAGTGTGGCATGCTTTGTTACATATATTCTATACATGAAATTACATAATTATCAGACAAAAAAATTCTTGAATCAGGTGCTAATAATGCATGTTATCATATTTTTATTGCATTTTCAAAAAAAAGAATATCCACTGGCCGATGTTTACATTTTACATGATTTAAAAGCTGATTGTGTGCATCAGTCATGATTGAACTTAAATGGCAAAAAACTCAAGATTCATAATACTTCCATGTGTATATGTTCCAAAGATGTAGAAGTGAATTATGACAAAATAAGATGAGTTTTTCATCAAATGATAACTCTAAGTTGTCAAAGTTTGCATTGCTAAGCAAAATAAGTTGCTGCACTAGTTTAAATTTTCTAGTTTATATTATTTATTTCAAATCTATTTTTTTTTTATCATTAAACTCATCTTGTAATCTTTTCATCTACCCCATTTTTACTCTTCTATTTTTACACCCCTTTAAATATCATGAAAAATATTATTCTGTCGTAACTTGATGCTCTCTTATTTTCACGTGAGGAGATATCAAACACCATTTTTCGGAGGCACCATTTCTCCAGGGTTATGGAGGCCATCACCTATGGATAAACACGAGCATGTATTTACTGCAAACGAGTATGTTCAAAGCAGGTTGATCCCCCTACAATCCCCCAATCCAAGCCAGCCCCAAAAACCATGGAACAACTACACAAGTTGTGAAGATCCTACCAGGGTGGCAGTTGCAAGAGCAACCTCACACTCTACAACTGCCCAGCATCCCTGTCCTTTAAAGTATACTTCATTTCAAACTTTTACAGGGCCAGAGGCAAGGACAAGGTGGAACGATGAGCTTAATTCTTTGCACAAGAAACTCAAAAAATATGAGGGAGCAAAAAAACTTACTACACCAACATCAGCAAACTAAGAAATGCAATCATCCATAGGAGATAGCTAGATTGGAGAAAGAAACGGGAAAGGTGGCGGAGGCTAGCTCAAAGAAGGTGATTATCAACTCCCCAGACAACTGCAGTAAACTGGAGGAGCTATCAACAATGGGTGACTCAAGTGAACACCAAGTTGAACAACTCGATCTCATTTCCTATATTCTTCTCTTTAAGGGACAACAGGCAAGTTTAGGAGGCCAAAACTCCATGCGGTTGCTCACCACCTGTCCACATGGAAAGAAAACAACTGGTCAGCTGTCCTGAGGGGATTGAATAGTCATTAGTCAGAGTACGTTAATCCAGCTATCCTATGAGGAGAGAGGATATATAGCCATCTGAATGCCCCACCAGTGAGCCAATCAAAGAAGAGGTCGACACCCTCTCTAGCAGGAAAGTGTCCACTTATATGGATGTGGATTCCTTCACTAGCTTAAACAGGTATGGCGGTCTCTGATTGGCCATAACAAGTTATCGACCTTAGGGTTACACAGCTCGTGGAGGAAAATGAAGGTTAGAGATCAACACTTAACTGAGAATTAAAACTCCAGACAAAAAGAGCATTCTCAAGATAGGAGGCAAATGTTGACCCAAACCTGACGAGTTTGGGCTTGAAATTTTGCTTTAAACTCCAAAATTGAGGTTATGGAAAAATATAAAATATAGAAAAGATATGGGCAGTACCTGAAAAGAGAAATAACGGATGGATCTTGGAAGAGAAAGTCATGGAACAAGAATGTGCATATCTTCCGCAGAAAAGTTCAGAAGAATATTTCTAGTACAATGTAAGAGGACACCAGTAAACACTAGTTACTAGGTAGAAGATTGCATCGCAGAATAAAGAGCCTCCAAGGTCTCATTATTTACTGTAGTACAGGAGCAAAGTGCTGCTCTCACCATTTCAGGCCTCGCCCAATAACTTCTTTATGTCCTTCTGTGAGAACAGTAAAAGACCAGTTAGAGAAAGAGACACATACATAAATAGACAGAGAAGGCACAGAGGGACAAAAATGGCATCCCCACCTCAATGCTAAGAGGGGATGTTGTAGGAGCATAGCGATCCACAACTTTCCCATCTTTATTTACCAAGAACTTGGAGAAGTTCCACTTGATGCTATCCCCAAAGAGCCCACCTTTACTGGACTTCAAGTACTTGTAAATCGCCGCGGCCTTCTCTCCATTCACATCGACCTAATGTCAAACCATGTAGAATCAAATCAACATTAGAGAATCAACAAAAACGATCAACAGTGACTCTTACTTTATCAAAAATAGGGTACTCCGCCTTGAAACGAGTACATGCAAACTCCACTATCTGTTCATTTGAACCTGGTTCTTGCCCCCCAAACTGGTTGCATGGGAAGGCCAGGATCTCAAGACCTGCACGATAGAACAATACAGCTAATTACTGTAATAAGGCAACACATTTTGTCATTCTCAAAAAGATAAGTCACCTTTGGTTTTGTATTTCTCGTAAAGCTGACTCAACTCCTTGTAGTTTGAGTTTGTCAATCCACTGATTCCAGAAGAAATATGGGTTATCCATAAATGAAATGGATAACGAAGAAGGAAGAATATAATAAGTTTTTCAGTGGGATGATTATGTACCATTGTGATGCCACGTTGACGATCAGGAGAACCTTCCCTTTGTATGTGCCAAGGTTGACATCATTGCCCCTAGCATCCTGGAAGAAATTTGAGTAATTTTCTTATCCAAATAATTCATTGTGTACATAATAGCATCTTTTACAGAAGTGGTGAATGGATATTATATGCGTTGTTCAACATGAATAGGAAATTTCACGTGCACAATTTTTCCAGTTCATCGGTTGAAAATTTATAAACTATGAAAACAGGTAGAGTATGTTATAAAACAAAAAGTAAAAGATAGATCTGCAAGCCAGAATTATGTTTTCATTTAGAATAGAAATAAATAAATAAAATTTCAAGCTTTTAGGGTAAAGAGATAAAATAATTTGTAAACATGATTAAGTAATCCAATCCTCTGTGCTTTCAAAATGGTAAAACATTGCCCGTCCTACTCAGAATTTCTCTCCCCGACTTCAAAACATGTCATAATTTCCTTGCACCGATGCATCATCCATACAGATTACAACCCCCCCCCCCCTCATAACATCATTGCAATCCGCGATCGCACCAGATCTCTGGAAACACCACGGAATAAAGAGATTCGCAAACACATACTTCTTGGGGAAAAATGGACAACGTCTGGCCATCACCTTTCAGTGTATTCTTCAAAAGATTTCCTCATTCAAAGTCATAAATCAAAGATAAATAGACAATCAATCGCGAAAAAACTAATGATCCCAAGATACAACCATAGTAACCAAAGAACAAAAATTTCTTGACTTAATAAGAATTATACCTTCACGGTGAAGTCGTGAACCGACTGGGGAGACACAGCAGAGGCAGAAGCCATATCCGGAACGGATCTCCACTTATAGATCAAGAGCTGAAGAGGAGACTGAAATCGAGGACAAGTCGAAAGAGGAAACTTTGGAGGCCGCGGATGTCGAAGGAACAATCGATCGGACGCGGAAATAGCCGACGACCTTAAATCGGTTCTCCAGAAGAAAAGAGAGAGGGAGAACGAGAGAAGAGCGAGAAACTTGAGGCACAAGCTCATAAAGTTTGACAGCTCCACAAGTGGCCGCCCAACAGCCACCAAAGTTCATATTCCAAGAGGTGGAGCCGCGATTGACGCGTATGCACACGGTGTAAGGTGGCTTTTTTTTCCCGAGTTTCGACGTAAACTTCGCCGATTCAATCGAATAGTTCAATGTCACTGTGTACGGGCATGATGACGTGTGGGGATCAGGGATAGATAAGACGATGTGTCTTCTTTTGGGACCCACGAAAATCATTGAAATGAATGTCGCTTAAGTAGTTTATATTTATTGAAATGAAATTTTATTAAATATTATGATTTTGTGATCATTTTAAGTGAAGTTTATGAACATTTAAAATGATTAAGTGAATTATGATCAAATCAG
This sequence comes from Lemna minuta, assembly GCA_024174645.1. NCBI lineage: Eukaryota > Viridiplantae > Streptophyta > Magnoliopsida > Alismatales > Araceae > Lemna > Lemna minuta. The sequence continues at coordinate 4,316,059 of CM044108.1, forward strand.
AATACATAAATGATAATCTTTAAACATGCATTCTAGATTATAGAAAGATATCTGAATATTTGATAAGCATGAGAGTATTTGATTTCATTCATACGATGAGTATGTCTAACCATATATCTATCATTATGCAGACACTACAAATAAATAGTAGGTTTTCAATAGAGAAAGAATTCATTGAAACGATAAACAGAAATCTCTAAAAGGTATTATTTCTAATCATTAATTGAGTAGACGCATGTCATAATTATATTAAGTAGTGAATTGAGCACTCATGATCGAATAATTGGCCCTCAATATAAGAAGAGATTGACTCAAGGATTTAGACGCAATTAAATTATTGGCCAAGATAATAGAAATATAAGATAAATTATTCTCCATAATTTTTTTCATTCATCTGTAATTACTTGAATAACTAAATAGATTTTAATAATTGACTCTATACCTTAAGTCATCCTGAAGGCTAGCCTAGATGAAGGATCCTATATAAATGGTAACTTATAATGTTAAAGGTTATATAAGAGAGTTCTTATACACCATATCTTATATAGCACAAGCTGTAGCTTAGCATCTTCTGGGCCGGCAACTACTCTTATCGATTGGATAAAATTGATTATTGATTCACTAATTTATGTTTTTGATATAGTTCATGAATGAGGTCAACCAATAAATGTCATTAAGTCAATAGATTTATGAATTAGACAAATTTATGAGTCTATAAGTCACATATGTCAGGTCAATGGATATTGGTAGATATATACATCTTTATAAAGACTTTTATGAAAATATCTAAAAACTTTTGGTATCTTTAATTTGTGGGTAGGCATGCCCTTTAGGTGCCCATGCAAGCCTTAGTGGAAGCTCTCCCCCTTTCTTCTCTTCCTCTCTTGAATTCCTTGCACGTACCTTTTTTAGTGAGGGGATCTTCAATGGTCTCAAGGAGCATGAAAGAAGAGGTTTAGAAAGAGACCCAATCATTTGAAGATTGGGTGAATAATGATAGGTGAACTACTTGAAAGAACTCTTCCATGTAAAAAATTTTAATTGTAGATTTTGATTTTCACTAGATGTAGGATCCAATTCCGCACAAGGTGTTGTGATCACAATTCTTTGTTTTTTTCTTGCATTAGTTTTAGTTTTTCTTTCTCACCATGTGATCACAATGATAGTTGATTGTTTTTACTCAGCATATCACATCCTACCAAGTGTCTTTGGTCCCAATAGTCTTTCAAAGCCATTTTTTGCAAGCATTTAATGGCCTTATTGAACCCTAATCCAAACAAGGTTGCTAAAAAATGTCTAGGAGGGTCCATGACATTGATTAATTGAACACCAGTAGGAGGAAACATGCATCTAGCCAATAGGGAATGTGTATGACGGCTAAGTGCAGCTAAGTCATTGTATCATAATTCATAGTCGATGGCTTATGAAGCATAATTGTGACCGTCGAAGGTGTATGTCATTTGAGAAAGTGGAGCCATGATGAAATGATGTGTCGTGGAAAGTGTTTTTACTACTATTAAAGGCAAATCAATTAAGACCGAGGGTGGAGCAAGTGGAATCCGTGTTGGAGTAGATAGTGGCCATGAATCATTAGACCCAAATGACACCATGAGACCCAAAAACATCAAGGAGGGCAGAGAGTAGCAGTCAAGGAATGAATAATAGCTTGTCCAAGTCGAGCCCACTAGCTTGACTGACTTGAGGGGCCGAAGTGGCTCGGGTCAGCTTGGATTGGCTGATTTGGCTTATTGCAGTTTCGAACAGGCTTACCAATTCAATGTAATCTGAATTGAGCTGGCAACTAGGTCACAACCCATCGGTGGAGGGGAGGGGAATGATACCCCTGGCCCTCTACAGCTGTCAGTGATGGTGGTGGCACTAAGGCAGTAGAGTAAGAGCGGCGACAACTTCAATTGAGTGGCAGTGGCCACAAGAAAAACCTAGGTCTAATACCTTGTGAACAATAAAGTCAAATGATAATTGATGATTGAAGAAAAGATTAATTGCTGGAAGAGAAAGAGAGAGAAATGAAAATATAACCCATGTATGACTAATATTCTAAGTACAGACTGCTCAAGAATTGCCAAAAATAAATCATCATTTAAAGAACCATCTTGTTTAATCATCCATACTTTTTCAATGCTACTAACACAGAGATTGTTGATGCGTGTATAGGTTTTTACTACAGTTTATCCTATGGAAAAAATGATATGGCTCAAGACAAAGGCATAAGAAATACAAAGAATCTTTCATGGATAAATGTGGTTGTTATAAATGGTATCATCTATCAAGTTCTAAATCTTACAGAGGAGCACATACGTGTCTACATTTAGTGTGAGGGAGCATGCACCGTATTAAAACAGAATCTCATTTATTGAAGTACTCAAGATATATCTATTTTAAGACCAATGCAATGGGCCTTCGGATCGGCTAGTTGCATAGAATTACACTGCAACATTACCTTTGCAACGATGAAGATGAACTACCTTGAATACTGCAATGAAGATCGAAGAAATTATCACTCTCATAACAGAAAGAGGGCATCAGTCAAATGCTGAAGACCAGAGTAGCATCATTAGGCCTGGGCTGATGGGTTAGTGAGCACTTTTGACTGATGATCACAGGACCGAGAACCAGAAGGCAGGACAAGCTCATGAGATAAAGAGAGAGAGAGAGAGAGAGAGAGAGAGAGGAGGCAGGAGAAATGAGAAACGAAGATATGGTTGAGAGGAACAATGTTCCTTAGTCTATAAGGAAATCGCCTATGTTCAGGGCATATTGTAGCCGGATAGCCCTTAGAAAGAGTTACAAGCAGAAAATAACCTGCTACAATGGAGATCCAATGTAACTGAATATCTTGATCTTTAGGATCGACGAGGTAGTTGCACAAACACACCTTGTCCTCTGAACCCTCATCAGAATGGTGCAGAATCCACAACAGCAGGAATCCTGAATGGCTTTATCCAAACATCAATTGGATACCCAGATACTGAAGTCTACTCTCTCTCCTAAGCTTCTTTACGGGTAATCCTGCAGTTCAAGGAAGGAGTGAACTCCAGAAAAAAAAATAACACAGTCAAAGTCAACTATTTGTTAAAGTCAGTGGCCGAACCTGAAGCAGGCAATGCCCAGAGCCGTTGTGATCTCATAGATGACTGACGAGGCAAAATGCATGTAAAGAGCAACTATTTTTTAAAAGGAAAAAAGAAAGGGAAATGGATCAGAAGTCAGCGCTTGGGTAGGAACAAGGGAAGAGTCAAAGAGATAACCAGTGAAAACACAGTAGCCTATAAGAACAACACCCTCATTAAAGAGCGGCTCGCTGCCAGTGAAGAAAATCAAGATTATCTTTAAAATAGATAAAAGAATCAACATGTCGGAGATAAGCACGTACCCTCTGTTGATTGTAGCCGTGAGAGCATTTGCAATGGCCAGGGGGAGATATAGTAGCGACTGTTGAGAGAGTCATCGTATCAAGGAAGGGGTCAGCAATCAGTCAAACAGAACCAAAACACAGATGATAGGCTTAATCAGAGAGGTCAGGTTGGTAGAGAAAAAAATTCTAATAGGCTTGAGCACAAGGAAATTCAAGGTTGTAGGTTGTGGGCGTGCAGAGGAAGAATACCAAGCATATAGACTAAGAGAACGACATATGTAAAGGAGACAGACACACAGAGGCTAAAGGGAGAGCATGTTAGCACATATAAGGTAAAGACAGATAAAGAGAGGATTAGTTTTTGTGTGTGTGTGTGTGTGGGGGGCGCGAGTGGGTGAAGAGAGAGAGAGACATCCCGGGCAGCCCCAATATTGAAAACAATACAATAGAAAACCAGAAAAAGAGAAGATTAAACAGAAAATATTTCATGAATAACATACAGAGACAGAATTGAGAAAAATACCAAACACATTCCTGTTTTCAATCCCTTGGGTTCATCACAAAGGTGCGCCAGGATCATCCTACCCTGAATAGAAGAAAACAACACCATAAACTAAGCAATCTACTCTGAAAAACGTTTAACGCGTTCAAATCACATGCTGCATACCACCAGGTACCCAAAAGCAAAGCCTGTTCCAATGAGAAGCAGATGGGGGTATTTCTTCATGATATCTTCAGGAGATAAGAATGCCCTAGAATTCCAAATAAACAAACAGAAAGAAAATTGGTCAACAGCAGTAGAAAATCAGAGAAATGAAAGATTACTTGGATGCACGCATACCAGGCTAGAATGCCACCTAAGAACACGACAAAAGGATATAGCTGAACAAAAAAGAAGTGAACACGTCAGCATCAATCTCAGAGTGATGATAAAAGTCAACGATTCAAACTGATGCATGTACCATTGCTAATGCAAGCATCATGCTCCCTTTTCTAGCTTGGACAACTTTATGGACGTTATTAATGCTGGTGGAGAATAAAATGAGAGGTAAGATTAATTATTTGAGAATATCCTGACACGGTTAGAGTAGCCTTCTTCACAAAATTACCAACTGCAAGAAGCTCCTCGACACTGATAGGGTAGAATTGCACACAGTTTATTGAAGTCTTTAGTCAATATACCTATGTATAGTGCACTTTACAAGAATACCCTCATCCATTTTAATTAGTGGAGTACACAAGTCTTATCTAATTGATATTTATAACAACACCTGGATTGAAAGTTCAAGTATCACTAAATGAGAAATTTATCAAAGTACATAAATGAGTACACATGTTGGGTAATTCCTACGTTCAAAAAACCAGAGTGGTTATAAATTGTTCAATCAATTCAATATAATGAGACACATACTTACTTGGACCCAATTGTAGGAAAAACTCCGAAGACAAACATAAGAATGATCACAACTCCATAGAATGGAATTTCTGAAGCAACAAGCAAAGAAAGTAATTACTATATGAAATAAAACACATCAAGTGAAAATCAAGGTAGCCAAACCATTTAGATAAACCTTTCATTAATTTCTGATGGAGTAATATTCATAATTGAACTCTTATTTTCTCTCTTATTATCTTTTTGAGAGAAAATTCTTCAGAGATATTTTTCTACACATCAACAGAATATGAGAAACTTCTAGGAGATCTTTTATGAACCCAGAGTCTATGAGTTACATTAAGTCTGTAACAATCCTCATTGAGGACAGTTGTAGGGATATTATTGTCTGGCACAGTCTCTATGGCTATAAAAAGCGCAAGGGATGGAGTCTTATGAGTACCCAAGACAAATGACATGAGTCTCTTGGAACAGGTTATCTTCTGGGTTAGTGTCTCCCCTTCCAGCAGCCTCTATTTCCTAGGGTTCATCCACTCTGCCATTGGCCATTCATCTCTTTCTCTCAAACTCCAAAACTTTAGCCCTTGTCTCCCTTTCTACTTACTGGATTTTGCGTTTCTCTCACTCCTCAGTGATTCTGATACAATACCATTCAACGTTTATGAAAGAAGGAGGCGCCAAGGGAATAAAATAAAAACCTCAGTCAATGGTAACCAGAATGCCTAACCAGTCGGTGCCAAGCTGGCACAAGGGAATAAGCGGCCAGGGGCCACCAGGCAGTAGATATAAATAAAAGGGACATGCCTCAAAAAGAGGGGGGGGATAGGAGGAGCTATTGGAAAGCAGGAGGTTGTAGGAGAAGGGCGCTGCATTCGGCTAGGGCTTCTCTGGGCGCTTTTTGGCGAGAGAGTGGATCCTCAGTTACAAAGAAGGGAAACCTACCCTATTGTATGTGTAATACCGACAAAGTTGGATCGGTAAGTGTGTTTTTGGTCTTTTCTTGAATTCAGTTAGGGCAAGATCGTACCAGATTCACAGACAAACAGGTCTCATAATGCCTTTTTGGACCTTGAGTACAGATGGATAAAACCTCCATCAGAGATTGTGTAAAGATCCCCCTTGACTAGCGTTAGAATAGAAATGCATTTCTACCACAGAAACGCACCAATGTCACAGCCTAACTCAATTATTAAGGTTTATCGTCCTCTTTTTAAGTAAGACCTTATCACCAAAAAAGAAAAGATATGTTTTTCATGAGTTGTAGCAATTCAAAATTAATCATACCATAACCTCCGCCTATCCAACTCAGTAATGGGACAGATTTTCTGAAGTCTTGGGCCCACCATTCAGCACCTGGCCATGAAAAGGGGATAAGAAATACACAAGTCAGCTGAATCAGTAACTTTGACAATGTTTCACAAATTTCAGGCCCATACCAACGAAAGAAGTAAGAAAATGGCTAAGATATATCAGCATGAGGCCTTCTGTTGGGCCATTTATCACGGGAAGAATAAGTGTATTGGTAAAAAAACTGCAACAAAGAGATAATGCCATTAGCTCCAGCACACACTTTCAAAAATATTTTTCTATCACAAATAAGTGTTGACTAATCTGATATGATACCACTTCCTTTTCCAGTGAACCACACATGTTTTTGACCCACAAAGAAATTCTGAGCGTACAAAGAAAATGGCATCGACAGATAAAGGAGCGAATACTATGATTTCTTACCTGAATTCCCTTGCCCTTACCCTTACCCTTTTCTTCAATTTTTAACCCTAATCTTATTCCACTTTACAGGTTTCTCCTTCCCTCCAAACTACAGCAAATCCTCTCCTCTCCACTTTAACTCATGGCTTACCTCCATTTTCTTTCCTCAATCGATTATCAGACATCAATCTTCTAGTCTCTCTATCATGTCCTCCACAATATCTTCTAGTCTCTCTAGCATATTAAATTGTCAGAAGTCAAATCTTCAACCGCGATGAAGAACCAACATTTGATGAAGCAATAACAAAGGTAATACAGGAAGAAAGTCGCCTTCAAGCCCTGAAAGGAACCATTGAAGGGACTGCCTACGTGATGAAAGGGAAACCGAGCTCAAGCCAATATCAAAACTCATATCAAGCTCCACATTCAAAACAGACTAATGAAGGAAAAGGGAACAAAGAGGATTTGGTGTGCCGCTACTGCAAAAGGGTAGGACATATCAAGGACAAATACTGGATACTCCATCCAGACCTAAGGCCTCCCCACATTACAAGAGCTCATCTCACATATTCCCAGCAAGGGGTAGCACTACAGACAGCACCTAAAGATGAGGGTATACCATCAACTTTAGACTTGATGCAGGAAATTCAGAAACTAAAGTCAATGATCAATACCTCAAGCACCATCATTGGGTCCACCTCCATGGCAAATTCTGGTAAACAAAAAGACTTCCTCACTGCTTTGTCTACATTTACTAATAATCTCTCAAACATATGGATTTTAGATTCAGGCGCAACTGATCATGATACCACTTAAACACCTGTTTAAGTCATATGAATCCATGATTCCAGGGAAACATGTTCAGACAACTGATGGCACACTACTTCCCGTAGTGGGCATAGACACTATGAACATAGATCCCCTTGGAACAATATACAATGTATTGTATGTTCCAAAGTTATTTGTAAGTCTTGTATCAGTTCAAAGACTTGCAAAGATAAAGGAATACAATATCCTATTTGATGACATCCATGCTTATCTATGTCACAAGGTGGACGGGTGGAAGATTGGACTAGCTAGAGTACAAAAGGGTCTCTACTATCTCCCGGGAAGCACTTCACATGCTCTGATAGGAGCAGAGCCTCAAAAGAATACAAGGAAGGCCACAACCAAGGAAGTGATTCTTGAGATCCATATGAGGATGGGTCACCCTTCCTTCTCTCTTCTTAAATATATGTATCCACACTTGTTTAAGGATATAAAAAATGTTGAACTTATCTGTGATGCATGCCAATTAGGAAAATTTAAACAGGCTAATTACCCCCCAAGAAATAATCGCACCTTAGAACCTTTCCAAATTGTTCATTGCGATGTGTGGGGACCATCACCCACTACTGATCTACTAGGAAATAAGTATTTCCTAATCTGCACAGATGATTGCAGCAGATTTAGCTAGGTATTCCTCCTTAAAACCAAATCTGCAGTCTCTAGTAGCATAAGAAACCTATATCTATTAATAAAAAGACAATTTGGAAAGCATGTTAAAGGACTAAGAACAGACAATGCCAAAGATTTCCTGAACAACGAGTTAGGTGAATTCTTGGCATCAGAAGGCATTAAGCATGAGACATCCTGTTCCTATACTCCTCAACAAAACGGTCTTGCTGAAAGGAAGACTGGAGATATTGTCGACAAAGCAAGAACCCTCCTCATCCAAGCAAATGTTCCAATTAATCTCTGGGGGTTTGCAATTATGACTGCAGTACATCTGATTAACCGATTATCCTCTTCATCCTTAGATTTCCAAAGTCCTATAGGGATCCTTGAAAAACTCTTCCCTGAAGTCCGGCTAAAAACTGGATTACCAGTCAAAATTTTTGGCTGCATTGCTTGTGTACATAATCCAGTACATAAGAAGAATAAGTGGTCCACTAAGGCTTTGAAGTGTGTGTTCCTGGGATATTCAAACACTCAAAAAGGATATAAGGTGTATCATCCTATCACTCGCAAATATATGGTGTCTAAAGATGTAATATTTGATGAGTACAATTTCTTTTATAACAATGTTGCAGGGAATAGCCTTAGAGATGTTCCACTGGTTGTCTCTTCTGAAGACAATATTGTACAAAAATAGGGATCAGAACTGGTGATATCAGAACCTATTTCTGATACACAGGATCTCCAAATCTCAGAGACTAGAATTGAACCTCGAGAGGAGAGTAACAGGACCGAACCAGTAGATATATTAACTCCCTATCCAAAATACTACACTAGGAGAAGAAAGGAACGACTCTCGACAGGAGAAGAGGCGACAGAGAATATAGATAAGCAACCCTCGACAGAAGAAGAGGCAACAGAGAATATGTATGATTGGCCAATTGCAATTAGAAAGCAGAAACGAGCGTGTGTGAAACCTCTTCCCCATCACATTGTAGGTTACCTGAATTATGAGAAGGTTTCTCCTGAGTACAGGACTTTCCTTCTCCAAATCCAAGATATACCCATTCCAAAACACTCTCAAGAGGCAATGAGAACCCCCCAGTGGAAGGAAGCCATGGATGAAGAGATGAGGACTCTAATGAAAAATCAGACTTGGGAAGTGGTTGATCTTCCTAAAGGTAAGAAACCAGTTGGATGTAAGTGGGTGTATACTCTTAAATGTAAATCGGATGGAAGTCTAGACAGATATAAACCTCGTCTTGTAGCTAGGGGATACACTCAAACTTATGAAATCGACTATCAAGAAACATTTGCCCCTGTAGCAAAGATGAATACAATCAGGATTCTCATTTCGCTAGCAGTAAATTTAGATTGGCCACTATACCAGTATGATATTAAAAATGCATTTCTTCATGGAAATCTCAAAGAAGAGATCTACATGAAGCATCCTCCCGGATATGAAGGGATCAGGGGTGAAGGAAAAGTATGCAAGCTTCGGGAGACTCTGTACGGGTTAAAACAATCGCCTAGGGCCTGGTTTGAGAGATTCTCTCAAGCTATGAAAACTCTAGATTATCAACAATGTAATGGAGAACACACCCTATTTTTTAAACAAGCTTCACAGGGACGAATCACTATTCTAATTGTTTATGTGGACAATATAATTATCACAGGAAGTAATGCTAAGGAAATTAAAGATTTGGAACAACACCTAACCAAGAACTTTGATGTGAAGCAATTAGGACCCCTAAAGTATTTCTTAGGGATAGAATTTGCAAGATCTAGTGAAGGAATTTTGATGACACAACAGGAGTATATATTGGAGTTATTAAAGAAACAAAACACATTAACTGTCACACAAATGAAACACCCATAGAAGCAAATCACAAATTAGCTGTCCTAGAAAGTGATCCTAAAATAGAGATAAGCTCCTATCAAAAACTGATAGGTAAACTTCTGTACTTATCTCATAGCAGACCCGATATATGTTATACCGTCAATGTACTAAGTCAGTTTATGCACTCCCCGAGAAACTCTCATTTTCAAGCCGCTAACCGAGTTCTCAGGTACTTGAAAGGCACATTATGACTCGACATCACCTACCAGAAATCAGGTAAGCTTGATCTCATTCTATATACTGACTCGGATTTTGCTGGGTCTCGTGTTGACTACAGGTCTACTACGGGATACTGTACATTTTTTGGAGGGAACCTAGTGACATGGAGGAGCAAAAAACAAAGTGTGGTTTCAAAATCAAGCACTGAAGCAGAGTTTAGAGCCATGTCAAAAGGGATTGATAAAGTAATGTGGATCAAACACCTTCTAGAAGAACTCAAGATTCCATATATCAAGCCAATTACTATCCGCTGCGACAACAAATCAGCCATAAGCATAGCTCATGACCGGATGAAGCATGTCAACATAGATCGTTTCTACATCCAGGAGCATCTAGAACAAGGCATTTTAACAACTGAACATGTCATCTCTGCAGACCAATGTGCAGACATATTCACCAACGGCCTACCAATCAAGACTATGAAGCATCTCATCTCCAAGCTTGGAATGCAGAGTATACATTCCAGCGCTTGAGGGGGAGTGTTACGGACTAATGGGCTATTAAGTCTATCTGAATGTACTTTGTAATCGATAGAGATGAACATTATGAAAAGAAAGACGAAATTTAAGCCCACGGTTAATGGGCCTAAATACAATTACCCGATCTATTAAGATCGGGCAACAGCTAGAAAACTAGCCGTTACACCTAACTCTTTTACCTCTCTAGTTTTACCTATAAAACAGAACATATGCCAGTGTAAATATTATGCTTTTTACTGAAGTTTTGAAAGCTCTTCTGCGTGCAATCTCTCCTCTCTCCCTCTGTTCTACAACCACAACTCTGTATATCTTCACATGGTATCAAAGCAGTTTTTGTGAGAAGGGAAAAGCTCTAGATCTGGAAACTTATAAGTTCATCCTACTGGGAGGAATCTCAAGGCATCCAGAGCAGACACGATCAATGGCCGAAAATACAACAAAATCCTCAGCCGAAGTGGCAACATCAACAACTACACAGGTGACATCTTCAGCAAGGAATGTCTTTGTCTCTGCTGATAGGTGGCTCACACATCTTCCAGTTATGGCAAAATGCAATGTCTTTAATGGAAGCAATATTATTCTGCGGGAGAAAACAGTCCAAGGAGCCTTAAAGCCCAGAAAACTCATCCATCATCTCCCTGAAGAAGGTCCATCTGAGCATCATCCCGACTTCCAGAAGTGGCTGGTGGAGGAAGAGTTTGTTTTTGCATGGTTGCTGGACTCCATTGCTCCAGAACATATGTCTCGATATGCCTCTTATGATACCTACAAATAGTTGTGGGAGGCTATCAGGAGAGGACATTCTAAGTGAGATAGTAAAACAAAAATCATCGACCTTATTATCAAGTCACACAATCTCAAGCAAGGGGAGAGGAGTGTCCTTGTCTACTCAAATGAACTAAGAGACATCCACAGTGAACTGGATCAATGTCATCCCCAATCAACGGATCCTCTAGCCAGAGCCCGAGAAGCAACTAACAGGCTCTGTCAGTTTCTTCAAGGTTTGAGGCCAGAATTCGAAATTTCGTCTTTCTTTTCATTATGTTCATCTCTATCTATTACAAAGTACATTCAGATGGACTTAATAGCCCATTAGTCGGTAACACCTTTCAACAATGTCTCATTGAACTTATCAGACCACTATTCTCAAAATCCATTCCAAATTCCTTTTCTGTTGAGCTTCCTGGCGAGATCCCAACCGAGGTGCTATTATCATCCCCCCATCATACTGAAACTTGTGAAATTCTGTTTTGATGCATATATATACAACCGTCTTTTGGGCATTACCCTAATAAACCATATTGACTGATGCAGACGGGAAATGTTTTGCTAAATCATTGACAGGAGTAATAATGGAACATGGATTATCAATGGAAGACAATAAACAAGCAAAATATGCATTAAAAAAAATAACACTGCAAACAACTAACTCACTGCTCCCATGTTGCAAAATAAAATGGAACTGCTGAAAGCACCCAGAACCAAAATGTAGCCCTTCCGCACATGGCAGTGCTTCCAAAAGCCATGGTTTCAAACTAGAAAAAAGAAATATCCAGAAAGCAATTATGAGATAAAAAATGTGATATTCCAAAAAAAAAATTAAAAGATCCCACAAGAGAAAAAAGTGTGGTAAAAATTATGGATGGCTTACAGCACAAGTAAGCGCATCACAGCCTGCGAAAAAAAAATGTAAAACATTAGGATAATTTCAATTTGAAGAACACAATTTCACTATTTAGAACTTCGCAACCGTGATCAAAAAGTTCTCCTAGCGGACTGGATGAATTAGTGCGCCTTGCTTGCTTTCCATCTACAGCATCAAAAGTCTGACAAGAAAATTATTAAATTTTAGAAAATTTAGTTTCACATATTAAATACTTGAAAAAGTAATATTTCACCCCTATTCTACTGGACGGGAATTGTAAGCTACCCCTTGGATTAAAGTATATCAATAAGGAAAAGGGTATAGGGGGTCATGAAGCAGGTGAACAAGCACAGTATCTTCTCTAACCTCTTTTCTCTCCCCCAAACCTAATCCCGACTCCTTGTTAGGTCACTGTCTTCTCCAAAGCCAATGGCTCTCTTTCTCTCTCTCTCTCTCTACCCAATTCTCTCTGTCCTGCACTATCTTGGATCCTATTGAACCTTCTTGAATATGCAAATGCCAAGGTGAATTTTCATTCGCATTACAGAAGCATGAAGTCCTCTTGGGGAGTGACAATATTCAAAACAAAAAGAATGTAAGAAGGAGGGAATCACAGAGTACAGCAGTTGGAGAAGTAAAGAAGAAGGTTAATTTTATTCATACCATTAGCAGATATATATACAAGTCCTCAACAGAGGTAAACTAGCCGTTGGGTCACTTAACTGTCACATCAGTCCCAACGGCTAGTTTAACTCAAATACAGAGATTAAACTACATGAGTCATCTAGCACATTATTCATGATAACTGGTCAACCATTGACCAGGTCTTGTGTTGTCTTGTGACTGATCTTGCATTGACCAGGTCAACTCAGTCAACTGTTTGACTAAGTCAACCATGATAAATTTCATTCTTAACACTCCCCCTCAAGCGCAGGAGTGAAGGCTCTTCATTCCAAGCTTGCTCACAAGTCTTGTAAATATCCTTGTTGGAAGCCCCTTAGTGAAGATATCCGCAACTTGGTCCTCAGTCCCAACATGCTTTATTTCGATTATCCCATTGTCCAGCTTCTCTTGAATATAAAAACGGTCAATATCCACATGCTTGACTCTATCATGATAAAGTGGATCATGAGCAAGGTAGATGGCTGACTGGTTGTCACATAGTAGCCGAATCGGTTCCTTGTATAGGATCTTCAGGTCTCTTAGAAGGTGTCGCAGCCAGAGTACTTCGTCAATTCCCTTGGATATAGCTCTAAATTCTGCTTCGGTACTTGACTTAGATACGACATTTTGTTTCTTACTCCTCCAGGTCACAAGATTTCCACCCAAGAAGGTGCAATATCCCGTGGTAGACCTGCGATCAATCAAACTACCACCAAAGTCAGAGTCAGTATAGATGAGTAAATTAAGATTACCTTGTTTTTTGAAGGTGATGCCCAATCCGACAGTTCCTTTAAGATATCTCAGTACCCAGAAAACTGCTTCAAAGTGATGTTGTTGTGGACTATGCATGAATTGGCTCAACACATTTACTGCATATGAGATATCCGGTCGAGTATGGGATAAAAACATTAACTTCCCTACCAATTCTTGATAAGGGCCAATTTCCACTCTAGGATCATCTTTAGTTATGGTCAACCTATGATTAAATTCTATTGGTGAATCACTAGTTCTACTATATAGATGTTTAGTTTCCTCTAATAATTCAAGGGTATACTTATGTTGGGTCATAAGGATACCCTTACTGGATCGAGCAAATTCCATACCTAGAAAGTACTTCAATGGGCCTAAACTTTTAACAGTGAATTGTTTAGATAGCTGAACCTCTAGTTCCTTTATCTCTACAGGCCTGTTTCCGGTGATGATAATATCATTAACATATACAATCAAAAGTACTACTCCCCCTTGAGGGAAGTGCCGGAAGAACAGGGTGTGATCGCCATTGCATTGCCGATATCCAAAGGACTTTAGGACATGGCTGAATTTTCCAAACCAAGCTCTCGGGGACTGTTTGAGACCATAGATTGCTTTTTTCAGTCTACACACCTTACCTTTGGTTGATTCTTTTTCATATCCGAGAGGAACTTGCATGTAGATCTCCTCTTTGAGTTCTCCATACAAGAACGCATTCTTAATATCATATTGAAATAATTCCCAATCAAGATTTACAGCAAGTGATATTAGTACTCGGATAGTATTCATTTTCGCCACCGGGGCGAAAGTTTCTTGGTAGTCAATTCCATAGGTTTGAGTGTACCCTTTCGCCACTAAACGGGCTTTATACCGTTCAAGACTACCATCTGAATTGCACTTTATGGTGTACACCCATCGGCATCCCACGGGCTTCTTCCCACTTGGCAATTCTACTATTTCCCAAGTCTGATTTTCTATTAAGGCAGCCATCTCATCATCCATTGCTTGTTTCCAGCTCGAATTTTTTAAGGCTTCTTGTGGGTTTTTGGGTGTTCCTATCTCTTTTATCGTAGTAAGGAAGCACTTATAATTAGGAGATACCCTTTGATAATCTAGGTAGTTAACCATATCATAAAGGCGGTTTTGCACACAAGATCTGGTGCCTTTTCTTATGGCTATGGGCAAATCATCATTGTTCTCTTTACCACTATCAATCACTCTAGTTTCAATTTTTTCAGAATTTGAATCATCTATTGTACAATCTGTAGGAGATGATTCCTCCCTTGGGACATTGGGTTTCAATGTCTCATTCTGTATAAGTTCCTTGTTATGTTTCTTCTTCCTCTCATAGAACTTAGGATAGGGTTGAAATTGATGTTCCCCTTCGGGTGGTGTTTCTAATCCTTTGTCTGAGTCCACTGTTGAAATTGGATCTAATTTTGGCCTCTCCTCAGTGGAGATGCCCTGTTCTGATCTAATTTCATCAGTGTACCTGAGGGTTAGTGGGGTTGTATCATTCTCCTTTTCCAAAGATAAATCAAATAAATCTAAATCATTATTATCAGGTTGAAGAGAATAGAAGTAAGTATTTTCGTTAAAGGTAACATCCTTTGACACAAATACCCTCTTCGTAGTAGGATGATACAACTTGTACCCCTTTTGTGTATTTGAATAACCAACAAATACACATTTATGTGCTCTCGGAGATAGTTTATCTCGATTCACATCATGAGATAGGACATAGCCAACACACCCAAATACTTTGGGTTTTAAGTTTTCCTTTTTTTGAGTCCTTGGGAATTTAGCTTCTATTAGTTCATTAGGAGTTTTAAAGTTTAGTCCCTTCGATGGGACTCTATTAATCAGATATACAGCAGTTAAAACAGAGAAGCCCCAGAGGGTTCTCGGAATATTTGCAGCAATCATCAAGGTCCTGCATTTGTTCATAACATCCCCAATTTTCCTTTCAGCAAGTCCATTTTGCTTAGGAGTGTATGGACAAGACGTTTCATGTCTTATTCCATGGTACTCAAAGAACTCTTTTAATTCATTATTGCAGAAGTCTTTGGCATTATCAGTACGGAAACCTTTGATCTCTGTCCCAAACTGTTTTCTAACCATACTACAAAAGATTTTTAAAGTCTTTGTAGCATCTGATTTTTGTTTGAGTAAGAAACCCCAAGTCTTCCGACTATAATCATCTACACAGATTAGAAAGTATTTGAAACCTTCAATATCGGTTGTTGGTGATGGGCCCCACATATCACAGTGTATTAGGTGGAATGGTTCATTACACCTAAGATTAGATACTTGATAAGTTGATCGTTTCTTCTTCCCCAATTGGCAAGCCTCACACATAAGATTTTCAAAAACAACCTTTCTAAATAATTGAGGGTACATCATTTTTACAATGTCAAAGGATGGATGACCCATCCTTTGATGAATTCTCATGATCTCCCCCTCAAAATTGGAGCTGATGGCAACCACTTGGTGCTCCACCTTTCTTCCTTCCCTGGATGCCACCCAAGGTAGAAAGTATAGCCCCTGCTGGACTCTAGCCAGTCCAATCCTCCATCCGAGAACCTTATTACATAAAAAAGCATTTAGATCATCAAACAGAATGTTATATTCCTTATTTTTAGCAAGTCTTTGTACTGATACAAGACTTACAAATAATTTTGGGATATATAATACTTGGGTTAAGAGCCCTATTGGGTCAAGCTTAATGGTACCGATCCCCATTACTGGTAAGAGGGTTCCATCAGCTGTTTTTACATATCTCCCTCTATCGATGGGATTAAATCGCATAAAGTTTTCTTTATTTGGAGTCATATGGTCAGTGGCTCCTGAGTCAAGGATCCAAGCTTCCTTTATGGAATTGTTGGATACTGATAGAGCCAAAAATCCGATAAAAAAATTGAGATTACCTGAGCCAGCCAAGGAGGTGGACCCCATTACAGACCCGCCGGAAGTTAGAAGATTCTTCAATTGTTGCATTTCCTCCCGGACCAGCCTCTGCACTTCCTGCACCATGGCTTGTGATGAGGTTCCATTTTGGCTTCCCTGCTGGTCGGATCCTTCCACGATATGGGTCTGACCAAGGTATGGAGGTTGTGGAGGTCTTCCACGTAATTTCCAACATTTATCTTTAGTATGGCCTCTTCTTTTGCAGTAATTGCAGAAGGGACCATCTTTCCATTGCTTCTCTTGGCCCTTGTCCTGCCCCCGTGGAGGAAAGGAAAAAGGCTGACTTTTACCTCCTTGGTGGGAGACGAAGGCCAAGCTTTCGGGGTTGACTTTCATCTGCTGCAGTCGACCTTCTTCTCGGACTACCGCAGCAATAGCATCGTCGAAGGATTCATGAACTCCACGATTATAGATTTGACTTCTGAGGCCTTCGAATTCAGGTCGCAGGCCTTCGAGGAAGTGATAAATTCTGTCCTGTACAGTATACTCCCACTGGAGACTGTTGTACTGAGGAGGTCGGTAAAAATCAAGCTCGTTGTAGATCGAGCTCAACTCGTTTGCATAGGCCATTACGGTCTTATCCCCCTGTTGCAAGGAATTTGCTCGATTGACAAGGGAAGAGATCTTACTAGAATCGTTTTTTTTCGAGTAGAATTTGTGGACAGCTTCCCAGATTGCTTTCGCTGTCCGGTATTCAATGAACTTTTGAAAGTAGTCGGTATTCATGGAGTCAAGGAGCCACGATCGAACAATCTGTTCTTCTACGATCCATCGCTTGTACCGAGGATCTGTAGCTGAGGGAGCATCTTGAGTGAGGTGGGGCAGCAACGATCTTGGACTTAAAGCTTGGTCCACCACCATCTCCCACAAGTAGAGATTGTGGGCCATTGAATTGACTCCTTGGAGCAACAACCGGTAGTTGAGTAAGCCACTTATCCCCTGCCTGCAGAGCAATATCATTTTGTCATGGGCTTGAGGAGACTTTCAGCTCCGGGAAGAATGTTAATGGCTGACGTCTCCATCAGGTTCTGCTGGGGGCCAGATGTTCCAGAGGAGCTTTCCATGTAGATTTAACTGTGCCTAGAGATCTGACGGCTTCTCCTTTTGGAGAACCTCCTACTGATCCTTCAAGGAAGTTCCAGTGGTAAGATCGACGGCAGATTTCTGACGCGGAGCTTTCTTCTTCAAGCCTGCTCTGATACCATGACAATATTCAAAACAGAAAGAATGTAGGAAGGAGGGAATCATAGAGTACAGCAGTTGGAGAAGTAAAGAAGAAGGTTAATTTTATTCATACCATTAGGTAAACTAGCCGTTGGGTCACTTAACTGTCACATCAGTCCCAACGGTTAGTTTAACTCAAATACAGAGATTAAACTACATGAGTTATCTAGCACATTATTCATAATAACTGGTCAACCATTGACCAGGTCTTGTGTTGTCTTGTGACTGATCTTGCATTGACTAGGTCAACTCAGTCAACTGCTTGACTAAGTCAACCATGATAAATTTCATTCTTAACAGGGAGTATCAAAGTCCAGTCCTGAACAGGGGTGGAGCGTAAAAATAAATAAATTATTAGAGAGAGAAATTAACTTTGATAAACCTGGTATAGGAATAGTAGCAGGCCATGAGCAAAGTGAACCCATTTTGGGGGAGCAGTATCTAACTGAGGGGAATATAACTGCAGGTCATGAGAGACATACTTAGAGAACAGAAATTCGTAAGAGAGAGCTAAAGATTAATCTCCATGAATAAGTAGCATGAGAATTATAATCATAGAAAATGTCAACCTTGAAATGCCAATTTAGTTAATATAAACATTGACACAGTCCTATCTTTTGGATACCATAAGTTTTTAACTCCATTAAGTCTAATGGAGTCAAAGAAAGAGGATTTATATGAATCTAAAGATTATCAGGTTCCACATTGTTAAGGATCTAACAAATGAAAGAGAGATTTAGTTATTAACAAACATGAAGAACTCTGTGAATACATTCAAAAAGCCAGAAGGTACAGATGAATTCTAGAATAACAGATCTAGGCAGAGGAGGAAATCCTGTAAATTTGGCGGATAACTTACATAACCGAGTAGAGCAGATGCAACAAGGAACATTAAGCCCGTAAGAGTGATCTGAATAAGAATATCAAGAGAGATATCAAGCTGATACGGAAGAATAAAAATAGCAGACGTAAATTCAATATAATTAGCATATTAAACTCACCACATTAGGACTGAAGTAGCACAGACAGCAATGAAAAGAAAAAAGAGTCAAAGTTAGAAGACTTTAAACATGAGCTTCGAAACATTGAAAATATGTATGTAGATAATGAAGCATTTAAGGGCTAAAAGCATGTCTCAATATTGCAACGAAGCATTAAATAGTCGGGGATTATCTGAAAATAAAACTTACGGCATCCAAAGAGGAAACAACGTAACGCAGCGACTCCAAAATGGCTGAAGAACATATTTGGCAACCAAAGACTTGTCCACACCACTGTACTTATACTTATGCAGCGTTGCAACCCCATGCGATCCGATATAGCCCATCTGAACAGGAAAATTGCCGTTGATTTTCATTTCAATTTCAAAGAAAAGGGAAATGAAATCAAAGCACAATTATTGAACAAAAGCACAAGTTAATATCTAATGCTAAGAAGCCTCTCCAAATGACTCGATAACGAAACCGTTGATTAAATAAGCGAGAAAATCATTGTAAAAGAAATAAAAAAGAAATCGCTAACGATTTAGTAAGCACAGAGAACAAGTGATCAGAAAATAAAAGCCAGCTCGCAAAAATAAAGCAATCAGGATGACGAAAAAGAAAGATGACCAAGGATTGAGAAAAAACGCAGATCACCTGAGCTCCGTCTACAAAGAGCAGAAAGAGAAGGCGGGGAGATCGCGTAGTTACGGGGCAGAGAGAGCGAGAGAATGCCGAGTGAGAAAAACGGACAGGCGCCGAAATCTCGACGCCGCAGAAGCAACGGCAACGCGACAGCAACCTTCGCGAGGAATCTACCACAGATCTCTGTATCTCCCTCTCGCTCTCTCTTTCTCTCACCTCACCTTCCGCGTTTCCTCCTTGGCTGGCTACTCCATCGTAAGTCGTAACAGACAAGTCAAAATCCGCAAGTTTTTAAACTCGCGGGCAAATGTTCACTTGCCAGATGGCGAAATCAATTCTGGATTCTTGAACTATATTGAAATGATTGTGTGTGCATTTATTTAACTGGATAAATACATATATAGTAATTGTAAGAGGACTTAGGCATAGTGGGCTGGAAACTGGACGAGTAAATTTACACGACTTTAAAATTCCAGTCCAGTACAGGCCACTTGATTTTTCAGATTATATTAAATACACTAGATATGGATAATACCCATAATAGCAAAAGAACCACTACTGAATCGGCTACTTGGCTAGAAGCTCGTAAGGGGAAGACAGAGCAGTGGCTGACCAGATTCGGCCCAACAAGTCAGCTCAACAGTAGACGGCTCATGGCTGGAACTTGAAACTGGAAAGAAAGTGGTTACTACAAATGGGCGGGGATTATTATCCAAATCTAGCACCAACTCTTGAATTTTATCTAAATCTAGCACCAACTCTTATTTTCTCCAAATCTAGCACCAACTCACGGTCTTTTATCCAAATCTAGCTTCGGCGAGATCCATGTGACAGCCACGTCATAGAGAAAGAGAAAGAGAAATAGAGAGAGAGAGTAGTCCGCGGCGGAGAGAGAGAGAGAGGGAGGGAGGGAGGGAGGGAGGGGCGGGAGGGAGGGAGAGGGAGGGAGGGAGGGAGGGGAGAGAGGGAGGGAGGGAGGGAGGGAGAGCGGGAGAGAGGGGAGAGAGGGAGAGCCGGGAGAGGGAGAGAGCGAGGGAGGCCGGGAGGGAGGGAGGGAGGGCGGGCGGGAGAGAGAGAGGAGGGACTGCGGGAGAGAGAGAGAGGGGAGGGAGGGAGAGCGGGAGAGAGGAGGGACTGCAGGAGAGAGAGAGAGGGAGAGCGGGAGAGAGCGAGGGAGGGAGGGAGAGTGGGTGAGAGGGAGAGTGGGAGAGTGGGAGAGAGAGGGAGAGAGCGAGGGAGGTCGGGAGAGGGAGGGAGGGAGAGCGGGAGAGAGAGAGAGAGAGAGCGAGGGAGGTCTCTCTCTCCCGCCCTCCCTCGTTCTCTCTCTCCCGCTCTCCCTCTCCCTCTCCCCTGCCTCCCTCCCTCCCTCTCGCTCTCTCTCTCTCTCCCGCTCCCTCCTCTCTCCCGCTCCCTCCCTCTCTCTCTCTCTCTCCCGCAGTCCCTCCTCTCTCTCGCCCGCCCTCCCTCTCCCTCTCTCTGCCTCCCGCAGTCTCTCCCTCTCTCTCCCGGCCTCCCTCGCTCCTCCCTCGCTCTCCCGCTCTCCCTCCCTCCCTCGCTCTCTCCCTCTCTCTCCCGGCCTCCCTCGCTCTCTCCCTCGCTCTCCCGCTCTCCCTCCCTCCCTCTCTCTCTCTCCCGCTCTCCCTCCCTCTCACTCTCTCCTGGAAATCGTCCATGGAGGTCACGCCGCCTTCGAACAAAACATAAATCAGAGACAATATCAAACAACATTTGATAAACGTGCATTTATCTTTATGCACGTAAGAAAGAAGATCAGGAGACCAAAAGAAGAGGGAGCCGGCGTTACCGGATATTCCAATATCGTAGCCGAACATGAGACCGCCGGATGCCGCCACGATACCGCAGATGACGACGTAGAAGGTAATCCTCCCTTCGAACTCCGAGTGGCGATCCACGGCGTGGGAGACGACGACCAGCGCCATGGCTGAGGAGAGAAGGATGAGAGAGCTGGCGCTGGAGAGCAGTGGAGGAGAAGAGATAAAACCCTGCGGAGAATATAAAGAGGGAAGACTCGACTGGCTGTTACGATTTTTCGGGAAACAGGATGAGGACGGATTAACCGTCGTCTCAGATATGTCTATCCACGTCGGAACGGATCAGATCTGGTCTCTATTCCTCCTGGAAACGAGGTCTCTATTCCCATTTTTAGCGACCATTTCCAGAGCAAGGATCCGTTCTTTAGACCTTAATCCTCACCCGTGGATCGCCAGAAAATATATCATGCATGTCCATTTTTCATGATCTGGGTGAAGCAAATTCATTCATACTTTCCCGTTCTCCCTCCCTCCCTCTCTTCCGCCCTCCCTCCCTCTCTCTCTCGCCTCCCTCTCTCTCTCTCTCGCCCTCCCTCTCTTTCTCTCCCGCCCTCCCTCCCTCCCTCTCTCTCTCTCGCCTTTCTCCCTCCCTCTCTCTCTCTCTCGCCGCGGCGGACTGCTCTCTCTCTATCTCTCTATTTCTCTCTCTATCCCTCGCTATCTCCCTCTCTCTCCCGGCCTCCCTCGCGGTCTCCCTCTCTCTCCCGCTCTCCCTCCCTCTCCCTCTCTCCCTCCCGCTCTCCCTCCCTCTCCCTCTCTCCCTCAGTCCCTCCTCTCTCTCTCCCGCAGTCCCTCCTCTCCCTCTCCCGCCCGCCCTCCCTCCCTCCCTATCCCGGCCTCCCTCCCTCTCTCCCGCCCTCCCTCACCCACCCTCTCCCTCTCCCGACCTCCCTCGCTCTCTCCCTCTCTCTCCCGCTCTCCCTCCCTCCCTCTCTCCCGCTCCCTCCCTCTCTCTCTCTCTCCGCGGCAGACTGCTCTGCTCTCTCTCGCCGTGGCTGCCACATGGATCTCGCCGAAGCTACGGTGCTGACGTGGCGTCACCTGGCTGCCAACTGTATCCGGAAAGAGTCAAGAATTGCGGCTGTGCTAGATTTGGATAAAAGACCGTGAGTTGGTGCTTGATTTGGAGAAAATAAGAGTTGGTGCTAGATTTGGATAAAATTCAAGAGTTGGTGCTAGATTTGGATAATAACCCAAATGGGCAGAATCATGGAGGAGAGAGAGAGAGAGAGTCAAAGAGTATTTTGGGAACCCTAGCTTGGCGCCCTGGCCACGGCAAGGACCGCAAGACCAAGTCACGTCATCACGGCACACTCTGCAGACTTCGGTTGCAGCATCCACTGCAGTCATTACAACAGAATGTGCGGTGCGATGCAAGGAGCACGGGTATGTTCAACATGGAGGCGTGTGTCATGCACAATGAAGTTAGGGCATGACGTGGGTGCCGGACCCGAGCTCTGTAGCAACGTCTGCCGAGCTCTGTGGCAACGTCTGCCTAGCTCTGTAGCAACGTCTGCCTAGCTCTGTGGCAACGTCTGCCTAGCTCTGTGGAATCTATCTCGTGTGGAAAAGAGAGGTTCTGGGAAGAAAGAAACTCATGGTGGAGAGAGTTTTGAGAGAGAGAGGAAATCAGAATGAGAGAAAAAGAGGGTCTAATGAAGATGGCTGAGAGAGGTGATTAGAGGACAGAATCGAGAAGAGCAAAACAGAAGAAATTTCCTGAAATTTGCTTCAAAAGCTTTGGAACATCCTCATCAGGGATCATGATTGACTACTCTCTCGCGTCCCTCTCTCTCCTTATCTCTCTAAAAATATATCGTATCAACTCTCTTTCAATCTAAAAAAATCTAGGGTTTTCCTCCTCTACATGATGTAAGAGGCTCTTCTCTACGCTGAAGATCATTTCGTCTCTTTTTTCAGCGATGGCTGTGCAATTCTTTTGGCGAAGCCTTCGTTTGCTGACAATTTACTAATGGGGTTGACTTCTGTTCGGACAAATTTTTTGTCCGCACGGCTTGTCGACGTGATACGCCTGTGCTCGTCAACTGCTTGTCTTTCCGAGGTCGCACATGTTCCGTGCCAACGTGCATGCCGCACCCTGCTTTGCCGGGCCACCCGCCATTGCAGGCCACCTTCTTGGCCTATGCCCTTGTCCCGACATGCCATCTGTCTCCCTATCCCAGACGGTATCTACCATGTCTCTCTACCCCGAAGATCTATCCCGGACTCGCTGTGTCAGTGTGCGATATGAGTCAATGTGCGATATGACCTAGAAAGCCCACTGTGCAAGGCCCATTTAGAGTTTAGTGGGCTAGGGAGAATCCCCAAGGGATGACAATATTAGTAGAGGATTATCTAGAAATGCAAACATTTTTTAATAAATTCTACAATTGCTAGAATTTGTAAGGGCTACAATTCCAAGCCTAAAGGCTTCTTTTTTTTTCTCTTTTTTCAAGTGTTCAATGTCCTAATACATGCATGTTGTTATACTTGTATTTTCAAGATTTTGAGTGATATTTTTAAGGTTTTGTCCTTTGGTTGACCCTTTACTTTTTAAGGCTTCTATCATGCCCCCATTAAACCTTTGAGGACACTAGAAATTTTTTTTTTTTTGAGAGCTTCCCCTCTTAGTATTCCCCATTTTTCATATGGCTCCATATGAAAACATGGCCTTGATGTTGAAGAGTTTATTTTTGTGAATTGAAAATCTAACTCTTCTCATAGGACAAGGCTTGTGAATTCAAGTCATTTTTCTACATAGTTTCTTGGATTCGAGGCCATAAAATCCCTCAAGATTTCTGTAAGAATATTGAACATAACAAAAGACATAAACATCGAACATTTAAAACATCAAGGCATTGAGAACTTATAATTACACAATTCACGTGAGGAGTTCTTATAGTTTTTTCTAGCATCCAACCGTTGGACATGGATCTCTTCTACTCTCTTTAAAAGATAGAGAGAAGAAAGGGGAGATTTTCCAACAAGTTCACATGGGCACTCTTAGATGTGGTCGTTCTTCTCTTATTTATAAACATCGAGTATGTGAACTTTTCACAAAAATCCTCAAAATTATGACTATGTTTATCAGCATCCATTAACCTTATGTGGGTGACCTTCTAGATCCATATGTCTCCTTAGTTAATGAATCCTTATTGTTCAATCTTATTAATTAAACTATATCAACATATTGATTAATTAATTGAGGATCAATTTAACCTAATTAAGGAACTCAATTATGGTCTAGTTGCTCGCTTTGTTCTGTATAGATTTCATGCAATATTAATTTTATTTTTCTCACTTATTATAGTGCTAAAGTAAGGTTCAATCCTCAAGGAACCTCAATAATGAGATTAGATACTTCATATAGACGATAAGCTTATGTAATAAGATACGGATGCGAAGTAATGAAATTAATATGGATATCAGAAATAAGACGATGTGCTTCAAATGATGAATATGAAAATAAGGATGATAGAATGGAAAGGTGAGAATGATGAACGATGGTAATGATAGATTGATACCTCGGCTAATAAGTGTAAAATTACGATCGTTGCAAGCACAAGTTGACATATCAAAAATTATACTTAACTCTTCGAATTTGATCTTAAGATTTAGAATAGTGGCAACTCAAGGTCAAATCTACAAGGAAGATGGTTACAAATATTGAAATTAAGGAATATTTTTTATATGTTTTTCGATTAAGAAAGAAAAAATGATTGATAAAAAAGAAGGAGACGTATGCAAGGATGAAATGATTTGATCAAACACCTCCAATCTCCTTTCAAAACTCTTGATTGGACAGTGGAATGATTATTTAGGGTTGAAAATGAGAAAATATAGATGGAAAGGGTTGAGAAAATGGAAAAGATCAAAAATAATAAACCTAATCTAAAGGTTCGTGACCAAAACTCACTCTAGCGATGCTCTTCGATCAAATACTCCAAGAGCCTGTACACCTTGCTCAAACTTTATAGCTTGTATCCAACATAAGGAATAAATAGAAAGAGAAGAAACTCACTGAAAATGGTGCTCGATACATGATGAACGATTAATCGATGCTATTTGTCCTCCAGCTAACCAATGCTAGAAGCCACCAATAAAAATATTAAAAAACCTACATTTTTGTTTTAGATTTATAATCAGCCACCATGAGGATGTAGAGCATGAAATGATGGTCATGTCCATGATATTTTAGCTCTAAACTTTATCAATCTCATTGATTATCAAACTTTTAATTTGAAGCAAACTAGATTGCTAATTTCTTTTCTCTCTCACTTCATCATTTGCTTAAAGTCCCCGCACATTGATTTCCCTCGGTCAACCCTCAAAAACTTTGAAATAATCTTTTTCTCTCTCCTCTTTCTTCTCTTCTCTCTCTTTGATCTTTGAATACTTACATGAGAGAGAAAAGGAGGGAGATCAAGAGAAATGGATGGCAAAAAGTGAGGCGCGAGATACCCACCTCCACTTGTGTCTAAGAGAGAGAGGAGAAACTTGCACAAAGAGAGAAATGTGTGGGAGAGAGAAAGCAAGCAGAATGGGAGAGAGGGGAAATAATTCCCTCTCTCTCGCGATGCAGCTACGGCAACGTCACGAGAAGAGAGGGAGTATAAAAATTATGAGAGAGGGGAAATAACCCCCTCTCTCTCACGGCCCAGCTGCGGTGGAAGCAAAGAGAGAGAAGAGAGAAGCGGAAACAAATGAGGCAGTGGAGAAGGAGAAAGAGAAGGTGGAGAGGTGGTGCCACAGCAGAAGAAGAGGAAGACGAGGTGGTGAAGCAGCGGAAGAGAAAGAAATGGTCAAACGGAAGAAGAGAGAGCTTCTCTTGTCACAGAGGAGAAGTTCTGCGCGCACGCATGGAAGAAGAGAGAGTGAGGGATAAAGAGGATGATGATAGAGAAAAGGGAGGAAGAAAGAGATATGAGAGGAAGAAGATAAAGTGAAGAAGAAGATGAATGAGAGAGGTGCAAAAACAAGAAGCGGTGGTGGAGAAGAATTCTCTCCACCACGCTTGTGAGAAGAAGATGGCGTTGAAGAAAAGGGAGGAAGAAGCAGCCGAAGAAGGAGACGACAGAACAAGAAGAGAGAGAGTTTCTCAAACCATATATATATATATATTCGATGTTTATAAATTCATTTATTAATGATTATGACTTTTAAAAATTCAATAAAAATCTAGACAAATTAAAATTATCTTCTAAATTTATTTAATCATTTTCAAAATTTGTGTCATGTATTCATAATTTTTGTGTAATAATAAATGAATTTAAAATTAAAAATAAATAGAAAATTCATTTTATGCCTTAATAAATTATTTTCTTAATAAATCAATGTCATAAAATGTTTTCAATTCATAAAAATTAATATTTATCCTTTTAAATGCAAAGTTTATCATTTTAATCATTTTAAACCATGATAAATGCATTTATGATCATATTTATATAAATACATGCATAAAATGGTAGATATGCATGCATAAATTTGCATGTATCATGGAAAATGATGTGTGGATAATTGATAACATGCAACTTATACATGTAATTATATGATTATTAATACAAATTAAGGTATAAATCTTTCATTCTTATGCATTTTATCATACTTTGAGTACACATTAATCATTCTATGAAATTTAGAGTTATAATCACAAAATGCATTATTTTCGGGATAATTCTATATAGTTGAAGAATATATTTTATTCTCATCTTTATTTCATATTATATTTAAATAATAAGAGATTTTTTTTACTCATTTATTTTTCTAGTTTTATTTTTCAAAAGAAATGAGTGTATTTTTAAAATAAAATTATATTATCTCGTTATTTATTAAATTTGAGATTATTTAATTTTAGAATGATTGATTATTTAATTTCTAATCCAAAAAAACAAGTTTTGAATTAATTTGGAGTTAAAATTTGAAATTCATAAATTTTTTAATTTTTAGAGATTTTTCTATAATTTTTGTAAAATTTTATGAATTTTTCTGGATTTATTTTTTTTGAAATTCTATTTAAAAACATAAAAATTGATCTTTATATATGTGCTGATGTGGCAAGCGCTTATGTGTCGACACGTGGCACACGTGCATGCATCATTAGTAGTTAAGCACCATGTTTAGGGGCATGAACTAATCACTAAAGACCATACCCCTTATATACGCGATTTTTGTCTTAATTTTTGCCTTGTGGGACTATTTTTGTTTATTTTTCCTGTGCAAGTGACATGGCACTTTCATGAGCCTTAGATTGATGCGAATAAAGGTTATTTAATCTCAAATCCTCATTTTCACTTAAGTGAAGGGTCGTGGCAGCATATGAGTGGACGACGATATTTTTTATTTAAACGGATCAATTTTAGCCATTCATCGAATGAGTTATAACGGCTAGGATTTGAAAAAGCCATCTAAGATCTGAAACGTCTATGCACGATCGGACAGACGAGATATTGTGAAGCTCTCTCCTCACGCGATCACGTGGCACCATCCTAACATTCCAATGAAGATCCAATGCTCGCAACATAACCATAGAAATTCACCTCGTCAAATTCTATCGTAACCATTGATGTCATCAAGGAGAAGATCCAACGATCACGCCCAATTTCAAAACATTATAAAGTCTCTCTCACCGAAAGAAAATGTATGCTTGGATGTTTCAAGTAATCAAACTGTTTACATATCTCAATCCTTGAGTCTCTTAATTTCTTCCTCTTCTAGACTCATTTTTGCGTCTAGGGAGTAGTTGAAATCAAGATTTCGTTGAAAGAATAGGTATATTTCACCTCTTGAGCTCCAAATATTTGTTTTAAAAACTGCAGAATGAAAAGCCTTTGATTTGACAATCAATTGGATCATTTGAAGCACGATTTTAGGTTAGATTATGTGTTTTCCTCTTAGTCTTTTATCATTTATCATTAGATTTTAATTTTGAAGCTTAGATTAGATTAATTTTTAGAAATTTTATCAAATTCTATCTCTTCGCGATAGAATTTACTACCTAAAATTTGCTCTTTGATTTCTCCAGTAAATACTGATCCAAATCGAGTGATTTTTTATTATGTGGATTTGTCTTGGAGTTATCTTTCTAAATTTACTGAAAATGCCTAATTTCAAACCTCAGTATCTCAACCGATTTGATCAAATTTGAAGAATTCCCTAAAAATTCCCTATTTCTCTGTAGATTTGACCCTTATTCATCATTACACTAGTTGATTCTTGATTAAAACTTTAAATTGGTGAGTTTGGTAATTTTTTTGACAACCATTTGTGTGTTTTCAATGACCGCATGAAAAAATTTTGTCAATAATGAAAATGCTAATACATATAATAAGAAAATAAAACTAATATGCACTATTTGTTGAAGTGATTTCAAGGCAGCAACTGATCTAATTTCTAGCACAAACACTGTCATTATGCCAATCTTAGGTGGCTGTAGTGCTAGACTTGGTCTAGTCATGATCTTCGAATTGATTTTGCTTCCACAACAAGTTTTAAACATCAAATAATGTTTATCTTGGGCCTTAATCTTCTCTCTTTTTTCTTCTAGTAGTATGATGTTAAGAGAGAGCCAAAAAATCAAAGATGAGAGAGAAAATAAATGTTTATCTATAATGATTTTATGGCTAAAACAATCTTTTCCTTTAATTTATAAATTTTCTACACAATTTTTTCAATGAAAGGCACTGGATGGTAGATCATCAAAAGGAAAACCTAACCATTAAATTTCAATTCAAAACTCCTTACAGATAGTAAGATAGAAAAATGAAAAAATTCTAGAAATATCTTTCAAATTATAAAGCCTTTTCAAATTTAAATCCCTAAATTATCATGGCATTTATAAACTCATAATAAAATATTAACATGGAGAAAATCAATTATTCATCTTAGTTTGATTTAAAAATTAAATTTAATCAAAAGTAAATATGTACATTACAAATTCTCTTTCTTCTAGTGTCTTCTTTGATTTCTTTCATCTACCAACGTTCTAAAATAATTAAAACTCAAGATAATAATTAGATTAAGGATTTGCCACTATATAAAAGGTCAAACAAACATAATATAAAATTAAGATTTAAATCAAACAAAATGAGAACTCGATTGAAAATGATATAATATGCATAAAAATCTATGAATATACTGATAGCATGCATCAAAATGATATAATTCTTGTATTCAATGGGAAAATTAAGCATAAATTATAATAATTAATGCATACTCTCAAGAGTAGGGAGTGATGGATATTATGTGGCCTACAAGCTAACCACACTTTCATATCTCGTTTATATCCATTAAAATAAAATTTATTCATTTTTTATTCTTATCTTATGTTTGCAAGGAAGGACATGCACATATTATGATGAGATCATAATATATGTTCTAAAAAAATATGTTCTAAAAATTCCTATTTCAAGGATATTTGAGAAGGACATTGCATTATCAAAAAAAATAGCATTATTTAATTTGACTCATATGATGAGTGTAGCTAATCTTATGGCCATATGTGTGGAGACATTACAAATAGATAGAGGGTGCTCTTTGTAGAAAAGATTTCAGTAAATTTATCCATATAAATCCTTGAATAGTAGTTTACTAATTCTCAATTAGGTTGATTCATATCATGGTTGTGTATGTGGCCTTTGACTTAAGGCACTAAAGATATCTTATGGATGGATGATCATGTTTGACTATGATTTATGAATTCCTAGCCAAGGGATCTCAAATTTGTTATAGATTGGATACAAATTTTGATCCTTCAAGGTGATTGCTTGGTGAAGATGGGATTTTCCATACTCAGTATAAGAGGAGATTGACTCAAACAATAAGATACAACTAAAACCTTGGCCAAGTAGTGGAAATATCACAAAAGGTATTCTCGATGATTTCCTTCATCCATTAGCACTAACTTGAGTGACCGATTAGGTTTGACAATTGATCACTAATGAAGCTCGATCATGTGGTCATAAAAAACACACATTAACGTGTCAAAGTAAACACAAACTCACTTAATTTAAGAATTAATGAGGATTTAATTAAAATGGAGGTGAGTAAGGGTCGAATTGATGGAGAATTAGTATAATTTCTTGAAAGGTTTTCATATTTCATCAAAATAGATGACGAATAGTGATGATATTAGGAAATTTTATTTTTTGGAAAGAAGACTCAAAGATCTATTCACTGAATAAAAAATCACTTAATTTCGACTTGTATCCACGGAGAAATCAAAGAGCAAAGTAAGAGAAAGAAAATCACATAAATAGAGAGAAAAAATGTCAAAACTTCTAAAAATTGACCCAATATATGCCTTGAAACTAAAATCTAATGCTAAATGATAAAATATTAGGAGGAAAACACATAATCTAGCCCAAAATCATACTCAAAATGACCCAATTAATCATCGTATCAAGGCTTTTCATTCTGCATTTTTGAAAACAGATCTTCAGAGTTCAAGTGGTGAATTATCCTTTGACAAAATCTTGACTTTATGCCTTCCTTCGACATAGAAACTAGTTTAGAACACAATTGAAGAAAAAGATCAAGGATTGAGATGTCTAAAAAGTTCAACTAATCAAAATATCAAGAATACATTTTCCGTCAAAGAGAGAGTATAAATAGAGAGAAATTAGGCATGGCCATTGATTTGATGCTTGATCTTTGATTAATAGCTCGGATGAAATGTCAGGATGTGAATCGATACCATTAAGTTGTGGTTGTTGGATCAAAGAGGGAGCATCAAGCTTTAAGTGAAAATCAATGGCTTAGATTAAATCAAGAGATCAGACGCTCCTCGTTGTGCCACATCACTTGCAACAAAAAACAAACACACATAGTCCTATATTGGAAAAATCGATGCACTTATCAACTATAAATGTTGCAAGAGATTCAGTGATCAATTTCAGTCCATTAAGGGTAGTTAACATTAATAATCTACTTAATCGGCGTCATGTGTGCCCCAAGTGTACATCATGTGGCACCTCTATGTATTGTCATGTGACGACACGCAAGCATGCATGTCGTGTCAGTTGCCACGTCAACCTACACTTTAAAAATTAATTTTTAAAAATATTTTTAATTAACATAAATTCAAAATAAATTTAGAAAATTTCTATAAAAATCTCTAAAAATTTTAAAAAATTATATCTTTTAAAAGAAAACTCCTTTTTAATCTAAATTATTCTGTTAGATCACAATTTAAATAACCTATCATTGTATGCATTTTAATTTAAGAAATAATAAGACAATAAATTTTTAACTAAAAAATACAATCATCTTTCTTGAAAAATAAAATTAAATAATAGATGAATGTATATAAAGAGATCGTTCTCTTGTTATTTGTATTTAAAACTTAAACAAAAACTCAAATATAAATGGGGATATAATGTATTTAAAATGAAACTTTGATTTATGGATGATTAACCATTAAAATAGTACATTTTGAGATTTTAAATGTAAAATGCATAAAATGATGAATATGTACTCAAAGTATACTAACATGCATAGGAATGGTATGAATTGTGCCTTAAAATGTACTAATAATCATGTAATTTGAAGTATAAATTGCATTTTAGCAATCATACGAATGAAGGCTTTTATGTATAAGTCAAACGATAACGCTTAGGTTTCATAAGAGAGTTCTAATAGACTTCATATCTCCTAGAGCACATAGTGTATCTTGGCATCCAATAATTTGGCAACTCAACTTGTCGATTGGGTTAAATTTATTCTTGATTAATTAATCTAGATGTTGATAGAGATAATTAATAAAGCTAGCCAATATTTGTTATTTAAACTATTAACTAATGAGATATATGAACATGGAGGGTCATACACGTAATGTCTATGGAGGTGGTAGATGTAGACATAATTCTAAGGGGTTTTTTGGTAAAAATTTTATACACCCAATGTCTATAAATAAGGGGAGAATGACCACAACTCAATATGCCCATGATAGCCTTATGAAAAATCTCTATTTTCTTCTCTCTCTCTTTTGGTAAAGAGCACTGAAAAGGAAATCTAATCATTTGGAAATCGTATGGATATCACTACAAGTTAAGAACTTGAACAACTTCAAGAACTCATTCAATGAACCCTTTAAGTATAGACTTTAATCTATACTCAAATGATTTGAAAAATTAGATCTTGGTGCCCAATCATTTTTAATGTTCAATTCAATGTCTTCCTTTTGCAATTGGATTTTTATAACATGCAATTTATACTAGTAGTAATATGATTATTAATACAAATTAAGGCATAAAACATTCCATTATTATGCATGTCATCATGCAATTTAAAGTTATAATATGAAAATTGCACAATTTTTAGGGAGAACAAAAAATAATTAAAGAGAGATAGTTGAGATTAGATTACTCCCATTTTATACTTGAGATTAGAATTAATGTTTTAATTATAAATTTTAAGTGAAAATATTTTTTTATACACTCAATTATATTTCTAGATCTATTTTCCAAAAGAAATGAGTACATTTTTTAGATGAAAATTATTCTCTTTATTATGTATTAAATTTTACTTTTTAGAATGACAGATTATTTATTTTCTGATAAAAAAAGGATTAAAAGGAGTTTTATTTTGAATTTATGAATTTTCTAATTTTTAGGGATTTTAATAGAATTTTTCTGAATTTTATGAATTTTTTTGAAGATATTTTGAATTTAGAAAAACAATTGATTTTTATCACGCAATGATGATGTGGCTTGCGTGCCTGCATGGTAGCGTATGCATGCACCACGTGGTGCATGCATGTGTAGACATGTGTGCGTATAATAAGTGGTTAAGCATCCTTTTAAGGATATAAGCTAACCCATTAATGCACTCCCATATTTATACGCGATATGTACCATCATTTTTGTCCTATGGGACTATCTTTTTCTCTATTTTCGAGCAGATAATGTGTCGTGACTTGAGGCGTTCGATTTGTAGACTTAATCAACACCGTTGATCTTCACTTAAGTTGGGGGTACGTGGCACATAACGATTTGTCGTCCAATTTTTTTATTTGACATTTGCGATCTCAACCGTTCATCTGAGTTATAACGACTGAGATTAATTGCACCCAATAACATGACAAAACCCGGAAGCTTTGATGAAGATCTAATGGTCATGACTTAAAGATGGCGATTCAACTCTGAGTGTGTCATCTGGGCCATTAATCAAAGATCAATCGCCAAATTGAATGGTCACGCCCAATTTTTCCAATTTATACACTCCTTCGATGATGTAAACCATTTTTGGGTGTTTTGATTAATTGATCCATTTGGACATCTCAATCCCTATATCTCTTGTTTTTCCTCATCTAGACTCATTTCCGCGTTTGAGGAGTGTTTGAAATCAATATTTCCTTGACAGAATAGGAAGAATTTGCCACTTGAACTCTGGATTTTTTGTTTATCAAAACATATAATGAAATTTCTTGATCGAGAAATGAATTGGATCATTTCAAGAAAGATTTTAGGTTAGATTAAGTGTTTTCTTCCTAGCATTTCTTCGTGAAGCACTAGATTGCAATTTTGAATAGTAGATTAGTCAAATTTGCAGTGTTTTCTCTCTCTTCACGATTGATTTTTCTACCTTGATTTGGCTCCTTGATTTTTCTATAAATAATGGTCCAAATAAAGAAATTTTTAATTCCATGGATTCGTCATGGAGTCTTCTTTCCAAAAGTACTAAAATCCTTAATTTTTCAGCTCAATTCTTTATTTGATTTGATCGAATTTCAAGAACATCTAAAAAAAATCTCATAAATCTCAATGGATTCTACCCGTATTCATCATTATATTAGTTAATTCATTATTAAATTTTAAAATTAGTGAGTTTGGAATATATTTTGACATGAATTTGTGTGTTTTCAATGACCACACGAATTCGTTCTGTCAATCTTTTGGTCAATATCTTTTCATATAAAATTCATTTTAAAATTAAAATTTTGCCATTTTGATCTTCATCACATCCACTTTCTTACATATGACTAAAACTAAAAAATTAAACAAGATAAAAAATGATTATTTGCATTCGACTCACTTCACATTCTTCTCATCTTTGTCCTTCTCATCCTTCATTTCAAGCTAATGAACATGAAACTCCAACAAATGTAGTCAATCCACACATTTTTTTACCTTGAAAAAGGTTAAACACCGCTCATGCATCAAATTAACCCTAAATTACTATAAAAAAAAAGCTTATGATGAGATGACATGTAAAATGCAAAAAATTCATCAAAACATCATAGCATGAATAATAATGATGTGAATTGTACCACAAAAATAGTAAAGAATCATGAATTTGTGGGTACAAAATGCATTTTATCATTATTCTATCAATTATCAAGGCTTTACCAATTCACATGGTACTAGAGCCAAAGGTTCATCCCTGTAATTCAAGGCTTTACCAATTCACATGCCCATGTTGATAGCTCCAATCCCATGGCTCGCTGCAAGTGCTTGTGGCCATTTCTCTAGATATTGTTGATGGGATCTAAAGTTTGACAAGCTCTCCCAGTTTTCAACCAAAATAATGATTGTAGCAGAAGATGTGTAATCAAAACATTCAAAAAAAGTTGAAGCACTAAGAATAGATGATCTCATCATCCATTCTAGGTGATCGTATCATCTAATATAGAATAAAAGTCATACTTATAGGGATCATTTGAAAGAGTTCTTGAACTGTTCAGGCATCAAGCCTCTAGCAGTATCTACACAGTCTTTGGACGATCGGATCTCCTCTTGAACACTCATCATCACGAGAGGAAGAGAAGAGATGGGAGAATTTCCACTAGGCTTGCATGGGCACCTCTATTATGGTCATTCTCCCCCTATTTATAGACTTAAAGAATGTAAAATTTTCACAAAAACCCTTATTATTATGTCTATATTCACCGACGTTCATTGACCTTATGTGTGTGACCCTCTAGGTCCATATATCTCACCAATTAATGACTTAATCAACCCAATAACACTTATGGGTCCTCCTTATCAATTAACTATATCAACATATCGATTAATTGACTAAGGATCAATTTAACCCAATCCATTGATTTAGTCGCCAACCCGCTGGGTGCCAAGCTACACCACGTGCTCTAGGAGATATAGAGTATATTAGAATTCTTTCATGGAACATTTCCATCATCGATTACAATGTATGTATAATCCTTCATTCGTGCGAGACTCATGAATGACTTAGGGTATCGTTAATTGTCGAATCCTAATCAGTCACTCAATTTCAGTATTTATGCGAGTAGGAAATCATGGAGAACAACTTCTTTAACATTTTTACTACCTTGGCCAAGGATTTAATCGCATCTCATTCCTTGAGTTGATCTCCTCAGATACCAAGGGCGGAAAATCTATGACATTTTGGAGATCTAGTGGTTAGGGATTCGTAAGCCATAGTCAAAACACGTTCATCCATCCAAAAGATGTCTTTGTTGTTCAAGTCAAAGAACCACGTACACAACCATGAAATGAATCAATATGATTGATAATATGGCATAATACCATTCATAGATTCATACAGATCAATTCACTAAACTCTTTCTCCAAAGACCACCCACTGTCTATCGTTGGTGTCTATACACCGATCCCCACAAGATCAGATGTACTCAAAATATGAGTCAAATCATATAGTACTATTCTTTTTGGATAATTCGATGTGCTTCTCGAATATCCCACGAATAGGAACATTTAGAACATATGTTTAAAGACCAATGATCACTGTATTACGATCTCATCAAAATTCACTTGATCATTGCATATGTTCATGGACTTCATTGCAAACATCACACAAGAATGAAAATGAATAAAAGTTCATTTCAATGAATATAAACAAAAGATGAAACTGTGATTGGCTTGTGATAACATGCATATTTAACTTAAATTCTTATCTTATTTAACTCATATTCATGCTTATTTTATGCAATTATGATGCATGTTATAATAGTTTTATGCATTTTCTCCATTGGTTTGTCATTTTACTAAAGTCCATATTTTTGCATTATTTAGGGTTAATTATGTGTTTTATTGATGTTTGATCTTTTGCAAGGTTAAATAATTAGAAATCAACCACTTTCCTTAAGTTATTTTGACTTTAGTTGATGATTAAAAGAATTAATTTCAAGAAGAGAGTGATGGGATGATATAAAATAGAATTTTAAGAGATTATTTAAGATTATTTTGAATTCACCCTATTTTCATGTTTGAATTTATATTTTTAGATGGCATGATATTAAAGATGAAGAAATTTGTGGTCCAATGGAGAAAATTTGAGTTAA
The DNA here is from genome assembly GCA_024174645.1 of Lemna minuta. Lineage (NCBI taxonomy): Eukaryota > Viridiplantae > Streptophyta > Magnoliopsida > Alismatales > Araceae > Lemna > Lemna minuta. The sequence goes on from CM044108.1 coordinate 4,352,553, forward strand.
AAAGGAGTTATATAAAGGAAGATATGAATTTCTGAATTTTAGGGAATTTTTTTGGATTTTATTTTGATTTTTCAGGTTTTCTATTTATTTATTTCCTTATTAAAAAAATGTAAAAATGGTTTATTTTATCGCGCATGACCCGTGGAGCTGACGTGGCGCGACGCGCACACATGGCAGAGCCACGCGAGGCCACGTGGACACACGTGGACGCCTGATAACATTCTAATTAGACATGATAATACATTATTATTAATGCATATTCAGGCATAAAAGATTTCATTCCTATGCATGATATCATATTTATGAGTATTTATCTATCATTCTATGAAAAAGTCATTATGATCTCAAAATACATTAATTTACAATTAATTATGATGAATTGAAGATTAATAATTTTATAACCCATCTTTACTTGAGATTATAAGTAGTTTTTAAAGTTAAATAATAAGAGAAATCATTTTCTACATTCATTTTCATTTTCTAAAGTTTTAAATCTTAAAGAAATGAATTTATTTTTGAAATAGAAATTAAATCTTTTGTTATTTAAAATTTAACATTTTAGAATGATAGATAATTAAATTTCTGATCAAATGAAAAAAATTTGGATTAATTTGGAGTTATGTTTTGAAAGTTATGAATTCTCTAATTTTTAGGGATTTTTCCTGAATTTTTCTGAATTTTTTTGAATTTTTAATGAATTTCTAAAGGATTTTCTGGCATTAAAAATCGATTTTTCTAAATTTAAATAGAATTTTTAGTTATTTTTAGTGCGCAGGTGATGTGGCGCGATCTGGATCGTCCGATCTTGTCGCGATCAACTGTCAAGGTGAGGAGGCGACGTGGCAGCTTGTGGAGCGTCCGATCAAGCGAGGATTTAAAGCCGTTGATCTTCACTTAAGTGAGGGAGGGTACGTGGCGAGATCGGATTCATCGGATTGCGTTTTAATCTCAGCCATTGATCAAGAAGAGTTATAACGGTCGAGATTAAACCGACGAAAAATACATCAAGAGCATCCGATCGCGATCCAACGACGAGGGTTTTGATGCGTTTTATAACGCATACGACATGGCTCTATCTCAGCGGTCGATCGACGATCCAACGGCTGCGACTTAACGGTAACGATTCGCATCCGATGCATTTTATCAGAGCTGTTGATCATGGATTTAATGAAGATCGGACGGTTACGCCCGAATCGATGTATAAATTGAGATGTTTCTCGAGATTGTAAGCATTAGAGAGCAATTCAAGTAAATCAAACTATTTAGACACCAAACCTGTTGAATATCTTCATCCCAATCGCTTCTAGTCTCATTTCCGCGTCCACGGAGTGCTTAAGATCAAAGATTTTTGACGATCGACGAGGAAAAAATTGATGCTTGATTTCCACGATCATGATTTTCTGAATTTTGATGCATAGCCTTGATTCTGGCGATTAATTGGATCAATTCGATCGCAATTGTGGGTTAGGGATTGTGTTTCATCCTAATCTATCTTCGTTTAACATTAAATTTTGTTATAGAATCTTAATGTAGTTTAATTTCCCTTTTAATTTCGTTTTTTCATTCGTTAGATTTTTGGAAATTTCACCTATGTTCAATTTTTGATTTTCTCCGCAAAATCAAAGTCAAATTCAGTGATTCTTGATTCCGTGGATTCGTCTTTGAGTCCTCTTTCTTAAAATATCAATTTTCCCAATTTCTATCACCGATTCATTGCCTGATTTGATCAAATTCAAAGAGATTATCAAGAATTTCCCTATTTCCCTATGGATTCGACCCATATTTACCATTATACCCTTCAATTCATGATTTAATCATTAAATTGGTAAGTTTGGATTTTATTTTGACACGAATCGATGTGCAATTAACGACCGCATAGATTCATTTCGTCAACGTCTACGTGGCGTGAGGAGTCTTCGAGCTCACAAATGATGGGCCCACTCGTTAGTGGGCCCAGGTAATAGGATTGGGGCGTACTTGGCCCATGTGGGCGACGCAAAGGCTTAAAGCCTTTCTACCTTTTTACCCGCCATTTCTCTTTAATCTTCTCCGTGGGGACTAACATGTCTCTCAAGTTTTGCAGGATACGTGGCAGCTCGAGAGTCGTCCGATTAAATCTCTTCGATCAACGCGTATCGATTGCGTGGACTGGGGTCTACCCAATCACCATCAATGCACGTGACGATTTCTACACCATCGATCTCATTAATGAAATCGGAAGGCCACAATTTTATCGCACGATGGGTGAACCACAACGCGACACGTGGCTGCTCAAGGAGACTGCAATGAAGATTGGATGTGCGATAAATAAGGAGATCATGGGATCGTGGCGCATTAAAATCGTACAATCTCAGCAGTCAATCGTCCTTCAAGCGAATTGGACGGTCCGCGATTTTCACGATGAAATTTCCTATAAAATGGTGTTCTTCTCTTCGTAAACAAAACTTTTGATTGAATTGTGAAGAAATTAAGAGATTTTGAAGGAAGATTCTAAGTTCTTCATGATTCTCTTGCTTCTTAGACTCAATTCCGCATCAATTGAAGCAAGTTAATCATGAATTATTGCAAGAAAACGCTCAAAATCTCCCCTTGAACGCCGAATGCACGCCGAAGAAGAAATCGAGCAAATACTCTTCAATCCACGCGATTTGAAGCCCACTCTTCATGTCAATCAGGTTAGTAGTATGATTCGTTCGTAATCCTTGCAATTTATGTAGTTAAGATTAGATTTAGATAGGTAATTAGAGTTTAGAAGTCATTAAATTCATCTTTTTGCCCAATTTTAGTCGCTGATTTTTGCTGATTTTTTTAACAATAATTTCTCCTTGATATTAAGTCCAAATCACTCTATTTTGGTTTCATTGTATTTCTTGTTTCATCAGGTTTCCGAGGATATCTAATTGATAAAATTTCATCACTATTTGACCACTGACTGTTCATTTTCAATCCGAATTCAGGCATTGACTTGCAGGGGCAATTACTCTTAAAATACAAGATGAAATTCAACAATTTTGGTCTCTTTGGAATCCTCTGATCATTAGCTTTCTATTAATATGTGAATTGCTTCATTTGGATATCATTTGGTTAGTCAATTTTATGATTTAGACCAAAGTGTTCATTTGGGGATTTATCTGATCTTTGAGTTTCAACAAATCATAATAAATCCAATTCTTCTCTAAAAATCACGAATTTTTTATCAAAATTTTTCATTTTCTCTATAGTTTCTGAATATATAATTTTTGTAATACTTTACTATCTTTTTCTTCTCTGATTTTATAAAAAGTCAACATCTGGTCAACTCATAATAGTCTCTGATTTTATATTACTAAAATATCATTTTCACTTCTTAAAAACCCTACTTAAACCTAAGTTTGACCAAGTAAACTCTTCAATCAAAGTCAACCATATTCTCTGTGGATCGACCCGATCTTTACACTATACTTGATTTCATAAATTTTGTTTGACCGACATTTGTGTGTTTTCAACGACCGCATAAATTGTACGTGAGCTTGAAGGCCACATAATATCCATCAATTGTTGCCTCCTTGTTTGTAGTGAAGCCAAAGAGGTCTTGGACCTTGCTTGTGGCCACCCTCCCTACTTGTGGTTACTGAAAGTCCCAATAGGGTGGTGGTTTAACCTAAGAGGGGGAGGGGGTAAATTAGTTTTTATGTATTAAATTTAATTGTTAATCTCTACTTTTATGTTTACTAAGATTCATTGGTTAATCACTCTCTTCTTGTCCTCTCGATGCACCAAATATTATTATACTGGTTGGGGGACCTAATGTCCCTTAATCCAGTCCCGAGTAGTGTAGACTTGAAGCCTTAATCCTTACCAAAATAAACCTAATCATCTCACCCTTTTAATGGGTGAAGGACAATGTTCAAATACAAGGACTTTAGATTTGCCCCCAGCGCAAACCTAACACTCACCTTTACCTGACTCTACTGCACTACCCTCCAGGCCTCGACCTCCTCGGCTCCTGGACACCCTGACTCCCTCACGCCGATCTCCACACGATCCCTCGTCCCTTCACGCCCTGTCGTGCCTCTTCCGCAAGTATTGCCGACCACCGGAAAGTGAGACCTCGTCTTCAGGCTTCTCTTGGTCTTCCCGCTCCCGACGTCTTGACTCCTTCTCGTCTCAACGAATGAGACGCTTCCGTCCTCTGAATGTGTAAATGCAATGGTATGGTTATTTAAATGCTGCTAGCTATATGAGATGATGATAGCAAATAAGTGAGGCTGAAATCACGAATAAGTGAGACACATAAGACAGTAACTTCTGGAGTTGATTTTCTAACCTAGGGTTGACTTTTGACTGAATAGGGTTGACTTAACTAATCAGAGTTGACTTGGTCTATGAAGGTTGACTTTGACTACTAAGGGTTGACTTTGACCAATCAAGTTGACTTTGTATGACTTGGGTTGACTCGACTAATCAGGGTTGACTTTGTATGACTTGGGTTGACTGTGACTAATCGCGTTGACTTTAACTTACTAGAAATGACTTTCTAACTTGAGTTGACTTTTCTGACTTTTGTCGACTTTCTATCTTCAGTTGACTATGGGTTGACTTTTGACCTAATCAGGGTTGACTTGATCTAATCAAGGTGGACTTGACCTAATCAGGATTGACTCTGACTAATTGGGTTAACTTTAACTTATTGGAGTTGACTTTCTATCTTCAATTGACTCTGGGTTGACTTTTGACCAAATTAGGGTTGACTTGACCTCTGTTGAGTGTATGCTAGTTGAGATAGTAATTCACCAGTCTTAACTTACCACAACCAAGAATTAATTGTGAGCAGATTTAGAAAAATGACAGATAAATAGGATTGATAAAGATAGAAATATTAAATCTAAATAGATTATAAAAATGATTACGAAATGATAGAATATAAAATCTAAACAGTGATTGCAACTTCAATGAGAATACCAAACCAACAGAGGAATTGGTGAACTTTAAGGATGGTAATCAAAAAAATATGAATATTCTAATTTATCGAAAATGATAACCGAGTTTGAGAATAAACCTTACCATGTGTTTGATACTGCAAATCAGAGACTATGACTACAATCAAGTATATATGTGTATATTCTAAATTAATGGAAATGATGACAAAGTTTGAGAATGAGGATTATAGAGCATCTGCCACTGCAATTCTGAAACTATGACTGTTCGAAGAGTAACAATCACAGCAGAGAATGAATTGAATAATTTGTGAAACTAACAATGAAAGAAATGTCTACCCTTTGTTATGAATCAAGTTGTTGACTGATAACAGATATGATAAATACAGATAATTAAATATCAATAGGTTTGTGAAACTAACAATGAAAGAAATACCTACCCTTGGTTATGAATCAAGTTGTTGACTGATAACAGATATGATAAATACAGATAATTAAATATCAATAGGTTTGTGAAACTAAAAATAAAACAAATATCTACCCTAGGTTATGAATCAATTTGTTGACTGATAATCAGGTAATTTCTTATGAAAGAAACCGTGACCGTAAATTAGATGATAAGACAAACAGCACCGAGAGATTGGAGAGAGGAGATTTGAAGTCTCTAAAATTTCCTTAACAATAGATATAATACAATTAACCTGTACGGTTTAGTTAGAATACAATCCAAATGAAGTTGTCGACTCAACAAAGAGGAGAGATTTACCATGATGAGAAATCAGGAAGTTTAGAAATCAAAATCACAACGGAAAAATGAAAAAACCACACCGAAATTTGAAATGCAAACAGAAAAACATAAATAAGAAACGATCTAAATGATTGAATTTCAAAAACTGAGAAATCAGAAATTTCAATCACTCTGAACTTTGAACAAAACGAAAAACTCAAAAATTGCCTGACAAGAGATTTTGCAGACAATTTTTGGTGATTTCCGCCGAGTGTGGTCGCGGAAGAGAGAATGTGCCTGTCAGATGCTTGTTCACGGAAGCTGTAGAACTTGATCGCTTCAGGAAGGCACAAGAGAGAACCTCGATTTGCCCTTTTCTTTTGCTTCTTCGTCGCTAAGGAAAGTGTTAACCCTAGAAAATGAAAGCTCGACCCTTTTTAAAGTGAGTCGATGATTTTGCTATAGTTACGATAATACCCTAATAAATATCTATATAAAATGAGCTTATATATATATTGAGATTATTTATATAATGAGCCAATATATATATTGGGCTTATATATATACTAAGCCTATATATTACCAAGCCGATATATATATATATATATATATATATATATGCTGGCAGAAATAATATAAAATTAACTAAGCTTATTCATGATGTATATGTGAATGAAACTAAGCTTATTCATGGGAAGATAATGACTGCTTGATGCAATAAGTTCTTGAAAAACATGAATCTTCATGGACACATTAGTAGGTTAGTGGAAACTAATCAAGGGAGACAATAGTAATGGTTAAAATTAATAACATACAAGAAACAATCTATGAAAATTAATTCCTCCATTTGTGACGATAGCAATTCAAGATGAAATGCTTACATCAAAACTAGGCGCTCTAAAAATCTCCCCCTTTTATGGCCACTACCCCTTCACAATGTTCTACTATCATGTGCATTTTGGTAATTATTAACCTTATTCTCATGCATAATTAGCATGAATTTACAGCACATTATTATCCTTTCCTATTGTTTTGCACCCATTTTTGTAAAAATTATCATTAAAATGGTTGAATTTGTGTCATGGACCATTTTCAAGGTTAAAGTATCCTAAACTAATCATACTTTATTGATTTTGAATTTGTGAATGATAAAAAAGCCAAATTGTATTAAGTGATTCAAGAAGAGCCTAACCAACATGGCAATGAGCTAGCTAGCCAAGAGCATGAGTTACTGGGGCTTACGTGATGGGTGTTGCCTTCCTAACATGCATTCGGGCACCACATGGATGCATAGGTGGCTACAAAGCACAAGATGCACTTGCATGACATTAAAATGACACTGGAGGGTGTTTCATAATAGAGTGTTAATGTTGGTCTAATGAGATGACCACATTGATGGATGATATGTGACCTATAAGCCAATCACACTTCTATATATCTCGTTTATGTTCATTGATGAAATTTATTCATTGACATTCTCGTGCGATGCTTGTAATAAAGTCCATGAGCATATGTAATGATTAAATGAATTATGATGAAGTCATAATACATTGATCACTAGTCTTTAAACATCTGTTATAAACATTCATATTCATGAGATATTTGAGAGGGAGATTGAATTATCCATAAAGAATAGCACTATATGATTCAATTTATATGATGGGTATGATTGATCCTATAGTCATCGGTGTGGAGACACTAAGGATAGATAGTGGGTGCTCTTTGGAGAAAGAGTTCACTGAATTGATCCGTATGAATCCTTAAAAGGTAATTATACCTAACTAATAATCAGGTTTATTCATTTCATAGTTGTGTATGTGATTCTTTGACTTGAGACACCAAAGATATCTTGTGATAGATGATCATGTTTTGATTATGACTTATGAATCCCTAGCCACGGGATATCTGAAACGTCATAAATTAGATATGACATGAAGTCCACGAAGATGATTGTGTGATCAAGATGAGATCATTCGCCATCAAGAATTTGAAGAGATTGACTCAAGGAATGAGATGCGATGAAATCCTTGGCCAAGATAGTGGAAATATCGGCAAAAGAGTTCCTGATGATTTCCTACACGCATCATTACTAATTTGAGTGGTCGATTAGGGTTTGACAGTTAACCATACCCTAAGTTATTCACGAGTCTTGTGTGAATGAAGGATTATATATACATGGTAATTGATGAAGGAAAGTTTCCATAAGGGAGTTCTTACATACTCCCTATCCACTAGAGTATGCGGTGTAGCTTGGTACCTAACGTGCTAACCACTCAACTTATCAATTGGGTCAAATCGATCTTTGATTAATTAATCTATATATTGATGTGGATAATTAATTAAGATTGACCACTAAGGTGTTATTGTTCTATAGAGTTATTATCTAGTGAGATGTATGGACCTAAAAGATCACACACATAAGGTCTATGGATGTTTATGGATATAGACATAATTACAAAGCTTTTTATGAAAAAAATCCAACTCAAGGTGGAGAATGACCACAACTCAAGGTGCCCAGGCAAGCCTTGTGAGAATTTTCTCCTTTCTTCTCTTTCTCTCTTGGTGAAGAGCTTTCAAGACGAGATCCAACCATCCGAAGATCGTGTGGATGGTTTGCTAGAGGCTAGACAATTGAATAGATTCAAGAACTCCTTCAAGGGAACCCTATAAGTATGTTTTCTTGTACATACTAGATTATAAGATTATCTGTTCTTGGTGCCTCAATGTTTTGAACATTCGATTCGATGTATTCTGCTACATTCAATGTTTTGATTGAAAATTTTGGAAGGCTTATCGACCTTAGAATCTAACACACATTTATCATAGAATGTGAATATTCATATGATATATAATTAAACAATTTCTCTCTTTTTTATGTGGGGCTAAATTTTGCATTTTAAGCATAGCAACACATGGTAGATATTTAAGGAACAATTTAGAGGGATAAATCTTTTCTGTTGAATTTTACTTAAAGGGCTTGGAGTTCATGGTGCATCCTATTAGGTAGAACCTTGAAATGGGGCAGTAGATAAACTAGAGATATGTGGCTCATATCCAAGCATCAAAAGCTTAGTCCATTTTGATTTAAAAGTCAAGATTTCTTGTACCACACATTTGTCTCTCAAACAGATCAAGCCATGTGACCTTATCTTGATTGTCACTCTTGTGATTTGTTGATTTGAAAACCATCAAACAATGCTTTTAGAGCCATCCAATGAAACATTTCTTGAAATTTATCACCCATCTTTGCTCTAAATGGGGTGATGTGGCAGCATCTTGGTTGTTATGCTCCATCCAAAGAGCGACTAAATAGCCATAAAACATTGCAGCCACCCTTAAAATTGATGTTTCATATTTCAAATATTTCATTGTTGTTTTAGGTTGGAATTGAGTTGTTTTCATACTTTCTAGGGCATCTTTATCTAGAAACATTTTGGCTTAAATTTGTGCCAAGAAACATTTAAAAAGCATATGAATCAATGGAGAGCTTTGTGTTTGAATCTTGATGAGTCTATTGATGTGATTATACAAATAAGTCTCTATTGAGCAAAGAATTGGATCAATCTATTGGCATATTAAGGTTAGAATTTAAATATTTTATCATTAAGACAATTATATAGATTTGATTTCATCATTTAGGTGGGAAATTAGAATTTCAATTATGATTTTCTCTTTCATCGAGATCCAATTTATCTCCCTAACTTTGATCTTTGATTTCTCCTTCAATCCTCAAGTGTTTCTAGCATTCATGGACTCCTTATAAAGGTATGCTTGTAGGGTTTAAAAATATACTTTCATATTTACAAGGAATTCATTTAGTGTTCCAAATTTCTTGAGTTCTTTTTTTGGGTCTTCTTGATTTGATACTTTCAATCCCAATTTTTTTTTGTAGATCTGACTTGTATTGGCCACAATACTTGAATTAATGATCATTTTAGTGAATTCCATTTTCTTTTTTTGTGTAATCTTGTGATTTCAATTATCACAATTTATGATAAGGCATAATCAATGGATAAGGGACGATCAATGGATAAGGGGTCTGATAAGTGTAAATTGGAAAACATTGAAATCACAAGATTACACAAACAAAAATTGAATTCACTAAAATTATCATTGATCCAAAAATCCCTAAACATTAAAAAAATAGATATCTCCCAAAGTAAAAATTAATTTTCTCTAAAAATTCCTTCATTAGATAAAGAATTTAATTCACTATATTTCTATGTCATTTAAATTCAAAATCATGAAGAGAATTAAATGATTTTACTATTTAAACATGATTATGTCTTGTTTAGAGGGAAATTAAGCCAAGTTTGGTATACATTCCTTAAAAGTAGGGAATTGATCCACTTTGTCTGTCCTAGGATGTCAATCATTTGCAAGACGAATTGACTGCCTTGGACTCTTCACAAGTTAACTTAGCTCCCAAAAATGGTGAAAGATCTCATTCCACTTCTCCTCTCATTGTAATTTATATTGATGTTCTTCTACATGTGTAGCAATGTCCTTGCATCCAAATAAATCATCAGAATATGTAATTTGAATTCAAACACCTGACTTCAAAGAAGTCAAATGGCATTAAATAATTAAAAAAGTATCATTTATGGAAGGGACTTATACCTGATTGGGTATAAGGCTCTTACAACTTAGAGATACATAGAAAAGAGGAAGGAACTCATGTCTGCAAGAGTATAAGGCTCTTCAAGTAGTCAAGGAAGAATTACTGGACGAAATGACATTGACTAGTTATAAGAGAGAATATATATCATTAACAAAAAATATGATTCAACAAGACACACCCTGCACCATAAAAAAGGTCTCATTCCTTGCTCAAATGATCGCTTTTAGTGACTAGCTTCTATCACCACAAGATAATTGCACTTAAATCATCTTGGTTTTGACTTTCTGAGCTAATTTATTAAAAAAATTATGCATGATAAGACAGTTGGATTTATATCATATTTAGTCATAAAGAGATGACTGTTGTTATAAGGTACTGTTTAGGAACTAAATATGGTATATGATCCATGGAGGGAGCTATCATTTTTGAGTTATCAGCTTGCATGGGCACCTTTGGGTGTGGTTGTTCTCCCCTTATCTATAAACATTCGGCATGTAAAATTGTTCAAAATACTGTCAACATTATATCTAAATCCACCAACATCTATTGATCATATATGTGTGACCCTCTAGGTCCACATATCTCGATAGTTAATAACTTTATAGACCTGATAACACTTCTTGGTCAACCTAATTAATTATCTCATCAACATATAGATTAATTATTTAAGGATTCATTTAACCCAATCAAAAAGTTGATTTGCTAGCTTGTTGGGTGCCAAGTTACACCACATATTCTACAAGATTTAGAGTATATAAATACTCTCATATGGAACCTTGTTGTCATTGATTATCATGTATGTGCAGTCCTTCATCCACACAAGACTCGTGAATGAATTAGGGTATGAACAATTGTCAAACCTTAATTGGTCACTCAAGTAAATATTTATGGGTGGAGAAAATCATTAAGAACACCTTATTTGATATTTTCACTTCCTTGGATAAATATTTAATTGCATCTCATTCTTTGAGTCGATCTCCTCATATACAAAATGGTGGATGATACTATTTTGATCATACTATTACCCTTGAAAACTTCATTTCATATCTAATATATGACATTTTTGAGATCTTGTGACAAGGGATTCGCATGTCATAGTAAAATTATGATCAAGATACAAGTAAGATGTCTTTGGTTCTCAAGTCTAAGGACCTCATACACAAGTATGACATAAATCAACAAGATTAACAGTTATGTATAATACCATTGAAGGACTCATACAAATCAATTAACTTAACTCTTTTTCTAAAAAACACCCACTATCTATTTTTAATGTCTTCACACCAATGGCTACAAAGATCAACCATACTTATCCAATGAGTGAGATCATGTAGTATTATTCTTGTGATATATTTTGATGTCCTTCTTGAATATCCTTTGAATAAGAATGTATAGGACATATGTTTAAATACCAATGTTCATAACATTATGATCTTATAATAATCTACTTTATCGTTTCCCAGATTCATGAACTTCAAAACAAACTACACATAAGAACAAAAGATTATTTCAATTATTATAAATGGGATACATAAGTATGATTGGCCTATTGGCCACATAATATCCACCAAGTGCAAGACATGACAATAGGAGGATTTCACGATTTCATTGAATAATTTGTTGTCTCATTTCATCGTAGTTGAATGCTTAATAGTCTCACTCACTACGAGTACAATACTTGGCTTTCAAGAAATAAAGGGCATGCAAAACGGGCGATGAAAAGTTTTGAGCTGAACCAATTAAAAATCTGATCATTGTTTATTAACCCAAAGAATTGTGCAATTTTTTCAAAATGAGTTAGGATTATATTTCATGTGAAACACAAAGTTTGTGATGGTATTTATATTTCTTTTTTAGAAGACTAGATAATAGTTTTCATTTGCATCGATTTTATACATACATACACACATGACAACATGTCAATATGAGGGTGTGTGTGTATATTCCATAAGTTTAATACTTGCCTTCTGAAGTGTTCTTGACATTCTATTTCTTACTGTCGACTTAGGCTATCATTTATTACCTTAAATGCTAATGTTCTTGTATTTTATTGATAAACTCAAAATTTTTACATTATTTAGTTTTCAAATTATTTTCCTCGTATTTTTTACTATTTTTACCCTAATTCTAAAGCTTGTTTTTAATATTAATTTTGTTCTATTTTCATTTGCCACAATTCAATTTCCATTTCTCATAACTAATTTCCAAATTTATTTGTTAATTTCCTAACAATTATTTACTTTTTGTTGTTACTTTTTGGCTTTTTATTTATTACATGCGGAATTTTATTTTCTATTTCCGTTGATATATCAATTTTTTTATACCCGCGGTTCGTTCATAATCTCTTATTTTTAAATTTTATTCCGCCTAGTCTAGAAGGGAGAGAGGGCTTCAGAAAAGGGTTTATGTAGTGGCGCAAGGGGGAGGAGATGGTGAGTAAGAGGCGGAGAGTGGCGAGGAAGAAGTTCAAGGAAGAGAATCCGCACCTATTTCCACAGCCAGATACCCCTCAAAACGACGCGGGAAGCAACGCAGATGAGAAGAAGAAGAAGAAGAAACCGTTTAAAACCCTAAAAGGAGGCGTCGCAAAATCTGGGAATGGCAATAATAAAAGAATGTCCAGCTCGAGTAAGCATCCTCTGAGGATTCCTGGTCAGAGGCCTGGAGAAGGTTGTTTTGTCTGCGGCGCTGCTACTCATCTCGCTAAAGCGTGCCCCGAAAAAGCCGAGTGGGAGAAGAATAAAGTTTGTTCCTTTTCTTCTATTATTTTGTTTTTTGTTGAAATTAAGTCGGAGGAAAATTTCTCCTGCTGTTATTTGGGAGACGGAGCTTCTTCCTATTCAAGATAATTAGTTTGTCGAAATCGCATGACTTTCTTGCAGATATGCCTGTTATGCCGTCGACGGGGGCATAGTCTTAAAAATTGCCGCTATAAAAATGAAGAAAGCGTTCAAAAGGTGTGCTATAATTGTGGGGATGCCGGTCACTCTCTCCACAATTGCCCTAATCCTCTCCAGAATGGTAAAATAACTTGAATTTATGCTCTGGGAATTTTCAAGAAAAATAAGCTTTTTTGTAATGGTATCATTGGGTTTTTTTTTAAAGAATGGTATCATTGTGTTGATCATCAGGGGGTGCGAAATTTGCTTCCTGCTTTGTCTGTAATGAACAAGGTCATCTCAGTAAAGATTGCCCCAAAAATCCTCACGGTATCTACCCTAAGGTACTGTCCCTTTGATTGATTGATCAACTGTGAGAGAGAGAGAGAGAGCAAATAAAAATTAGGAATGCGAAACGAAGCACTAGCGAGATATAGAGAATAAAATAAACGAATAAAGATAGATAGATTTATAGAGGGATGCAATAAAGAAACTCCAGGAAGGAAATAAAGAATGTAAACAAGCATTTGGGAATTGATATGGAGAAGGAAAGTGTGATAGATAAACACACACACACACAGAGCTGTAGTGAGTATGACCGCAGAAAAAGAGCAAGAAGAAAATTATACTTTGTTTCAAGGATAATATTTACTTCATTAATTTCTTTCAAAAAAAAAATTACTTCATTAATTTTTATTTAAATTTGATTCAGGGCGGCAATTGTAAATTATGTGGTGGAGTAACTCATTTAGCAAAGAACTGTCCCAAAAAATACAGCCATGAAGCTGGTGGGGATGAATCACATGCTGATGGTAAGTTCTCTGGCTTCCAACTCATGATTTGCTACATGGCGAATTCTACTACAAAATTTTAATAGAAATTGAATTGTCATCCTAAAGAGGAGTTAAAAGTTTTCTGTTCGAGTTCTTAGGTTTGATCAGGTTCAAGGGCTTCGTTCATTTGCTTGGTATATATGTGATCAAATAGAGAGAAAAGCAAGATAGAGAGAGATAAATAGATATTTACTGAGTGACTGACACCGGGAGGGGGTGAGAGAGAGATTTACTTTTGGATTATAATTAACATCAGGCCATGCAGGGAAAGGATTAGGCACCTAACTGGTCGTTGCAACTGACATAAATCTAATCCTCTGCAGGATTCAGAATAAGGTCCCGAGTAGATGCAATAGGAGGAAAGACAGAAATAGACTTTGTGTATAAAATATGAGGCTCAGTAAGAAGAGGACTCTTACTGACAGCTTATCTAATCATTTATTTCTACCATGGAAATAGAACACCCTTAATTATAAATTCTTAGTTCATCAATAATCTTCGAAGAAAAACTTTTTATCTTTAGCGCTTCAAATAAAGAAACTCTTTATCTTTTCAATTTTGTAGTAAGCTACATTATCAAAGCTAACATTATGCAATGATCCAGACGGCGTTGACCCGCAGTCTTGGGAAGCAAAACAGCAAGTGTTCCGAAGCGGAGATGATCTGGAAGATGACTTCGGTGTGGACCAGGAGCCGTTGACCAGCAAGGAACCCAGGATTCCAAATCCGGAATCTGATATAGCTCAACCGGAAGTCAAAACTAAAGTCAAGAAGAGAAATGGCCCCACAGTCATTAATTTTTTCGGTTAAATGCCAATTTTCTTGTTTAATTTGGCTTCCTGCCCTGAAAGTAACATTTATTCCTAGAACGAGGCAAAATCCAATTTTTCTTTTTATTGCTTGGTGTGAATTTCCCTCGCTCTATCCGTAGCCTGGAAGTTGTTGATCTTTCTAGATTTCTTTTCGGGTGCAGAACATTCTGTTTGTGCAGACTACAAAGGAAATTCCTCTCCTTTTCTACTCGATGTATAAGCCCCACCGACGTTCTCGACCTCTGGCTCTCTGTTTCTGGTTGGGTCCCGCAGATGCTTCTGAAATACTCCAAAGGGGGCAAGGCATCTAACGAACGTCGTGAAAGCCACGCAAGCTCGGAAAGTAGCCAGCTGACCAACTGAAGATGGATCAGTGACGAGTTACCAGCTGTCTGATGCGAATGCGGAACATGTTACTCCCCGCCACGTGGTGGCCGCTCCCTCGCAAGCTGACATGTCAATTGGCCCCCTCTACGGAATTCAGCATGTTCCGGAAGAACATCTGGTTTCTGGATAGGTTTAAAAGGCAGAGGGAACGAGTCTCGCTACCAGCGGTTTAACTCTCTTAATCTTCCAATGGCGCAGGTCTGTGGCCTCTCCTTCTGGAAATTTCTCCAACACAATCTCAATTCCTCTCTCTCTCTCTCTCTCTCTCTCTTACTGATTCTTCGTATTTGCTTTCCTTTGATGCAGAAGGTTGTTGTTTCTGTTACTGGAATGATAGACGATAAGACGAAGCAGAAGGCTATGGAGCTCGTCGCCGATATCTACGGTGTTTATACCTTCTGTTTTCCGCGCAGTTCTTTAACCAAAAAATAATCTTGGTCGGCTGAATTCGTCGTCATTTCTCTGGTAATGCTCCCCGCAGGCGTGGATTCGATCGCTGCGGACCTGCGAGCGCGCGCAGTGGTTGTAGTGGGAAACATGGACGCCGTCGCTGTCGCCAAGAAACTGAAGAAGTTGGGACGCGTAGATGTGCTGTTCGTGGGTCCTGCCAAGGAAGAGAAGAAAGAGGAGAAGAAGGAAGAGAAAAAGGAAGAGAAGAAGGAAGAAAAGAAGGAAGAAAAAAAGGAAGAGAAGAAGGACGAGAAGAAGGACGAGAAGAAGTAGCAGAGATCTGATCGAAGTAGACGATCCAGGGTTTTTTGAGGTACCCATTAAATGTTCCACTGAATGAATTCCTTTCTTCCACTTCTCCTGCATTATTGCTTTCTGCCTAAAAGTCTGAAAGATCACTGTAGACAGTGGCCTAGCATTCATTGCCGGGACCATTTATTCGTCGTATGAGGAAATCAATCGATGATCAGTCGTCTGATTGTAAATGAGTGGAGTCCGAGACGTACATATTATTCTATATTAGGACAATCATATTTCTGAATGATGATAATTTCAAACGAGTCGAACTACTGGCTGAAAGATGCCTAGTTTGCAAGAGAGTAGATGGATTTAACCTGCGAGGGAGAACATCTCTAGATGTCTTGATTTTGGGGGCCAGCGGGCAAAGAATGTCGCCTCCTTCAGAGCCATGAGATTTGACTGGTATTCATGAGCCATATCCTGCAAGTAACTACAACTCAGTAACAGTAAACCAGTCCCCAGTACCCACATTCGACCGTATGATCTCTCAGAGAGAGAGAGAGAAACTTTTGAAGCACGTAAATTCATATATTCGTACGGGTTAACACAGATAAAGACTGGGCTTTTGTGCCTGGTTAGCACGTGGCCCGCGTGTGATCGTAGATGTGTATTTGAAAAACCTCATAAATGGAAATTTTCAACAAACACCCCGTTTTATGGTTCGATAAAAAATTGTCTAGAAACTGCGGAAAATGCAAAATTCAAATTGGGCTCTTCGACCGTTCACCGACCAAGGGTAGGTAGTAAAACCCTGCCGACTAGAGACATATATCGGGGAAACGGTTCGATTAGAGGAAGAATGGAAGGCTTTATAGTTTTCGGATTAAAAGGAACGTTGACTCAACAAGATTGTCAGCGACTGCAACTTGGTTCTTCTTTTCAAAAAAGGGAAAAGGAATCATGTCGCCGTACCGCTTTAACCGGAATAGGAAGGCAAAGACAGAAAAGTCAACGAAAGAAGCTCCACAACGAAGTCTTTAAAAGAGGCAGAGCTACCTTCAAGTTGCGGTACGTGGCTTCCTTATCCTCTTGGCCGTAGCAGATTTCCATGAATAACTCCAGCACCCGCCTCCTATGTATATGTTTAAATAACAAATATACGGAAAATTAACCTCGAGATATTAAAATTTTCAAATAAAGATAAGACTCAAAATTGAAAAAGACAATATATGCAGTAATACTTGGATAAAGAAGACATGGTGGACGACCGGCTAGCTGCCTTTGCAGATGTTCCCTGTTTCCTTCCAGTAGTCCCCAGGATCACCTCGTGAAGTCCACACTTATTCCAACAGATAGAGTAACTGAAAACAACTAGCATTTCAAATCGATCATTTGAGATAATCCTATCAGTCACTCATAAATTGGAAAGAAATACAAAAACATCTGCATGAGACAAGCTGGAAGATCTATATAAATAAATACGCTTCTGTGTATATATGTAGAGAGAGAGAGCATAGAGACGGGCACTAGAGCTCAAAGACCATATTTTTTTGGACCTGAAAACAGCTCAAAAACCAGCGCATCAGGTGATTAAGTGAACCATATCAGACTGCATCATCAGGCGTTCAATTTGAAAGTAAAGAAAAACGGTTGACTGATTAAATGATTTTCTATAAATTGGATGATATCATGTCAGTTACTCTTAACTCAAAGGTATTTCACCAAATAATAATGAATTATTTCTCTAATTATGAAATACTCGGAGAGCCATTGGCTCATTGCTACGAGACTAAAACTCAGAAAAGACTATGGAAGGAAGAATTTTTGAATTCCCGAAAATGAAAATACATTATTACCCTCATTTTAAGGTAGGCAAGTCATTACTGCATTTTAAGATTTTCTGAAATTGTAGAGAAACAGAGGACAAATTTATTGACTTATCCGTCGAAAAAAATCCATAATGCCCTGCTTTTAACTGGGCAAATCACTGTAACAAAACTGAAATTCCTCAGAAAGGCTAGAGAGAAAGATAGTTTTTGTTCAGAAAAAAAGAGATATTTTCTCAAGAAGTTCCCAATAATAGAAATCACTAGTTACGTGCATTAAGGAGCAGGTAGGTGACAGCTAAAAGACTAAAATCTTCTGAAGCGATAGTGAGAGAAACTTTATTGAGTTTCAGAAAATTGAGATCAATAGTTACCCGCATTTTAAACTGGGCGAATCATCAAAACAAGACTGAAATTCTTCAGGGGGTATGGGGCCCACACTGAACAAAATCTGTCAACCGTTTACAGAAAAGAAATCATTTTCTCTTAGCACCAATTAGCTAAAATTTTTTTGTTATTTACCTTGTTCAATTGATATGGAGTTGATAATCTCTCAGACAATTGAAGTACGCGATCAATTAAAACCCTCTTGAGAGTTATGTCTGAAGGGCATTCTTGAGATGAACCATTCCTTCTACCGACTGTAATGGAAGATAAATACACTGGTTGAATAATGTTCGACAGCAACGCTCCTGCAGTGATTACCCACATATTTGGAAAATATAAACATCTTTCCAGGATAAATATACTCATATATAAAAATACATATATAGCTGAAGAGACCAACCTTGAACCCCAACCACATTCCACCGAGTTATTTTATCAGAGCAACTCATTGATAAGGTAGTATCACCTCTCCCAGGTTTTCTCTGAACTAGATTTTCTCCAGAAAGATTACACTGTAATTCAAATAGACAACATTTTGACTTAAGGGTATCGACATCTCAGGGACAACTTAATAGTCAGAATCAAATAAAATCAAAGAAGATTCAATCTGGGTCATCGAATCTGTCTTCAAATAGACCAGATGGACAAGAATTGAAAATTCACCCCGGTAGAAAAAAAATTCTAGAGATAGATATAGAAGTAACAGCTCTATCACCTTAGTAGGGATGGCCACGTGTGAAAAATATCTTCAAGTGTTAAAGAGACGGAAGCATAGTAAATATCTGCAAATTAGCAGTACACATCCACAGTTCACACATTCTTGAGTAAATACCTCAGAAGATGAGCTCAATAGCGATGTCTCTCGTGCGGCTGAAGGAGCTCCACCTGCGAGTATCAACAAATAAATGAATCTTGAGATAAATGAGGAAAATGTTGAAAAATCGATGAAAGTCGACTCACAAGGCTGCTGGCTAACATACAAATGGAGCTTCCAACCAGGTGCCATCGTATACTTCAAAAAACCTGAAGAATTTGCTTCTTCGCTCAAGCAGAAAAGAAAATTTGAAAACCCTAGTTCAACATTTTCTTCCTTGGATGCGACCTGCGCTTCTCTAATTTCAGAATAGAAGAACCGCAGAAGAGATCTTCGTGCGACGATCTCGGCATGCGAATCGTTCACGACGTCCCCACTCGGACTAAGGAGAGATCCGCCGATACACTTCGTCCCCGTTCCCAAAGCAACCACCACTAGATCTTACGAACCACGACAGAAAGTAAAATGTACCTTGTTCAATTATACAATCGCAACTTGCTTAATTTCAGATAATCAGACCAAAATCAGGTAAAGAGAGTACCGTCGGCAGGTGTGGAGAGTAGGAAGGCAGCGAGAACAGTCGTTTCTCGCCCTTGAGGTTTTCCTTTCTTGGGCAAGGAGTTGTAAGTAGATATCACGGCATTCGCCACTCTCTCCGCCCATGGCATCTGGATTGTCCGGCCTTTATCATCAGAGAGAGAGAGCATCTCCCGCGGCTCTCAGAGAACCTCCGCTTGTTTGTTGGAATGATCGAGCTTTCCCGCCTCCAGTCTCGTTCTGTCGACTGATCGAGGTTAGGCCAATCAGTCGGTGGCTAAGTCCTGGCCAAGCATGGCTCCTGACGTGTCTATTTTTAGTAACATTTTAAAACTTTTTTAGACTGTCACAGGTCTATATTTATAAGCATACATGCATATTTAAATATTTAAAGTATATTTTTTTGGAAAATAAACTATTTAAAGTATATTCTTCACAACACTAAGGTTAGCCCCGAAAACTATGCTGATTATCATGATTATGAAATTGTGGCCTTAAGATGACAAAAATGTGAGATGTTATCAACATTCTCTAGTCGCGCCTTGCAACATACAATTCATACACACATGCACATCATAATTAAATAATTTAATGCATAAATATAATTATAATTATGCATGCTTTTGTATTTTTCAAGAATTTCAATAAACATTCTGCAATTTCAATTGTCCACATTTTTGCATGATTTAATGACATGCATCAAACCTTGGTGAAACTAAATCCTTGATTTATGTTTTGCAAGAAGGAAGAAAATCAAAAGAAGAAATAATCTAACCAGAAGAATAATTGATCGCTGATTTGAAGCAAAATTGTAGGCATCCTTGTTGGTTAACTCGAAAAAGTGATTAAGTAGTTTGTTAAGTCAAATGTTCCGCCAGCTGAAGAAGAATATGCATGAACCAATCATGATAAGGATGCAATAAACCTTGTATCACATACAGATCTATCACCATAGATCAATGCTTACCCCAACCTTCTTCAACAATCCCAAGTCTCCCGTGACTTGGGATTGAAGAAGAATGACACCCCCCAAGAGGAGAAGATGGATGTCATTTACTATGAGAAGTGGTGGTAAAGAGAGATTTTGCCTAGGGATTATGAGGAACATACATCTAAACAAGAAAGTGGGCAAGTGCTGTCAAGCAAGTGGCGATGTCGCTAGAAGGTGTAGGGAAAGGTGATATGATGGATAATGACATGATAGACACAAAAAGTTCATAAAGCCTCTGGAAAAATTCAAGGACATTGTCCATATGAAAGGTTTTTAGAATAGTGAGATGCTAGATTATGATTTCGGTGATGAATTGATAGACTATATCAAGTACTTAGATACGATATTTTAGGAGATGCACCTAGTTGACACGAGTTGAATTGTATACAAAGATAATGCAATAAAGAGGCTACATGAAGAGGTTACTTAAGAAGGTCCCAAAAATTCACAATGGACAAGGTCAAGTGTGCTGAGATGATGGAAATAGAGTTATGTGAGGATAACTAGAGTCATGATGTTTTCTTAGTTGCCAAGACTTTTTCAAAAGTTTAGAAAAATATAACCAAGGTAAAATTTTCATAAAGTTTAGAAAAAGAAAATAATTATGATTTAATTGACTTCAAAAAATGTAAAAATTATTTTTTTGAGTCAAAATATATGTAATTAAGTTTATAAGTGATGACATTAATGGATAAAAGGTTAGTAGTAAAAATCAAGACATACGGCCTTTATTAGTAGGGTAAGAGAAGAAGTATGTTGGGTCATCTCCTGGCTTTTATCATGGAGAAGTTTTTGGGAGATGAGGTAGATAAGCCTTCCCAAAATTTTGATCAAAACATTGAGCACAAAAAATATATTGAATCAGATTTTCAAAATATTGAGGCACCAAGAATAGATGGTTATTTTGTCTAGTATGTATGAGAAAACATGCATGGTTCACTTGAAGTAGTTTCTTAAAGCTATTCAAGTGTCTAGTCTCTAGCAATATCTACATAATCTCTAAAAGGTTAGATCTCCTCTTCAAATCTCTACACCAAGGAGATTTTGATCAAATTTCCTTTTTTTCAAAAAAAAAGGAGAGAATTCCTTCAAGGCTTCTATGGGCACTTTCAGTCATGGTATTTCTCCCCCTATTTATAAACATTTGATATGCGAATTTTTCATAAAACCCTCATAATTATGTTGATATCCACTAACATCCATATATCTTATATTTGTAACCCTTTAGTTCCATATATCTCACTAGCTAATAACTCTTTGTTGGTCAACCTTTATTAGTTATCTACATAAATATATAGATTAATTAATTAAGAATTGATTTAACCTAATCGACATGTTGAGTTCCCAGCCTATTGGATGCCCAAGCTACATCATGTACTCTAAGAGATATGGAGTATATAAGAACTCCTGTATAGAACCTTACCAACATAGGTTACCATGTATTTATAATCCTTTGTCTGCATGAGACTCATGAATGACTATAGGGTGTGGTGAACCATTAAACCTTAATTTTTCACTCAAGTTAGTATTGACGCGTAAAGGAAATCATCGGGAACTCCTTTTGTATTTCTCTTATCTTGGTCAAAGATTTCATCGCATCTTATTCCTTGAGTTAATCTCCTCAAATACAAAGGGCAGATGATCACATCTTGACCATACAATCATCTTCGAGAACTTTGTGTGGGATTCAATATATGACCTTTTGGAGATCTTGTGGCTAAGATTCGTAAGTAATAATCAAAATATGGTCATCCATCCACACAATGTCTTTGGTGTCTCAAGTCAAAGGACCACCTACATAACTGTGACATAAATCAACCTAATTGACCATCATGTATAATAACATTTAGTGATTCATACAGATAAATTCAATGAACTCTTTCTCTAAGGAACACCCATTGTCTATCCTTAGTGTCTCCAAATTGATAGCTACAGAATTAGTCATACTCATCATATGAGTCATATCAAATAGTCTTATTATTTTTAGATAATTTGATGTCTGATAATATGCATTTATAACTTAAATTCTTATCCTATTTAACTCATATTCATGCTTATTTTATGTGAATATGATGCATGTTATCATAGTTTTTATGAATTTTCTCCATTGGTATGCCATTCTACTAAAGTTCATATTTATGCATAAATTAGGGTTAATTATGTGCTTTCTTAATGATCAATCTTTTTGCAAGGTTAAATTAATAAGAATTAAGTATTTTCCTTAATTTACTTTGACTTTAGTAGATGATTAGAAGATTTAATTTCAAGAAGAGAATGTTGGATGATATAAAATAGACTTCTTAAGAAATTATCTATGTTTATTTGAAATTCATCCTATATGATTCTTTTAATTTGTATTTTTAGATGGCATAATATTAAAGATGAAGGAATTTGTGATCCAATGGAGAAAATTTGAGTTAAAAAGGAGTTGTATAATTTCTTAATTTTTTAGAATTTTCTGGATTTTATTTTGATTTTTCAGGATTTATTTTATAGTGCGGGACCCATGGAGGTGACGTGGCGCAATGCAGACACATGGGGGGGGCCACACAAGCCCACACGGATGCCTACGTGGTGCCTACGTGGCGTGAACAGTGATATCAAATGGTCGGGATTAAATCGCACAATCAGACGGTCATGATTAAATATCGCGATTGGAACGCTAAAATCACACGGAGTGGAGTCCGCGTCATGGGCCACAATCCCACCGATTACGCGCGATCGGATGGCTGAAATTACACGGAGTGAAATCCACGTCACGAGCCACCAATTTCGCGCGATTCGACGGCTGAAATCATACGGAGTGAAATCCGCGTCGTGGGCCACGATCCACCAATTTCGCACAAACTTCTCTATAAATAGATGTTCTCTCCCTTTGTAAACTTAACTTTTGATCGATTCGTGAAGAAATTAAGCGAATTTCGAGGAAGGTCTTAAGTTCTCGTGATCCTCTGCTTCCAAGAGTTTAATTCCGCAGCCTTTGAAGCATGATAATCACGAATTAATCACCGGATTTCATCAATTTTTCCCCTTGAATTCTGAACGTCCACGAGGAAGAAATCGAGAAAATTCACTTCAATCCGCGTGAATTGAAGCCCCATTCTTACAGAAATCGAGTTAGTAGTGAGATTCGATCGATTATCAGGTGGTAATTTGAGTTTTTATTAGGTTTAGATCTTTAATTTTGCAAATTAGTTCTTAGTGTTTTTCATTTTCCCCAAACTTTAGTTTGAAATTTTGCTGATTTTGAAAATAGGATATCTCTCTGATTATAATTCCAAATCATTGAATTTGGTTTCATTGGATTCCTCTTTTCATAAGCTTTCTGTGGATGACAAATCCGTCGAATTCCGAGTTCATTTGGCCTTTCAATTTAAGGTTTGATGGAGCACTGTTCATTTTTCATCAGAATTTGAACATTGACTTTTGGGGTCAATTAATTTTAAAATACAAATCGGAATTCGATCATTTTGGTCTCTTTAGAATCCTCTGGTTCTTAGCTTTCCATTGATATATAAATTTCAAGATTTGGATATCATTTGACTAGTCAATTTGAAGATTTCCTCTGAGGTATTTATTCGGGGATTTTCTGATCTTTGATTTTTAATAATTCATAATAAATCTATTTCTTATCGAAAAATCACGAATTATGTATCAATAAATTCCATTTTCTCTCTAGTTTCCAAATATATAATTTTAGTAATCTTCTGACACCTTTTGATTATCTGATTTTACAGAACACCGACTATTGGTCAAAGTCAATGCTTTGACTTTGACTTTTGACTTTTCTCTGTCAAATCTGAGATTTCAATTCTTAAGATTTCTTATTTAATATATTTATATCATTTCTATTCATCACATCTTATTTTTACTTCTTTAAAACCTCTTTTAAACCTAAGTTTGACCAAGTCAACTCTGTAATTAAAGTCAACCCTGCTCTTTGTGGATCGACCCGATACTTACACATTACTTGATTTTATGTCTTTATCTATGTGAGTTCGGTTTTATAAATTTTATTTGACCTACGTTTGTGTGTTTTAACGAAAGCACTAAAACGCTTCGTCAATGTCCTTATTGAATATCCCACAAATAGGAATGTTGATAACATATGTTTAAATACTAATGATCATTGTATTATGATCTCATCATAATTTACTTAGTCATTATATATACTCATAGACTTCATTAAAAATATCACACAAGAATAACGATGAATAAATTTCATTTCAATGAACATAATTGAGATACATGGAAGTACGATTGGCTTATAAGCCACAAAATATTTGATAAGTCCAAAAATTGGGATAAATTTTTTATGGATATTATGTGGCGTATAAGCCAATCATACTTCCATCTATCTGATTTATGTTCATTGAAATGAAGTCTATTCATTATCATTCTTGTGTGATGTTTGCAATAAATACCATGATCATATGCAATGATTTAGTAAATAATGATGAAGTCATAATATAATGATCACTAGTCTTTTAACATATGTTCTAAACATTCCTATTTGTGGGATATTCGAGAGCGATATGAAATTATCCGGAAAGAATAAGACTATCTGATCTGACTCATATGATGAGTATAGCTGATCCTGTAGCCATCAGTGTAGAGACACAATGTATATATAGTGAGTGTTTTTTAAAGAAAGAGTTCACTAAATTGATCCGTATGAATCCCTGAATGGTAATTATTCCTAACTGTCAATTAGGTTGATTCGTGTCATGGTTGTGTATGTGGTTCTTTTGACTTGAGACACTAAAGGCATCTTGTGGATGGATGATCATATTTTGATTATTACTTACAAATCCCTAGTCACGGGATATCTAAGCTATCATATATTGGATACGACATGAAGTCCACAAAGATGATTGTGTGATCAAGATGGGATCATCCGCCCTTGGTAGTTGAGGAGATTGACTCAATGAATGAGATGCGATGAAATCCTTGTCCAAAGTAGTAGAAATATTGGAGAAGGAGTTCCCAATGATTTCCTACACACATTAGTACTAACTTGAGTGACCGATTAGGGTTTGACAGTTGACCATATCCTAAGTCATTCATGAGTCTCGTACGGATGAAGGATTATTCATACATGATAATTGATGATGAAAAGGTTTCATAAGTGAGTATTTACTTACTTCATATCTCTTAGAGTACGTGGTGTAGATTAGCACCCAACGGGTTGAAAACTCAACCAATCGATTGGGTTAAATCGATCCTTGATTTATTAATCTATATGTTAAAGTGGATAATTAATTAAGGTTGACCAATAAGATATTATTTGATATATAGAGTTATTAATTAGTGAGATATATGAACCTAGAGGGTCACATGCATAAGGTCTTTGGCTGTTGGTGGATATAGACATAATTATGAGGGTTTTTATGAAAAATCTATGTACCAAATGTCTATAAATAAGGGGAAAATTACCAAAACTCTAGGTGCCCATGCAAGCCTTGTGGGAATTCTCTCCTTTTTCATCTTTTTTCTCTTGGTGAAGAGCTTTGAAGAGGAGATCTAACAATCCGGAGATCGTGTGGATACAGCTAGAGACTGGACACTTAAATAGGTTCAAGAACTCCCTCAAGGAAACCATGTAAGTATGTTTTCTCATACATAATAGATGAAAGGATCATCTATTCATGGTGCCTCAATATTTTGAATATCTGATTTAATGTATTTCACTCATTCGATGTTTTGATCAAAATTTCAGAAAGTTTTTCGACCTCACAACCTATAAATTATATCATTGCTCGGACATTTGAACTCTTGTAATAGAATTTATTAACTTCCCTGAATATCTAAGTTGTGCAAGGTATTGGTATATACCAAGCTTTAATACCAAGATTGAATAAGGTTGATTCATGTGACAATTTGTGTATGCGATCATTAGAACTAAGACACAAAAACTGTCTTATGGATGGATGATTGTGTTTTGACAATGACTTATTAATCTCCAGACATAGGATCTCCAAAACACTATAGATAGGATAGAAATGAAATCCTTAAAAGTGATTAGGTGGTCAATGTGGCATCATATGTCATCAATATATGAGAAGATTGACTGAAAGAATGAGGTGAGATTAAATCTTTGGCCAAGATGGTTGAAAAATTAGAAAATTTAATTTCCTTCATCCATTAATATTAGCAATAATCACAAAAAAAGGTTACTTGCAAAACCTTTTTTTTGCAAGAAATGCCAAAATGGAGGCCCAAACAATGTTTAATCAGGATAACATTGTTATAGTTGGAAAGGTCTTCAAATGAGAAATCTAATGGTGTCAAAAGAATCAAGCCCTAGAATATATTCGGCTCTTATACCATGTGGAGAGAGAAAACCCTAATCAATAAAATAGAAATAATGAGTACATGTTGATGGATATTGATAACATGCAAAAAATGAGCATGTAAAGTTTCTATTCTTATAAGATTTTGGGCTTATAATGTCAAAACCATTTATGTTCTTCTGGCATGTTCTTATGATTTTATGCCAAAATGAAAACTTTCCTTGATGAAGGAGATAAAGGCATCAATAAAAATTAATGAGGTCAATTAAGAGATTTTAAAGAGGTTTGATGAGAAAATTTGGAAATGAATATTCAATAGGTTATTGATATCCTCAATGGATTCATCTTTTTATTTTTAAATAAAGTGAAAACTTGTAGATTTTCTTTGTGCATAAAGATTTTTTATAATTGTAGTTTTTGTTTTTTTATTTAAGAAAAATAGTTAAATTCTCATCATTTTAACTACTGCCCTTAATGGGCTAGTTTTTACTTACAAGCTTTGGAGATAATGGACAGGCTATGCATGCAAGCAAAATGGACCAATCACAAGTCCATGTAGAAGGACGCGTAAAAAGAGCCATGTACAAAGAATGTTTAATGCTCAACTCACTTGATGTGTGCGAGGTGTAGACACGTATGTAGTCATCAACTAATCATGTGAGTGATAACATACAACTTATACTTTTAATTAAATGATTATTAATGAAAATCAAGGCATCAAAAATTATATTCCTATATATGTTATCATACTTTGAGTGCTTATTTATCATTCTATGCAATTTAAAGTTATAATATCAAAATATATTATTTTAAGAGATAATCATGCATAATTAAAGTTGATATTTTAGGGTAGGTTGTTCTCATTTCAAATTTGAGATTATAATTGAATTTTAAATGAAAAATAATGATAGAAAATATTTTTATACACACATTTATTTTTCTAAGTTTTATTTTCAAAGAAAATGAGTCTAATTTTATGTTAAAAATTTATTCACTTGTTATTGCCTAAATTTGAATGTTTAAAATGATAGATTGTTCAATTTCTATTCAAACAAAAAAATTTAGATTCAAAAGTTATATTTTGAAAGTTATGAATTTTCTAATTTTTAGGAAATTTTTCTTAAATTTTTTGAATTTTTCTAGATTTATTTTGAATTTATTACAATTTAAAATATTAAAATATTGGTTTCTATACATGTGCTGATGTGGAAAATGACGTGACAGGTGAGCTTGCGTGTCATCACATGGCAGAGTATGCTCATGCCATGTGGCATACGCGTTGCACATGTGTGCATGTATAATGAATGGTTTACGAGCATAAGCTAACCACTAATAATTGTGTATACGTTTATATGCGACAATCACCTTGATTTTTTTTGTTGGACTATCTTTCTATTTTTACACAAGTGACGTGGTGAATCTTGGAGCATGTGATCTCACTCTCTAATTGCAGCCCTCTATTTTCACTTAAATGGAGTGGGTACGTGGTCATCTGTCATTGGGTCATGATTCATCTTATTATTTTCAATAAATCTTGGTCATCCATCACGAGATTTATGATGTCAAGGAGACGTGTGGCAGCATCTCAAGCATTCAAAGGAGATCGAATGTCGTGCATTACGATGTGGAAAAATATCAATGCTTCATTAAGAATCAAACATCCAAGACTTAAAGATGTCGATTCAACTCCAATCGTTACATCTGAGCCATTGATTGAAGATGAATAGGCAAATCAAATGGCCACACCCAATTTTCATCTATTTATACCCTCTTTCTTTGATGGTGTAAACCATTATTAGATTTTTTATCAATCGAACCTTTTGGACAACATAATTGCTTGCTTTATTCCTCTTCTAGCCTCATTTCCGCGTCCAAGGAGTGTTTGAAATTGAGAGAATAGAAGAATATGAAGAATTTTCTGAGAGATTATGAAGAATTTGCTGCTTAAACTCCAAATTTTTATTTTTCAAAACATAGAATGAAAAGCCTTGATCCGGTGATTAATTCGATCATTTCGAGTACAATTTTGGGTTTGATTATGTGTTTTCCTCCTAATCTTTCGGCCTATAACATTATATTTCAAATTTTCATAATTGATTAGTTGAATTTTATAAAATTTTAGCATTTTCTCTCTCTTCATGATCAATTTCTATCCTCTTATTTTGTTACTTGATTTCTCAGTGAATACTAATCCAAATTTAGTGATCTTTTTTATTTTGTGGATTCCCCTTGAAGTATTCTTCACAAAAAATACTAAAATCTCTTATTTGTCACTCCAATTCGTTGTATAATTTCATCAAAATTTGAATATATCTAAAAAATTTCCCTAATTTTCTACGGGTTTAACTTTTACGTACTATTATATTAACCAATTTGTGATCAAATACTTAAATTAGTGAGTTTGGAATTTTTTCTAATATGAGGAAGTGTGTTTTCAACGAACTCACAAAATCGTTTCATTAGTGAGTCATATAAATCATCGAACCAATCATAGTGCATAGTACAATCGTGCGTGTGGTATGACACGAATGGGAGCACATAACTGAATCGCGAATGTGTTTTGATAAGAACATAAAATGTAGTTATAAGCACCCATGAATTGCTCTTATTTAACTCTATTGAACTCTTGAACACAACATCTCCTCTACTATCTCATAACTTGAAGTTTCTAGAATATTAGTGTATTGCGAGGAATTTATTTTATATGACTTTTGCCTTTTTATTTTCAGGAAGTTTATAAGAGTAAGGGCAGCAAGATCCTCCAATCTAAGTGCTTAAAAGGGCATAATGGGCTGTCCAAAGCAAGAAGGGGAGCCCACTCAAAGGAAATATGAGCCCAACCGAAGTGGAGAATAAAAAGAGGAATAGCTTTCTCGGGAGGCCTTCCTTCCTTTTTCTTTTGTTGCTTCCTCTTCCTCCTTCCTACTTTTTTTTGCTGCTGTTCTTTTCTCTCTCCTAGGTTTAAATTTCCTCCGGCGTTCTTCCCGTCGGAATGTAGAGTAAAATAGTGAACGCAGTCTTTGTTTAATTTTAATCTTGTTCTCCATCTTCACTTTCTTAGCACTATTTCCTTCCCTCGTCGATCTCTCTCTCTCTCTCTCATCGTCATTCTCTTCCTCGCGTTTTCGACTCCCTTCCTCCGTTTTTTTTAAGTTGTCTCTTCTTCTTCCTCTTCGTTTTCTCCGTCTTTTTCCTTGTAGGATAATCCTCACTCCATTTCCGAAACTCACGCATTCTTTCTCTCTCTTTTTCGCTTTGGTTGTGGTCTATTGATCGTTCTTTCTCACATTCTTTTCTTTTCTTCTCTAGATCTTCCTATCTCCCCAGTTTTCCACCTCTGCTTTTTTTTTCCTATCTCTTGAATTCCGATTTCATCTCCCTCTTCCGAATTCACTTTCCGTTTTTCTGTCTCCCTCACATTCTCTCGCCGGTTACCTCCGCATGTGCACGCTTTCTCTCCCTAACTTTCTTTCTTTCCCTCTCTCGCTCTCACGTTTCCGTTTCATCTTCCTCTCGCTCCCCCTCAATCATTACCTCTGACGCCTCTTGATGTCTTCCATTCCGTTCTCTCTTCTAATCGTTTCTAATTTTCAATGACGGTAGTTCGTTTTTTTTTCTTCTAGTTCCTCGTCGTAACCTCTCGTGTCATCCAGTTCTGGATGACAGTATCGGATTAAAGGGGGGACCGGGTACGGTACTCGATGGATCCGGTACCGATTCGGTACCGGATGACGGTGTCGGTACTGGTATCCGGAGATACCGGTACCGGATGACGGTATTCTCCCGATACCGTCATGGTATCCCGTGGAGGAGCAGGGTCTCGTCGTCCCGGCCGAACTTGATCTTCCTGACGTCCTCCTCAGAGATGCGGAAGGAGTTGGCGAGGACCCCGATGGGCATGCCTCTGAGTACGGAGGTCTTTCCGGCGAGGGGGCTGACCATGGCGTAGTCGTTGGTCTTGAAGGAGACCCACTCGAAATCTTCCTCGGCGGCCTGCTTGACTGTGGCGTGGCCCTGCAGGACCACCAGGATCTGCCCGCGGTGCACGGAGCCGTCGAAGAGCGGCTCGCGGCGGCGAGGACTGGGACCGTGGGACGAGCTGTAGGAGCTCTCGCGATGATCCCGTTCTAAAACACCGAAAAGATAGAAAAAAATAGAATGATAATGGATTGACACAGAGAGAGAGAGGCGAATAGGTTAATCGGGTTAGTTAGTAGGTAGGTTAAACCGGGTATCGGTATCGGTTCCGATATCGATACCCGGTATCGATACCCAACGCCAACGGTAACCGTTAGCGGTTGACGGTCTCGGATGAGGGTATCGGAAACCGAGACCGTCATCCAGTTACCGATACCGACATTTGGATGTCGGTATCGGGTACTGTTGGTATCGGGTACCGTTTAGAACCTTAACGGTACCCGATACCGTTATCGTTACAGATACCGGTATTCGATACCGGTATTCGAACGGGCGAACCCTAGTTGACCATACACTAATTCATTTATGAGTCTTGAGCGAATGAAGGATTATACATACATGGTAACCGATGACGGAAAGGTTCCATAAGTGAGTTCTTATATACTATATATCTCTTAGAGATTGTGACGTAGCTTGGCACCCAATGGGCTAGCAACTCAACCTATTGATTGGGTTAAATGATCATTGATTAATTAATCTATATGTTGATGTGGATAATTTATTAATGTTGTCTGATAAGGTGTTATTGGACCTATAGAGTTATTAACTAGTGAGATAAATGGACCTAGAGGGTCACACACATAAAGTCTATGGATGTTGATGGATATAGATATAACTATAAGGGTTTTTATGAAAAATCTACATACCAAATGTCTATAAATAGGGAGAGAAGAACAACAACTCAAGGTGCCCATGCAAGCCTTTGGGTAGTTATCTCCTTTCTTCTTTTTCTCTCTTGGTGAAGAACCTTGAATAGGAGATCCAACAATCTGAAGACCGTGTAGATACCACTAGAGGCTAGACACTTGAATAACTTCAAGGACTCCTTCAAGGGAACCCTATAAGTATGTTTTCTCATACATACTAGATGATGAGATCATTTTTTCTTGGGGTCTTAATATTTTGAATATTCGATTCAATGTATTCCATTACAATAGATATTTTGATCAAAGTTTTGGAAGGTTTATCAACCTCGAAACCCAAAAATTGCACTATGTTAGCACCTTAAAGTCAAGAGAAAAACCTCTTAAAACCATCAAGATAGCTCTAGACTGTCCAATGAGCAGCCTAGATCATGCCTTATAAGAGGCATTTGATGAATATTGAAGGTTGAGAGCTTTTATTGTTGTCAAATCAATGCCTCAAATGGGTAGGATGCTTATGATTGCACGATGCATTATGTTGGATGAAGAGGAACCATTAGGAGCCACACAAGCTTTTGTGATTAGTGCATTTGATGGGTGAGCAGCTCAAGATTGTGCCACATGTCCCATCATTGAAGAAGGAAAGTCACATCGATTACACCCATCCAATTTTAATCCTAGCATGGAGATGTTGCCTCATGGACAAAGTGGAGGAGTCACATCATGGGTCGAATCATTTTGATACAAAAAAAGTTTGATCTGTTTTGCCGAGAAGGTCTACGGTTCAAGTCCGTATAGTCCTATACATTATATGTCATAAATATTTTTTATATTTATTTCCTGATCTCATTACTACTATACTAGATTTGATATTTCTTTTTGGTTAGTCAGTTAGTGAGTCCCCATAAATAGAAGCATTACCCTGTGAGAATATGTACAGGAAAATCCAAACCCAAATTTTATTTAATTGAATTCAATGGATATAATTAATAAGGATATTTTAAAAATATCGGATAAAAAATGCATTCTTAGTCGTCCGTGAATGGAATGACATAAAGAAACCTTTTTCTGTTATTCTCAAAGAGTTTGTCATAGACTTTTGCTTTGGTATTTATACCCAATCCATTTTGAAATTAAATCCAAATAATGACATGATCCAGTTTAAAAACAAGAAACCTCTAGTACCTATTAGTTAAGTTTTTGTATTATATTTCCGTAAGAAAAAAAGAACTTTTTGCTAGAAGAGCAACGCCCACTTTTTTTACAGGTCAGTGGAATCTTTATGCCCAAAACCCGGATTCTAGTAGTCATTTATTTGGTACTTCCGAAGGAGCAGGAACGGCTATTTTAACCCTTCTTGGTGGATTCCATCCACAAACCCAAAGTTTATGGCTTACTGATATGGCTCATCACCATTTAGCCATTGCATTTATTTTCCTGATAGCTGGTCATATGTATAGAACTAACTTTGGGATTGGGCATAGTATAAAAGATCTTTTAGAAGCCCATACCCCACCTGGAGGTCGATTAGGACGTGGTCATAAAGGTCTTTATGACACAATCAATAATTCGATTCACTTTCAATTAGGTCTTGCTCTAGCTTCTTTAGGCGTTATTACTTCTTTAGTAGCTCAACATATGTACTCTTTACCTCCTTATGCATTTTTAGCCCAAGACTTTAATGCTATCCCAAGTTTTTGATATTGTTATACGTTCATTTTCCTCTTTCTTTTCCTTGTTTTTCTCTCTTTCTTTTGTCTCTTCCTCCTCAGAATCGGAAATTTGAAATTCCGATTCTCTACCCACCCAACCCCTAAAAACGAGATTAATCATTTCGGAGATATCAAAAGAGAAAA
Organism: Lemna minuta; assembly: GCA_024174645.1. NCBI lineage: Eukaryota > Viridiplantae > Streptophyta > Magnoliopsida > Alismatales > Araceae > Lemna > Lemna minuta. Next base: position 4,385,963 of record CM044108.1, read on the forward strand.
AGAATGTTTTGTCTATTTGATCCAAAAAAAGTGGCGAATGCACATTTGCTTGAAACATTTCCCAAGTAACAGTTTTACGTCTTTGAGCACGCATGGATCCTTTGATTAGATCCCGACGAAAATCCGATTGTTGTGAGTAACGTATCAAAGACACCTCTTCCGCTTGATCACTATCACTAGTATTACTAATAGCGTTGGTAGTTTCCTCTTTATCAGTATAAATTACAACACGTTTGGCTTTTCTTGAACGAATTTCATGATCTTCCACTGATTCTTCTTCATTTTCTTCCTCTTGCTCTTCCAAATCATCGGTCAATTTGTATGACCATCGAGGAACCTCTTTTCTAATTTCTTCTATTCCGGGAAAAATCAATTTCTGTGGCCAATGGCTTTGATTCCATCTTTATTGTGATCTTTCCTGTGGGTGCCATGTACCCCCTTAAGAGAGTAAGTAATACATGCATCATTCCATCCAATGCCCTGTGTTGCACCATGTCATTTAGAACCATAAAGAGAGACAAATAGTCCACACTTAAACAATTGATGAATTTTTTAGATATAAAAAAACAAAAGTTTAAACATATTAATGTGGAGCACCATTAACTATAATCACCCTCCTAATGGGCTGCCACGTAGGCATTGAAACATGCGCCAAGTGATGCCATGTAGGCACATGTCTTAGGTGCTAAAGAAGCGTCATGTGAGTGCCTACTAAGCCTCCCATCACCTAGCTGTGTGCCATGTGATGTGGATGCCATGTATGCATTGCAATAGGGGCCATTATTTTTGCCTTCTTCCCTTAAAACTAAATCCTAAAAATCCAAAAATTATTAAAAAAATCCCTAATCTTGAGAAAATTAATATATTTAAAAAATAAATCATTTTCCCACCAAATTTTCCTTTTTGGATCAAGAATTAAAATTTATATTTTAAGCCATTCAATGGTAAAATTACAAAGATAATCAAAATATTTTTCCACAAAACATCACTAGATTGCCTTAAAAAATATAAATTGCAACTTTGAGATTGCATCTAGGTTGAAATATTCGCATTATTCTCTTTATTCCTAATAATAAATATTCTTAGATCTCAAATGTCAATAAAATTGACTAAATAAACAAGATCTATTATCTCAAATGCATTATTTGGCAAAACTTAGTCTTCATATGGCCCATTTTGATAATTTGAGTGAAATGGCATGGGATTTATGAAAAATATAAGAAAAACATGATAACATGCATCATAATGACATGGATTGTACATTAAAAACACTTGAGAATTTTATATTTTCACGCATCAAATATTATTAGACCATTTTGAGGGGGGTTGTGGTAGTTTATGTTTATTTTGAAGAAATCATCTTGAACAAAATGGACGAGGCAAGAATCTTTGCTATAAAAGTTTATATTCATCAATAATTTGTGACATGGGACTTACCTACAACGTGCTATTTCATTGAGATAGAGTTTTCTCATCGACTAGACATGCTCTCTCTCTCTCCGTGCTCTCAATTCCTACCATAAAACATGGTGACTTGGCTGAAAAAACGAATCTTCACCAACTGAGGCTCAACCCAAGTTTTGGATGTTGATTCACGAGTATTGTCTAATAGGAAAGCTCATGTATTTGACAATTACTTGCCTTGATATTGTTGATGTTGCTGGTGCTATTAGCTAGTTCATTCAAGAACCTCATAAGGGAGGCATTGCAAGGGTACCCTATAAGTACTTTCTCACATTAAGTGAGTTCCTTAAAAAGGGTTCGTCTACAAGGAACATGATCATTAGGTTAAGGTTTTATTCTAATTCAAGACATATTGTGGACCAAAGACATGGAAAATCAACCATAGGTTACAACACATATGTATGTAGAAATTTTGTTATCTTGTGCTTTTGGAAAAAAAATGTTGTTTCCCATTCCAATGTGGAAGCCAAAATTGTGCTATGGCTAAGACAATTTGTGAGATGGTGTGGCATTGATCTTTTCTATGAGACTTGGACAATACATCTTAGATGCCCATGCCTATTGATAACGTGTCATTGATTTGTTTAGTTTTATCATTATTAATTGGTTTTAGTGCATAACTCTTGCTAATATAATGCACGTGATGGATATTATGTGGTCTATAAGACAATCACACTTCCATGTATCTGATTTATGTTCATTGAAATGATATTTATTCATTGTCATTCTTGTGTGATGCTTGCAACCAAGTCAATGAGCATATGCAATGATTAAGTGAATTGTGATGAGATCGTAATATAATGATCACTAGTTTTTTAACATATGTTCTAAACATTCCTATTCGTGGGATATTCAAGAGGGATATAGAATTATCTGGAAAGAATAGAACTATCTGATCCAACTCATATGATGAGTATGACTGATCTTGTAGTCATCGGCGTAGAGACACTAAGGATATATAGTGGGTGCTTTTTGGAGAATGAGTTCACTGAATTGATCCGTATGAATCCCTAAATGGTAATTATACCTAACTGTCAATCAAGTTGATTCATGTCACAATTGTGTATGTGGTCCTTTTGACTTGAGACACCAAAGAAATCTTGTGGCTGAATGATCGTATTATGATTATGACTTACGTGTCCCTAGCCGCGGGATATCTAAAACATTATATATTGGATATGACATGAAGTCCATGAAGATGATTGTGTGATCAAGATGGTATCATCCACCCTCAATATTTGAGGAGATGGACTCAAGGAATGAGATGCGATGAAACCCTTGGCCAAAGTAGTGGGAATATCGGAGAAGGAATTATGTGGAATTTACTACATGCATCATTACTAACTTGAGTTACCGATTAGGGTTTGATAGTTGACCATATCCTAAGTCATTCATGAAGGATTGTACATACATGATCATCGATGACGGAAAGGTTTACACAATTATGAACCTAGAGGGTCACACACATAAGGTCTATGGATGTTGGTGGATATAGACATAATGATGAGGGTTTTAATAAAAAAATCACATACCAAATGTCTATAAATAGGGGGAGAACGATCACAACCCATGCAAGCCTTGTGGGAATTCTCTCATTTCTTCTCTTTCTCTCTTGGTGACTGATAACATGCTAATTAGACACAATAATACATGATTATTTATGCATATTAAGGCATAAAAGATTCCATTCCTATGCATGTTATCATATTTATGAGTATTTATCTATCACTCTATGAAAAAACATTATAATCTCAAAATACATTAATTCAGGTTTAATTATGATGAATTAAAGATAAATAATTTCATAACCCATCTTTACTTGATATTATAAATAGTTTTTAATGTCAAATAATCAGAGAAATCATTTTATATACACTCACATAATTTTCTAAGTTTTAAAATCTTAAAGAAATGAGTGTATTTTTTAAATAAAAATTAAATCTCTTGTTATTTATTAAATTTGACTTTTTTGAATGATAGATAATTTAATTTCTGATCAAATGAAACAAATTTGGATTAATTTAGAGTTATATTTTGAAAGTTATGAATTTTCTAATTTTTCAAAATTTTCAAATTTTTTTGAATTTTTAATGAATTTTTCAGGATTTTTTAGAATTAAAAATCAAATTTTCTAATTAAAAATTGATTTTTCAGATTTTTATAAGCATGCAGGTGATGTGGCGCAATCTAGAGCATTCAATTGTGTCGCGATCAATGACTTAGGCGGGAGGTGACGTGGTAGCACCTGGAGCGTCCGATCGCGCGATTAAATCGTGATCGTCGATCTTCACTTAAGACGCAGGGTACGTGACACAATGTGATTCATCGGCGAATCATTTTAAAATGATTTAATATCAGCCGTTGATCTGAGGATTTATAACTTGTGAGATTAAAACAGACGGAAACACATCTAAACGTTCGATCAAGATCCAACGACGGGCGTTTGATGCGTTACTTATAACGCGGAACGTGGCATCATCTTGGCGGTCCATCGGAAATCCAACGGTCATGACTTAATCGTAACGATTCGCATCCGAGCGTTTCATCAGAGCCGTTGATTGAAGATTAAATGCTGATCAGACGGTTACACCCAAATTTCCCTATAAATTGAGATATTATTCGACATTCTAAAGCATTCCAGGGAAATTCGAGTTAATCAAACTATTTAGACATGAAATCCCTTGAATCTCTTGCTTCCACTAGCTTCTAGAGTCATTTCCACGTCCACGCAGTGCTTGAGAGTGAGATTTCATTGAGAGACGAGGAAGAAATCCATGCTTGAACATCAACAATCGCATTTTCTGAATTTTGATGAGGAGCCTTGAATCCGGCGAATAATTGGATCAATTTGAGCGCAATCTAGAGTTAGGGATCGTGTTTCATCCTAATCTATCTTCGTATAGCTTTAGATTTCATTTTCGAATAGTAATTTGAGTCAATTTCAATTTCAATTTTGGTTTTTCGTGATTTAATTTTTCAGATATTTTTCTCCTATTCATTCGATGATTTTCCTCGAAATCAGATCCAAATTCAGTGATTTTTTATTCTGTGGAGTCGTCTTCGAGTTCTCTTTCCAAAAATATCAAATTGCCTAATTTCTACCCAATTTCATCGTCCGATTTGATCAAATTCAAAGAGATCATCCGAAATTACTCTAATTCCCCGTGGATTCGACCCTTAGTCACCACTATACCCTTCAATTCATGTTTATTTTCTAAAATTGGTGAGTTTGGTATTTATTTTGACTCTTGACCGTGTGTTTTCAATGACCTCGTGGTCTTGATTTCTTAGTGACAAGCTTTGAAGACGAGATCCAACCATCCGGAGACTGTGTGAAGACCACTAGAGGCTAGATACTTGAATAGCTTCAAGAACTCTTGGTGGCTCAATGTTTTGAATATTCTGATGCATTACATGTTTTAAATGAAATTTCAAAAATTTTATCGACCTTAGAACCCATCAACATGTTATCATGTTCTTTTAAAATTTTTGCATTCATCATGTCATTTCAATCATATGTTCATTTTGCATTCATTTAGAGTTGATTTGGTGCTTAAATATTATTTTGGCATTTTAAAAGGTTAAAAAATTGTAAATTGGCTATATTTTATATAATTTTTACAATTTTAGGCCTTGAGTGAAGAAGAAAATGGACAAAGATGAGAAGAAGGTCAAGAACTTGGTTTAACTTTTTCGGTTGAATCAATTTTGTCAGAAGCCATGTAATTTATATTTTCTTCTTGTTTACGCTTTTTACGTCACTTGAAAAGAAAGAAAATTTCATTTGGAGTAAAATGACAAAAAATTAATGCCAACAAGATTTATATATTTCAATATATGAGTGTTTAAATTAAGGGAAATTTTGTGAATTTTTATCAATTTTCTTGTATTTGATTGACTTTAAAAGGTTAATTCACAAAAAAATATGTGTTGGTTGCTAACATGGCATTGTCACCATGTGGCACACATTGGCTAATAACATAGAAAGGGTGTCAGCACAATCACACACATGGCACTCACACATTGCGCTTACATGTCATAGGGCTTACCTCATTAGGTACTAACACCAAGGGGCCACTTGAGTGACTTGCTTACATTACCCAATGTAGGTCACATGGAGCCATCTTAGCCATTTGAACATCGACACCAATCTAGAGTCTTCAATCTAGTGGAGTGAAGTCTACCAGATCAAAAATTGCAATGACATGTGGTGTCAAATGAATGGGCGACACACTTTTCATTTTCAAATCACAAGCAAACATGTGGTGCAACATGAGTGGGCATCATTTTACTTTTTCATTCTATGAATGGTTGTCAGACATTTGGCGCTGTAATAGAGCTCTTGGTTGGAAGATTGATCGAACGACACACATGGAATCACTCTCTCTTCACCAAATTTTTCCATGTGGCAAAATCCTAGGCTTTCGCCTTGGAGAAGCTTTGGATTGGATGGCCAACATTTCTCATGACCTTGATGAGGAGATTCAACTCCCATATTTGTCTTTAGCTCCGTGTCTCACTCTCTCTTATCTCTCCTCCCCCTTAAAGGGGGGTGACCTGGCTGAATTGTGGCAGTTGTGACCTCTTAAAGGGACAATTGAATAGCTACGACTTGTCATGATTGCCTTTCAACTCTTTATTCATTTTATTTGGTTTTATCATGTCTATGATTAATTTGGTTCTATCATCATTTTGCACTCCTTTTAATGGTTCTTCAATCCTTGACTTCATTAGTTGATCTTGACTCTCATCGATATTATCCATAGTGAAGAACTCTTTGGATCATATCAAATAGACCTGAAATACATTTGTTTTGTGAAGAAATTATCTCTTGATCTTCAGAGCCTTCTATGGTTAGGGATGTGAAACCCTCTGAGCCAATATAAATGTAATTTTTATTTTCTTGTTTTTATTAGATAATTAAGTCTTAATCACACTTTCTCTCTTTCCTAGTATGTCACTTTATCTCTATACAATAGATTTTTCAATCTATAGCTGATTTTCATGATCTAGGGCTCGTTGGCATGCTTATTTCTATCATTGACCCTTGGATGTGGTTGACTTTGATTTTGGTGATGACCTTTGAATAAAGACTTGCTCTTGTCCTTAGAGTGAACTTTGACTCTGGATGGTTCATAAGTGGCTTCTAGATGTCGATTGTTGACTTTGAGAGGATCTATTGCCTAGCGCTCAATAGGCATGCTACTCAACCTTTTATAGGCCTCCTGATTGGCCTTTATGGGCCCTCCAAGTTGCCTTTAGTGGGCCTTCTATTAGGCGTTTAATGTGCATACTATGTTGCTTGATAACATGCTATTTTTACATTAATTACATGATTATTAATGCAATTAAAGGCATTAATTATTCCAAATATATGCATGTTATCATATTTTAAGCATATTTCTATCATTTTGTATTAATTTATGTTATGATCTTAAAATACACTAATTTATGGATTATTATAAATAATTAAACATTACAATCTTTTTAATTCTAAATTATAATTGAGATCATAATCATGTTTCATGATAAAAATATAAGAGAAAAGAGATTTATTAACATTTATGTATTTTTATAAAGTTATTTTATAAAATACATAAATGTATTAAATTAATTATAATTTATTATCTTACTATTTTAATAATTTGACTTTTCATAATGATAGATTATTCAGTTTCTGATCCAACAAAACAAATTTAAATTAATTTGGAGTTGTATTTTGAAAGTTATGATTTTTACAATTAATAGGAATTTTCTGGAATTTTTCTTGAATCTATATGAATTTATTTCGAATTTTTATCATTTAAAACAATTAAAAAACGTGCAAAAATTGGGATATTTTACACGTGGGCCCATGTGGATGCGACGTGGCATGCAAGGCCAAGTGGCTCTGCCACGTGGATGCGCTCATGTGCCTGCGTGGCACTGATGTGACACATGGACACATATTTATATTTACTATATATAGTATTTTAAAATGTATATAGGTCTTTCGATTATCGAAAGACAAATTATTAACCATACAATAGCGTCTACCTTATATAGCTGAACATTCCTCTTGATTTCTTCAGTGTGGGACTATTAACCTTCGTTTTGTTTTGATTGCAGGCGACGTGGCAACATCCAACGTGTCCGATGGAATTCGCGATGAACGCGTGGCGTTGATGCGGTGGACAGGAGGTCCACCCGATCAAGAATCACGCACGTGGCTTAATTGAAACTTAAGTGGATTAATTTCGATTGTCCATCTCACGAATTATAACGGCTGAGATTACTTCAGATCGGTGGACTCATCGGGAGATCGCGATCGTTGGATCGAAATCCAACGGATGAATCAACCGACAAGCTTCTTCATCAATGCATCTCAACCCTTGATTCGCGATCGAACGCCCAAAAATTAATTGCGACGATTAGCAAAACGACGTCTCATCGCGATCGTTGATCGCAATGAGTCCATCAGATCGGACGGCTGAGCCCATTTTCACTCCTTCAAGTGCAGTTCTTCGCGACGGAAGAAGGTGCCTGTGATTTTTCATGAAATTCTCTTTGTTTAGTCAATCATTTCGCGTGCCGTTTGATTCTGAGTGTTCGTGACTCATTTCCGCATCCAAGGACCACTTGAAATCAAAGTTTGATCAAGGGAGAAGGAAGAAATCACATCTTGAACTCCAATTTTCATCTTCGTCAATTCAAAATTAAAAGCCTTGCATCTGGCGATTAATTGGATCATTTCGAAGGCTGATTTGGGTTAGGTTGCGTGATTTCATCTTAATCTTTCATCATTAAGTCTTAATTTTACATTTTGAATAGTAGATTAAGTTTAATTTCATTTTAATTTCTGTTTTTAATCATTTTCGCGACACGATTTTTCTTCTAACTTCAAATTTCGATTACTCAACGAATTCTCAACCAAATCACTTGATTTTTGATTCCGTGGAATTGCAATTGAGTATCTTTCTTAATATATTAAATTTCCCAATTTCTAATCTCAATTCGTCGTCCGATTTGATCGAATTTCAAAGATATATCTCAAATTTTCCTAATTCTCCGTGGATTCGACCCTTAATTACCATTATACTAATTAATTATATTGATTAATCATAAATTGGTAAGTTTAGGACTTTGTTTTGACACTAAATTGTGTGTAATCAACGACCATACGATTTAGTCTCGTCATTGCCTTTAATGAGTTTATTGCTTAGCCTTCAGAAGGTCTACTTGACAAAACAAGATCGTGAGGTCGTTGAAAGCACACATTCACATGTCAAAAAATTTCTAAACTCACTAATTTGAGGAATTTTAATCATGAATTGATTAGCATAATGGTGAGTAAGGGTCGAATCCAAAGAGGAATTAGGGAATTTTTAGATAGATCCAAACTTCGATCAAATTGGACAAGGTGTTGGGGGAGAAATTAGGGAAATTCATATTTTCATAATAAAGTCTCCAAGATAAAGCCACAATATAAAATATACTCAATTTGGATTAGTATCCGTGGAAAAATCAAGGTGCAAAATTAGAAGAGAAATTCGATTGCGCAGAGAGATAAACTATGAAATTTCATAAAATTCACCTAATCTACTAGTTGAAATTAAAATCTAATGGTATAAGACAAAAAATTAGAAAGAAAACACATAATCTACATCAAAATTGTGTTCAAAATGATCCACTTAATTACTAGATCAAGGCTTTTCATTCTACGTTTAGAGGAACAAAAATTTTGAGTTCAAGCTGGAAATTCTCTTTGCTCTCTCGATGAAATCTTGATTTTAGACACTCCTAGTACACCAAAATGAGTATAGAAGAGGATGAAAAAATGAGATTCAAGGGTTATACTGTCCAAAAGGTTCGATCAATAAAAAATCTCAAAATGCTTACACTGTTCAAAGAGAGAGAATTTATAGAAATTTGAAATTGGGTGTGATTGTTAGATCTTCTCCCTAATGAGATTAACGGTCGCCATGGAATCGAAAGTGACAAATTTTTATGGTTAAGTCATGACCGTTAGGTCTTCATCGGAGCGTCAGAATTGTGCCATATATCCGCATGAAGAGAGATCATCGCCTAATCTCATCTATCCGATTGTGATTCGATGTTTCAAATCTCATAGTGGTGCTTCAAATCTTGGCCCTTATAATTCTTCAGATGCAGGATCAGGATTTATTTGTTTAATAAAACAAATTGTTGCTCAATAATATGTTGCCACGTACCCCCTTCACTTAAGTGAAAGATTAAATAATCTTCTTTCACGCTGATTGGATGCTTCTAAGTGCACCACGACACATGCGTAAGAGAAATAAAAATATAGTCCCACATTATAAATTTTTGCATATAAATATAGTCCCACATTAGACATGCGCAGACTAGGTGGTGAGCTTATGCTCATAAAGGGCGCTTAATCATTGATGACGCACACACACATGCCACACACACATGTGCCACATGGCACACACATATGCCACCACATGGTGACACACAAGCTTGCATGCCACACCTGGACTTCAATATAATTGATAACATGCAATTTCATGCATTACTATCATGCATTTTATGCATTTCTTCTTTAAAATATAATCATAAATGCATGTTATCATGATTTAAAATGATTAAATTGATCAATTCTATGTTTTAAAAGATATTCTTAAATTTTATAAATTAATAGCATTTTTTGTGTAATTTAATCACATTGATTTATCAAGAATATATATATATATATATATATATATATATATCTAATGAATTAATAGAGAAAAGTGGAATAGAGAAAAAGAAGAGAGGAGAGAGAATCTCTCTCTCCCCTCCCCACCATTTCTCTCTCTCCAGCGCTCTTCTCTCTCTCAAACTTTCCTTCTCCCTCTTTCTCTCTCTCCTTCTCTTCCTTCTCTCTCCTTGCGTCTTCGGCGACGGAAATTACTTTTTGTCGCGAGGGAATCGCAGGGAGAACTTCTCTTTCTCAACTTCTCCTTCTTCTCTCTATTTCTCTCTCTTCCCCTTGGTCTCTCTCTCCCGACGGAAATTCCATCGCGAGGAGAGGCGGGAGGAAAAGTCTCCCTCTCTTCTTCCTCTCCTCTCTCTCTCTTTTTCTTTCTCGCTGTCTTCTTCTCTCTCCCGTGACATTTTCCCTCTCCTCTCTCCTCGCGTCTCCTCGCGACGGAAATTGCTTCCGTGATGAGAAGAGGCAGGAGGAGGAAAGTCTTCCTCTCTCTCCTCTCTCTCTTCTCTCTCTCTCCCTCTCCCTCTCCTTCCCTCTCACGACGGAAATTTTTCTGTCGCGAGGAGTTCTCTCTCCTCGTCTTTCCTCTCTCTCCTTCCTTCTCTCGCGACGGAAATTTTTCCGTCGTGAGTTCTCTCTCCTCTTCTTCCATTTCCTTTCTCTCTCTTTGCAAGTTTTGCAGGTCTGACCCGCGCATTGATCGGACCGATTTTGACCAGAGTGATTTGACCGGGATACTTAAAGAGAGAGGACTGCATATCATTGTCTAGAAATGCTCCAGACTAAAATCGCGATATCTCACGATCCTGATGAAGTTACAAGCTGAAATTTCATGGGCTTGATTGTCATTTCAGGCTCCACGAATCTGCTGGGGCTGATTTAAGTTCTGAGACTAAAAAATTAGGGTTATGAATGTTTTTGTTGTTTGCTTCTAGAATTGGCTAGCTATAAGGAAAGAAAGCAACAATGGATCATTTTTCATGTGTTGAACATCATTCTCAGTGAGTTTCTTTCCTCTTCTGTTCATTCTTCTTGTTGGATGCAAGACCCCAAGTTCGGGCAAAATATACAGCTCTCGAAGGTATGTTTTGATTAGGGAGCATCACTAGATTGTATTTTCATCACGAATCTTTAGATTAGGATCATTTTCTATCCATTTCTTCTATTTTCCTCATCTGTTTATCAACATTTTCTCATTAAAAAACCCTAAAAATCAAGTTTCCACCATTGATCAAGGGTTTTCAATCTTCAAAAAGAGTTTGGAAGCGTTTGATCGGTTCAATTCATCTCCACACACATTTTCTTCCTTTCGTCGATCATTTTCACTTTCTAAATCCAAAAATACCAAAAAATATCTTCTGATTTCAATTTCTTAACCTTCCTCCCAGTGGATTCGACCTCGACTTGCCACTGTTCTAATTTAAAATTCAGATTTTGATGAGTTGAGTATAAATTTGTTTGATACGTAAATTTGCGCATTTAACGACTGCATTTTTACGTCGATCAATAATCATTATGTGATAACTGTGAGAGTTACATGAAAATTTAAATTGAAACTTTTATGATCATCTACCACATCAGCGCACACTATAAAACAACTTTTTTTAAAAAAAATAATTTTTGATATAAATTCAAAATAAATTCAGAAAAATTTAAAAAGCCCTAAAAATTAGAAAATTGATAACTTTCAAAGTATAACTCCTTAGAAATTCAAAATTTTTTATGATGAAAAATTAAATAATCTTTCATTCTGCACATTTTAATTTAAGAAATAAAAGAGAATAAATTTCTAACTCAAAAATACACTAATTTTCTTTGAAAAATAAAACTAGAAAAAATACATGAGTGTGTATAAAAATATTTTCTTTTATTATTTACATTTTAAACTCAATTAAAATCTAAAGTTTAAAATGAGAATAATCTACTCTAAATTTCAACTTTTAATTGTGCATGATTATCCTTTAGAATAATGTATTTTGATATTATAATTTAAATTTTATAAACTAATAAATATTCACTGAAAATATAATAACATGCATAGGAATGGAATGTTTCATGCCTTAATTTCTATAAATAATCATGTAAATAGAAGTATAAGTTGCACGTTTTCACACTCCTAACTTAAATAATTACTAGTCCCTTAGCAATTTGCTATAGAATCTCCCTAGAAGATCCTTTCACCTATAGAATCTCCCTAGTTGCAACTAGAGAGGTGGTGTATAAAAGTATGATTACGCTTACACATAGTGTGGACCATAATGATCTAGATTACATCCTCTAGGTAGACTTCTTTAGTGCATACTCAATTTTGATCGAGGTGAGCATATCGGGTTTAATGATATGGGGATGAAAATATCCTCATACTCTCATGAGTAGATGTTATTCTTTACCCTCTCAATAGGTAGATTACTCTTTTTCTCATAGGAAGGCTACTTAGTACATTAGAATTTCCCTCAATTCTTCTTCCTCCTATCAAGAGTGCATTTGCAAAGGGATTTCCTATCCTTGGGGTGTGTTGGCTGAAAAAATAAAAATACAACTAACAATTAAAGGAATGATATGATTAAAAGCAAAAATGCATGTACACAAAGTGGATACTAAAACAGAGATGGATAACACTTATGATAATTATACTCCCAAATGATATGGGTGATGATGGATGGAAGTGGTAGAAGTAGTAGAAGGATGATGGAAGAAAGGCATTCCTTAACTTATTCTCATTTTCACTTCTTCTTATTTCTCTCTTTTCTTTCCTTTTCTCCTTCCCTTTTCCTCTCTACTTTTTTTAAATAAATTTCTTTTTGTACTTGCATCAAGATTTAGGAGAATTTACATGGGACAAGTTATAAGAAAATAAAATGTAGTTATAACCACCCATTGATTACTCTTATTTAACTCTATTAAACTCTTGAATACACCATCTCCTCTACTATCTCATAACTTGATGTTGTCGACTATTAGTGCATCAAAAAGAGTTTATTCAACATGAATTTTGTTTCTCTTATTTTCAGGAACTATACAAGAGGAAGAGTAGCAAGATCCTCCAAAAGAAAAGGTTTAAAAGACATAATGGGCTGTCCAAAGCAAGAAAGTGAGAGCCCAGTCAAAGGAAATATGAGCCCAGTCGAAGGAGAGACTCGGGAGCATTAAAGTGGGGAAAAAGCTCTCTCTCGGGGCTCTCTTCTCCTCTTCTTCCACTTCTTTTTCGGCTTCTTCGCTCTCGTCGTCTCGGCTACTACTCTCTCTCTTAGGTTTTTTTTATAAAACTTTTGTTCTCCGAGCGTTCTTCCCATTGGGAGGATGTACTGAAAAAGATTTTTCCTTTTTAATCTAGTTATTCTTCTCCATCTTGGTAGCATCATCTCCTCGCCTCTGCTCTCTTTTGTTCTCTTTTTTTTTTACAAAATTTCGTTTTCTCTCACGCACTCTCTCTTCCGCGCGCTCTCTAAAATTTCTGATTTTTCTCATGTTCAGTTCCATTCAATTCATGTTCACTCTTCACTCTCTCTCGTGATTAGATGAAGCTTTGGTATCGATTGGTGTATTAAATTTAGGATAGGAATAATCCCTTAAATTCATTACATGCTCATCAGAGAGATATTTGACTCACATGTCACAATAGCCACATTGAGAGAATAGTCGTTTCTCTCCCCAAGTCTATGCTATATTCACATTGATAGAGTGTCTAGATGTCTACGATTGTCTGATATTTAAAATTCACCTAAAAATAATGTGAATTTGAAAATAATCGTCAAATTTTTTATGCCACTGGAGTTCTTGTCAATGAGAATTATGTCTTCCAACAGAGTAAAAAGAGTATTCCTACTAAAGATTGAGTTCTGTAGTTACATAATCATTTAAAACGTATATCGCCATAATTTTATTAATCAATTGTTCTATTTTTTCATAAAATAAAAAATTATTTAGCTGAACATCCCTTGTACAACTCCCATAAGCATCATAGCATGATGAGTTCTCCATGATACCTCTTCGATAATGTCTCCAATGAAAATGAATAAAATTAAGGGCATAAACATGAGAGAGATTCCTTCTCATTTGAACATCAATGTGAACAAAAAAAATGTGCCCAATAAGTGTTACATGAAGAGATCCTAAAACTAGATGCATACAAATAGACAAATATATAATCTCATTTTCAGTCTCCACTTCAACAAAGTGTGTAGATGTCAATCATGCCAATTATGAAGCTTAGAATTCTTGCACATTTCAGTTTCTTGGAGAAAGAGGCACCCATGTCTAATGATGATATCCCAAAATTTAATATATCAGTAAATGAATGGCACCATGAACCCCAAATCTCAACGTGGAGAGGTGCAAAAAGAGAAAGACAAGATATACAGGAGTATCACAAGGGTTGAAAGACGAGACCTTACACGGATACATGATAAGCGTAAAAACGCGGTCGTTGAATGGGCGATTTTACGTATCAAACAAAATTTATACTCAACTCTTCGAAACTGATTTTTAAATTAAAACAATGGCAAGTCGAGGTCGAATCCACAGTGAGGAAGGTTAAGAGATTGAAATCAGAAGATAATTTTTGGTATTTTTAGATTTAAAAAGCGAAAATGAACGGTGAAAGGAAGAAAATGAGCACGGAGATGAAATGAACCAAAAAAAGTGCTTCCAAACTCCTTTCAGAGATTGGAAACCCTCGATCGATGGTGGAAATGTCGTTTTTAGGGTTTATAAATATGGAAATGTAAATGAACAGATGAGGAAAATAGATGAAATAGATAGAAGATAGTTCTAATCTAAGATTCGTGATGAAAATACTATCCAGTGAAGCTCCCTAATCAAAACATACCTTCGAGAGCCGTATATTTTGCCTGGACTTGGTGTCTTGCATCCAACACGAAGAATGAGTAGAAGAGAGAAGAAACTCACTGAGAATGAAGTTCAACACATGATGAATGATCCATCGTTGCTTTGTTTCCTTCTGGCTAGCCAATGCTAGAAGCATACAACAAAAACATTCCTAACCCTAATTTTTTAGTCTCAGAACTTAAATCAGCCCCAGCAGATTCGTGGAGTTTGAAATGACGATCAAGCCCATGAAATTTCAGCCCGTAACTCCATCAAGATCGTGAGATATCGCGATTTTAGTCTAGAGCATTTCTGGTGGTTGATCTGATGCTTCTCTCTTTAAGTATCCCAATCAAACTGCTACGGTCAAAATCGGTCCGGTCAACGCGCGGGTCAGACCTGCAAAACCTGCAAAGAGAGAGAAAGGAAAGGGAAGAAGAGGAGAGAGAACTCGCGAGGGAAAAATTCTCGTCGCGAGAGAGGGAAGGAGAGAGAGGAAAGACGAGGAGAGAGAAGGAAAGGGAGAGAGAGAGCGAGATAGAGAGAGAGAGAGAGAGAGAGAGAGAGAAGAGAGAGGGGAGAGAGGAAGACTTTCCTCCATCCGCCTCTTCTCGCGACGGAAGCAATTTCCGTCGCGAGGAGAGAGGAGAGGGAAGATGTCACGGGAGAGAGAGAGGAAGAAAAAGAAGAAGGAATGGGAGAGAGAGAAATGGGAGAATAGAGAGAGGAGAAACGGAATCCAGAGGGAGAGAGCTGGAGAAAGAAGAAAGAAAGGGGAAAGAGAGGAAGAGAGGGAGAAGAAAATGGAGGGAGGCGAGTATCTCCTCCCGACGGAAATTCTGTCGCGAGAGAGAGAGAGAGAGAGAAAGGGAGAGGAGCGAGTCTCACGATGAGAAAACTTCTGTCGCGAGAAAGAGAGAGGGAGAAGAACATGGGTGAGAGGGAGAAGGGGAGAGCGAGAGAAGGAAGAGAAAGGGAGAGGGAAAGAGAGGAGGAATTTTCTCCTCGCGAGAGAGGAGAAAGAAGAAAGAGTGAGAAGCTATCGCGGGAGAAAGTTCTCCCTGTGGTTCCCTGGCGACGGAAGTAATTTCTGTCGCCAGAAGACGCGACGCCTAGGAGAGAGAAGGAGAAGAGAGAGCGGGAGAGAGCTACCAGCGCGGAAGAGAAAGAAGAGGAGAGTAAGAATCTCCCCCTCCTCCTCTTACGCGCGCACGCGTGCGTGCGGGAGAGCAAGGGGGAGAGACGCTCCTCTCTGAGGAGGAGAGAACAGAGAAGAGAGAGAGACACAGAGGAAGAGGGAGAGAAAGAGAGAGAAAGGGAGAGGAGGAGAAGAGAGACCGCAGAAGAGAGGGAGATAAAGGGACGAAGAAAATGCAGGAGAGAGTGAGAGATTTCGAGAGAGAAAGACAAAGAGAGAGAAAGGGAGACGCAAGGAAGAGAGACCAGAGAAGAGAGTGAGATAAAGAGAAAAAGAAAATGCAGGAGAGAGTGAGAGAGAGAGAGAGAGAGAGAAATAGAGGGGAGAGAGAGGCTTCCTTTCTTTTTTTATTTGAGAATAAATGCTCTTAAAATGGTGTTAATTTATGGAAAATTAAGAACATTCTATTAAACATAAAATTATCATTCAAATCATTTTAATTCATGATAACATGCATTTATGATTATATTTCAAAGAATAAATGCATAAAATGCATGATATTAATGCATGAAATTGCATGTTATCAATACACAAGCGAGAAGAGATAGATATAAGGATGTTTAGGGATCATTGAGCTTTCAAAAACCCCCTCAAGATGTTTAGGGATCATTGAGCCATCATAAATACATAAATACTATACGGAGGCTTTGGGATCTATTGGGCTTCCACACACCCCCTCAAACTGTAGTGTGTATTCATAGAAAGCTAAAACATGATATGTGATGTTAATCATGTATGCATTTATGCTGCAGCTTGAGAGGGCATGCAAAACCCACCTTCACAATTGAAGTACCTCATCACACTCCCAGAATGCACGAAATACTTGCTCTGAAAGTAGTTTGTAGTCAATGGGATGACCCACTAGGTCCTTATTGAGACAACCTACATGGGCCCATCTCCCTATAATACCTCCTACCCCTTCTACCTTGCCCCTTCCTCTCCTTGCGTCTTTGTCTATTCCTGTCCCTATCGTTACTTTCATCAATGCCTTGAGATGGTATCCATTAGGCCTAGTATGCATCTCTCTTGTATGGCCTTCTGATGAGACTACATCGTATAGTCATTGATTACACACAATTTAGTGTCAAAACAAAGTCCTAAACTTACCAATATATGATTAATCAATTTAACTAATTAGTATAATGGTAATTAAGGGTCGAATCCACAAAGAATTAGGGGAATTTGAGATATATCTTTGAAATTCGGTCAAATTGGACGACAAATTGAGATTAGAAATTAGGCATTTTAGTATATTAAAAAAGATAACTCAATTACGAATCCATAGAATCAAAAATCAGGTGATTTGGATAAGAATTCGCAGAGTAATCGAAGTTTGAAGTTAAGAGAAAATTCGTATCACAATTTTGATTAAAAACAGAAATTAAACTAAAATTAAACTTAATCTACGATTCAAAATGTAAAATTAACACTAAATGATGAAAGATTAAGATGAAAACACGCAATCTAACCCAAATTAGCCTTCGAAATGATCCAATTAATTTCCGGATGCATGGCTTTTCATTCCGAGTTTCCGAAGATGAAGTTTGAAGTTCAAGATGTGAATTCTCCTTTCTCTTTCGATTAAACTTTGAATTCAAGGATTCAGTGGATGCGGAAATGCATCAAGATTACAAGGAAACAATTGGCACATGAAATGATGAAGTAAACAAGTAGAATTTGATGAAAATCCACGGGCAGTTCCTTCCGTCACGAAGAACTGTTTTTAAATAACGAAATATTGGGTGCAGCTGTTGGATGAGGAGATGCATCGCGATCGACGGTCGCGATCACGAGTCCATCGGACGAATCGTCACGATCGTGTCATGAGTGTCCGATCGCTGATGAAGGGTCGAGATGATCCCTGTGGTTTTAATTTGAAACGACACATCATTGATCCTCCGTTGGATTTTAATCCAATGATCATGATGTTTCGATAGGTCCACTGATCACGCGCGATCTCAGCCGTTATAACTGGTGAGATCGACAGCTGATATGATTTCACTTAAATCAGATTTGAAGCACGTGCTTGATCTCTGATCGGGTGGACCTCGTGTCCACCGCATCGACGCCACACATTCATCGCGATTTAATCCAACGATTGTCATTTACCTAAAATAGAATTTTAGTCACACACGGAAAACATTAATGAGAAATATCGGGTATATAAGGTGAGTTGAAAAATATGGTTAATAAATTGTCTTCCGATAATCAGAAGACCTATACATATTATAAAATACTATATATGATAAGTATAATATGCGTCTACGTGTCACCTCCGCGCCACGCAGGCGCTCGCGCGCGTCCACGTGGCCTTGCGAGCCACGTCGCATCCACGTGGGACTGCGCGATAAATGCACCCATTTTTTGCATTTTTTAATTATTTTAAATCATTTAAAAATCGAAATAAATTCATATAAATTCTAGAAAAATTCCTATAAATTGTGAAAATCTTAACTTTTAAAATACAACTCCAAATTAGTTCAAATTTATTTTGTTGGATCAGAAATTGAATAATCTATCATTATAAAATGTTAAATTATTAAAATAATAAGAGAATAAATTTTAATTAATTTAATAAATTTATGTATCTTATAAAACAACTTTATAAAAATACATAAATGTTAATAAATATCTTTTCTCTTATATTTTCATCCTCAAAACATGATTATGATCTCAATTATAATTAGGATTAAAGATTATAATGTTTAATTATGTATAATAATCCAGAAATGGGTATATTTTAAGATCATAACATGAAATAATACAAAATGATAGAAATATGCTTAAAATATGATAACATGCATATAATTAGAATGATTAATGCATTTAATTGCATTAATAATCATGTAAATTAATGTAGAAATAGCATGTTATCACCTTCTTTTCCTTTCTAGATAAGGGAAGGGAGGTCCTCTTTTACTTTATGAAACTTTTGTCTTCTTGGATGCTATATTGTATCAAACAAACACAATTACCCTAGGACTCTTTTTGCATCCATATTTACCTCTTTCTACCACCATAATTTCAATCATGGCTCTAAGCCCTTTCCAACAACTATCAATTTTACTCCATTAGAGTTTTTTGGGCTCCCATTCTTCAATCCTTAATTTATGTGCAGTTATTTGCACAAAATTATAAGTAAATATTCCTCAATTGGAAGTCTATAAGTCTTCATGGATGACTTTTCAGTATTTGGAGAAAATTTTGATGGTTGTCTCACTCACCTAACATGGATCCTTGAGTTGAGAAGGAAACGACTAGTGTTGAGACGAGAGAAATCTCACTGCATGGTACGAGAGGGAATAGGGCTTAGGCATCTTATCTCAAGCAAAAGACTAGAGGTGGACAACGCTAAGACAAAGGTCATCTAAAACCTCCCTCTACCTACCACATAATGAGACTCACACAGCCTTGTCGGGCATGTTGGCTTCTATCAGAGATTTATACGAGACTTTGCTAAAGTCTCAAAGTTATTGACCGCCCTTCTCTGCAAAGACAAAGACTTCATCATCGACGAAGAAGGGGATATAACATTCCAGATGTTGAAGTAAGCCTTGATGGAGGCACTGATTCTGCAAAGTAAGTCCTAATTGACACTTACCTTTTGAGATCATATGTGATGCTTCAGAATATGTAATGGGAAAAAAATTTTTGGGACAGTGGGTGGACAAGAAGCCAATTGTTATATGCTACGCGAGCAAGACACTTGCCGAAGCTCAAATGCACTCCACAATGATGGATAAGGAGGTACTAGTAGTGGTCTATGCCACAGAAGTTTTCAGCCTTACATCTTGGGGATTAAGATCATCATCTACACAGATCATGTGATGCTAAAACACTTACTCTCCAAGAAGGAGGGGAAGCCATGATTGATACGATAAGTGCTACTTTTTTAAGAGTTTGACTTGGAGATTAAAGATAAGAAGGGCATCGAGAACTCAGTGATAGATCATCTATCATGTCTCTATATTTCAGGTATGTGAGACATCAATGACATACTTCTTGACGAGCATCTCCTTATCATACTGATTAGCATTCGTGGTTCCCACATATCGCCAACTTCTTAGTGACTGGATCAATCCTAGAGCATTAGAATCAGTGTCAAAAGAAGTTCTTCCATGAACTTAAATACTAAATTTGGGAGGAACAATTATTATTCCATCTCGGATACAACCAGATCATTCAAAGATGAGCACCAAAAGAGGAGCAAGGAGATATTCTAGCGATCTATCACTAACGATACGATTTATGCGGTCGTTGAAAACGCATAAACGTCGATAAAAAATATTTATAATTCCGAACTCACAATAATATAAAGATATAAAAATCAAGTATAGTGTAAAGATCAGGTCGATCCATAGAGAACAAGGTTGACTTTGATCGAAGGGTTGACTTGGTCAAACTTAGGTTTAATTAGGGTTTTTAAGAAGTGAAGATGATATTTTATTGATGGAAAATGATATAAATATATGCGAGAAAATATTTTAAGAATTTAGAAAATCATTTGACGAAGAAAAAGTCAAAAGTCAATGTCAAAGCATTGACTTTGACCACACGTTGACTTTCTATAAAATCAGAGAAGAAAAAGAGGGTAAAACATTTTGAAAAATATATATTCATAAACTAGAGAGAAAATAGAAAATTTATGATATAGAATTCATGATTTTTAGACAAGATTTGGATTTATTATGATTTATTGAAAATCAATGATCATAAAACTCATGAAATGAACACTTCGGTGAAAATCATCAAATTGACTAATCAAATGGTATCTAAATTCAAGCAAATTCATATATGAATATAAAGCTAACAACTAGAGGATTACAAAGAGACCGAAATTGTCAAATTTCACCTTGTATTTTAAGAGCAAGTCAACGCCCAAATTCGGATTGAAAATGAACAGTTGACGGTCAAACGTCAAATTGATGAGTCAAATGATGATGAGATTTTAACGAAATTAGACATACATTGAAAGCTGATGAAACAAGGAATCCAATGAAACCAAAATCAAAAGATTTGGAGATAAGATCAAAGAGAAATCCTTATTTCAAAATTGACAAAAAATCCGCACCCAAATTTGGGCGAAAAGATGAATTAAACGATTTCTAAACTCTAATTACTTATCTAAATATAATCTAAACTACATAAATTTGCAAGGATTAGGAGGAACTCACACTACTAACTCGATTGACTCGAAGATTGAGCCTCAAAGTGTCTTGATTATGAAGAATTTCTGCGGCACCTTCTTCAACGTATGTTTGGCATTCAAGGGAGAATCCAAACTTTTTCTTGCAATGAATCCATGATTAACTTGCTTCGATTGATGCGGAATTGAGTCTAAGACGCAAGAGAATCACGAAGAACTAAAAATCTTCCTTCAAAATTCCTTAATTTCTTCACGATTCAATCAAGAGTTAATCATGGATTACAAAGAGAGAAGAACATCTATTTATAGAGATTTTATCGCAAAATTCGCAGGCCGTCCGATTCGCTGAAGGAGATTTGGACGGCTGAGATTGCGCGATTTGGGTGGGCCACGATCTCACGATCTCCTTATTTATCGCCCGTCCGATCTTCATCGCCGTCTCCTTGAGCAGCCATGTGTCGTGTTGTGGTTCATTGATCACGCGATTAAATAGCCATTGTCTGATGTCACTTACGCGATCAACAACTCCTATTTGCGCACATGCGTTGATGATGATCTAGTGGACCGAGATCCACCAAATTGACACGTCTTGATTGGCGCGAATCAATCCGACACGCTACGTCATGCCACGTGTCCTAGAACATAGTCCCACACGAGAAAAAAGAAATGAAACCGACGGGTATAAAAGGGCAAAGGCATATAAGCCTTTGCGTCACCCTATTGGGCCAAGTACGCCCCAATACTCTAACCTGGGCCCACTAACCTGTGGGCCCATCACCTGACAGCCCAATCATATCTCGCCACGTAGGCACCCACGTAGGTGTCCAAAGGGGCTCGCGTGGCTCCGCCACCTGTTCGTCGTGTGCCACATCAGCTCCGTGGGTTGCACACGATTAAATAAATATTTTATGTGATTTTAAATAAAGAAATAAATCCAAAAAGTGCCTAAAAAATCGAAATAAAATCTAGAAAAAAATCTCTAAAATTCATAAATTCATATCTTCACTTATATAACTCTCTTTTGACTTCATCTTTAATATCATGCCACCTAAAAATATAAATTCAAACAAGAAAATAGGGTGAATTCAAAATAAACTTAAATAATCCCTTAAGAATTATATTTTATATCATCCCATCATTCTTTTCTTGAAATTAATTCTTTTAATCATCTACTAAAGTCAAAATAACTCAAGGAAAGTGGTTAATTTCTAATCATTTAACCTTGCAAAAGGTCAAACATCAACAAAACACATAATTAACCCTAAATAATGCATAAATGTTAACTTTAGTAAAATGGCATACCAATGGAGAAAATTCATAAAACTATGATAGAATGCATCATAATTACATAAAATAAGCATGAATATTGGTTAAATAAGATAAAAATTTAAGTTAAATATGCATGTTATCAGTCACTCATCAACATGTGGAGGACATTGTGCCATGCGCAAGACTGCAGACAAGATCCTACAAAGCAGTTTCTATTAGCCCACCATCTTTAAGGACACCCACTATTTTCACACGGAGTGTTTAAAGTGTCAAACAACAGTAAACATCTTTAAACAAGATCAAATGCCACTCAGGCTAATCCTTGAGGTGGAGATACTAGATCTAATGGGGATTGATTTTATGGGACCTTTTCAACCCTCAAACCGGGAAGACTAAGCACTTGTGGTAGTTTATTATTTGGGTTGAGGCTATCCCCACTAGGACAAAAAATCATCACGAGGTGCTCAAATTCATCACTTGGAACATCTTATCCTGATATAAATGTTTGAGGGCCATCAGTAGTGAGGTAGGCTCACATGTCAATAATGCCCAATTTTATGCATTATTGAAGAAATATGGAGTACGTCATCGTGTCATTATACAATATCACCCATAGACGAATGGGCAAGTCAAAGTGAGCAATGAAGAAGTCAAGAATATACTGAAGAAGATAATTTATTATGATGGGAAGGATCGGGCACACATGTTGTCGGATGTATTATGGACATATCGAACGGCGTATAAGACACCCATAGGGATGTCTCCTTTTTACTAATTTATGGGAAAGTGTGTCACCTGTGATCAAGCTTGAGCATAAAGCATATTGGGCTATCAAGAAGCTCAACTTATCTTTAGATATAGCAGGGAAATGCAAACTTCTCTAGCTTTAGGAGTTACATGAGCTCAAGCACGACACATACGAGAATGAAGATATCTACAAAAAGAAGAGTAAGGTCTTTCATGACAAGCACATTTGAATAAAAACCTTTCAAGTCAATGATAATGTATGGCTCTATAACTCTTGCCTTAAGCTCTTTCCAGGGAAACTGCACTCACGATGGGATGGTTCGTATGTGATTCTAGAGCTGTTTGAGAACACATCAATATTGATTTCTGACATTGAATCTGACAAAAATTCAAGGTTAATGCTTACCGCCTTAAGCCTTACTTGACATTAGAGCCACTCACACCAAAAGGTAAAGGTGAATCTGCATATTCTCGAGGCACCAGAGGACATGACATCAACATCATCCTCACCCAATCGGTCTTCGTTAACTTCATTTGGTTTCATGTGGCTGAAGAAGTTAAACTTAGTGCCTCTTGAGAGGCACCCCAATTATCTTTACTTTTTTCTTATTTTTGTAATCGGAAATGAAGAGACTACAATGTAGAGAGGGGCGTGAGCAAAAAAATCCCTTGAACAAGCATCAAAACACCTATGTGAGTTTTTCTAACACTGCTTTTCTCACTAAATTTTGTTAACTTTTACATGCCATGCATGATATTTTTGCCACATTTTTCATGAGCATTTTGATTTCATTAAGTGCAATGAAAAGTTTTAAGTTGGGGGTTAAGGGCTTAGAAAAATTCAAAAAATAAAAATTCTAAAATTCTTAAAATTCCTATTTTCCAAATTTTTACCACTCTAACCCCCCTCATAGACGTCTTGTCATTTGAGATCCTATTAACTAGAGATGCAGAAGTGAGGGCCTTTTAGCCTACGTGATTATATTTTTGAGTAATAAAGCCAAAAAATCTAGATAAACAAAGGACTATTTTTAGCGGTTGACTTCTTTGGGGTTGGGTATCTAACAGGCATTGAGGAAAAAAGGAGTAATCAAAGGGTTGAAGTACTCTGGGGTTTAAAATGGAGAGATTTTAGAGGGAAGTTTAAAAAAAATTCGTGTCCCCTACCTTACATCAAATAAACCTACTTGGTGTTAGAATTCCTCACTTTCAAACTTTTCCTTAAAAGAGTGCAGTGAGACATAATCATTGATTTACCTATTTTTTCGCTGAATGCATTTTCATTCCACATTTACTTTTTTAATTAATTATTTTACACCCATTTTCAGCCTCACTCATGATAATCATGTTAGAGCGATAGTTCTGATGTAAATCATATCTTGAATTGTCACTATCATAATTAAGGCTTAGGACTTAAGAATCATTAATTTTATCAATCATCGTTGATTTCCTTCTGTTATCAAATTAAATCAATAATTTAAATCAGTTATTGATTTTCGTCTATTATCAATTAAGGCTTTTGTTATTATAAGCATGTTGTTCTAACCATTAATTCTTATGTAAGGCTAATGGGTGTGTTTGGTTTCAGGAAAAGTAAGGGAAATCTTCTTATTATGTGGGTTTGGTTTTAAGGAGAATGTTTACTTAAGGTTCATAGTATAATATCTCTACTTATAGTTTTATTTATTAATATGCTAGATATCATATATAAAGTCCTAATGTCGCTGATGGCATTCTCGTAATTCGCTTCTTCTAAACTGACCAAATATATAGCATTAGGGTTTCGATCGGGAGGGTCAGACAGAGAAAGCGCGATTTTTTTTTCAAAAAAAAAAGAAAAGCTCTCTCTCTCTGGTGATCGTGACCTAGAAGGCGACAACCTCTTTGGATCCAGTCTTCCTTCATAAACGAGGACTCATTGAAGCATATTTCCCCTTCGACCGATTACAAGTTCTCTCTCTTTCTCACTTAATATTAATCTTCATCCATTCATCATTTTTTAAGCACGTTTATGTTTTTCAGTCGTTCGATCATTCAATCTCATCCAGCAATGCATTATTCTCGAGATATTCGTCTTTGTTTTTGTTTTGTTTTCGTTCGATTCGGTTCTTCCCGTATTGCATTCCAGGTTAATGTTATTCTCATGTTCTCAAATCTCAATCGCTTTGAACTGAGCCGTTCAAATTATTATTCAGTTACGTGTTACTGATTTTATCGTTGAATCAAAGGTGTACGCATATAAATTAGATTGCTAATCTAAAACGCAAGTTACAATTTTAATCCTTCTGTATTGTCTATATATGTTCTCACTTTTTTCCCAACATAAATCCATTTAGATTTAGTTGATTGTCGTGTTCTAAATATCTTGTCGTTCATTAATTTAAATTTATTGAAACGTGATTTAAATAGTCTGTGTTGGATATCTCTATTCTCAGTCAGTCATATAAATCTAATCAAAGTAAATTATTGACGAAGCGTTTTCGTGCGTCGTTAAAACACAACAACGTAAGTCAAACAAAATTTATAAAACCGAACTCACAACGATAAGATATAAAATCAAGTAATGTGTAAGTATCGAGTCGATCCACAGAGAGCAGGGTTGACTTAAATTGCAGAGTTGACTTGGCCAAACTTAGGTTTAAAAGGGGTTTTAAATAAGTAAAAATAAGAAATAATGAGTGGAAATGATATAAATAAGCTAAATAAGAAGTTTTAAGAATTTAATTCTCGGGTTTGACAGAGAAAAGTCAAAAGTTAAAGTCAAACCATTGACTTTGACCAACAGTAGTTGTTCTGTAAACTCAGAGAATCAAATAGATTCAGAAGATTACAAAAATTATATATTTGGAAACTAGAAAGAAATGGAATTTATTGATATATAATTCGTGATTTTTTGGATAAGAAATGGATTTACTATGAATTATTGAAAATCAAATTTCAGAAAATCCCCGAAATGAACACCTCAGAGGAAATCTTCAAATTGACCAGCCAAATGAAATCCAAATCTTGCAATTTATATGTCAATGGAAAGCTAAGAACCAGAGGAATCGAAAAAGACCAAAATTATTGAATTCTGATTTGTAAATTAAGAGTAATTAACCTTGAAAGTCAACATTTGACTTCTGATGAAAGATGAACAGTCCTCGGTCAAACGTCAAATTGGAGGTTCAAATGAACTCAGAATTTGATAAATTTTCTATCCACAGAAAGCTGATAAAAAGAGAAATCCAATCAAACCAAAATCCAGTGATTCGGAATTATAATAAAAAAGATATCCTATTTTCAAAATCAGCAATTTTTCAGAATGAAAATTAGGGAAAATGAAGAACACTAAGAACTAATTTACAAAATTAAACTTCTAAATCTAATAAAAACTCAAATTACCTCCTGAGAATCGAACGAAGAGAAGAGGATCACGCTTCACCGTGGTCGTTAGATCGTGATCGCGCGGCCTTCATTTGATGACGATCGGACGATTCCGAGCCCTCCACGTGTCGTCAGGTAAGTCCGTTGATCTCGTTCACTTAAAAATATATATCGCGCACGTGCCTGATTGAGGATCGTGTGGACTCGGGTCCACACGATCTCCATCGTCCTGATGGAATCCGACGCCTGTCGTGCATCAACGTCGCCTGGAAAAGGTAAATCGTGTGGGAACATAGTCCCACACGGAAGAAGAAAAGAAGAATTTCGCATATAAAAGGTGGGGTGCGGTAACGCATTTGCGTTACCGGCCCAATTACCTAACCAGGGCCCACTAACCCGTGGGCCCTCCATCTGCCGACCCCCTGCCACGTGGCTTCCCACACGGGTGCCCACGTGGACCTGCGTGGACACGCGTGGCCTCCTGCCACGTGTCCGCGCCTTTTGCG
The DNA here is from genome assembly GCA_024174645.1 of Lemna minuta. Lineage (NCBI taxonomy): Eukaryota > Viridiplantae > Streptophyta > Magnoliopsida > Alismatales > Araceae > Lemna > Lemna minuta. The sequence continues at coordinate 4,413,199 of CM044108.1, forward strand.
CCTTGCGTGGGCCACCCCCGGCCCTGCCACGTGGCCTCAGAGCCGCGTCGCATCTGCGCGGTGGTCCCGCGCGCCACGTCAGCTCCTCGCCACGTTAGGTACGCACACCACGTCAGCTCCTCGCCACGTCAGGTACTCACCCCACGTCAGCCTACGGGGGTCTGTGGACCAAAATACCCCTTTTTTGCGATTTTAAATAAGAAAAGTCAACAAAAATTAATTTAAAAATTAAATTAAAATCAGAAAAAGGGAATAAACTCAGAAATTCATAACTTTAAATGTAGAACTCCTTTTTAATCCAAATTTTCTCCATTGGATCACAAATTTCTTCCTTTTTAACATCATATCATTTAAAAATATAGTTTCAAAGAAGAAATCAAGATGAATTAAAAATTACTTAACTCATTTCTTAATAAATATTCTAAATCATAAATTCATCTTGAAATTATCCTTCAAAACATGCACTAAAGTCAAAATCATTTAATAAAAGAGACTAACTTCTATTAATTTAAACTTAACAAAAGATTAATCCTCTATTAAGCATGAAATTATCCCTAATTTATGCATAAATATCAACTTTAGTGAAATGACATACCAATGGAGAGAATTCCTAAAAAGTATGATAACATGCATCATATTCTCATAAAATAAGCATGAATATGAGTTAATTAGGATAAGAATTTAAGTTATAAATGCATGTTATCAATTATCTATCGGTTTTATTCATTACGCTATTAGTCATATATATATATATATATATATATATATATATATATATATCTATGTAGTTGAAATTTTGTATTTGTCAATATTACTCTCTTAGTCACTTCCAGAAATCTGTTTACTCTAAACTCTTGGTTGTGGTAAGTTAATATCAGTGTATTATAATACACTCACAAGAGGTACGGGAATTTTGTTTAGTTTTGTGGTTTAGAATTCTACTTTCATACCGTTACTGTGACACTCTACTATTAATCTAAATATCTTGTTATCTTATTTAATAATTTGTCATATCAGTCAACGTGGTCTCAACAAAGGTACAAGAAGGTATTATTTGTATAGTCAATTCATTTTCCTAAATTATTTGTACCTGTTGGCTTCTTAACTTTTGGTGTGATCAAGCTTGATAGAAGAGGAGCAGTGGTATGTTATCTACCTCATTAACTTATTTCAATTATTAGTTCAATTAGCTTAACCAAAGGTTAGATTTATTTACAGTGATATAATTGCCTTTTAATCTGGTTATATAGTTTGACAGGCTCAAATAAGTATCACTCTATCTTCCTTAGTCTGTAAATCTAACTGTTTTAATTCATATTTTGTGAGTCATTTAATCAATTTTTAGTACTTACCACATCTCAGTCAGTAATACCTTTCTACTGTTAGTTAAGTAAATCAGTTGATTTATTCTAAGTTGTGAAGATCTGAGAAGATAGTCAACCAGAGTTCCTCATTAGGTCAACTCAATCCTGATTAGTCAAACCCAGAGTTAATAGAAAGTCAAGAGCAGTCAAAGTTAATCGTCCTTAATCAGAAGTCAACTTTAGCTCAGAAGTCAACCCTGAGTCAATAGAGGTCAGAAAGTCAAACCTTTTGAGAAAGTCAACATTTGATACGAAAGTCAACTCAAGTAAAAAAAAGTCAACTTTAGCAGAAAGTCAACATTTGACAAGAAGTCATCCTTAGTTAGAAGAGTTACTTATTTAGGTAGCAGTATTCAGATTCACACACACGCGAAGGACACGAGCGTCTCATTCGTTGAGACGAGAAGGAGTCAAGACTTGGGAGCGAGAAGACCAAGAGAAGCCAGAAGACGAGGTCTCAATTCATCGGTGATCGGCAGCATTAGCAGAAGAGGCACAACAGGGCGTGAAGGGACAAGCGATCTTGTGGATGATAAGAACATGAATAGTAGCTATAACCACCCATTTATTGTTCTTATTTAACTTCATTAAACTCTGAATACACCATCTCCTCTACTATTTCATCACTTGATATTGTAGATTATTAGTGCATCAAAAAGAGTTTATTCTACATACCTTTTGCTTTTCTGATTTTCAGGAACTATACAAGAAGAAGAATAGCTAGATACTCCAAAATAGAAGGTTTAAAAGGCACAATGGGCTGTCCAAAGAAAGAAGATGTGAGCCCAGTCAAAGGAAATGGGAGCCCAGCTGAAGGGGAGACTCGGGAAAATAAAAGAGGAATAAGCCCTCTCTCGGAACTCTCTCTCCGTCATCTATCTTCTTCTTCCTCGTTTTTTTTCGGCTGTTCTCTCTATCTCCTAGGGTTAGAACTTCTTCAACATCCTCCCCATGAAATGTAGTTTACGATTTGTTGGGAAAAATTTATGTATTTGGTTACTGTTGTTCTCTTTAATCTCTCATGGGTAATCTTTTCTTCCTTCCCCGCTCAACCTCTCTTCCGTCCTCTCTCTCCTTCCATTTCTGCTCTTAGTTTCTTGTTCAATCTTGCTTTATGCTCTCCGTTGAGTCTCTGAATTTACTCTACTTTCCCCAGTCTTTCACGTTACCTCGCTATCTTTGATTTTATCTCCCTCGATCTCTACTTTCTTTCTCGTCTTCTACATTCTATCCGTCTCTCTCTCCATATTCCGAAGTCATCTTCATCCTCTCCCTCACGATTTCTCTCTGTTCTTCTCCCATCATTTTCGGTTCTTCTTGTTTTCTTCTCTGTTTTCTCGTTTTCATTTTTCTTCATTTCATCATTTCATTATCTTCTATCTCCCCAATTTACCGATTCTGTCCTTCTTCGTTTTCATCCTCTCCAAATTTCTGAGTTCGTATCCCTCAAATTTCTCTCCCCCTTCTTCCGCTTCATTCTCCCGACGTCCTCTCCTCGTCATCCTCACAATCTCTCTACTCTCTCCAGTGGTATTTTCTCTCTCCCTCAGTTTTTCTTTCTCTCTCACACACGATTCGTCTCTACCTTCTCGCTTCCAACTCGTCTTCCGATCGTCCTCTCTTTCTCTGACATCGTCTCAGACTTTCTTTATTCCCAGTATTTCCTTCCTGTTGGCTCGTATTCTTCTCTTCTTAATCTCTCATCTTCTCTCTCTTCTCACGCTCATCCTCTCTCCCTTTCAAAATTTCTCTACTTCTTCCACCGTCACTCTCTTTCCCGATTTCTTTTTCTCTCTCCTTGGAGCGCTCTAATCCATCGAGTTTTGTTTCCAGCTCGCTCCTTCCCTCCTCCCTTTCTTCCTTTCTAACCTTCCGTTACTCGTCCGTTCTTCTTCCCGTCCTTTATTTCTAAATCGCTTTTCTTGTTTTCTTCTACAAACCCTCTCTCTCTCTTCAAAATCCTCTCTCCTCCTCTCTTAACTGCTGTTTGTCATCTTCTGGCTCTAACAATCCTGCTCTCTACTCCCTTTCCACTTCCTTCAGCTTTCTTCCACTCTCTCTTGGAATCATTTTCTTCTTCTCCTTTCAACCTGCTTCTGCCTTCCTTCTCTCTATCTCTCTCCTTATCACTCTTGCTTCCGCCATTTCTTGTTCTCTCCCTCTCCCGATCGCGCTGTAGGCACTAAGACACTTGCAAGGTTAAGAACTTAACCTTCTATAATAGAGGCACACTCACAATGGAGAGTTTCTAAACAAAAGACTCTCTAAACTTCTTGCTTGAAGTTCATAGTTACAATGAGGGTCTCACTATTCTTATATAAACACAAGTAGAACTCTCTAGAATAAGCTAGAGAGTTTGCGTGAGAGAGATTTCTAGAATTATCTTGAAATGACATTACTAAGATGTCATTTCAAGAAGCTCACGCACTATCCAGAAAATTCTGGAAAGCATTTAATGCTTGAAGCCTTCAGTCTCCCTCCCAAGCATGATGCCTTTTCTAGATTGTACGTATGCCCAATCTTTGGCGGAGCTCTTCAAATTTCAGTCTTCCCAATGACTTTGTAAACAAGTCTTCCAGTTGATTCTCTGGGCTTGTGAAGTCCAGCTCCATCTTCTTTTCTTCCAAGCAAGTCCTTATGAAATGAAATTTGGTCTCGATGTGCTTGGACCTATTATGAAATACAGGATTCTTTAACAGTGCAATGGCTGATTTATTATCAACCATTAGCGTCATAGATATCATCTCCTTGTTCATCAATTCTCCAATCAATCTTGCTAACCATATTCCTTGACAAGCTGCAGTGGTGGCTGCGACATACTCAGCTTCACATGATGATAAGGCCACAATCTTTTGCTTTTGAGAGGCCCAACATATCAAATTGTTTCCTAAGAATAAAGCCATTCCCGTGGTGCTCTTCCTATCATCTGGATCTCCTGCATAATCACTATCACTATACCTGAGTAGCTTTATGCCTGCTTCATTTTTATCATAAACCAAACCAAGGTCTAATGTGCCTTTTACATACCTCAAAATCCTCTTTACGACAGACATATGTTCGGTTGTCGGATTTTCCATATATCTACTAAGATACCCCACAGAAAACATGAGATCTGGTCTTGTATGGGTTAAGTAACTGAGGCTTCCCATTAAGCTTCGATATGTTGTAGGGTTTACTCTTGGATGTGACTCTTTTTCCAAACTTGCATCGGCTCTCTAGCGGAGTATGTGCTTTGGGATTACATTCGACATGCCACTTTGTTCCAAGATCCTTAACGCATAACTCTTTTGACTTAGTAGGATTTTTCCTCTTTCTTGTGTTACTTCAATTCCAAGATATGAGGTGAGTAGACCAAGGTCACTCATCTCAAACTGGTTCTTCATTTGAGCCTTGAAGTCTTCGATCTGATGATTCTCTATCCCTGTAATGATTAAGTCATCAACATAAACACCAATAATCAAGCGTGAGGTACCTGATCTTTTGAAGTAGATTGCATGCTCTTGAGAACTCCTCGTGAAATCAAGAGATCTTAAACACCTGTCTAATTTAGTGTACCATGCCCTAGGTGCTTGTTTTAATCCATAGAATGCCTTCTTTAGTCTCATCACGAGATGCTCTCTCCCTTTCTTGATATACCCATCTGGTTGTTTCACATAGACTTCCTCTTCTAACTCACCATTAAGGAAGGCAGATTTAACATCCATATGATGGACTTGCCATCCTTCTTGTGCTGCAAGGGCTAAGAGTACTCGAATAGTCTCCATTCTTGCCACTGGAGCAAAAACTTCTTCGTAGTCAATGCCAAACTTTTGAACATATCCTTTAGCCACAATTATAGCTTTGTACCTCACTATATCACCATGAGAGTTTCTCTTTATCTTATAGACCCACTTAAGACCAATAGGCTTGCATCCTAGTGGAGGAGTCACCATCTCCCATGTTTCATTCTTCTGAATTGAGTCTAACTCTTCTTCCATGGCTTGTCTCCAAACACTCTCTTTGGATGCTTCATTATATGAACTTGGCTCTTCTTGAGTTAAATAACATGATTCAGGGGTCTATACTAACCTACTCCGTCAGCTCGTATATTCTATCAAGGTCTCGCAAACTTTCTCGGCGACCTTTCTTCTCTAATTAGATGACCGCCTTGCCCATTATCAGGAATGTCATTGAGGCTTCTCACGTCTTCATGATAATCATCTAGTAGAGCCTCCTGATCAATTTGTTCCTCATCTGTGTCAAAGAAATTTGGAGAATAAAAAGTACCTTCCTTCTTTTCTCCAATCCCATTGACTTTTCTCTTCAAATATAACATCTCGGCTGATATATACTCTACCAGTCCTCGGATCATAACACTTATATCCTTTGGTCCCAACTTCATACCCAATAAACACCATGGGTTTGCTTCTATCTTGCAACTTCTTCAATTTTTCTCCGAGTACCTTCACGTGACAAAGGGATCCAAAGACTCTAAAGTGTTCTACGTTTGGCTTTACTCCTGTTCAAACTTCATATGGTGTGGCTCCATTCAAGCTTCTTGATGGGGCTCGATTCAATATATATACACTAGTATTGACGCCTGATAACATGCATTTATAACTTGAATTCTTACCCTAATTAACTCATATTCATGCTTATTTTATGTGAATATGCTGCATGTTATCATACTTTCTAGGAATTTTCTCCATTGGCATGTCATTTCACTAAAGTTGATATTTATGCATAAATTACAGATAATTTCATGTTTAATAGATGATTAATCTTTTGTTTAAATTAATAAAAGTTAATCTCTGTTATGGAATGAGTTTCGACTTTAGTAAATGTTTGGAAGGATGATTTTAGGATGAATTTATGATTCAAAATGTTTAATGAGAAATGATTTAAGTAAATTATAAGTCATCTTGATTTCTTCTTTATAAATATGTTTTTAATGGCATAATATTTAAAAGGAAAGAATTTATGATCCAATGGAGAAAATTTCGATTAAAAATGAGTTGTACTTTGAGAGATATGAATTTTTGAAGTTCTAGGCCTTTTTTCGAATTTTATTTGATTTTTAATTTGATTTTTACGAATTTTTCCTATTTAAAATTACAAAAAAATTGGTTTCTTACCTGCAGGCGCTGACGTGGCGAGCGGGCCAGGGTGGCGGCTGACGTGGCGCGCGGACCGCCTCGGGGGTGACGGCAGCGCGAGGCCACCCGGCAGAGCTCGAGCGGCCACGCGGGGCGCGCGTGTGGCGCCGACGGTGGTCGGGTGCCACGCGGACGCCGCGTGAGGGCGCCACGTGGCGAGAGAGGCTGGTAAGTGGAGGGCCCACGAGTTAGTGGGCCCCCTGTTTAGTATTTAGGGGCGGTAACGCAATAGGGCGTTTACCGCCCCCTAATTTCATAGGGGCACATTTCGTTTTTCTTCACGTGTGGGACTATGTCCCACACGAGTCTTACCTTGCAGGTGACGTGGACGCGCGGCGAGCGTCTGATCTCCTCACGGATGGCGATGATCGCGTGGACCCGAGTCCACGCGATCATAGATCAAACACGTGCGTGATGCTTACCTTAAGTGACGGCGATCAGAGCGTTAATCAGTCGCCACGTGGCGTCCTCAGGAGCGCCCAATTTTCATCGCGATTTGATCGTGGAATCAAGCTTCATCGGACGGACGTGATTCTTCCGCGATCGAAAGCACTGCGCGGACGGTCAGGATTTCTCGCGATCAGAGGAGATGTGAGGAGGCCTTCACACCGCTGGATCTCCATCGGACGGCCAGCAGTAGATTCGCCTCACGATCGTGGCGCACGGGATCAGACCAATCGCGATCGTCCATCCAGTTAGAGCACAATCGTACGGCAGTGGAACTTCGTGGAAGAACTCCACGATCGCGACGTGATCGAGGAGATTCTAGCGCGGGATTGGCGCGGATTTGTCTCCCAACGATCGGCAAGCGATCGACGAAGCTCGAGCATCATGATTGACGCCCGATCGTAGCCCGATCGCGGCGCGATCGTGGCGAAAATCGCAGCGAAAATCGTGGCACACGTGAAGCAAAATTGGAGCTGAAATCAAGCCGATTCGTCGCGGATTTGAAGCCACGACCCATGCCCAAGGAATCGCCTCCACGACGCTTGAAAACCGCTCCCACGAACGCTTCAATTGGCCACGATCTTCAGGCCAATTTCTTCTTTAAAAACTCATGTAGTTCCTCCCTTGTTCTTCAACTTTTGATCGACTCGTGAAGAAATTAAGCGAGTTTCGAGGAAGATCTCTAGTTCATCGTGTTCCCCCCGCGTTTAGACTCGATTGCGAAGCAATTGGAGCGTGATTGATCACGAATTTCTCCTTGATTTCATCGAATTTTCCCCTTCAATTCCGAACGTCCACGAGGAAGAATCCGAGCAAATTTGCTTCAATCCACGAGAATTGGAGCCCATCCTTGCGGCAATCGGGTTAGTAGTGAGATTCGATCGATTATCAGGAGGTAATTTGAGTTTTTATTAGATTTAGAAGTTTAATTTTGCAAATTAGTTCATAGTGTTCTTCATTTTCCCCAAATTTTGGTCTGAAATTTTGCTGATTTTGAAAATAGGATATCTCTCTGATTATAATTCCAAATCACTTTATTTTGGTTTCATTGGATTTCTCTTTTCATCAGCTTTCCGTGGATAGCAAATTCATCAAATTCCGAGTTCATTTGACTCTTCAATTTGACGTTTGACCACGGACTGTTCATCTTTCATCAGAAGTCAAATGTTGACTTTCGGGGTCAATTACTTTTTATTGAAAAATCAGAATTTGATAATTTTGGTCTTTTTGGATTCCTCTGGTTCTTAGCTTTCCATTGACATATAAATTGCAAGATTTGGATTTCATTTGGGCATTCAATTTGAAGATTTCCTCTGAGGTGTTAATTTCGGGGATTTTCTGATCATTGATTTTCAATAATTCATAATAAATCCATTTCTTATCCAACAATTACGAAATATATATCAATAAATTCCATTTTCTCTCTAGTTTCCAAATATTTACCTTTCGTAATCTTCTGATTCTTTTTGATTCTCTGATTTTGCAGAATACCTACTGTTGGTCAAAGTCAATGCTTTGACTTTGACTTTTGACTTTTCTCTGTCAAATCCGAGATTTCAATTCTTAAAACTTCTTATTTACCATATTTATATCATTTCCATATCTTACATCATATTTTCTCTTATTTAAAACTCCTTTTAAACCTAAGTTTGAGCAAGTCAACTCTGCGATAAAAGTCAACCCTGCTCTCTGTGGATCGACCCGATACTTACCCAATACTTGATTATTCTATCTTGTCTTTGTGAGTTCGGTTTTATAAATTTTGTTTGACCATCGTCTTTGTGTTTTACGACGCACAAAAATGACACGTTAACGGCTTCTCCCCGTAGCTCATGTGGAAGATTCTTATCTTTTAGCATGCTCCTTACCATATTCATCACTGTCCTATTCCTCCTCTCAACAACTCCATTTTGCTGAGGAGAATATGGGGCTGAAAATTTTCGTTTGATTCCATGTTCGGAGCAAAACTTCGAAAAAATTGATGACGTAAATTCGCCTCCTTGATCGGTTCTCAAACACCCAATTTTCATTCCCTTTTCGGCTTCGGCTAAGTTTTTGAACTTAACAAAAGCTTGAAATGCTTCACTCTTGTTCTTTATCATTGCTACCCACATGAGTCTAGAGTAATCATCAACTAATAATAAGAAATACTTACTCCCTCCTAGTGTGGCAGGTGAGATTGGTCCACAAATATCTCCATGGACAAGCTCTAAAGGCCTGCTTGCCCTATACGAGGCTATAGAAGGAAATGGACTTCTGTGCTGCTTGCTTGCAATGCAGTCACGACATATATTTTCTGGGATCTCTAATTTAGGAAGCCCCCTAACAATCTCTTTAAAAGATAATATCCTTAATGATTGAAAGTTTAAATGTCCATACCTTTTATGCCACGTCCAAGTTAACTCTGAACTATCCTCTGCAACCATGCAGCTCAATATTGGATTTACCTTCAAAAGATAAAGTATGCTTAGTGTTTTCTTCACCTTCACTAGGAGTCTTCCATGTTGATCATAGATAGTAAGAAAGCCACCCTCCATTAATATTCGGCACCCATGCTCATCGAATTGACCCAAACTTAAAATATTAGCTTTTAATTCGGGGACATAGAGAACATTATCTAACCTCATTTGTCCTCCATCTTGACACTGAAGCATGATCTAGCCACGTCCTCCAATTTTTGTCGTAGATCCATCCCCAAATCTCATTGTTCCTTGTGAGACTTCCTTCAACTCTTGAAACAAGCGGCGATCACTTGTCATATGGTTACTTGCTCCATTATCAAGATACCACATACCTTCGTTCATTGCTTGCTCATTGACTCCTTGGAGTAAACTAACTTCTGAAGTATCTATAATCACCATCAAAAGGGTGGGTTGTGGCTTTTCCTCCACTTCAACAACTTGAACTTTCTCCTCTTTCTTACTCTTATGACATTCATATGCGAAGTGTCCAAGTTTCTCACAATTATAGCATTTTACCTTTGACTTGTCTCGAGGCCTCTCTTCATCTCCATGCTCGTGTTGTTTGCCAGTACCTCTACTTCTTCCTCGTCCTCCTCTACATCCGCGGCCATGACCTCTTCCACGAGTGTTACTTTCTTCATATTTCTTTTGTTTCCCCGCGGCTTTAGAGAGAAGAAGTTGCTCCTCTCTCCGAGCTTCCCGATCGCGGAGTTTTTCTTCATAGATCTTTAATGACCCAATTGCCTCCTAAAGTGACATTGAGTCCATGTCACCAAATTATTCAATAGATGAAGTGATAGCATCAAACTTTGCAGGGGCTGCTCTAAGGAGTTTGGCAGCTAAAACTCCATCATCGATCTTCTCCCCGAGGCTTCTTAGTTGAGTTGCAACCTTAGAAAGCTTTCCAGCAAAGTCGGCCACCGATTCTTCTTCACCCATGAACATAGTCTCAAACTCAGGTCGAAGGGCTTGAACTCTAGCCTTGATGACACGAGCAGCTCCCATATGTCTTATCTTCAAGAATTCCCAAATCTCCTTGGCAGTCTTGGAAATATCTAGTTGTGACACAATATCTTCTGATAGTGTCCCAAATATTACTGACAAGGCTTGGCGATCTTTTTTCCTCGGCACCGCGTCGGACTCGATTGCCTCCCACAAACCATATGCCTCTAGATGCACTTGCATCCGTATTGCCCAAACAGGGTAATTAGTCTTCGATAATACCTGAAGAGGACTTGGGGAGATTGGATCACCCATCCCCCTACTAAAACCGGCATTGGTAGCTCCAAACTCCTTCTCAAAAGAAGCCCTACCAAACTCTGATGCCGCCACTCCTCTTCTCGGCATGATGCTCCCCTTGGATTAGACTCACTCTGATACCAAATGTAGGCACTAAGACACTTGCAAGGTTAAGAACTTAACCTTCTCTAATAGAGGCACACTTACAATGGAGAGTTTCTAAACAAAAGACTCTCTAAACTTCTTGCTTGAAGTTCATAGTTACAATGAGGGTCTCACTATCCTTGTATAGACACAAGTAGAACTCTCTAGAATAAGCTAGAGAGTTTGTGTGAGAGATATTTCTAGAATTATCTTGAAATGACATTACTAAGATGTCATTTCAAGAAGCTCACGCACTATCCAGAAAATTCTGGAAAGCATTTAATACTTGAAGCCTTCATGCGCGAGCAGCATTCCCTTCCGTCCTCCTATTTTTTCAATCTACTCTCTCTCTTTCTCCCGGAATCCTCGCATCGTGAATTTATTTCTTCCACTTCATTTTCCGAATTCTCCCCACTCTCTTTCTTTCTTCTTTCTTCCTAGCGCTCCTGTCTCTCGTCTTTCTTCTCGTAAAATTTCATTCTCAGCTCTCCTTACATTCAGGCATTCTCTCTTTCTTTGATTTCCCGTATCTCTCTCTCTCTCTCTCTCTCTCTCTCTCTCTCTCTCTCTCTCGCTCTCTCTTTTGTTTTGATTTTCTCTCTCTCTCACACTCGCTCTTTCATTTTCTTCCGATCGTTCTTCCGTTCGCCCATTCATTCTCGTCTCGGTTTTCCACTAGTTTTCTCTCTCGCAATAATTTTTCCTTCTTCTCTCTCCTCACGTCCTCACGTCCTCACGTCTTCTCTCCCACCTGCCCTCCTTTCTTCTGTGCACTCATTTTCTCCCTCTCTCAATTTTGTCTTTTCCGCCTAACTCTTTTTACACGGTCAACCCTCTATTTCTCTCCGTCAACATTTCTCAGCCGCATCCTCTTCTCTCTTTCTTATCTTTTCTCTCTCCATATATTCTTTCTACCTCCCTCAATATCGCTCTATTCTCTATCCTCTTTTAGTCTCTCACTTCCCTCGCACACCATCTTACATTTATACTTCTCTATTCATCTATTTCATTAATCCTTCTCTCTATGTATTTCCCATAAAAAGGTTCCCTAACTAGCTCTTTATTTCCCCCATTTCTCCCTCAAATCTCCCAAACTCTCAACTCATTCTCTCTTCTTTTTCCCCTCTTACTTCTCTCCTTTCCACGTAATTTTGATTTCTTTAGTTATCCATTCTAATACTTCTCTATATTCTGAATTTAGGATCTTTGTATCTGTAGGTTCACTTCAATCATCTATCAAAATTTCTTCCTCCCACGGTCAACTCAAAGAGTTGACCACCAATCCTTCATCATTACCCTCATCTCTACTCCTGTTATTGATATTCTCATGCCCTAGAATCCCTGTGGATCGACTTAGAAATCTATACACCCTACATAAATCTATCATCCATAGATTATAAATAGTAAGTTTTTTAGGCTTGAACACACGACGACCTCGAGCCTATCAGTGGAGATCGGCTTGAGGGAGTCAGGGTGTTCGGGAGCCAAGGAGGTCGAGGCCTAGTGGGTAGTGCCGTAGGGACATGTAAAGGTGAGTGTTAGGTTTGCCGTAGGGGGCAAATCTAAACCCTTGTATTTGAACATTGTCCTTCACCCATTTGAGGGGTGAGAGGATTAGGTTTCATTTGGTGAGGATTGAGGCTTTGATTCTATAGTACTTGGGACTGGATTAAGGGACATTAGGTCCCCCAACCAGTATAATAATATTCGGTGCATCGAGAGGACAAGAAGAGAGTGATTAACTAACGAATCATAGCAAACAAAAAAACACTAGAGACTAAAATTCAAAATTAACATTTAACCTAATTCACCCCCCCTTTTAGGTTAAATCACCACCCTTATCGGGAGTTTCAAATTACACTTCCAAATGACTCCATACATCTATTTCATCTCTGTCACATTCCCCTCACATGTACATACTGTTGGGTTTTGAGGTCCATAAATTTTCAAAAATTTGATCAAAACATGAAATGTAGCAGAAAATGTTGATTTGGATATTCAAAACGCCAAGCCACCAATAACAGATGATCCTATCATCTAGTATGAATGAGGAAACATACTTACATGGTTTCATTGAAGGAGTTCTTGAAGCTATTCATGTGTCTAGCCTCTAGAGGTATCCACACGCTCTCTGGATGGTTGGATCTCCTCTTCAAAGCTCTTCAACAAGAGAGAAAGAGAAGAAGGGAGAGAATTCCCACAAGGCTTGCATGGGCACCTTGACTTGTGGTCGTTCTCCCCTTATTTATAGACATTTGGTATGAGGTTTTTTTAAAAAAACCCTCATAATTATTTCTATATCCACCAACATCCATAGACCTTATGTGTGTGGCCCTCTAGGTCCATATATATCACTAGTTAATTATTTTATTTTTGGGGATCTTGATCCAAGTTTTGCACAACTCTTGCCAAATATACAATGTGTTCACTTTGTGTGCACTAGATATCTTCTTGTTAGAGATCTAAATATAGAAAACATGGGGATAGAGAGATCAAGGGTTTTTTTTGCTTGAGCTATGATGGAAATCAAGGTAAGAGAAATCATCATTGGGCTTAATGCACGAGTATGGAGTTAATCTTGTGATATGGCATAATAGTATCTTGATCTCTTACTGATATCCATGGCTCAAAATGCACATCAAATAATGTCCTTAAATTTATTATAGAATAAACTTGTTTTAATGTTCAAAAAATGTAGTTCGATTGTCAAGTGTCCAAATTTTTATAGAATAATCTTACCTTTTGACAAGGAAAACCATATTGAAGTGAATGACTACTACTCAGAAAGCACAATTGAGATCATAAAAGTCACTACTTATACTTACACCTTGAACTAGCCATCAAATATTATTTTTATAACTAGGTTTTGAAATTTTTTAATTAATTTATCTGAAACAAGACGGGCATGTTCAATACATACGTTGGTGATTGAAGGGAAGTGCTAGTGAATTTGTGCTTTGTCTGTCGCAACTCGTTCTTTCTCTCATTATAAACGGGTGCTTCTCGTTTGAGAGTAAACCAATCTATTTCCTCATTCAAGCATGTTATATTCTTGATTCTTATCAAATATTAGGGAGAAAGGTTTTTTCGAAAAGGTGTAAAAGAGTGGAAAAAAAGGATTCTTAACTATAAAAGTTGAAAAAGTTCATGGTAAAGACCTATCAAAGAATATTTCACATACTAATTTGGGCATGACTATTAGCAAGCCTTACATCACCATATATTCAATGAAAAAGATTTTTAGGCCGTTTTCATAGCTTGTGGATCACAGCTTGACGCGAGGTTTAGGCCATTTTCATACTAATTTTAGGCCGTCTTCAATTCTCCATTCTGATACTTTTTCGTCGCGAGGTTTGTGCTTGCTAGAACCCTAAACATGAAGGGGGGAGAGAGAGAGAGAGAGAGAGAGAGAGAGAGAAAGGAAAGAAATGTAGACTGAAACTAGAAAACTATGATGCAGACTCGACTTTCATGTATGCATGATAGGGAAACGCACGTGCTTATCGGGCCTACAAGGGGATGATGAACAGAGGGGCTTCAAGCGGGCCAGCTAAAGACTAGAATTTGTCGGCAAAGGGAATGACGCAAGCGAAAGATCGCTGTTAAAGATTCCGTTAGACTACTGGATCTTTTTAATTCCCCGTGAAAACGCAGAAATCAGGCACCCGCATTTCATGGCCGACCTGTCAAATTTCAAATGGAGAATTAAAAGGCACCTCCCTGTCTATCTGAGCAGCGCCGAAAATATCTTTCAATAAAACAGAAGAGAGAGAGAGTGAGACTGATCTCGACAGATTATTCTACGTCACTGTAGAACGAAATCTTCTTCAAAGATGAGCGACTCAACAGGACCGAAGGTAAGATGCTGCGATCACTCTCATTAAACTACCTCTGTCGGCAGCTCCGTCTTCAGACTAAAAATTTCTCTCCGTCTTACCCAGAGAAACGTCTTCGTAATCAATTTTGACACCATCTGAACAACACCCTTCTTCTCAAAAACGAACAACGCCGCCCGATTAAACTTTACCGTCAATTTTCCAATCCTGTCTGTAAAATATTGAGATTTTTCGGGGGACATCCGTATAGAGAGCTCCATTAAGCTCACGTGGCCAGCGCGGCGCCCAGCTACCGTCGTATCTGTCTTCTCCCAACTCTTTCTCGATCTTTTTTTTTTCGAACCCATAAATTTCTCCCTATCTAAAATCCAACTCACAAATCATTTTATCAACAAGGAGAATGGGAGAGGAGAGTGAGAAAGCACCGGCGGAGCCGAGCGTAACCGAGGAGAAGACGGTCGACCCTGACCCTCCAGTTACGGAGGAGAAGCCCGACGATTCCAAGGCCCTCGTGGTCGTTGAAAGTAGGCTGCCTTCTATCTCTTGGAAGATTTCTTCTTGACCCTGAATTTTGATTTCTTAGAATTTGTCGAAACTAGATTTATGATCTTGCTTTTTTTATTAACTAGGAAAATTGGGTATTTTCTCTCTCTGGGGAAATAGAACTGTGCCCATGAACTATAATCAATCGATTATCGAAGAATTTATCCATGAACTTGCTTGGTGCTCATCTTTGAAAAAAGATGGCTACTTTCTCTGTCTAGGAAGATTTATTCTCGCCACTTAATTTGATTTCTTAGAATTCGTCGAGACTTCATCTATAATCTTACTTTTTTATGAACTTTGAACTTAGGCGTTTTATATCTTTATGAACTCAACCCACGAGTTAAAGATTGGTTGCTCTCTCTCTCTCTCTAAGAAGATTTAATTCTTGCCTGGGCAATGGATTTCTCAGAATTGATTTAGGATCTCATCTTCTTTCTCTCTCTAGTATGATAAACTCTATCGACTCATGAAGATTTAATCCGTGAACGTGAATTAATTCTTATCTCTAAAAAGAAGGGTGCTTTCTGTCTCTGCGAAGATTCAATTCTTATGTATGAGAAAAACTTTGTCGATGACTTCGAGTATTTCTTCT
Source organism: Lemna minuta (assembly GCA_024174645.1). Lineage (NCBI taxonomy): Eukaryota > Viridiplantae > Streptophyta > Magnoliopsida > Alismatales > Araceae > Lemna > Lemna minuta. The sequence goes on from CM044108.1 coordinate 4,428,964, forward strand.
TTTGGCAGAAGCGGCGGAAGATCCCGCGCCGGAGAAAGAATCAAGCTCTATTAACAGAGGTAAGCGAAAATTATAATCCCATGGAGGAAACGAAATTTATCTGTTTGTTTTTGGTAATGGATTATTAAGTTTATGGAAGTGTTCCTGGATTTTGGCTTCCAGATGCTGTTCTTGCTCGGGTTGAAACGGAGAAGAGGGAGTCTCTCCTCAAGGCCTGGGCTGAGAACGAAAAGGCCAAAGTCGAGAATAAGTCAGTCTCTCTCTCTCTCTCTCCCTAAATCAATCTATCTAAGTCCATCTACAGCTTAGAAGTTTTTCTGGGGAATTTGACAGGGCAGAGAAAAGGCTATCAGCCGTGGGCTCTTGGGAAAAAACTGAGAAAGCGAGGGTCGAGGCTCAATTGACGAAGTTGGAGGTGAGGAATACTCACGATTCTATGCTCTGTTTAAAAAACAACTATGATCTCTCTCTCTCTCTCTCTCTCTCTCTCTCCCAGCCCACATAAATCCCTCTGCTTTTCCTTATTACTCGGGCCCGATGGTTTCTAGTCTAGACAGATGCCATCAAATCACAGGTCGACGAAAACTCTCTCTCTCTTACTCTAGTCAGATTCTCAAAAACTCACATCAGATTATGTAAAGGATACATAAGATCACCTTCCCTTACCCAAGAACTGGTTTTCACCTACTTTTTCAAAAGGAATTATACGAGAAGAAAAAAGCTAAGTATGCGGAGAAAAAGAGGAACGAGGTGGCCGCCATTCACAAGAAAGCGGAGGAGAAGAGAGCTATAGTGGAAGCCCAGAAGGGCGAGGGCATCCTCAAAGTGGAGGAGCTCACGGCCAAGCACCGCATCAAGGGAATAATCCCCAAGAAGGCCTTCAGTTGCTTTGGAGATTGAGCATCACCGTTTCTCTCTGTATCTTTATCTATACTCTTATCTCCATATATGTTCATCAATCTCTGTACATGGCGGATTATCCATGTTGTGTGGTTGACTTTGGATTGTAAAGCTTTGTGAATTTGCATGAAAAACCCTCTCCATCTCTCTATCTTTTATTCGGCACCATACATGATGTGGGGGGATAAACGATCACTTTGGCTCACAGAAGATCATAAAGCATAAGAATAACAAGCAAAGATAGCATGATCTTATGATCCAAATCTCCAAAAGATCTACCACTAACAATCAATCCTCCAGATTATTGAAGAAAGCCCGTAGACGTTGGCAAGAGTGCCCTAGATAGATATACGGGCTGCCAAAAAGGAGGGTAAGGTCAACGATGATAACAAAGCATAAAGTCAGCGCTTGGAGATAAGCAAAGGGGGGCTCAGTGGGGTGGGTGGTGGGTACTTTTTCGTTCATCAACTTTCTCCTGGTCGCCAGATTACCCTGAGAACACCGAACCAGAAGACAAGACAATGTGAGACACGTTTAACAGTAATTTAATCAATATGATAGTGGAACAACCACTTCAAAAATTTTGAAAAAGCATTTTATGTACCCATCACCAACAAGAAAAAGGGGGAGAGAGAGATGATTAAATGGTTTACAATGTGAGGCATCCGGCAAGCCCTTCCACGAACCGGGAAAAGAAAGAGGGGGAGGAGGGTTAGCGGTGGTGGTGGTGGTAAGAGAGCAAAATTGAGGAAAGGATAGATACGGGGGAGAAATATACAAAAGAAAAGAGAAAGATGAAGAGGTGGATTGAAAAGGGAAAGAGGTATTCATATAGAGATAAATATAGATATACAGAAATTGTTTCTGAGTAAAGAAAGCAGAGAGAGAGGATAATCAAGATAGACACATGTATATTTATTATATACATATATATATGAAAAACAAGGAGCGATTTAAAATGGATAAAGAAAGATAAATATGGTTGAGGTACACAGAAGAGAAATTAAAATAACTGGAAAAATAGAGGCATGGAAATTGATGTATGGACAAAGATTTGAGAAGTGGACAAATATTAATGTAAACATAAACACCAAAAAACAGATATAGGATAAGAGAGCGAGAGAGATTGATAAATAGATAAAGAAAGACGCGGAAGTTTATCAATGGAGAAAGAAAGATATACAAAAATAGAGATTGATATAGGGTTAGCAAGAGATTGATAGATTGATATGCGGATAAACATATACAGAGAGAGAGATACTAAATAGGAGGGGAGAGAGATATTGATAAATGGAAAACCAAATAGAGAGATTTGCATTAGATATCTCCATGGGTAAATAAAGATTTAGAGATAGAAATATCAGTGTATCAAGGAAGATACTAGTGAGTTGGGATGAAGGATGATGAGGGAGAACATGAAAAAAATAGATGGATTCGACAAGTTCAAGAGAAAAGAAGGGAGAGAAATACTTGTGAGTCTGTATGTACAAGAATTGGCAGACAAGGGTTTCATGCACGATCAAGCATCATCCATCCATCCGCCCCCATAAGAGCATCAGTTCCCAACAAGTACACTCACTACAGGCAATAAATCCCCCTGTCTATCTGCGGTGGAATAGCCTTTATCTCTGTTCCCAGCTCTTGCTCAATTCTATGCCTGTATACAAATAGAGTTTAAAAAATTAAATACAAGGCTCTATATCAAATTTTGGATTTAAAACAAGGGAGAAAATTACAGATTGAAACGATCCTCATAGGTAATCAAATTCACTGCCAGACCCAGGTGTCCAAATCTCCCTGAACGACCAACCTGCTCATTTCAGTTAATTATTAACCTAGTGATTATTAATTCAGCCATAACATCGATTTCTGGGCCAAGTAAGTCTTTTCAATAAAAGACAGCGGACTCACCCTGTGCAAGTAAGTCTCTGACGTTTTGGGGAAGTCAAAGTTGATAACCACATTGACTGCCTGGATATCGATTCCCCTAGTGAACAAATCTACAAAGAAAACACAAATTCAGAAGAATAAGATAAACAAATTTGGATGATTACATCTTAATAGAAAGAAACAAGAAGAGGGTGGGGAAGGAGAGATTGAATGGAAGAAGCGAGACAGGAAAGAGAGAGCGATTACGGAGTACATGACATGAGCTTCATGTGAAGTGAAAAAGGATGAGAGGAAGGCAGAGAGAAAGAAAGGGGGAGAGGGAGAGGATATCATGTGCATGACACTCATCAGAAGAAACAAAGAGGAAGAACTGGGAGAGAGAGGTTATAGTGTGGATGATGAAAGATTTGAAAGTGAAAGAAGTGAGAGACCCTGGGGTTGCTGGAGAGAGAGACAGACTATAGTGGAAGACAAGATCCAAATGGAGGAAAAAGAAGAGATATAGAGCAAGAGAAATATACTGGAAGGCATGATCTTAATTGGAAGAGAGAGTTAAGAGGAGGGTTGTGGTGGGGGAGAGATAGAGAAAGAGCCTCTGGGGGCTGGAGAGTGTGTGTGTGTATAAAGAGGAGGGTTAGGAGGAGGGTTGAGGATGGGAGAGATAGAGAGAGATTGTAAAGAGGGTTGTCCGTGGGAGAAATAGAGAGAGCCAATGGGGGGGTTGGAAAGAAAGAGAGAGAGCGAGACTGTAAAGAGGAGGTTGTCAGGGGGAGAGATAAATAGAGAGCCTATTGGTTGGTAGTGGTGGGGGCTGGGAGAGAGATATCGAGAGACAATTAAGAGGAGGGTCGTCTGCTGGTTTTAGGGGTTGGTTTTTAAGAGAGAGAAGAGGGGGGGTTGAGAGAGAAATAGAGAACCTATTGGGGGAGGGAAAGAGTGTGTATAAGAGGGTTATTGGGGGGTTTCTTTTTTGTTTAGGTGGGGGGGAGAGAGATGGAGAGAGAGGTATCTAACACATACCCGTGCAAACAAGATTTCTGCATGCACCATTGCGAAAATCATGGAAAACCCTGTTCCGATGATCTTGCAGCATTTTTGCATGAATGTAGAAGCATGAATATCCCAGCTCTGTTATCTTCTTGGCTAATAACTCCACACGATTGACTGAATTGCAGAATATTATAGACTGATTGATTTGAAGCTGAATGCAGATAAAAAACAGTTGAGAGTAATGAAACATGTGAAATGAAAAATAATATAAAGAGACATAATTTAACCTTGGAGAAGAGGGTATTAAGACAGTGGACTTTCTGCCTCTCCTCAACAAAAGCATAGTACTGGGTTATACCCTTGAGAGTGAGTTCGTCCATGAGATTGATAATGTAGGGATTGGGAAGATAGCGGTCCTTAAAATCTTTCACCGTCACAGGAAATGTAGCTGAGAACAGTAATATTTGCCGACTTCCTGGAAGGAAAGCAATCAGCTGCTCAATAGAAGGTTGAAACTCTGGAGATAACAGCTTATCCGCCTGAAACCCAATTGTAAAGGTGACTGAACAATAAATTTTAATAAATGGATATTAAAAAATGTAAATTTCTTTTAATACCTCATCCATAATCAGCATAGAACAATTTTTCAAGATGCAGACGCCCTTTTTAGTGAGATCTAATATTCGCCCAGGAGTTCCAACCAGTAAGTGAACTGGCTGGTACAACCGCATTATGTCATCCTTCAAACTTGTTCCCCCAGTTGTCGCCATTACCTGAATCTTCAGATGTTTTCCTAATTCTTTACAAACCTGAGATGTCTGGAGAGCTAGTTCTCGAGTCGGAACCAATATAACAACTGGATAAAAACATTAAATGTTAATGACAAGATCACAAAAATAGATGAAAACACCCCATATTATGCGACAGATAAATTATATAGGATGTCTTATGACCTGATGCTACATGAGCATACATGGACTACGTGGTTATCGGACAATTCTCTATTCAGTGATGATAATCTGAAATTCAATGGGTAAAGAGCAGGAAATCAACCTTGAATAGCATTTGTGTCCGGGTCAATTTTTTCAAGAGCAGGAATGCAAAAGGCAGCAGTCTTTCCAGTTCCATTTTTAGCTCTAGCGAGAATGTCTCTTCCAGTTAAAGCCATTGGAATGCTTTCCTCCTGAATCGGAGAGGGCTTTTCAAATCCTTTTTCATATATTCCCATCAGTAATTCTCTCTTCAGAAAATAGTCCTCAAACTCGTTCCCTTTCGTTGCAGTGACATCCTACATGAAATAGAAATGACATTTTGAAAGATAATTAATGAGATCATGTTCAAGAATCTCTAAAAAGAGATGAAAGACATGAGAAAGAGAACTAGACAAGACAAATCTACTTAGAACTCAAGACATATGATGCAAAACATTCAATTAAAAACAATCAAACATCAATTTCTGTTGAGACTAGGACATGATTAAGTGCAACAAAGAATTTTAACCAGTACGAAAAATGGAAATAGTGCATGTCCTTCTTAGTTACCTATCAAATTGAAAGGTTTATATATTTGTAGGTTCCAATAACATGTATTTCCCTTCCATACCTCTGTCTTGTAGCGAGTGTCTGGTGCAGGTATATTTAATTTGGCCTTCCAGTCTTGAGAACTGATCCATCATAGAGAAATAACATCAACACTAATAAAGTTAATGCTGTAAATAGAGAGATGCAGATGGACGAACCATGATGTAGAGATTAGAAAATCAAAACTTTTCAATGACCAATGCTCCTTGTAGAAAGATGCAAATGGATGAAGAAAGAAAGAATGATTCAGGACAATAAGGGTAAGATGGGTAAGATGCACGTATATCATTTACAGTCTAAAGCCTCTTTAATGGGGTGCATAGAAGCAGTAACTAGGTGTCAAGTCACCAGTGATACAGAGGTTACATGAAAGATGCACAAAATGTTCTTCTTCAATGAATGATTAAAGTTGATTAGATTAACTCATTAAGTCGAGCATCTACATCTGATGATAGAGACAAACAATAACATAGTGAAAATGATCAAACATTAATTCTCATTAGAGAAAATACATCAGCTACTTCTGACCACAAAATGAGTCAAACATTTCTGTCGTTGAAAGATGAACGTCCTCATAACAAATATCAAATTAATTGGATTTCCAAGGAAAATGATATTAGACACAGATAGACAATCAAGAAAAACTCTGGGTAGCTGCAGAAGAAAATGAACATTAATAAAAAGTGATCCTTTCGTCGCTAAGTATTATTGAGTTCTCATGGTATAAACGAGAAGAAGGATAACAATTGAGAGAGGCAGTGAAATTGCTTTATCTTTCATCAAACTAATCCATAATATACCTGGGATCGATGCCCGTATCTGCTGGCACTCCCATCTGCGGGTTATTTGCACCAGAACCTGTTCCGATCGAACTTTCTCCTAAGCCACTGCTGTTGTTGTTGATGTTGTTGCTGCTGAAGGGCCTGTTGGTTATCCTGTCTTTGCTGCTGGTAATATTGCCCCTGTTGATTTTGAACAGCATTGCGCTGCACGTAATACTGTTGCGGCTGTGGCGGCTGTTGAGGGTTTCTGGGCTGGAAATTAGGGTTCGCGCTTCCATATCCTCTACCGTTCCCCATTCCAGGGGGATACCTTCCGCGAGGATTCATTTTGACTCTACGAAACAATATAATACTCTACGAGCAAGCAATCGACCCTCTCAAAGCCGGAAAAAATAATATCCGGTAAAAAGAGAGAGCGGTTGACGAGGGGAAAAAGGAAGAAACGATAAAAAAAAACCTAAGATAAATCTCGCTATGACCAGAAATTAGGCTTCCGATCGAATAATGATGGTACAAAGGAAGACTGTCAAGGATCGAAGAACTACCGAAATTTCGCGAGGAGACTGGACGAGATCGGGGAGAAAACAAGGAAAAGTTTAACAAAAGAAGAGAAAAATCCAGACATCGCAACTTTTCGTCTCTCTGGGGATGAAATCGGGGCTCCTGACGTCGCTTTTTCCCCCGTAGCGTCTGCTCCAATCTCTCTAGGGCTTTGTTCACTGGAAGAAAGAGGAAAACGAGAGAGCAAAGAAGTCGGAAGACTTTCTTTCTTCCAATAGACAAAGTCGATTTAAATCGGACAGTCAGAATTCATCCAGATCGTTGTTATCAAATGGTGTCCCTTGTCAATCACCGTTCATTTTGAAATCTAATCAAATCGGAAGTTTTCAGCTGATTGGGCCTGGTTTCTCGCCCTGTCGGCCCAAAATAAGAGCCGAAGAAGAAGGGTATTTTCTGTATGATAAGGATCCTTAATTGCAAAACTTTCTCAACATCTTCAGTATCAGAGGAACAGTAGATATGGAAATGGGAACGAGCACGTTTGTGATTAGATTGATCAACTTTTTTACCATGGTTTGCTTTCTGAAACCTTGACTGAGTTCATCTTGGATTTTCTTTTGGGAGCTGTACTAGTACTTACATTCCGTATAGATTCATTGTTTAGTTTCTCGTTTCACTGAAATCTAGTTACTCTTTGGGATATTGCTGTCTACGAAGAATCGTGTTCAACAATGTAGCGTATTTATCAATTCCATCTTCAGGAATGAGTAAAGATTCTGAATGGGGGAAATTTTCGTTGTAGTTTATTGTTCTCCTGATTGTCATAATCTCTCTCCTTATGTCAGCTATCGGCAGTGATCGTCATTGGTTTTGGGTTATGGATGAACACTCACCACGACGCATGTAGGAAATCGCTTACTCTTCCTGTTCTAGCACTCGGTGCCCTGATCCTTCTCGTGTGAGTTCTTATTTTTTTCTGCTGTACTTTTAAGAATGAATTCCTCCGGATACTTGGCTATCAATGTCATTAACTTTCAGGTCCTTCGTTGGTTTTCTAGGCGCACTCAAGGGCATCACTATATTGCTATGGCTTGTATCCCTCATTTATCTGCTTCATTATTCTCCAATGCTGTCTTATTTTCATTCTGGCCGTTAAAGACTCCTATATAGCCTTGACAGAGAAACTTTAGTATCTAGGAATGCTCTGCATCATCTTGTTGGCTATTCTGGTCTTCACAGTGCTTGCGTATGTGCGATTTCTGCTCTTCTATATCTACAAACCAGACGTGTTTTTTCGATTTGACTATATTTTAGTTAAATTTTTCTTTAGATTTATCATTACAAATGGTTCGTCTGGCCATGATGTCGCGGGACTAAGGTACAAGGAGTATCATCTTGAAGATTACAGTCCCTGGTTCCAAAAACAAGTGAAAAATCTTAAGTCCCTTTTAAATTCTATCATTTTCTTCATCAAATCTAACTACGGCAGTAAATTTAAAACATAGCTGAACGACTTTAGCAACTGGGGAAAGCTAAAGAGTTGTCTGGTGAAATCTGAAGACTGCGATAGACTTCCGAAAAAGTATCAGGTTTGACTTATATCGGGTCATATTTACCTTTGTCTTAATTATATATTTCTGTAAATATTTTGTACAGACTTTGAAGGAGTATAAAATCGCTGAACTGACCCCAATAGAGGCTGGCTGCTGCAGACCGCCGTCAGTGTAGGGATATACACTTATTCATGTGATGTTTTATTTTTTTCATGATTGTATTTTGATGGTATGTCATCAGATGCGGATACCCACCCTTAAATGCCTCCTTTTATGATATGAGCTTTCATCCTGCAACATCCAAGGAGGATTGCAAGCTCTACAAGAACTCGCGTGCAGTCAGATGCTATGACTGTGATTCTTGCAAGCAAGTCTCCTGCTTTTAAATTCTTAAAACATGTTTTATGATTCCCATATTTTGCTGATGATAATTATTACTGTTTCTCTAGGGCCGGTGTTGCGCAGCTTATGAAAACAGAGTGGAGAGTTGTGGCCATCTTCAACCTTGTTCTCTTCACTATTCTGGTGAGATTATTGTCGTACTTCATATGGTAAAAATGATATTCTCTTATTTTAGTTAGTTATTTAGTGAAAACATGATCACCAAACTAGTGAAACCTAGGAATTGTGATTGAATCAGTTCATGGAAGCCTTTGATTCAGCTCACTATCAATTTTAAAGTGATATGGGACTTTTGTTTAGTGACTGATTTAATTACTTTAATTGAGTTAACGTGTTTGCAGTTGATTGTGTACTTGATCGGTTGCTGTGCAAGAAGAAGTGCTACCAGAAGACGATCAGAGAAAATCTGAGATCAGCGAAGTGTTTAGCTTTCTTGCATCTGGTCACAAGCAGTCTCCATAGGAGAGACTGCTATGTTAAGTATCGTATATATTGAGGTAACTAAGATCTCCATGCTCTTCACTCTCATTCACTTGTCATTGATCCATTTGGTTCTGGTAACTACCCGTTTTGGAGAAGAGTGACAATTAGACCAACTTCTTTCTCATACTTGATTTAAGAAAGGGCCAGTCAAACCATAATCGGAAAGAATGCGGATTAACTTCCACTTCATGTGTTCTATGCCAGGAACTAGGGGGAGGTTGCCCTCTGGGGATTGGGGTACGATAGGACCCTCAAGTGTCAAGAATGGAGGGCCCATGACCGGTCCGGCAAGAAGCCTAAGTAAAAACTTGATGGCCAAGAATGGAAAAGGTAAGAAACTCATGATGCCCTCAGTAGGGGGAGGCTGGTTGCTAGGGTGTGAAGAGGATTGGATAGGGGAGCTGTTGATGGCAGATAGGAAGGATTAGGTTAAGGAGGGAATGGGGGTTTTCTTTCTCCATTGTCCACTACTTTGGTGCATGCGGAATGAAACCAACCCAAGCAATGTACTAATTGAAGGAGCAAATTAAAAGTGTTAATATAGAGAGAAGAGAACATGAAGACATGGGATAGCGGCATGAGCCTTTAATGGACCACCTCATCATGGGCCGTGTGGTTCACCCCAACATGGGTGTAGGTAATCCTAACAGTCCATGCGTATGGGGAGGGCAGGATGTGCACATGTCATGGCCATGTGTTATGTGCATTTTGAGACTCCAAGATGTGCTTAATGAGTTTCTTATGATCAATATTCAAGCTTTTCAATTGGCTTACTGCAAGGGCTCTCATCACCTTTTCGAGGCCCAAACTGTCATAAAAAAATTTCAAGTTAAACCAAGACTTTTTGGTGAAAATCCTAGCGGAAACTTCGAGTGATTCAAACATCACCTTAAAGCATTCAATTTTTTAGAAAATCATGACATTGACTTTTTACGCGAAAGAGTCGAAGCATTATGTTACAAGAAAATACAGAGTGTTTATTTCTCCTGATCTGATTGCTTACACTGCTTGCATGGTTCACAAGGTTATCAAGGTTATTTGAATTGCATTTTTTTTGTTATTTTCCCTATTAGATATTATTGAAGAGTATTTGGGAATCTAATATACATTGTTTGTGGATCATAAAAAGGATCCACTCAATGGGCATGACATTCTTGTTATGATAAGCAAAAGTTTAAACATCACCGAACACAATATAGTAAAAGATGGACCAAGGGAGATGGAATGTGGAAGGGTCCCCAAATGTTATAGTGAGCGGGATCAAAAGTGTTGGATGATGGGATAGAATCAAGAACAATATAAGAAGAGAAGTGATGTTGTCCCCATGTTTGGCATGAGTTCCACACAAGCTTAGATAGATATAAACATTGTAAAACTTTTGAAGTTTTGAAAAACATTAATGTCCACTTCTTTGATGCGACAAAAATAAAAAGTAGAATTGGAATTAGAAAAAGATCAAGAAGCCTCAAGAGTGTGTTTGATAGGAGTTCATAGATACCACAACTATTCTCATGCCTCTAACAAATCCTTCAGCAAATATGCAAGTCATGGAAGGCAAAATTAGAAGGGAAAAAATAAACACAACAAAAGGTTTAGGACAATGGTATTTGTTGAGCTGTAACTCTTTTTTCATTCCAAGCCCAAAAATTTACTATTTATAATAAAGAAAACCAAGACCAAGTAGAGATAATTAAGGTGTATAACTTCCTAGGTCAATCCGCAAGGATTTTAGGAAGAGAAAATGTCAATTTTAGTGGTAGGAGAAGGAAATGTCACTGCTTAATGAGAAAATTTAATTAGAGGGGTAGTTAGAACATGTAAGAAATAGAATAATTTTAGATATTTAATATTAAGTGAAGTATTGAGGAGGAGAATGTGGGAGAAAGAGATAACAACGAGGAGAAGGAGAGAAGCAAAAACTAGAGCAAGAGCAAGAAAGGGGGAGCATAAGGGAGAGAAGGAAAGAGAATGAGTTGGAGAAAAATAAAGAGAGAGAGAGAGAGATAGAAGATACCTTCAGGAAGAGAGAAAAATGAAGAGCAGAGGAGGGAGAAAGAGAATGAGAGAGCTAGAGAGGATTGCAAAACTTGAAGAGGAGACCAAAAGAGAGAGATAGAGAGTGCCGAAGGGACTAAGAAAGAGAGAGAAGAGATCGATGATGGATCGAAAGAAGTTAAAGAAGGGTGCGAAAGAGAAAGATAGAAAGGAAAATTAAGTGTGAAGAAGACGCATAAGAAAAGTAAGAATGCATAAATTGTGGGGAAGAGAAGCATGTGAAAATGCGAAAGAGACGAGAGAGTGCTACTGGGAGGGTGAAATTGGAGAGAGAGTTGGAAACTAGGCAAAAAAAAGGAAGCGAGTTAAAGCGAGAGAGATGGACAGAGAGGAAGATAGAGGGGATGTGAGAAATCCAAAGGGAGAGAAGAAGAGAAATTGAGAAAGCGCAAGAGCACAGAGGAACGTAAATGTGTGAGAGGAGGAAATAAAGAGGAGATATACAAGAGAGGAAGAGAGAGAGAGAGAGAGAGAGAGAGACTATGCACGAGAGAGAGAGACTATGCATGAGAGAGAGAATGAGTGATAGGAGGCTGAGAAAACTTTATAGAGAGAGGTAGAGAGAGAGTGGTGAGAGCAGATGAAAAGGAGTGAAATAGAGGATCGAAACTTGGGTTAGAGAGCGCAAATAGGACAAGGAGGAGAAAAACTTGGGGCATGAGAAATTGACTATGCAGAAACCCAAATAGGAGACATGATGAATGATGGAGGAAGCTCCGAACAGAGTGAGAAAAAAAAGTTTGAGAAAGAGGGAGAGCGAAAGAGTGTGAGAGAATCTTAGAGGTAGAGAAAAATCATGAGACAGAGAGAGAGGCAAGAGAGAGATCAAGGACGAAAATGATGGAGAGTGAAATAGAAAGATTTCCATGGGGTTGGAGAGGAATTGCAAGAGATTGAGGAAGAGAAAGGAGCAAAGAGAAGTTGAAAATCAACAAATATATTAATTAATTAAGGATAAATTTAACCCAATCAGCACATTGAGTTGTCAGCCCATTAGGTGCCAAGCTACATCATGTGCTCTAGGAGATATAGAGTATATAAGAAATCTCATATAGAACCATGTCATCATAGGTTATCATGTATATATAATCCTTCGTTCTAGCAAGACTCATAAATAACTTAGGGTATGGTAAAGTAACAAACCCTAATTATTCATTCAAGTTTGTATTAACAAGTGGACGAAATCATCAAGAACTCTAATATTTTCACTACATTGGCCAAGGATTTCATTGTATTTTATTCCTCAAGTCACTTTCCTTAAATACCAAGGTCGAATGATCTTACCTTATCCACACAATCATCTTCGAGGACTTAATGTCAAATATAATATATAACATTTAGGAGATCCCATGGCTAGGGATTCAAAAATCATAATCAAAATATGGTCATCTATCCACAAGATGTCTTTGGTGTCTCAAGTCAAAAGACTACATACATAACTGTGGCATGAATCAACTTGACTGAAAATTAGTTTTAATACCATCCAGGGATTTATATAAATCAATTCATTGAACTCTTTCTTTAAAGAGCACTTACTATCTATCTTTGGTGTCTCCATACCAATGGCTACACGTTCAACCATACTCATCATAGGAGTTATATTCAATAATGTCATTCTTTTAAAATAATTTGATGTCCTTTGACAAGACGACTTCAGGAGGTCATTGAATACATGAGAAGATGTGTCAAAAATAATTCCAAACTCACCAATTTGAGAAATAATTATGAATTCTTTAGTATAGTGGTGAATAAGGATAGAATCCATGGAGAATTAAGGTATTTTTAGGAACTTCTTGAAATTTGATCAAATTGGACAATGAATTGAGGTAAGAAATTAAAGATTTTAGCAGATTTGGAAAAGAGAACTCAAAGACGAATCCAAGGAATAAAAAATCACTTGATTTGAATCAAGATTCATGAAGAAATCAAAGAGCAAAATTTAGGTAGAAAATCAATCGTGATGATAGAGAAAACTAAAATTAAATATAAAATTATCCTAATCTACGATTCAAAATTAAAAGATAATGATACAAGACAAAATATTAGGATGAAAATACATAATCTAACTTGAAGTCGCGCTCAAATTGATCCAATTGATTGCTAGATCAAGAGATTTTCATTCTGCGATTTCGAAGATACAATTCGACAATCAAGAGTCGATATCTCCTTATTCTTTCGACGAAATCTTCATTTCAAACACTCCCTGCACGCGAAAATGAGTCTAGAAGAGGAAAAAATGAAGAGATTCAAAGACTGAGTTGTCTAAACAGTTTGATTTACTCGAAACATCCAAGAATACTTTACATCATCAATGAACATGTGTATTTAAAGGCAGATTTGCGTGTAGCTAGGGATGGCTAAAGACCGACCAGACTGACGAGACGAGACCACGAGGTCGTCGATTTCACACAGTCTCGTGTCAAAAATTATTCCAAACTTACCAATTTGGGGAATTAAGAGTGAATTGAAGGGTGTAATGGTAAATAAGGGTCGAATCCACAAGGAATTAAGGTATTTTTGAGAGATCTTTTAGAATTTGGTCAAATTGGACGATGAATTGAGGTGAGAAATCAGGAAAAATGATGGCTTTTAGAAAGATAACTCAAAGATCTATCCGTGGAATCAAAAATCGCTCGATTTGGATTAGTAATCACGGAGAAATCAAAGATGGAAATCGGAGGAAATTTTCGGAATCGCGAAGAACACAAATTGAAATTAAAAACAAAATTGAACTAAATTGAAATCCTAAACCTAAAATTGATGATACATGATGATAGATAAGAGAATAAACTTGTTTTCTAACATGAGATAATGATCAAATCGATCCAATTGATCGCAGGATCGATAACTATTCATTCCGTGAATTCAATCGTGAACATCGGTGTTCAAGAGACAAATTCTCCTCGCACGATCGTTGAAATCTCTCTTATAAACACTCCGTGGACACGATTTTGAGTCTAGAAGCGATTACAAGAGAGAGATTCAAGAGAGAAGGGTTTAGATGGGTCGATTAAGTGAAATCCCTCGAGAATACTTACAAACGACGAAGAACTCTTCGTTTTATAGGGCGAAATGGGGGAAACCGTTCGATTGATGCGTTTAATCCGCATCAATGGTCAGGATTAAACACATCAATACGAAACGTTAAGGTTAAGTCCCGGCCGTCCGATCGCGATCTGACGCGTGAGGTGAGCTTGGATCGTATGCGTTTAAAAACGCGTCGATTCGTAACCGTTAGATCGTGATCCGGCAGTCTTGATGAAGCTTTCAAAACAGGCGTTATAAAACGCCTTAAATCCATGCCGTTGGATCTTGATCCGACGCGTCAGATGCTCCCCCCAAGATTAAATCTGGACCGTTATAACGCCTCCAATCAAGCACGTGCGTCGTGATTGATCCGGTGGTCCGCAGCACAAAAGATCGACGCGTGTGATGCCGTCACGTCGCATGAAATCGGACCGTTATAATTTGTTTAATAGGCACGTGCGTTGATCAAATCAGGTGGTCCGCGTCCACGCGATCGACGCGTGGATCTTCTGATGCGCCACCGATCCAACGCCTCTCCTCGCTCCACGTGGCCTGCAACTTAAGACATCTGTGTGGGACTTTTGTCCCACACGGAAAAGATTAGAAAACTCCGTCGGGTTTGTTAATGGGCATGTATCTCTTCCCCCTCTCTCTCTCTCTCTAGTGGGCTCGGCCCACTAGTCTCTCCTCTCTCCTATATTAAGCCCCCATTGCATGGGGGCATCATATCAATGAAAAACCCGTCTCTCTCTCTCTTCTTTCTCTAACATGGTATCAGAGCGTTGAGAGAAAAAAAAATATAGGGTTTACCTTACCCTGCCCTGCGCGCCGCCCTGCCGTCGAGCTGCCCCACTCGCGCGCGAGCCCCTGCCCGTCGCGCTCGCCCGGCTCGCGCGCGCCCTACCGCCGCCTCTACCGTCGCGCCTATCGCTACGCGCCGTCCCCGCTCGCTCGAGGTGGACGCGCCGTCTCGCTCGCCTACCCGCACGCCTACTGCCGCACCGTGCCCCGCTCGCTCTACCGTCGCGCCGCCCTATCGTCGTGCCGTCCCGCCCTATCTGCTTACGCGCCGTCCTTACGCGCCCTATCTGCTTACGCGCCGTCGCGCCGCCCTATCTGCTAGCGTCGTGCCTCACCTGCACGCCGCCCTGCCATCGCGCTCGCCCTGCCATTGAGCCGCCTGCCCTGCACGCCGCCCTACCATCGCGCCTGCCCTGCCTGACGCCACTTCTACCTGATTGATAAATCTTATTCGCATTGATCGCGCGCCTGCCCTGCCTTATCTGCGTCGTGCCTGGCCTGCCTAACACCGCAGCCACCACCACATCTGCTCTGCCTGAAGCTGCTGCTGCTGCCACTACTCGACCGCCACTTTGCACATGGCCGAGTCAAGTATATCATCCCCTACGACCCCGACTCAGCCTCCTCGCCCGACGCTGGGCCGTCTCTGCAGCTCCGGGAAGCATTCGACAGAGTGACTCGCCAAGCCGGGCGTACACGTTCGATGGGTCCACTATGGGCCCTCGCGAGGCGCCTTCCCTCGGAGTTCCCGAACGCTCACGGCCTTCGGCACCATCTAACCGAACCTCCTCTTAAGGAATCGGATCCGGTTACTCGAGTGGAGCGGACTCGGAGTCGCAGCTTTGTTCCCCGGCTTATATCCGACGTCGCGACTCGGATCATGGAGCCGCTCAAAGCATGACACGCCCTGCTCGCGCCGTCGCTCAAGTTGGAGACTATGTACGCCAACAAGAGCAACGTGAGCTCTGACAGTCCGCCTATACGAGGAGTTATTCGCTGTCGCGGTGGAACCCGACACCGCAGTAACTACTAAGGATCTGGCCGACGCTATCTTCACCAACCTTGAGGTCTATCAGCCGTCGTCTTGGATCTTGACACGCTTCGACGTTACCGTGATGAGCTCCGAGCCGGAGCCTTCCCTCGCGGATTACGTCCGTGAGCCGGCCGATATGATCGTGGGGTCGAGTACTTGGGGGATCGCGGGTGCTACCCACTGAGGAGATCTTCGCAGCTGCACTTCGAGTGCGACAGCCTGCCCTCATCCCTGCACTCATGCAGCCCACCGAGACATCAGCTCTCATAGTATCAGCCTGGCTCACCGGGCATCCGGGGAAGGGCGCATCCTCCCAGAAGAACCTGACCTCCTATCCACCCTACAAGTACCGTGGGAAGACATCACACCTGGGCCCAGAGAAGTGCTCGGGAAGGAGTTCGGGAAGCCCGCTCGGCCATGGCTGCCTCAGGAGGCAAGGCGTCCTCCACTCCCGCCGAAGGCTCCTCCTCACTGCTCCTTCTGCAGGAGGGATGGTCAGCCCTCTCACTCTCTCCCTGAGCTGGCCTACATTCAGGGCATCACGCGCCTCATCACTTTGCCCAACCGCGGCACCATCGCCGCCTTGCGCACTCGACTCGCCAGCTTGGCGTCCTATGCGGGGAGGACGCGGCTCTTCTCCGTGCACGCCGTCTATCTCAACCCCTCATATTACTTCTGTTATTGACTCTGGGGGCCTCTTCCCACATGACCTGCTTTTTCCCACTATTCTCGACTCTCTTACCGGCTCGACACCTCCATTCCCGACGTCCGGATAGGCGACGGTCGTCTCTGTCCTCGTCCTCGTGCACGGCCGCGTCTCGTGCCACATCTTCCCTTCCTTTGCTAGCACGTCCTCGTACATTCCCTGTTTTCCCGCCAATCTGTTGTCCATCGCTGCGATCACTAAAGCCCTTCACTGTGGTGTGTCTCTTCTTTCCTCATCATCGCGTCTTCCGAGATCTCGATACGGGCCGAGGATTGGACCGGGCCGTGAGAACGGACGTGGGATCTATGAGCTGGTGGGCCGACTCTCCCTCTACGGGACTCCAAGCCCTTTTTGCACTTTCTCGCTTCCTCTAGTTCTCTTCATGACTCCTTTTTATGGCACTCCCGATTGGGGCATCCTAGTCTTGTCAAACTTAAGGAAACTCTTCCTTGGTTAAACTTATCTGATTTCATTGTGAGTCTTGTGAACTAGGGAAGCATCATCGATCATCATATCCATCGCGCACGGTCCACCTACTCATAGTCCGTTTGACTTGGTCCACTCGCGACGTCGGGGTCCTGCCCGCATTCATCTCCTACAGTGAGGAAAGTACTACATGGTGTTCGTTGATGATTACACTCGGGCGAGTTGGACGTATATTCCGAAGAGTCGGAAGGAGGTACTTTCTCGTGTTCAGCATTTTCTCCTTGAGATCAGTACTCAGCACATGACTAAGGTAAAAATCTCGCGCACTGACAATGCACTTGAGCTCACTCGAAGGCGATTGAGGGACCTATGTCTCGGCTCATGGGATAGTCCATCGACTACTTGTCCCTATACCTCGCAGCAGCAATGGAGTGGCCGAGAGGAAGCATCGACACCTTCGGACATGGTACGCACATCTGCTGCTTGCTATGCGAGTACCTCAAGATCTCTCGGTGTGACGCTGTCTTGACTGCTACATATTTGGTGAACCGTCTCCCATCTCGCCGCTCTTGGAGGTGCGGTTCCCCTTCGCCGATTGACTCCTATGGCTGATATCTTCTCCCTACCACCACGAGTGTTCGGCTGCACCGCCTTTGTTCGAGATCACACTCCCTGGCTCTGTCCAAGCTAGCTCCTCGTGCACGCAAGGGTGTGTTCGTAGGTTACTCTCGGACTCTGAAGGGCTACCGTATATACTTCCCTCGATCAGCACCAGAGATGTTACTGCGACATGACCTTCCATGAGGATGTTCCCTACTTTTCATCTACCCACTCCGCAGATGATATCTCCTCATCATCCCTACCTCCTTTCCGTATCCGCCACCACTCGTTTCTCGACCTTCCCGTGCTGATGTCACCCTCTTCCTCCGCCCGGTTTCCTTTGCCTCGATGTGTCACCCTCTTCCGCATCCGTCCCTAGCCCTGCCCGAGGTGGACACTCCCTCCTCTCCACCCCCTGTTCGGCTACCTCGTCACCCCTACCCTCTCCACCACCTCCCGCCCGACCTTGACCTTCCCATTGCCCTTCGCAAGGGCACTCGCTGCACGCAACATCCTATCGCCCATTATGTTTCTCCCGCCCGCCTTTCTCCTTCCTATCAGCTCCTTTGCCCTTGCTGTTCTAACCGAGTCAATTCCCAAGTCGTATATTGAGGCGTTGCGACCGTGGCAGCGGCGATGGATGTGGAGATGCGGCCTTCCTCCAGCGGGAGACCTGGACGTTGGTCCCTCGACCGACTGATGCCAACGTCGTCTCTTTGCAAGTGGGTGTACTCCCTAAGTACAATCCCGATGGCTCCGCTGCTCGCTATAAGGCGCGTCCGTGGCCCGTGGTCTTTCTCAAGCCTATGGTCTTGACTATCATGAGACCTTCTCTCCCTGTGGCGCGCCTCAGCCCATTCGTGTTATCTTCTCCATCGCCTTGGAGCAAGGCTGGCCGCTTCATCAACCGGACGTATCCAATGCCTTCCTTACTGAGAGACCTCGATGAGCAGTGTATTCATGGAGCAACCGCCCTGGGTACGTTGCTCGGGGAGTCTTCCCGAGGTGTGTCTCCTCAAGAAGGCTATCTATGGGCTGAAGCAAAGCCCGCGTGCGTGGTTCCACAAGTTCTCCCAGCCTTCTCTTCTCATATGGCTTCGTCTCTACCGTCTCTCGATCCGACTGTCTCGCGAAACGCACCCCACTCTAGCAGTGTCATCCCGGGCTGTGTATGTCAATGACATCATCATCACCGGTAGTGACGACGCCGAGGTTGCTGCGACCAAGGCGTATCTAGCTCAGCACTTCGTGACCCGAGACCTGTCTCCACCAAGGTACTTCCTTGGACTTGAGATTGCTTATCATCAGGGGCAGATGTCTATTTGTCAGCGGAAGTACGCGCTTGATCTCCCTGGAGGAGACAGGGGATGTTGGGGTGCAAGCCGGTCGCCTCACCCATGGAGCGAGTAATGTGGACCGGGTGGGACCATGCTACTACACTCGTGGAGGATGCGGGCCTCTACCGACGACTCGTGGGGAAATTGATTTTCCTCACCGTGACTCGCCCAGATATCTCTTATGCTGTTAGTATCTTGAGTCAGCTCATGCAGGCTCCTCGTACTATCCATCCGGGAGGGGGTCTACCGTGTTCGGCGTACATAAAGAGAGCTCCTGGGGAGGGGCCTCCCTGTATCGACGCCATGGCCATCTCGCGCATTGAGGCTTACTCGACTCCGGGATTTGCCGGCGACAAGGAGGACCTGAAGTCACATGGTGGATATGCCACCTACGTTGGAGGTAATCTCGTCACATGGCGCTCTCGTAAGGGCCCATTGTATCTCGGTTCAGCGCTGAAGCCGAGTATCGAGCCATGGCGGATACCACAGCAGAGATGTTGTGGCTGCGCTCTCTTCTTACCGAGTTGGGATTCCCCCCTGGAGAGCCTATGCAGATGCATTGTGACAACCTGGCTGCGACCTTCATTGCCAGTAATGCTACGTTCCATATGAGGACGAAGCACATTGAGATTGACTGCCACTTTATTCGACAGTACGTGGTGAGCGGTACCATCTGTACTCCACACGTCGCTTCGGCACATCAGCTGGCAGACATCTTCACTAAGGCACTACCAGGCCCGACCTATGATACTATGGGATCCAAGCTGGGCATGTTCGACCTCCACGCTCCAGCTTGAGGGGGAGTGTTAATGGGCATGTATCTCTTCCCCCTCTCTCTCTCTCTCTAGTGGGCTCGGCCCACTAGTCTCTCCTCTCTCCTATATTAAGCCCCCATTGCATGGGGGCATCATATCAATGAAAAACCCATCTCTCTCTCTCTTCTTTCTCTAACAGGGTTTATAATGCCCGACGGAATAAGAGGTCGAATACCCTCCCAATATACGGGAGGCTGAATACCTCTTTATTATATATAGTATGAATAAATATATATGTATAGTTCGCCACGTAGGCGCTGCGCGGGCCCGCGTGGCCTTGCGTGCCACGTCGCACCCACGTGGGACCCGCGCGATAATTAGACCCTTTTTGCAATTTTTTATTTATTTTAAACGTTTTTTAAATAGAAAATAAAATCAGAAAAATCCAGAAAAATCCCTAAAAATTGTAAAAATCATATCTTTTAAAATACAACTCCAAATTAATCCAAATTTCTTTCATTTGATCTGAAATTTAATTATCTATCATTATAAAAAGTTAAATTATTTAAATAACAAGAGATTTAATTCTTATTTCAAAAATACATTCATTTCTTTAAGATTTTAATTTTAGAAAATGAAATGAATGTTCATAAAAATGATTTATCTTATTATTTAACTTTAAAAACCATTTATAATCTCAAGTAAAGATGGGTTATAAAATCTTTAATCTTTAATTCATCATAATTAACCCTAAATTAACGCATTTTGAGATTATAACATAAAATTGCATAGAATGATAGAAATGCACTCAAAGTATGATAACATGCACATAAATGTAATATTTTATGCCTCAATTTGCATTAATAATCGTGTTTTATCATGTTAAGATTGCATGTTATCACAGACCTCGGTCAACCGGATTGGACTGGGACCGTCGGTCCCTTGAAATGGGCCTTTCATGGTCTCGGTCCAAGTTCGGTCCCCAGATCAAGTTGAAAAAAATTGCCCTAGGCTCCTAGCAAATATTTTGGCCATTTCTGGAAATTTTGTTTTGTTGTTGTTCTAGTGATTCCTCATAGTGGTGGATTCACACATCTTGTTTAGGTAAGCTCGCAAGATCTCGAGGCAGTTTGATATCTTCCTAATTTTCTCCTCCAATCTGCATATATCTCCTCCAATCTACATTCTCTATCCCATCAAATATTTCTTCTTTAGGCCAAAATCACCGAATTTGTCCAACCAAGAATCAGAAGTCACGGAACCTTTGATCGATTTAGTTGTTCGCTACCTTCACTGATTATTTGCCTTCACTGATTATATATCCCTCTCTTGATTTTCCAAGAGATTGGTAATTGCCGATCCACGCGACGATAGATCATAGAACCAGGGATGACAACAAATTTTAGCACAGTAAGGTACTGAAATTTTTGCCCTAAAAACTTAAATACAAAAATAAAAATTTATGTTTTCGTTTTATGTCGCGGAAAGAGCAAAGCTATTGATGAATCTCGTTATCATATTGGATTGTTTCTCCATTCTGAAAAACGTTATCATGTTTTGCGTAATTGACAGAATGTCACACTCTTCCTTTTTGTTAACGCCTCTCCAATCAAATGACATTCCCTTGAGATTTCACTCTAGACGAGATTGAGACAGAGAGAGAGAGAGAGAAAGAGATAATCTGACGATGCAGATCGACTCTCCATGTTGTAGAGAGAGAAATTACACCGCTCCGTAGATTACGTCGTTCTCCAACATACAGAGTATCTCCAACAAAGTATCCTCAGGGGCCACAATTGGGAGCTGAGAATTTGGTGGGACAAGCACCCGACCGGTAACCCCATAGCCCCATAGTCTTTCGGTGGCCCACATGAAGGCTACTCTCGCGTTGTTCTGCAGGAAAGTGATAGAGCCGAAGATAAGAGTCTCTTGCTGAATTCAAAACATGTTAGGAACGAAGTCGTGCCAATCATCTTTAGAATGGAATTGAAACGAGGGGAACAGATAGATGGATAGATGATTGAGAAAGACAAACAAAGGGTAGTTTATCTTTCACCGACTGCTAAAAGACCAACTCCGATCATTTTCTTGTAATGGGCCCTAATGGGTTTTGTCGTTAAGAGATATCTAACCATAATAAATTTTGAAAGTTTTAAATCCATTTTCCTACAAACTTATGATCCTTTTTGTCCAGGATATTATCCACTTGAAATTAATGAAAAGTTTAATTACATGGAATTGGATGCAATATATAACTACCTCAAGAGACCTTTTTATTTTATTTCTTTTATTTTGAAATTCATTAGAATATCGAACAAATTTTGGTTTTCTTCATAAGATGTGAAATTATTAGAATATAAATTATCAATAGTCATCTAATTTTTTCATTATGGTTTTTAATTAATTTTCTCCTTTTAAATTTAATTTTTATCCTGTGTTTTAGATTGTCATCAATGGAATCAATTGGAGATGAGGTACATTTTATTTTACATTGATCTCTAAAATTATATGATCATAGCTTACTAATGCTATATTTTTTCTTTTAGATTGAATCAAACAATGCATCAAAACATTTGTTTCTACAAGTGCTACAGCTACAAGCTCTTCACAACGAAGAAAAGCCTCACTCAGTCTTAGTACATTTCATGAAGATCACGGATGATGAGTATCTTTGCAAAATTTGTAAGGTAGCTACCCCATCAAAAGATATAAAAGTGAAGAGGGATAGAAGTAGTAACACAATGAAGTTATAGAAGCACTTGGAAAAGGTTTCATGTTGAGAT
The DNA here is from genome assembly GCA_024174645.1 of Lemna minuta. Classification (NCBI taxonomy): domain Eukaryota; kingdom Viridiplantae; phylum Streptophyta; class Magnoliopsida; order Alismatales; family Araceae; genus Lemna; species Lemna minuta. The sequence goes on from CM044108.1 coordinate 4,451,568, forward strand.
TTATAAGCAACTAAGGCCATCAAATGCTCCTAATATTTAACATACTATTTCTAAAAGACTTTGAAATTTTCAGGCAGGAATTTAGAGCAGCCAAAGAAAGAGTGCATAGATTTAATTGTTAAGACAGATGCACCTTTTTCGCTACTTAATCATCCTCAATTTAAAACGTTTTGCAATTACTTAGTACAAGGTGAATCAGGGATTCCTAGTCATCATTCCGGATGACGAGGGATGAGAGAAACTATTTGAAGATGAAAAGAATAAGGTAAGAGAATTACTTCGACCAATCGAAAGGGTGTCCCTTACAACAAACACTTGGACAACTACAAATAATGTGACAATACTTGGGATCACAATACATTGGATTGATGATATGTGGAGACTTCATATCTCGCTGTTGAGGAGTTGGGTGTATCACATCAATGGATAATTTTAGCAGAGGTGGTGTATCGTGTGTTAGAAGAGTATGATCTCACTCAAAAGGTAAGTAAACATGAATTTTACCTTTCTTATTTTCAATCTTAAATCTATAAACATGAATTTTTTTGCTATCACAACAGATAATGCTAGCAATAACAAGACAATGGCGGCAAGCTTAGAAAATTTATTACGTGAGAGTGGATCGACATTCACCAAGCAGTTCCATGTGCCATGTATAGCCCATGTTCTCAAGGAGGCTTGAAGGAGTTGGGTAATTCATCATTGACTTCATTATGTTCAGAAAGTGAGGGTGATGAAGAGCGTGAAGAAGATGACATAGAAGTTACTTAACAAAGACCATTTGAAGAAATTCTTCATCGGCTTCGAAAACTTGTTCTTGCGGCAAATAGCACACCACGAAGAATTCATCAGTACAAAGAATTATATGAGAGGTATAAAATGTCAAATAAAAACTTATTAACCATATATGTCCCCACTAGGTGGAATTCGACATATGTCACGATTACAACAACATGAGACAAGATGAAGGTGTTGAATGCAATGGCATCAACTTGTCTTAAAGATGGTAAAGGAATTTCTTTAATTATGTTGGAAGAGTGGGATCTTCTTAAGATTTTTGCATATGAACTTCTAGCTTTTTAGGAAGCCACCGAGATGTTTTCTCAATCAAAGGCCATTACATCGCCTAATGTTACTTCTATTTCTGATCTTTTGTTAAATCAGTTGAAACACATCAGTTGTTGTCTTAGGTAATCCTTCTCAAGGTGCGATGGGAAGACCAATGAGCATAGAGCAATCAATGGCACTAGAAGGACCATATACTGTGATGAAAACAAAGTTAATTAAATACGAGCAGCAGGTAAAAAGAAAGCCAATCTTTCCTATTGCTACAATGTTAGATCCATCTTTGAAATTTGAATATATTCCAACTGATGAGCAAGATTATATCACAAAGACTTTGAAGCATTTTCTTCAATTGATGCCTGCCCCGCTAATATCAAGTGCTTGCTCACAAAGTGAGCAATTATCCAATACTTCTACAACTTGTTCGAAAATGATGGTTGAATTGATAAAGCGTAAAAGGAAGAAGAACATAAACATCTTATTAGAAAAATCAATATATGATGAAATATTTGATTATTTGCATTACTCTCAAGTTGAATGTTCTCATCTTGATGCTCTACAATGGTGGAGTAAGATTGGGTCTGAAAAATATCCACAACTTGCAATGTTAGCAAAGGGATTTCTCTTAGTTTGTGTTTCTAGCTCTCCATCAGAGTGTCTTTTCTCATTAGGACGGGGGATCATAACATACAAAAGGGGGAAATTATCTCAAAGAATTATATATATATTGATGACCTGAAAATCATAGGGTAAAAAGGATGAAAGCGGATACTAATGAAGAAGAATTTAGTAAAGATACGAACTAATTTTCATGTTATTGAGCTTTCTTTTTCTTTAAGTATCAGTAAGTATCATCGGTAAGGTTTCTGACTATTAATTTTTTATTTATTAATAGACTTTGATATATTTATCTCTTTTCAGGTATGCATATCCATGGTCAAGAGAGACCGAAGTTAAGACCGAACCAAACCGTGACCCAGGGAGATATTACATTACTCTCAAATAACATGTCATACTATTAGATATAACAATAAATTGACATTGATCGTTGTTATAGTGAACCATTAGATCACCAAGATCATTGATCTAACATATCTATCTCTATCAATCTCTCGGTTAGACACATTGACTTTATTCCACTGCCTTCCATAATTGTCATGTCTCTTTTTGTTGCTGGCCATCCCAACACCACTATCAATCTATGGCTTGCACCAGCTGCATGGGCCATTGAACAAAGAGATGGAGTTTTTCAGAAAAATTTTCTATAGTAAAATAATAATTAAAAACACCAATAGTATGACATGTCACTCTGACATTCATTTGTTTTCCTTTTCATTTTTTTCCACCAGATTTTACTCAGCTGCTCCCAATTTCTCAGCTTTCTGCATTTTGCTGTTCTGCCCTGGGTGCTCAGCAGTGCGATGCTGTTGACAATGCAACATGGAGACAATGCGATGCTCTTGACAACTATGAATAAATATTCTATTGGATACAACTACCAGCTTTTGATGATTTGGGTTTCGGAATCTCCTTGCAAAGTCCAGAAAAGTTGAACCCTTACTCAATTCCAAGCAAGCCTTCCTCTAAATCCAAGCTAAATTGTTCCAAATAGTAGGAATAGATATCTAGGGTGTCCATACATCTGATTTTCTTCTTTGTTGAAACCCATCATTTTTGTCGAAATGCACTTCATCCAAACACTATCAAATGTAGAACTGTTGTTTTTGACCATTTGTGTTTCTGAATCTGCTTTGCAAATTCATCAAAGTTGAGCCTTTCCTCAATCCCCAACAAACCCATCTTGACATTTGACCTAAATTTACTCCAAGTCGTAAGAATAGATCTTTTGAGGGTCTCTCCATACCTGATTTTCATCTTTCTTCTAGCCCATCTCTTGGATTGAAAATTGCCATCATCAGCGAGCGTAAATGGTTTTTCACTCTTGATTTAACTTTTTTTTCCTGCGCAAACTCTTTTTGTGACTTTACAGGTTTATATGGGCCAATGGACCATGCTTTGCTTCCGGCCCACGGTGGCATGGCCATTGCCAGCACCACCACGGCCCGAGAACCCAGGTTGCGAGCCATACCGCAGAATCACTCCCCTCGGCATCTCTCCCTCTCGGTGAAGGGACGGAGATCAGCAGCTCAATCAACAATCTGCAAAAGTGATAGGCTTCGCCAGATCAAATTGGGGAAGAATCCAGGTAGCCAGTGTCTCGGACCTTAGGAAATTCAAGTACAACAACAATAGCCTACCACTGAGCCCAGAGAAAGATTTAGCAAAAAAGCGAGTATGACCCGACAATCTTGAAGCATAAGAAGAAAGTGAATAGCATCAAGCAATCTAGAGAAACATCAAATAACAACAAATAATTATGTCTCTGAGGAGAACCTTGTGGTTGAACAATGGAGTTGACTTAAATTGTTCATTTAATAGCTATATATTACACATCTAGAAAGATTGTTAATTAACAGGGACGTTAACATTTTGAAGGGTATGTAGAGATAGAAGGGAGCTCAGGACTTCCTCACTCTAATTCCAACGACATCCTTAAGGCCCATCTTCAAAACTGTCCTCCTAAAAAGCGCTGGAGGGCATTTCAGACCTATGGAAGCAGAAAACTGGTTAGCCAGCTCAACTAAGGTAGTTTTATCCCTCCCCGTCTCACTGATCGAGTTGTAGTATCCAAGCCATGCATGGTATGCTGCTTCTTTGATGCTTGTGTCAACTTTCATCATTGACTCCTGAATCTGGGAGAAGAGAATATATGTGTAAATATATATAGAGAGAAAGAGAGATAAAAGAGAATGTAATGATCGTTGATAGGGCAGACAGAAATAAATTCTGACATTCAGACCTTTTGCCCGGCATCTGAATCCAGAGAAGGCAATGGTAGCTTCTCAGAAGGAAGATCTCTAATTTCATCCAAGAAATATTCTTCAAAGGGAGCAAGCAGCATAATGCCTCTCCCATTCTTGCCTTCACGACCGGTCCTTCCCAGACGGTGTATATATTGTTCGCGATCACAAGGAACACCTATCTGGCATCGCCATATGAAAATATTTGAATTCAGGATTTAAAACTAATGACCGGCAAAAGTAATTGATAAATAGTAAATAAAAAAAATACCTGTATCACTAATGTTACATCTGGATAATTCATTCCCCGAGAAGAGACATCTGAAGTAACAAGAATAACCCTCTTGCTTTCTCTAAATTCATCAGATATCCGTGTTCGATAGAGCTGAGGCTTCCTGGAGTGCATTTCTTTAACATTCATCTTCAGATTATGGAGAAGTGTGAACGTGAGTTGAGTCACCATTGCTGTTGTACAGAAGACAATTACCTAAAGTGGAAAATAGATTTATATCAAGAAATTGAATACATTTCTGATTATTATAAAGAGAATTGTTCAGAAACAGGTACCTTGTAGTCGACCTCTTGTAAAGTATGCTCTTTCAGAAGATGGTAAACCAAGTCAAAGTGCACAATATGAGGGGCAATGATGTAGGATTGCAGAACCTGACATTCAGTTGTGAAATTCAAGTTTTATGTGAATGGAAGAGAAGTGTATGATTCCAAACTGTGTAAAAAACATCATTTCTAGATGTATATCTACAGAAATTGTGTTCCAGCTCTGCAAACAAAGAATCTTTCTCAAGATGAACATCGACATATGCTTTGGTCCGGTACTTTGTATAATACAGCTTTTCTAGGACCCTATGGTACAGGTTAGTTTAGGATTTGGCTTTCTGGATTAAGCAATTAAGGCTCAGGGTTAGGGTTCACGACTTGGGTTTATAGTTAAGAGTTTAGGGTCTTGAGTTCAGCGTAAGGTCTTGGGTTCAAGACTCATAGTTCAGAGTTTTTAGGGTTCAAATTTACAATTTCAGGACTTAGGCCTGACCGTTTACGGTTAATGGTATTAGGTTCATCCTTTAGGATTCTGTTTTACAATTTAGTTTGGTACATTGCTGGTTTTAGGTCAAGGGTTCAAGTTTGAGGGTTTAGAGTTTTGGGGTTCTGACTTTAAAATGGGGGTACAGGGTTTTGGGGTTCGGGTATTTGGAGAAATAAATGAACCAAGTGCAACAAAAGAGTACCTTTGGTGGTGTATCCTGACCGTTCATCCCCACAGTATCAACAAAAACATGTTCCCTCTTCAACACAACTTGAGAAATTCGACGAACCTGAATAATTGCACCAATCAGCTAACGACCCAATGCACTTGTAGTCTATTCCTATGTAAATCGATAATGTTTATCATCATCACCTCTCTCGGAATAGTAGCTGAAAATAGTAATGACTGCCGATCACGAGGCAGACAGTCAACAATCTTCTCAATGTCCTTCCTAAATCCCAGGTCCAGCAAGTGGTCCCCTTCATCAAGAACAAGCATTTTCAATCCCATCAGACGCAATGAGAACCCTGATTTGTTCTCGATGTGATCTAGTAGTCTACCAGGAGTCGCCACTATAATCTGATAAGAATTTGATCGCATTTAGTTTCCATAATTTGCAAAAATATCATGTCTGACGCCATAGTCATTTGGACAAATTAAATATCAAATGCCAACCTGGCATGGGTTAGATTCTAGCCGTTGCTGATCAACTTTGAAACGAGTTCCACCAATCAGACTTAGAACACCAATACCGGAATGATGTCTTAGCAGGACAGTTGCTTCTGCAGCAACTTGACTGGCGAGCTCTCTTGTTGGACAGAGAATTAGGGAAAGTATAGGAGGGTGGCGACTTTTAGTGCAATCTTTCTCACTCTTCAACACTGCTTCAATTGCTGGAATCTGTTTTTTTTAGCTTATCTCTATTTAAATAAGTACAATATGATGTAGTAACATGAAACTAAGACTTGTGGTTCATTTACCAGAAATGCGATGCTCTTGCCTGTTCCTGTTCTTGCTTTCACTAGCACATCCTTTCCTATATAACAAAGCCATCATCGTTTTTGTTAGTAATAAAACCTTAACCCAAAAGAAGAGGAGAAAATTGAATGCTGAATCAGATCTAACCAACAAACCATCGAGGCAAATAGGCAGGGCAGCAAGCTGTACAGTAGTCATCTGAACATAACCAGCACAAGCAAGTGCTTTTGATGTTAAAGAAGAGATGCTGAAGTCCTCAAATCTACATAAACAATCGGTTTAACAGAGAGCTTTTTATCAATAATTGTAGATTTTGTAACACAATTACCTTTGATGGGTCAACAGTGACTCATCCTCGACATTTTTATTTTCTATTGCAGCTAATTCCTTTTTTCGCCTTTTCAAGTCATATAATATGAACTCCACATCCTCATCGAGATTATCCTCCTTTTCATCAATCCTGGGCGAACGCCTTTCCTTTTTCCGGTCATGCTTCATCAAAGCTGCACTGCTTAACTTCAACATCTTCCTCTCACTCATAAACTGCAAATCTCTTTCCTCCATGTCCTCATTTGAAGATATGCTTCTTTGAAATTTGTGAGTCCCCCCAAGTTTCCAGCGTGAGGAAGATACTTCATAATCGGAATCGGAATCTGAATACCGCTTCGACTTTAACCTACTGTTAAACATATTCTTCCTTCCACCTTCAGAGGAATAATATCTCCGTTGATTTAACATCCCAATAGATTTCGTCGAACCCCACTCACCATCGCCCAGAGCTAAACAACGATCCGACACCATTTTCCTCAAATCGAGAGACTCAGGACGCGAAGATTCTTCATTCTCGGACACTTTCTCCTCATTCTTTAGAGGACCGTCGTCTTCGTTCCACAAATCCTCGGCCCCTTCTTTGATAAATCGGTCCGCGAGCGTCTTCACGTGATCAGCAGGAGCAATCGGAGCATATTCCGGTGCGGAATCGTCTTTCTGCCGCGATTTCCCCGAAATTTTGGCTCTGATCTGTGATCGGAGTCGAGCTTGATAAATTTCTTTTTCTTGTTCCAAGAGTCTTCGCTCCTTTTCCCTGGCCATCTTCTCGTGCATCCGCTTGAACTGCCACTTGTTGAGGCCGCCCGGGAAAGTTCGGGGACCTCCTCCCATGCTCCGGACCGCCATGAAGTTCGCGGCGATCTTGGTTGCCACTTTCCATCTTTCTCTGAGTGCGACGGAGAAGGGCATTGCTCTGTTACCGGAACAACTGCGAGTAGGATTTAGGGTTTAAGAAGGGCTCTCAGAAGCGTTATTTGATTCTTCTCCGAAAGACAGAAAGACGGACAGACCAATAGATAGATAGATAGATAGATAGATAGATAGATAGATAGATAGATAGATCAATATATAGATCAATATATAGATAGATAGATAGATAGATAAGATAGATATGAAAAACTATAAATAAGTAAATTTATTTTAAAATGGTTGGGCATCAATTATGGGGACAGAATACGGTCTATTCCTCTCTCTTCTCGCTGTAATGCACGAACGGCTGATGACCTCAATTAACTTTTAAAAAAAGGGTAAACATTAAATAGTGGCACGACCTTTAGGGTAAACATCAAATACTGGCACGACCTTTTTCAAGGCTCAGATATTGGTACCACCTCAGCATTCCCGTTGAGGTGGCATTTTTTATTCTTCCGTCCCCCACTTGGCTGCCACCTGGCTGACACGTCATTATTCTCTCTCTCTCTCTCTCTTCATTCTCTCTCTCTTCATCTCACGCGGTCCTCCTTCCTCTCATCATTCTCTCTCTCTTTATTCTCTGGACCGATTAACGCGATCACCGAAAATATTATCGTGATCACCGTTAACCGATCTGATACACTTGATTTTTTTCAGGTCATATCAACCATTAGATTTTCTGGAAAAATCTTGGGGTTTACGAACCATGATTCCTTGTTCCAGAAGATATTCGTTGATCAAGACGTGGTTGATGGGCGAGGGGAAAAGCCCTGTTTTCCCGCAAATTCTTTGCGTGATCTTGGATATCCATGAAGGCACTGACATGAAAGATGATGATCATGATCATGATAATGCAGATGATGAAGATGGTGATGATGCTAGGGGATGACGATGAAGAAAGAAGATAATAATAATGATGAAGATGGTGATGATGAAGATTATGATGAGGGAGATGATGATGAAGAAAGAAGATGATGATGATGATGTTGTTGATCGACTCACAGTCTTGAGGGAGGAGACCCTTCTCGTGCACCACGCCGCCTAGAGAGCGGGGATAGAGAGAGAGAGAGAGTAAGAATCGATCGATAACCCAAAAGAAGGAACAGTTTTATTGGGAGATCTCATGATAGGTTTCCCCAATTCTGCAGCCGTTTGTTCTTGAGAGATTTCCATTTGGAAACGGGGGCTTCGTAGATCTGCACGAAGGAGAGAGAACCAATGGATAAAGAGGAGGAAGAAGAAGATGTCGTGTTCTCGTCATTCTCTCTCTCTCTCTCTCGTCATTCTCTCTCTCTCACGTCATTCTCTCTCTCACGAGGATGACTCCGTACATTCGTTCTTACTGATTCTAGTAATCGGAGGCGCAGATTTGAGTTCGTCTTCGGCTCGTTACCCTCGGCTCTCCGCTCGCGGGAAACTGGAAGCTAGAGAGATAGAGAGAATGAAGAGAGAGATAGAATGAAGAGAGAGGAAGAGAATGAAGAGAGAGAGAATAATGACGTGTCAGCCAGGTGGCAGCCAAGTGGGGGACGGAAGAATAAAAAATGCCACCTCAGCGGGAATGCTGAGGTGGTGCCAGTATTTGAGCCTTGAAAAAGGTCGTGCCAGTATTTGATGTTTACCCTAAAGGTCGTGCCACTATTTGATGTTTACCCTTAAAAAATGATCAAAATAATCTATCCTCCTCTTAGTCCTCTCTCAGTCGCCTATTTGGCTATGTCACATGCATCTCTCCCAAGATATCACATGTATCAAGAGAAGGGTAAGAAAAAGGAAGATTTTAGTCAACACTACACAAAAACTGAGAAGAAATAAGATGAAGGCAAAGTAGGAATATTCATCATGACATGCATACATACATTTCACCTCTTAATGTTTCTATACATATAAGACACTCACAATTAGCAAAATATATGTATGCATACACACTTGACAGAAATAATTTATTCACTTATGTATGGTTCTATAATTCTATAAAGATACATTTATTCATGTTGCATTGTATGTACATGTAAGTACTAATGAATATTGCATAGTATACAAGCTAATTACACTTTCATATCTCACTTATATTCATTTAAATGAAATCTTATTCATTGTCATTCTTCTTTGATGTTTGTAATAAATTTCATCAATGTATGCAATGTTTAAGTGAATTGCAAGATCATAATATAATGATCACTAATCTTTAAACATATATCTTAAATATTCATATTCAAAAGATATTTGAGAAAGACATAAAAATCTATAGAAAGAACAGCACTATCTAATCTTACTTATATGATGAGTATGGTTGATCTTATGACCCTTGGTTTGGAGACACCAATGATAGCTAATGGGTGCTCTTGAGAGAAATAGTTCATGAATTTAATCTAAATAGATCCCTAAATTATATTATACATTACTGTTAATCAAGTTATTTAATGTTACATTTATGTAATTGGTCTTCAGACTTAAGACACAAAAGCCATTTTGTGGATGGACAATCATATTTTGACTATAACTTCTATATCCTAAGCCACGTGATCTCCAAATGTCATAGATTAAATATGACATAAAGGCCTTAAAAGTGATAATGTAGTCAAGATGGGATCATCTATCTTTAATATAAGAGGATATTGAATTAATAAATGAGATATAATTAAAACTTAGCCAAGATAGTAGAAATATCAAAGAAGTTGGTCTTGATGATTTATTGCATACATCACTACTAACTGGAGTGGACAATTAAGATTTGACAATTTATCATACCCTAAGTCATTCATGAGTCTTGCATGAATAAAGGATTTTATGTACACCGTAATTGATGATGGTAAAGGATTCGTAAGAGAGATCTTATATACTATATATCTTCACCATAATTCATGAGTCAATAAAGTTATTAACATTGGTGGATACATGTATGTTCATGGGGTTTTTTATGAAAAGCTCCAAAAATAAGGTGTTTGTTACTATGGGTGGCCGCCCACCCACCCCTCTCTTCTCTTCCTCACTTACATTTTATGCCTCTCCCCTTGTGATCTAGTAAAACTAAATGGCGATGATATCTTCAAGGATCTCAAAAAGCATTGCAGAAGAGGTGCAAGATGAAAATCTCTAATTGGAAGGTAAAATAACTAAGAGAGGGGTGAATCAATTTATTTTTTGTGGATTTATGTTATCGAAATCCATTTTATAAATTTTTTGATTATTCACTCAATTTCTCATGTAACTTATACAGCTTTTTTTTTATAGATTTTTGATCAGGTATCCAAAACCCCCACGCTATTCCCAAGAGGAGAAAGTCCTGATGGAGTCCCTCCTTACCTTGTTAGTCCCCTGATAGATACTATTGATATTTTAGGTTAATCAAATCAAAGTCCACACACAAACTTTTAATTTACTTGCTCACACTCTCAATTGGTCACCTCACTTCTTCAACATCCTTTGGAACATCCTTGCTTGTCTTGTCTCTCACATGCCTACTCCTAGAGCTCTGATCGCTCCTCCCCACTCTCCTTCAGGCCGGCTTGCTCCTCTGATGTCCTTGAGCCTTGTCACTGATGCATGCACGCTCTAAGTAGGTTCCTCAGCCTCGATCCCATGCGACACTGCAAGATAAAGAATAAATGCTCGAGTTGGCTATCTGGTCAACCTCCTAAACTCATCCCTATTCACACACTGACTCGCCAAGGAGTCTACCCCTTACCCTCATGAGTAAGTATGAGATGTCTAGAGTCCACCTAGTGTACATTGGTGATTGATTTGACCTATTCCTAGTATATAGAGATAACCTTAAGTATCAAACTTAAAGAAGAGGAGATGAATGGATGCAAGAAAATAAAAATAAATATATTATAAGAAATAGAAGAAGTAAAGTCTTTCTATTGAGTTCACTTTGAGTTCCAACAATTGATTGTGACTATTGGCTTTTCTAACATTGAGGGTCTCAATGATGAAAAATGAAAAATCTAAGTATGCTTGAAATGATCCTAAATGCATCTAAATGATGAATGACATGTCTAAACAAGTATTGCAGTATGAGATGATTTGTCGCATGATATGAGAGAACTTATCTCCTTTAGACCTAGAAATCAAACTTTAAACAAACCTCTAGATGATCAAAATAAAAATTGTAAGATCAACTCAATTGATACTTGACAAGCAACCCAAACCTATTTCAAAATTTTAATCTAGAACTGAAATTTCAATTCCAATATTATATCTCTTCAATAATTTGGACCCTCTTTAAAAGTGCCCTGATTTTTTCCTAGTCTGAATCAGCACCTACTTAGAAAAAAAAGGCTTAAGTCAACACTCTATCAAATCTAAAAAATGAGCCTAATCAGGCCATCAAGTGTTATTCACTTTTAAAATCAAATACCTGGTGAAATCAGACATAGAATTGGATCTAAATCAAGCCTAAGCTTGAATCAATTCTTACATGAAAATTGACAAGACGAGACCGCGAGGTCATCGATTTCACACGGTCTCGTGTCAAAAATTAATCCGAACTTACCAATTTGGGGAATTAAGAGTGAATTGAAGGGTATAATGGTAAATAAGGGTCAAATCCACAGGGAATTAAGGTATTTTCGAGATATCTTTTGGAATTTGGTCAAATTGGACGATGAATTTGTTAGAGAATTAATTTTGATGGTATACATCGATTGAATGGACGTACAAATGATTAGGGAAGGAATTTAATTTCATTAATGTCAGATTTCATTATGTCATATTATACCCTGATTATTTTTCACTAACCGACTAATGTGTTCATGAAGACTTGTGTTTGTTATCAGGAAACTATTGTCTCAAGCAGTAGCTATCTTATTCTTCATCAATTGATGTTTCTATTGTGCAAATTCTCAGATGCATCAGAGCTGGGCGAAGTCAGTTATTAATGTTGTCAGCATATATAGATGCATATATACGTCTATAGACATAAATATACATATAGGCATGGTAATACTGTTATACATATAAAAGAAATTATAGGTCCTTCAGGGTATTATCGTAACCTTTTTTTTAGATAGCTTAAAAACTTTAGGGTTCCCGATTTCTAGGGTTAACGCCTTTTTGCAGAAAGCTCAACGTTTGAAATCGCGAAAGTGAAAAGAGGGCGAAAATCGATTCTCGGCATCCAGTGACCAAGAAGATTGCGAGATCTGTCCATTTCTCCCGTTGCTACCTTCACGGCAGAATACGAACATCTCCTGCAAATCTCAAGTTCTTTTCTAATCGAAACCGACTTCAGCATTTAATCCTTGAACTGTTTTTGTGTTTTGTTCCTTCCACTGCTAGTTTGTTTTTTCGCAGGTCCTTCTGATTCGTTTCTTTTCTTGATTCAAACACAACGGATAGTTATTTGGTTAGCGTCAGAGACGGTATTTATATATGTCATTTTTAATCATTTACGATCAAGGTTATCGGACATCATAAATTGATTGTACTCGTATTGATTCTGGTTTCTATTCGATTTGATAATTAGCGCCTTCTTAATTGAGTTACAACCATTATCCTATCACTAAGGCAGCAGCTGTCGGATCTATCTCGGTGTGCTTCTTCCAATATTATTTCATCCTTGAATTTATTGTTCTAAACAAATAGAGACATATAGATATATAGATATATATATATATATATATCTCTTTTCATTTTCTTTACTGATTCTGAGCATTCTAAAATTCATAGACACAGTAGCAAAGTATTTTCTCAGTGTTCCTTTTGTTGCTCTTATTATATCTGAGAATATTATTAAATCATTTTACCATACCTGCTCTCATACGTTTCTCTAAGACTGTATCTTCAATTTTAACTATTGAAATCAAACTGATCTGTAGTGTCAGATTGAATTGAACTTCTGACAGAGGCGAATTAAGGTAAAGGTTATCAGTTACGGTGCAGTCTGTGTTTTGTTATTTATTTCAGTTTCATATATTCGTATAATCGTGAATACCCTGACAGTGTGACGATTTGTTGAATATTTGTTGAATATCTGTTGAATATCTGTTAGAGCTCATGAATACCATGTCTGTTTAATATAGTATAAACTGATTAGAAATTAGAAATTATTTTTAGTTTACACTCACTTGACATTGAAGTTTATTTCCTGATAATTAATTACTGTTTGTTGAGATACATTGATCTGGTTACTTCTTGGTGTATCTATCTGTTTAGGTTAGTCTATTTCAGTGACATACAATGATTCTTAATTCCAGTCAACCTTCCTTAGAGTCAACCCAAGTCAACAGAGGTCAACTTTAGGTCAACAATCAACCCAAGTCAACAGAAGTCAACTTTAGGTCAACAGTCAACCCAAGTCAACAGAGGTCAACTTTAGGTCAACAATCAACCCAAGTCAATAGAAGTCAACTTTAGGTCAACAGTCAACCCAAGTTACCATAAGTCAACTTTAGGTCAACAATCAACCCAAGTCAACAGAAGTCAACTTTAGGTCAACAGTCAACCCAAGTCAACAAAAGTCAACTTTAGGTCAATAGTCAACCCAAGTTAGCAGAAGTCAACTTTAGGTCAACAATCAACCCAAGTCAACAGAAGTCAACTTTAGGTCAACAGTCAACCCAAGTCAACAGAAGTCAAATTTAGCAGAAAGTCAACTTTAAGTCAAAAGTCAACCCAGAGTCAGCAGAAGTCTGAAAACTCACTTACTTATTTAGTAGTAGTTACATTCACACATACGCAGAGGACAGGAGCATCTCATTCGTTGAGAAGAGAAGGGTTTTGTACGTGGGGAACGGGAAGACCGAGTGAAGCCGGAAGACGAGGTCTCAAATTACCGGTAGTCAGCGGCATTAGCAGAAGAGGCACGACAGGGAGTGAAGGGACGAGCGATCGCGTGGAGATCGGCCTAAGGGAGTCAGGGCGTCCAGGAGCCGAGGACGTCGAGGCCTAGTGGGTAGTGTCGTAGGGACAGGTAAAGGTGAGTGTTAGGTTTGCCTTAGGGGGCAAATCTAAAACCTTGTATTTGAACATTGTCCTTCACCCTTTGAGTGGTGAGAGGATTAGGTTTCATTTGGTGAGGAGGAGGCTCCGAGTCTATAGCACTCGGGATTGGATTAAGGGACAGTAGGTCCCCCAACCAGTATAATAATATCCGGTGCAATCGAGAGGACAAGAATTGAGTGACTAAGTCAACGAATCTAAGTAGAACCTGAAAAGTTAGATAATTTCATAAAAATTTCACATAACCTAATTCAACCCCCCCTTCTTAGGTTAAGCAACCACCCTAAAGGGACTTTCAGAATTGAGGTGAGAAATTAGGGAAAAATGGTGTTTTTAGAAAGATAACTCAAAGATCTATCCGTGGAATCAAAAATCGCTCGATTTGGATTAGTAATCACGGAGAAATCAAAGATGGAAGTGGGATAAAATTTTTGGAATCACGAAGAACACAAATTGAAATTAAAATGAAATTAAACTGAAATTGAAATCTTAAACCTAAAATTGATGATACATGATGATAGATAAGAGGATAAACTTGTTTTCTAACCCGAGATAACGATCAAATCGATCCAATTGATCGTCGGATCGACATCTATTCATTCCGCGAATTCAATCATGAACATCGATGTTCAAGAGACAAATTCTCCTCGCACGATCATCGAAATCTCTCTTATAAACACTCCGTGGACACGATTTCGAGTCTAGAAGCGATTACAAGAAAGAGATTCAAGAGAGAAGGGGTTTAGATAGGTCGATTAGATCAAATCCCTCAAGAATGAGTACAAACGACGAAGAACTCGTCATTTTATAGGGCGAAATGGGGAAAACTGTCCGATTGATGCGTTTAATCCGCATCAACGGTCGAGATTAAACGCATCAATTTGAAACGGTAAGGTTAAATCGTGGCCATCAGATCGCAGATGGACGCTCCAGATTGCTCCGCTTGACATGCGTTTAAAAACGCTTTGATTTGTGCCCCTTGGATCGTGATCCAATGGTCTTGATCTAATCTGACGAAACACTTTAAAAAAAATGCTTCAAATAACGCCCTTTGGATCGCGATCGGACGGCCGCGATTCTCCCTGCGCGATCGAATCTGGACCGTTATAACTCTTTTAAATAGGCACGTGTTTGATTGATCTCCGGTGCACCACGCGTCTACGCGATCGGCGCGTGTGATGCCGCCACGTGGCCTCTAATCTGGCCGTTATAACTCCTTTAATTAAGCACGTGCTTGATTGATCATCTGGTGGACTCTCGTCTACGCGATCGACGCTCGCCGATCGATCAGCCGTTCGATCCAACGCTCCTTATTGCGCCACGTTTCCTGCATAGTAAAATAGCTTACCGTTTAGTCCCACACGGAAAACGATTTAGGAAACCGTCGGGTTTATAAGACCCGACGGTTTATAGGGTTAATAACCCTCCCCATATAGGGCAGGCTAAAGACCCTTTTATAACTATAGTAAATAATATACATATACGTATAACGCGCCACGTAGGCGCTGCGCGGCTCCGCGTGGCTCTGCCACGTGGCCTTGCATGCCACGTCGCACCCGCGTGGGACCTGCGCGCATTTTGCATTTTTTTAATATTTATTTTAATCTATTTAAATCGAAATTAAATCAGAAAAAATCCAGAAAAAAATCCCTAAAATTGTAAAAATCATATCTTTTAAAATACAACTCCAAATTAATTCAAATTTCTTTCATTTGATTTGAAATTTAATTATTTATCATTCTAAAAAGTCAAATTATTTAAATAACAAGAGATTTAATTCTTATTTCAAAAATACATTCATTTCTTTAAGATTTTAACTTTAGAAAGTTAAATGAATGTTCATAAAAATGATTTCTCCTATTATTTAACTTTAAAAACCATTTATAATCTCAAGTAAAGATGGGTTATAAAATCTTTAATCTTTAATTCATCATAATTAACCCTAAATTAATGCATTTTGAGATTATAACATAAAATTGCATAGAATGATAGAAATGCACTCAAAGTATGATAACATGCACACAAATGTAATGTTTTATGCCTTAATTTGCATTAATAATCATGTTTTATCATGTTAAGATTGCATGATATCAAAAATAAACTTAACAAAAACTGAATTCTAATCAGATCCAAGACTGGCCACTAAATGAATATAAATATTCACCTTAAGTCTGATTTGAAATTACCACAAATTGAATTCTAAAACTCACCGCAAATCCTCAACAAAAAAAATTCACTCAATCACTTTCTCTATTTGAATGATAAACTGATTTTGAATATTCACCGAAGATGGGACTCAACCAAATCCATAAATGAAGAATATGCTTTGAAATAATCAGAAAGCTCACACCTATAATCAATTGAAAGGAATTTCCAAAGGCTCCTCTATTAAAGCCAAATATCAAGTTAAAATCACGTTATTTTTTAAATTTTATATATTTATATATATACTTGTGTCTCCAAGATGTTTCTTAATATAGATCTAGAAATAAATATATCTTTATTAATTGATAATATAAAATTTATACAAGTAATTACATGATTATCGATGCAAATAAAGGCATACAAACATTAAATTCTTATGCAGGTTATCATACTTTGAGTGCATATATATCATTTTATGCAATTTTTAGTTATGATCTTAAAATGCACTATTTTTAGGGATTATCATGCATAATTAAAAGAGATATTTGAGATTAAATTATTCTCATATTATATTTGGGATTATAATTAAGTTTTAATTACAAATAATAAGAGAAAATATTTTTTTATATACATTCATTTATTTTTCTAGTTTTATTTTCCAAAGAAAATGGGTATATTTTTTAGATAAAAATTTATTCCCTGGTTATTTATTAAATTTAAATTTTTAGAATGACAAATTATTTAATTACTGATAAAAAAATAGATTAAAAGGAGTTTGTATTTTGATAGTTATGAATTTTCTAATTTTTAGTGATTTTTCTGGAATTTTTATGAATTTATTTAGAATTATTTTTTATTTTAAAATTTTGAAAATGGTCATATATCGCGAGCTAGCATGGTAGCTGACATGGCAGGGCATCGCCACATGGTAGGGCGTCGCCACATGGCGACATGTGTACACACCACATGGTGACGAATGTGTACGAAATGTGCGTGCGCACGTGCGCGCGCGTGTGCGTGTGTGCCCGTGTGTGCGTGTGTGCGAGTGTGTGCGTGTGTATGTGTAATTAATGGGTTAAGGATCCTTTTCAAGAGATAAGCTAAGTCCATTAATTCACACTCCTTATATACCAGTCAAATTGCCTTTCTTTATATCATATGGGAATATCTTTGTTTTTCTATCTTCGCAAGTGACGTGGCACAACGAGAAGCGTTCGATTTGCACACTTAGTCAAAGTCGTCGATCTTTACTTAAGTGAGGGGATACGCATCGCACTTTGATTGGGTGAGGATTCATTCTAAAGCGATTTAATCTCAAACGTTCATCTGAGGAGTTGTAACGGCTGAGATTAAATGAGCCCGATGGAATTCGGTGGACGCATGACAACATCTCAGACATCTATTCACGATTGAACGGATGTGATGGTGCAACACTTCTTCTTCACACGCAACGTGGCAAAATCTAAGCGCTTCATCGTTGATCGAAAAGAAGTGACTTAATGACAATGATTTGCAAACAGGCATTCAATGTGAGCTATTGATCGAAGATGAAAGGGTGCATCGAACAGTCACACCCAAATTTCTCTATAAATTATCATGTTCTTAGACAATCTTTCTCTACAAATTATCTCACAAGATCTTTCGACTATAGGAGTAAGCCCATGAAGATGAGAGAGCCACCACTCAATCCATTGAATCCTTAAAAGACCTCCCTTGACTTGGCCAAGCTCTTTACTAGACCTAAAACCTTTAGTTTTAAGCCTTTGACCAACTCAACCCACTTTCCTAAAATTTAGGAACCCCTTTGACAAAGGTAAACCATCTCCCTGAATTTTAGGGACCATTGTCTATCACCATCTCACAACAAGTTTCAAGTTATTTGCATCCATACTCTTCTTTGACCAAGTCAACCTCAAACCCATGATTTTAGGCCAATTTAATATTCCCAAAATTCCTCTAATTTTTTCACCATTCTTTGCCAACCATGTGGCTCCCTCTCACCATGACAAATGGGTCTTCAAGGTGATGGATATTATGTGGCCTATCAGCCAATCACACTTCCATGTATCTTGATAACATACATTTTATACATGAATTTACATGATTATTAATGCAAATAAAGGCATTAATTATTCCAAATGTATGCATGTTATCATATTTTAAGTATACTTCTATCATTTTACATAATTTCATGTTATGATCTAAAAATACATCATTTTATGGATAATTATGTATAATTAAATCATTATGATTTTAATTATAATTATAATTGAGATCATAAGTATGTTTTCATGATTAAATGATAAGAGAAATGATGCTTATTAACATTCATGTATTTTTCTAAATTTATTTTATAATATACATGAATGTATATATTTAATTAAAATTCATTCTCTTACTATTTTAATATTTTGACTTTTTATAATGATAGATTATTCAATTTCTGATCAAATAAAACAAATTTGAATTAATTTGGAGTTGTATTTTGAAAGTTGTGATTTTTACAATTTTTAGGAATTTATCTGAATTTATTTTCATTTTTAAATCCTTTAAAAATTATAAAAATAAGCAAAAAAGGGGGTTATTTATCGCGCGGGACCCACGCGGATGCGACGTGGCACGCAAGGCCACGTGGCAGAGCCACGCGAGCCAACGAGGGTGCTTGCGTGGCGCAGAGGTGACACGTGTGCGATTTATATATATATATATATTTATTTATTTATTTATTTACTTATTTATATATTATTGTTATAATGTATAAGCGTCCCGATTATCGAAACTCGCTAACCATTATTTCCGCCGCACCTTATAAACCTGACTTCTTTCTCAAATTTTCTCCGATTGGGACTATTTCTTCCTTTATTTTGAATTTCAGGTGATGTGGCTGAATATGATGCATTGGATCAAACGGCGTGGATTATCGCACTTAGATCGCGTGGACGCAGAGTCCACCAGATCATCAATCAACCACGTGCCTTAAATCAAATTTAAGTGAAGCTTTTGACGCGATTGAATCATGACCGTCCATCTCTAGAATTATAACGGTCGAGATTAATTGCGATCGGTGGACTCATCAACTTATCGCGATCGTTGGATTAAGATCCAATGGATGGATCAAATCGAAGCATCTCTTCACTGTGACGTGGCTCACTGTGGACGCTCCATCGCCGATCGGACGAACGCAACTTAATCGCGTGGATTCATCAAACGACGCCCAATCCTGACCATTGATTGCGATGAACCACCTCATCCGACGGTTACGCATCTTTTCTTCTATAAAACCAATGTTCTTTGCGACGAAAAGGACACCCTTGGAATTTCGACATTAATCGAACTGTTTAGACACCACAATTCAAGCGTCAATCGATTTCTTTCCCTTCTTGACTCGTTTCCGCATCCGAGGAGTGTTTGAAATCAAAAATTGATTGAGAGGATAAGGAGAAATCTCATCTTGAACACCATCTTCGTCTTCAAAATCGCGGAATGAAAAGCCATACATCCGGCGATGAATTGGATCATTTCGAAGGCTACTTTGGGTTAGATTGCGTGTTTTCATTTTAATCTTTCGTCATTTAGCATTAATTTTATATTTTGAATCGTAGATTAAGTTTAATTTGGT
Organism: Lemna minuta; assembly: GCA_024174645.1. Lineage (NCBI taxonomy): Eukaryota > Viridiplantae > Streptophyta > Magnoliopsida > Alismatales > Araceae > Lemna > Lemna minuta. The sequence continues at coordinate 4,471,465 of CM044108.1, forward strand.
TTTAATTTCGGTTTTTAATCAATTTCGCGATCGAATTTTTCTCTCATTTTCAAACTTTGATTACTCTGCGAATTCTCATCCAAATCACTCGATTTTTGATTCCGTGGATTCAAAATTGAGTTATCTTTCTTAATATTATAAAATGCCTAATTCCTAAACTCAATTCGTCATCCGATTTGATCGAATTTCAAAGATATCTCTCAAATTTTCCTAATTCTCCGCGACCCTTATTTACCATTATACCCTTCAATTAGTGAATTAATCTTTAAATTGGTAAGTTTGGACTTTGTTTTGACACGACATCATGTGTATTCAATGACCATATGCATTCGTTTCATCATATCTCGTTTATATTCATTGAAATGAAATTCATTCATTGGCATTCATGTATGATGTTTGTAATGAAGCCCATGAGCATTTGTAATGACTAAGTGAATTATGATGAGATCATAATACAATGATCACTAGTCTTTAAATGTATGTTCTAAACATTCCTATTCATGGGATATTAGAGAAGGACATCGAATTATCCGGAAAGAATAGCACTATCTAATCCGACTCATATGATGAGTATGGCTGATCCTATAGCCATAGGTGTGGAGACACTAAGGATAGATAGTGGGTGCTATTTGGAGAAAGAGCTCACTAAATTTATTCATATGAATCCCTGAATGGTAATTATATCTAACTGTCAATCAGGTTGATTCATGTCATGGTTATGTATGTGGTCCTTTGACTTGAGACACCAAAGACATCTTGTGGATGGATGATTGTGTTTTGATTATGACTTACGAATCCCTAGCTATGGGATCTAAAAAATAACATATATTGGATAGGACATGAAGTCCACGAAGATGATTGTGTGATCAAGATGAGATCATCCGCCCTCGGTATTTGAGAAGATTGACTGAAGGAATGAAACGCGATGAAATTTGACAAAGCGAATCCAAGGAAAGCATTTCTTGATTTTTAATCTTGTAATGGAGAAGAAATTAAGCGAGGATCACAATTGGACCCGATTGAGCATCACCCGGCCTAGGATGGGCATTGCGACGGGGTTTGTGCAATAATCCAGATTGAGTTCTTGCTATTCTTCATCTCCATTAAACAGTTAAGTTATATTTTATTTTTACTTTTCTTCTTATTTTCTTTTAATGTAGTAGCTTTGACATCATCTATACTCGCAACTCTCTCTCTATCACTGCCAGTCAATCCATTGCTACCGCTGACCACTCTTCTCACCTTGCCATCATCTCGCCCCCATTTTATTTCTTTTTTAAATTACTTTAAATTTATTTTAAAATTCATTTGGATTCTAATTTCTCTCTTAATTCAAAAGGAAACCTAAAAATTATCACTCGTATTTATCTATAAATACCCCCTTTTACGCTCGCTCTTCTTTCCACGCTCTTACCTTTCATTTGAACGTCTAATCTAATTACTTCAGCTCCCTATGGATTTGACCCTTGCTTACACTATACTAGGTAAGGATTTATAAATTTTATTGTATAAAATCGATACACAACAATGACAAAAAACACACATAATCGAGTTCATCATGAGGGCTGCTGCATTTTTTAGTGTTACTCTGCCTCTCTCCAAACTCGTGCTCTAGTCTCTAAACCCCTCCAGGTTCAATTTGGTACAAGCCTTTCAGGAGAAGGCACTCAGTTTGATAGTTGTTTCACAAACTAATTGAGTTGAATATATTCTAGTCAGTGAGTTAACTCACAGCCTATCTCAGCAATGATGTCTATCCATCATTCCCATTATTGGGTATCTTGAGGTCATCAAAGAGGTGAAGACAGAACTGCATATTAACCATTCAATCACTTGTCTTGATAAGATGAAAAGGTAGTTATACTTTGTAAATACAGCTGAAAATAACAAAAACTGGGGATCATAATAAAATCATAATAAAGGTGGAGCAAAATCTGGGGATCTTCCCGGAACGTAAACATGCAAAATCTTATTTGTTTCTTATGTTCCCATTAGTATTTGCTCTACAACATGCACAACATTTACCGGTCACTATCATCCACCTCATCATCATCATCGCCATCTTCCTTGCCGTCATGATCATTTATCTGCAACCAAGTTCAGCCCTTCCATCCTCCGATATGGTAGTATTTGTGCAGAGTTTCTGGAGATCAATATAACCGATGATGGTATCCTCGAAGACCACATCTTGTAGCTGGGCTTCGACAAAAGTGGATCCTGAGAGAACAGTGTTCCTGAACACTGCCCCGTGGAGATCTGCCTTCCCAAAGTTTACTCTGTCAAGAACAGCATTGGAGAAATCTGTGCCTGTAATTCCAAAAAGATTACCCGATCACAGACTTTGTCATTGGGCGAAAACAAAGGGTTTTAGGGATTGGATTTAGGATCAGATAGTTTCAAACCAGAATATTTTTGATATAGTTTGGAAAATAAATTTCTCTGAATGGTGAAAGGTCTCAATACCTTTGAAACTTGCTCCAACAGCATATGCTTTGGACATCACAACCTCTGTCATGTCGGCGCCGTCAAATTTGGCATCTGACATCAGTGCAGCTGCCAGAGACTTCCCCTTGAGATTAGATTTCTCGTTGGTATAATCACAGAACCTTAGATCTAATGGCTTATCGTAAACGCCATTTGCTTGCCCTATTGTGTTCCCCACGAAGGCACGTTCGCATCGATTTGGTTCTGTTGAGAGAGGAGGAAGCCTCTGATATCCAAATAAAGAAGAAAAACAAGATGAGAAATCCAGTATCAAGGTGATAGAATGATGAGAGAGAAATTTTGAAATGATACGGAAGAGGAAAAAATAGCAGGACAAAACTCATCAAATGTTTCTTGTCGGTGTTTCCACCAGGCTTCAAAGGTTGAATGCTCACGTAGACTGATCGATTGGATTGAGGGATCAATCTAGCAGTCAATCGTCCCCTGAAAGGACCTTAAGAAGTGGGGTCTAATTGGACACCTCATGGCCCATTACATAATGGCAGAACAACCTTCATCAAGCAGCCATCAAACACCTGCTCAATGAAGCTCATGTGCCCCAGTCATTGCGATTTTCATGATCATATGTAGATCATGAAAATCTATCCTGCCCACAAAACCTGCCATCCAAATCCAGTTAAATTATCTACCTTGAGAAGGGTGTCTTTTAATATCAGTTAAAATAATTGTACACTATTCTAAATTGAACATTTTTTTATCCATTAGGCGACATGAAAATTAGGCATTTCGTCCGAGATGTCGTGTAATTGAAAAATTAGGATCCTTAGAATTAAAACAGCCAGGTGTTTGAAAATCACATCCACTCTGCATTTGAAGAAACGATAAGATTAAAATGAGCCGTTTCATCAGTGTTTTCAACCTGACCGGCGGCTACAACTGGGGATGCAGAAGAGACGACCAAAGACGCAAGAATGCCACAGGTGAGACTTTTCAACACCTTGGACGAGATACAGCTCTCTTTGGTATCATCTGGTCCTGAAACTGCGATTCAGAAGAAATACATTGTCCCATAAATTTTCTTAAAAAGATCCACTTTTATTAATGCAAAAAAACACAATTTGAGCGAGAGAAAAAGCGGAGAGGTTACCGGATGATCGAATCTGAAGCCGAGGCGGGGAAGATTTCAGGAGCCCAGGGCACCTTACGGAGGAGGGAGGACTACAGTGGAAGCGGGCAAGAGGAGCAGTCGCCATTGCTGAGCTGACTCGAGCCTGGTTGGATTGGATCTCTCGACTTCATTTTCCCCTTTTGCTTGCTTATCTTATCCAGTCATGTTTCCCCGGGAAAAAAATAAAGGGTCAGCAGTCTCAGCCAGATTTCCCCAATAAAAAATAAATAAACAAGTTATAGAATCAAGAAATAAATATGCACATGGAGATGAGCACATTGAGAGCCCCAATTCAAAAATCTTGTGATATCTAATTTTTTTACAATGCTTAGAAATATTTCTGTTCAAATAATCTAATTTGAAGTGATGAATAAAGATGGTGAAAATATATATCCCCCATTGAATATATATCTATATTCCTAAGAACTAATATGATCATTAGTTCTATAAACCAAATCACACTTCTATATCGTGTTTATATTTGTTGAAATGAAGTTTATTTATAGTTATCTTTTTGTGATGTTTGTAATAAGGTCCATAATACATCGATCACTAGTTTTTATCATACTTTTTGTGATGTTTGCAATAAGGTCCATATCTTTTTGTGATGTTTATCATAGGACCATAATACATCGATCACTAGTTTTTAAATGTTATTCTTATATTCCTATTCAAGGATACTCTGGAAGGATATTGAAATGTCTAGAAAGAACATCACTGTTTGATGAATGTGACCGTCAAGGTGCAGACACCGAGGATAAATAATGAGTGCTCTTTTGGAGAAAGAGTTCAGTTGAATTGATATGTATAAATCTTTAATGGTATTATATCTAACTGTCGATCAGGTTGATTTATTTTAAGATTGTCTATTTGATCCTTTGATCTTGTAGATGAATGATTATTTTTCTATATGATGACTAAAAAATCTCTATCCATGAGATCTCCAAAACATCATAATTTGATAAGACATGAAATCCTCGACAATGACCATGTGGTCAAGATGAGATCATCTACCTTAGATATTAGAGGAAATAGACTCAAGGAATGAGATGCAGTTAATCCTTGCCTAATATTGTGAAAGTATTGAAGCAAGTGTTCTTGATAATTTCTTCCATGTATCAATGTTGACCTGAGTTACCAATTAGGGTTTTAGAATTGAACTTACCCTAAGTCATTCGTGAGTCTCATATGGATGAAGGATTATGTGTTCATGATAAAGAAAGATGACAAGGCTTGATAAGAGAGTTCTTATAATCTCGATATCTCATAAAGCACAAGGTATAGATTGGCACCCAATGAGATGGCAACTTAACTTGCCGATTGGGATAAATATATCCTCAATAAAGTAATATAATAGAGATAATAAATAAGGTTCACCAATAATTGTAATTAGGTTTATGAAGTTATTAATTAAAGAGGTATATGGATTTAGAGGGTCACACACATAAGTTCTATAGACTCTAGTAGATATGGACATAATCATGAGGGTTTTTATGAAAATTTCACAAACTCGATGTTTATAAATGAGGGGATAATAACTGCACATCGAGGTGCTCACATGAACCTTTTTAGAAACTATTCCCTTTCTTCTCTTTCTCTCTTGGTGAAGAGTGTTGAAGAGAAGATCCAATTGTTTAGCGATCATGTGGATAGTACTTAAGGTTGGATAGTTAAATAGCTTCAAGAACTCTGTCAATGAACCATGTAACTATAGATTTTAATCTATACTAAATGATATGATCTTCTTACATGGCTTATTTCATGTTATAGCTCAAGAATAATGCAAACCATTTCAGAAGTCAATGAGCTATCCTTATTGTTGAGCATGGAACTTTGGAAATATATGAAGGCTATAATTTAGCCAAAGATAATAAATCATTTGAAACCATATTAACATCACTCCTCTATGTTGCAATGAATTTTATTAATATATGCCTCTTGAGTCAAGGGATTTGGTGCATTCCTTGTGGTTTATTTGTACCTTCATGCCCTGTATATTAGAAGTTTCTCCTAGAGAGATGATATATTATATTTTGAATCTATATTTTTAAGTTTTTTGAAATAAGTATGTATGACATGATGCAACATGTAAATTCATAAACAATTTCATCTATTCATATATGGGAAATTTTTTTGGTGGCAGAACCTTATAGTATGCATAAAACGAACCCAAGCTATAAAATCAAAGACAACTAAACGACAAATATTTCAAATAGAACAAGGCTTAACAACTACAAAAAATAGGTGAATAGTTTACCTTACATATCTTACTCGTGATGGATATTATATGGTATACAAGCCAGTCACACTTCCATGTGTCTCATTTATTTTTATTGAAATAAAATTTATTTATTGTTATTTTTAAGTGATTTTGATAATGAAGTCCATGAGCATATATAATGACTAAGTGAATTACAATTAGATCATAATATAGTGAATACTAGTTTTGAAACATAAGTTATAAGCATTCCTATTTGTGGGATATTCGACAAGGACATCAAAATATCTCTAAATAATAGCACTGTCTAAACCAACTCATATGATGAGTATGGTTGATTCTAAGGCTATTAGTGTGGAGAAACCAAAGATAGATAGTGGATGCTCTTTGGATAAAGAGTACACTAAATTGATCTGTATGAAAACCTGAATAGTATTATACCTAAGTGTCAATCGAGTTGATTCATGTCATGGTTGTATATGTGGTCCTTTGCTTGAGAAATAAAAAATATCTTATGGATGGATGATTATATTTTGATTATAACTAATGAATACCTAGCCACAAATCTCATATCATATACTAGATATGATATGAGGTTCTTGAAGGTGATTATGTGGTCTAGATGGGATCATCTGCTTTTGGTATTTGAAGAGATTGGCTCAATAGATGAGTTGCAATGACATATGTATGCTATAGCTTTCTATCTCCTAAAGCATGATGTGTAGCTTGGCACCCAAAAGGTGGTAACTCAACTTGTAGATTGAGTTAAATCGATCCTTGATTAATTAATCTATATGGTGGTATAAATAATCAATAAGATTGACCGATAAGCTTTATTGGGTCTATAGAGTTATTAACTAGAAAGATATATGGACTTAAAAGGGTCATATACATATGGTATTATAGATTTTGGTGGATACAAACATAGTTATGAGGGTTTCTATGAAAATTTCATATAGTCAATGTTTAGAAATAGGGGGAGAATGACCACAACTCAAGCCTTCAAGAAACTCTCCCTTTTCTTCTCTTTCTCTCTTCATGAAGTACATAAAAAATGAGATCTAATTATTTGGTGATCATGTCGATACTACTACAGGTTTTACACTTAAACATATTTAAAAACTCCTTCAAAGAACCCTATAAGTATGGTTATAATATATACTAAATGATAGGATCATTGATTCTTGGTGTCTAAGTGTTTTAAATGTTTAATTCAATGTGTTCTGCTGCATTCAATCTTTTGATCAAAATTTTGAAAGCCTATCAATTATCAAATCCCATCAACTAAATACCTTAATCATTATACTCTTTTTAAATTAAAATTCCCCAACTCCAAGTATTCCTACATTTAGATTTAATGACAAATTTAATCATTCCTCCAAGTACAATTATTTTTCATGGACTCATGCTTTCATACTTTAAGTATGCTTCGGTAAACTAAGAGAGTTGGCATGATACTTTGTGTATCCTACATATTAGTTATTGATATAATCTAGAGAACTTAAGCATAAGACAACATGATATGATATTTATTTATTTAAAATAGGAATAAATGCACTTTATCTAATTGTATGCTTAAATTTATCAATGTTTTATCTTGTTAAAGAATTTCATGTATATGCTTCATTTAAATATCTAATTCAACATTAAATGTGACTGATTTTTAAATTTAAATCAGTGATCGAGATAATTGATAAGCATAAAATCATGGTCGTCGCAAAACCAAAATCATGTATAAAAAATTATACTCAACTCCCTAAATGTGGATCTTTAATTTTAGAATAGTGGCAAGTCAAGGTCGAATCTACAAGGAGGACGAGTAAAATATTGAAATGGAAGTTTTTTTTTGATATTTTTTATTAAGAAAGCAAAAATGATACAGGATAAAGGAAGGTGTATATAGAAGATGAGATAAATTAATCAAACACTTCAGATCTCCTTTCAAAGATAAAAAAAATCTTCCCTTAAAAATATGAAAATGTGGAAGGAAAAAAATTCTTTCACATGTTCACATTCTCTTCCACTAAAAATGATGTTTGGTGCACAATGGATGATTGAACGGTGTTCTCTTTCCTCCAACTAGTCAATGTTAGAAGCCACCAAAGAAACATCAAAAACCATAATTTTTTTCAAAATAATTTAAATCAACTACTATGATGAAGAACATGAAATGACAATCATGCCTAAAAAATGTCAGCTTCAAACTCCATCGTGATACTGATATATCGTGATTTCATTTTGGAGCATTTCTAACCATTCATTTTTTTATAAAAACATGGTTGATTGATTGCTCACTATCGAATGAAGCTTGCTCAAGATCAGAGTGCACAAGATTACATCAAATTTCACCATAGGATTCATAAAGAGGAGAGAGAAAGAGTGGATAAACCGATGTCCTTTGGATCAATGTATTCAATGTCAAGACACACAAGATTGTGCCATGTGTCACCCCCCTATTCATTACAATAAAGAGATTATGTCGAGATTAATCCTGGTCTTTCATTTCATGGACCGTGATCCAATGCTTCATAGCTTGCCATGCATCATGCATAAAAGGGGGATTCGGTGGACTAGTCCACTAGATCTAGTGATCCACAAAGCGCCATGTGTCCCTGGAAAAAACAGTTAAATAATCCTGCAATGAACATATTGACAATATTTTTTTTATTTTTTACAGAGGCCCATTAAGGGCTGCTAACAATTAAAATAGAGACACCCCTCGATGATGCCACATGACATTGATTATGTGTCGTGTGGCGGTGCCTAATCGCGTCACGTGTCTGCAATGCCACGTTAGTGTGCGCAAAGAAACCCCTATTTTAGAATTTTAAATCCTGAAATATCGTTTATTTTAATCCATATCAATAGAAAAATTATTTAAATTTTAGAAAATTCATGAGATACTAGAAAAGATAGGTAAATTTTCTTTAAAAAATTCCTAAATTTAGAATATCAATATATTTTCAGTTTTGAATGAAATAGGTAGAAAACTCTTTTTGGATGAAATTTCATGTCATTTTGATCCTTTTTTGTCTTCCTTTTTCATCATTTTACCTGAAATTAAACTATGAACTAGCTAAAAAAATTAAATCCTCTTTAAACATTCACTCGTCTTTGTTACATATTCATTCCTATGTCCTCTGCTCATGACCTATAATCATGAAACTCGTGAAAAAAATACCATTAATTCATCCTTATTTGACCTTGGAAAAGTTCAAATATTAGGTATGCATAAAATTAACTATAATTTCAATAAAAATCAGCTTATGAACAATGTAAAGAGATGAATGTAAAAATTTCATCAAAACATTATATCATCCATAATAATGATATGAGTATCTTAAAATCATCAAAGAATAATGAATTAAAAATTTCAAAATACATGCTACATATTTTATTATTGTTCTCTTAGTGATTTTCTATATTAATTTGTCCTTTTTTTTGTTTAATATATTAATTATCTTATGTTATTATATGTATTATTGTAATAAAGATAAAATATTCTTCATGTATTTTAATATTTTCTTCTTTTTTATCTCTTTCTAAATATTTATTCTATATATATTCCAGGAATGAAAAGAGAAAAGACAACATGATAGTTGAAATCCAATAATCACAATACAAGAGATAACCACACATTTAGATAAATACATAAATACATATAGATAGATAGATGATAGACATATATTCACACCCCTCTCGAGATGGAGCACAGATGTCAATCATAAGATGTACTCATGATTTATGGAAATGAACTTATCAATTAGCCTCTAATATTTATTGGCACCTAGTCAAAAAGGGTTGAATCAATATCTCAAATATTTGCCACTTAGTTAACAAGGATAGGTAATTACAGTTTCTTGCCCAAAATTCTAGTCCCTCAAAGTAAGTCCAAAACATGTTTGTATCGAAATAACACTATTGTAAGGTTGTTACAAGAAAAATTGATAAATAAAAAATATATTTTGCCTTTCATAAGACCTTGGGAACAAAATGGATTTGAAAATAAATTTTCACCTGAGCACTTTCATGAAAAGCCCCTCCCTATTAGTAAAATGTCATCCGTATACATGACAACGATAAACCCATGGCCAAGAAAATGAGTCCACTAGTAGTGCTCTAGATAAACTCACGAGGATCCACATGACAACACAAAATCAAAGGATATAACGATGTAGTTGAGTTTCTCTATGCAAGCTCGTAGAATTGGTTTAAGGTGATACATTTTCTTTGTTTGAGCTTGCAAAAGTTTTTAGACTTCCCTTGAGTACAATAAATACAAGCATAAATACAAGATTTTTCAACAAAAAAAAAATTCTCAATGCAATCATCACATAGAAAACATTGTTGTCATCAATTTAAGTAAACACCTAACAGTAATTGACCAGGATGGAGGGCTAGGTATAGATAGAATTTAATTTGGCTACCAAAGAAGGAAGTTTTGAATTATCAATATTGCACCACTCTAGTAAGTCAAGCTACCAGTTGTGCCTATTATAGATTCATGATCTGTTTTTGGGTTATACATGATAGAGTAAACTAATATGAAACTTATACTACATGCATCTGTAGGATAATATTCATGTCTTTCCGATGTGGTGCTTGAAATGCCTCAAATTGATTATTTGGAGTTGATTGGGATTCAAGGGTAGCAGTAAGTCTCATAAAGTGAGTCTCCTTATCAAGGTGTCTAGGTAGAACTGTGATTACCTTTGTGGAGGTCAATGCAAACGATGTATATCATTGGAGAACAATGGCACTGGCTTGGTTGGAGATGGTGACGGGAATTAGGGAACAAAAGGATGATTTCAAGCACTCCGTAGTATTTCAAAAAAGTGCACAAAGAAATGAAGCCAGAAAATTACAAAAATTTATGTTCAGAAATTAGAGAAATTATTTAGAATGAGTGTAAGGGCACCAGAAACAAATCAAGAATGGCAAAGCAGTCAATGATCACAGATGCCAAAGAAAATTAGGGTCAAGGAGAGAGAAAAGAGTGCAGTTTAATCTGATTCCTCATCTAAATGAGGACAGAAAAATTGATAGTATGAATTGCATGGAATCCTAGTTTAGGAACTGGAAGAGATGAATGAACAACTCAATTCATGTTGGGACCATGGCTTTTTTAGTATCAAATTTGCCCAACTAAGCTTCTAGAATTCAAGAAACAATAATCCATCGAATTGATGATACCTTATGTGTAAATCAACCATTTCTTGCCCACCAACCAATCAAGAGAGCCAAGAATCAGTGAGAGGTCAAGCAGATCAAGAAAAACAAGAATTCATCAAGAAAATGAAAGATAAAATTTTCAATAATCAAAAGGGATAATATTGGGCAATTATAGCTAAATTTGATCATTAGATCATCACTCAAATTGGGAAGGTCCAGAAGATGAAAATGGCACGTCTCCCCAGTCAGTACCATGCAAAACTTCAACGCCTAGGATTTTATGATGGTACCATGAAACAGGGTCACCTTTGCCACAGCTAACTACTCATTTCAAAGTGAGCCCTCTTATTTTGATTTTATGATTGAGGCTTGATGAACATTAACATCCCCAACATATCAAAAAATTACTTGACTACCTCTTGATTTTAAGAGAAAAATGATGGCTACGAATCAAAATCATAGATGGATGCCTAAGATGCTGTTATGTACCATTATTTAGTTTGTTGCCTCCTTTATAGCTTTGCATACAATCGGCGCACACCACCACCCCTTTCCAATTTAACTGAAGATCTAAGGCCGAAATGAAATCATACTAGCTCGATGCTCCAGCTCATTCCACATCCTTTCAAAAGAACAAATGTCTAGTCCCATATAAACAAATCAATAATATAAAAAGAAATGAAATTTTGAGCTATCAACAAATGTATTGACATATTAAAAAAATTCAAAAAAAAAAAACTTTCCCAATAGGATGCTTACATGGCACACCCTTTACAGCATGCAAGAGCCACTTGGGCACCCCAACGTCATAAGTGCACCATGTGGCAACCCCACATGGGAGTCATGTAGATGATGTTGGGCGGCACACAAGCTTGATGGCTCCCAACCTATGGCATCTAGTTTTCTAGCATGCCGCCATGTCAAGGGGCAACTAGATATTTGGAAATTTATCTTTAACGAAAATGAATTCCAAAATATAGAAACTCAAAAAGATTAAAAAAACATGTTTGAGTTTTTCCTAAACTTAAAGAAAAACAATAACTTCTAATTTTAAAAAAATCTGTTTTGATAAAATTTTTGAAAAAATTCCATTTATTTCTTCATTATTAAATGAAACTAAAAAATATGCAAGGAAAAAGATTTTTAATTATTCCAAAGGTAGCACTTTGATTTCAAAATTCCCAATCAATCATAGTCTTCCTTCTGCCTTTCTCAGTAATCTGCTTAAATCACGCCATGAAACAGTGTAAACTGCAGAGAGTATGATTGGACTAAAGTTTTCTGACCTTGAAAAAGGTCAAACATGTAAATTCTATCTTTTTAGCTCTAATTCATGTAAAAATGGATGATGAGCGGAGAAACAAGATGGACGTGGAAATGATAAGAGACATAATTACTTGAAGTAAATTCATGCCAATTACGATTAAAATTGGTTAATCATTATTAATGCCAAATTATGCTTTTGGAAATTTCTCTTAAAATAAAATTAATTCAAGAGAATTCAAGGAAAATATGGAAATAGTCGTCTTACTACTATTTCTCTTCGCATTGATTCTTCTCATTTTTTTAGCTTCCTTTCTCTCTCTCTTTCCAGGACAACTTACTTAGAAAGAGTAAAGTAAGTTTCTGATCACAGTTTCTTCTTCTCTATCTCTCTCGTATATCGTTTATCTCTTCTTCTCATAACTCTTCCTCTCACTCCACTGCTTGGGTTTCTATAAAAGCTGAGAGAAAGGGAAGAAGCGACATTGTTTTTGCATGAAAATGAGCGCCGCAAGATGGAAGAAAGGGTTACCTAAGAACTCTGAAGGGAAGAGTCCGGTCATATTGCTTCCATTGCCACTATCTAAGACATTTATATACTTGTCAGATATAAATAAGATTCATTATTCACGGAAGAAATGGTATATTTTCTCATATCACCTTCTTTTCATAGACCTCCCATGTGGCACGGGTTGAAATGAGTGAGAGCTGCCTGAAGAATTAAGCTTTGGGTTGCCTATCAAGTCAGAAGGTGACTTTGTAAAAGATCTATCTCGGGACCCTTGACATTTCCAGAGTAGTAGGGTAGACTGGATTCTGCGGGAGGATGAGGCAATGGAAGATCAAGGGAAAGAGCGACATTAAAGTTTTATAGCACCTGTTCTCTTTTCAAAAAAAAAAAGTTTTATAGCACCTGTTTTCCAACTTTTTAGATATAAGAATTTTTCACTATCACAAAATAAAATTTAGAAAATCATACACTCGTGTTGAAATTTGCGCATTTCTTCCCAGTTTTCTTTATCAGGTCAGTGAAAACTTCTTTTGAGCAAAACTGCAGCTTTTCCGTCTTTGTGATTTCGGGAAATTTGTCGTACCATCGTAACTATTTCGTCGTTAAACTTCTTCTCCAAACCTTTAAATTTCATTAGATCAAACAAGCCTCCGTTGATTGATTATCCCAACTATGTTTAACACCGTTGGTTGGAAGTTCAGAATAAATTATTCAACTTCGAAATAAATTTCAACACCACATGGCAGGATTTGCACAAGTTCTCGTCCCCAACATAGCTTGTTTTCCCCAATTGGCAAGAACATAGTCACTGAAAAATGGTAAAATATTATTGACGACCAAAGAGGCCGACATTAAGAGATGGAGAAATACCGATACTCTTCAAGAACATGTAATTTGACGGGTGCCGAAAGAACCTCAATTCAGACATGTTGTAGCCCAACACTCATATCGGTTCGTGCCTTCTTCACCTTCGGTTGCGGCACTGAAATGAAGCATTCGAAAAAAAAATTAAATTCTTACTGAATTCCAGATATCCAATTAGCCAACCATCGGAAAGAAAACTATATTTTACCAGAAATCAAGGCCTTAGGTCTATCCTTGAAAAGAATTCGGTAACGGATGATTCCTACAACTTCCAGCGAAGTCGTAGATGCTTCTCTCCCGTCAAGAGCATTGTCCTTCCTTTTCTTCAGAACTATTAACGGCTTCTTCAATGGCACCTTCTTCCCCGACAATTCATGATAGCCGACTGTAAACGTGTAAACCGACTGGAGAAGCAATCGAACGTGAGAAATCATCTCCATAAACACCTAAATTAACGCAAAATCGAATGCTGACCTGTGACGTGCAGCAGAGCCGGCCGATCTGGACATTGTGAAGATGATCTTCGATGGAGGAGCTCGCTTCCACCACGCCTTGCAGCTCGAAAATGGCCCACTCCGGACAGTTACCTTCTCCGCATTCGCACTTCACCTGGATCTGCATCGCTTTCTCTGGACCGCACTCTTCGGTCTTCTCCCAAATCCCGAAGCCCTAACTACAACCACGATCAGCGATGAACGGACTGGCCGTCGGCAATGGCGCGGGAATTGTGAATTTCCCGCCATCCCCTACACCCCAAAAAGGTGGGAACCATTTAAGGGTATTTTAGACATTTACCTTTTAAAAATGTTTACTACTACCGGTCTAGTAGAGCCGGAAAGTTTTGAACTTCCTGTCATTTCCAGGCGCAAGGGCATTGGAGGCATTTGACATTTTAATTATAAAAGTCAAGATTAATAGCATTCGGCGATATCGCAAGAATTTCGAATTTCCTGCCATCCCCTGACTGAAGGGTATTTTAGACGTTTGGTATTGAATGCATTAAATATTTTAATAATAAAAAAATCAATTTCCGGGCGTTCCTGGCTCTAATGTCCTCTCCCTGCGGTAAATTTTTCGCCAGGCCTATAAGAACGGCTGGAGAATTTTTCGCCGGATCAGCAACTGGTGAAGGCTCGTTCAGAAGTATTTTAGACATTTCTTGTTTAACTATTAAAAATAAAAGCATTTTTCATGCGTTCTTGGCTCCCTACGGTTGCGTTGACGTGGAGGCGGTGTAGCATATAAAAGGGGAAGAGAATTTTCCCCATCTCTGCAACCGGAGAAGGCTCGTCGAAAATCGTCCGTATTCTTGCCGAGAAAACTGGCCGAATCGTGGTTTCGTTTCCTTCAGACCGTGTTCGTGGCTTTCGCAAACGTCGGATCGCGCTCGTGAAGCGTACCGGCGATAGAGACGAGATGACCAGGGGAACTTTGGAAGTGCTTCTCGTTGGAGCGAAAGGCCTTGAGGACACCGATTTCCTCTGTAAGTCATATTTCCTCTCCGCCGAGATCTCTCTGACCATTTATATGGAATTCGCACCTCCATGTCCCCGTTTTCATGACATGATAGATCGCATATATCTTAGGGTGTTGATCATTTGCCGCGATCTTAGGCCTAATTTGACATCCAGACTTGTGTCTTTGTCGATTGGATTATTCGATTCAGCTGTCGTAATCCTATTTTCGTTAATTGTCTTTGATTTAATTGCCATTTCTGCTCACGTATCTGCGGGAAAATTTCGGTTTCCGTTAAAGCATAATTACTCCCCAGTTGTGGACCTTAATTTGATTGTGCTCCCGCTTAAGTTATTGCTAGTGGATCGTAGAAACACGATCACGGCGTAAGACTCGATAAAGCGCATTGTAGCTTGCATATGGTCAGCAGTGAAAACAAAATTGAGCAGGTCCCACGTGTCAGAAATTCATTGCGTCACCATCCCTTTTTAGGGATGCTTATACCGTACGAGATACAATGAGTCTTCTGTTTTCTTCCGATTCTATTACTTTATCTGCATCGAAATGTTCAGATAATAGTGATTCATTTTATTGTCCTTGGCTTGATGATCTTACTTCAATTTGTATTGTCGTTGTAATATGTTCATCCGTTGACATGATCTTCGAATGTTTCGCAACACAGCCAAAATGGACCCATACGCAATAATTTCATGTCGGACTCAAGAACAAAGAAGCAGCGTTGCCTCAGGTTCACCGTTCTAGCCCTGATGTTGCATTTTCCATTTTATTCAGTGTATTACGTCTCGTACACTGTGATCTGTACTCTAGATCGACGCAGTAATGGATCTAAAATAATATGGTTTTCAAACACAGTCCCTCTGGGGCACCATATCGATGAACAGTGCACCAATTATCAAATATAATCTCATAATTTTATAATTTTTTGATTGATATAGGTCAAGGGTCTAATCCTCAATGGAACGAACGCTTTGTGTTCAGCGTATCTGATAATTCTAATCATCTAACTATCAAGCTCATGGACAGTGATGGTGTCAGTAACGATGATTTTGTGGGCGAAAGTCACGTGAGTTTTTCTGCAAATTTTATTTTATCTATAGAAAATACGGTATTATTATATTATTTGACAGTAATTCCGTGGGCTCGGGTTTTGCAATTTATTTTCTAGGATTCCTCTCGAGCCAGTTATCGCGGAAAGGAGCCTTCCTCCCGCCATTTATAGAGTAATTAAGGACCAAGAATACCGCGGCGAGATTAAAGTCGGTCTCAAATTCATACCACAGGTGTCAAATTTAGTCCTTTAATGCTTGAAATAGTGAAATTTCTTTTTCTCAAATATCTTTTTAAGTTATTCTATTTTCAATTTCCCTATAAAAATAATCTTATCTGTAATAGTAATAAAAAAATTAAATATTCGGCGAGTTTTTAATGGTATTTATTTCAACTACATGATGAAATTATTTCAGAATATTGTTTATGATGATGAATTCCGTTTACAACGGATTTTTTTAACCTCAATTTCAACAGGAAAATCAACCGCCTGGCTACGACAGAGAGTCTTACGGTGGTTGGCGGGAATCCTCCAGAAGATGATCGTGTCTTTCGCTCTGGCCGACATCCCTACGAGGGTAGAACCGTCATTTGAAGATCCTACGTTCTGCAATTAATAATGGATTTTACTAAAAATATTACCTTATTAAGGTGATACTCAAAACAATATTAATTATAGGATATAAACAAGTGTAAGTGTACGGCTAAAAGCCGAACGGCGCTGGCCGCTGGGTCTGTAAAATGAAGATAATAATGTATTTTCTGCGGGGGTAAAATGTAATTTCTCTGAACCAAAAGTACGATGTCATAACCGCCACGAACAAGCGGCAAGATGTTCAGTCCCCACCAATCCGGATATTTGTCCGACCACCCGTTTAACCGATTCGCCACCGCGAAGCAGTACTCTCTCTCTCTCCCTCTGTCCTCTGTCTCTCTTTTTCTCTCTTTCTCTCTCTCTCTAGAATGTCCTGTAATTGTCTATGGCTTCCCACCTCCGCCCGGCAAGGGAAGCATTTCCCTCTCGTTTGGAACAATCCTGGTGGTTCCGCCACTTCTTTTTCTCGAAGTCTCCGTCCTCGCAGGCAATTACTCATCTGAGCTCAGCCTCGATTCTCACGTTTGGTTGTCCTGATTTCTTTCTCCTCCGTGCCTTCTCGAAAACATCACAATCTTCAAAACAAGCGTCCGAATTTCGTGAGACACCGTGAAAGAATTTTGGCATCTCCGCAGTGTTCGTCTTCTTTATCGCTCCATGGCTTCATTTCTTTTCAGCTTTCGGCTTTTGCAGAGATCGAGAGGGGACTCTGATGCCGTTGAAATGCCGAGAGAGGAATATTTTAGTTCGCAGAGCATTGAATTCGGATGCTGATTCGTTTGCCAGAGGTTTCTTGAAGAAGAGGTTTGACATACAGTTTCTATTTTTCTGTGCCGGATGTTTGGATAGTTTCGTGTAACTTATGAATCTAATAAATATAGAAAAACTCTACTGGCGGCTTATTCCTATTGTCCTTCCATTCAAATTACTGACCGTAGAACAAGTTTAATGCTGTTCGTACACTGAATCCGTAGTATACGTTATTGAACTGATTTACCGTTGTTTTAGAACTTAAAGAATTGATAAATCCTCAGCGTGCTGTTTATTCAACGAGTTAGTAGCTCACTAACGTTTTCAATGTTCCAGAGCTATTGTAGAACATTTGTATCTCTTAAAAGCCAAATCAGATATATCAGAGGAAGAAGAGAAGAACATGCTCGACTATTTGTACACCACGCAATACCAAATGCGGGGAATTCTTGCAATATCTGTGGGTAAGAATGAATATTTCCTCCATTACAAAGCATTTTTTGGGTTCATTGTACATTTACGGCATTAAAATCTCAGAAAGCTCTCTGAGAGGATAATTGGCTTATAAAAGAACTGAGCAGCCTTTAGTAGCTAAAGCCTAAAGGCTTCTAGGATTGGATCGGATCATGTCGATCAGTGGTTGACGCTGATCTTCGAGAGCACCGCGCTCCCCAGAGCAGCCGTTAGATTCCCAGTCTTGCGACCCTTTCTAAACATGATGAGGTTCAGTTTCAATCTGAACCGTCGACCTCCTGTTTGAAGACAGATCCTTAGGTCTTGATTGAATCTTCCCCGATGTTACTCGATCCTTTCAATAAATAATCTTTTACCCAGGTGATCGACTGACGATAAATCCTCGATCCCGATCGATGGATCATCACCACTCGATCGGCAATCTTCTCGCCTGAATAAAATGATAATATTTCAATAGTTTGTATAAGTAGCTTATCGCACCAACTATTCCTATTTCATAGGGTTGAATTTCTCTCTCCAAAAAACGTAGGATGCATTGCAGAAGCAAACGAGGATGGATTTACCCATGCGGTGTACATGCGTTTTCAAAAGAAGGAAGATCTTGAAAAGTTTTACAGGCACTCCGGATATCTAAGTGTTCTAAACGAGTACGTGATCCCATACTGCTATGTACGCCCTAACATTGCACAGCCCTTTGCTTCCAATTTTCTCTCTATCACTCATCGTTTGTTGACTTTGGCTCTTTAGGGTTCCGTCTCCGTTGACTATGAGTCTGAGGTGGAAGACGACATCCTACCCATTTTCCGGAAGGGAGAGGTATGTTCTTCTGATAGTTTTCCTTCACTGGAACTACTGATTTTAATTTAATTTCCTCATTCTTATATTTAATGAAAAAAAAAGGAATTCAACCACGGAGTTGAGTTTGTTCTTCTGATATCGATCAACGAGAATGCCGCTGAAGAATTAGTCGACGACGCGTTGACCGGGGTCCACAATCTCCTGAAGAAGTTCAGTTGGCTGATCGTGCAGTCGACTCTCGGTGCTGTCTTCGGACATAAAGGCAGTGACTATACCCACGGTGCGGTGATACGATTTCCATCCGGTATGATTGACAACCAACCCAGCACCTACCTGCCCCCCCCCCCCCGCGGCCCCGGCGGGGGGCTCCCACCACCGTCTCTTTTCTCAATTTTTCCCTTCTTCGTTTCCTATATCACTTCCTGCCTTCCGGGCTGGGCTTCTTTGATTGCAGTGGAGGCGTTGGAGAGCTTCCGGGGGTGCTCCGACTACAAGGAGGTGAGCCTAACTCTTTCTGCCGTCTCTCACCGCTGCCGGTAGTTATTCTCACCGGTCGGGTACGTCACACGTGGCAGCTATGGAGAAGGAAATTGCCGGTAATTACGCGAAAGGCTGTGGCGATGCACTTCCCGGTGGACCCTGTAGGCACTGACTTGATTGGAGGCGTCTGATCTCTGTACGTATAATCTCATCCTTTTGCCTCCTTTAATTCTGCTAAGCTCAAATCCCCATGTCGCATCCACAGCACGATCAGACAGCGGCTGATGCGGAGAAAGACGGTCAGACGGATGATGACAAGAGCCGAGAGGATGAGATATACGTACAGTCATATATATAAGGAGAGGGTGAGATATTTTTTAGACTTCTCTCGGATAGAAAGGGGATGAGAGGTAGAGAGTCAGAATGGAAGAGAGGGTTAAATATTTGTAGATTTCTGTCGTAGGCTGAGAGGCGGGAGAGAATGCACACAGATTACAGGCAGAAAGGCCGGAGAGAGATGAAAGAGCGGATGGGCCATCACTAGATCTGTCTCACGCACGCTTACCTGCGTGGGAGTGGAATCAGACACTAAGATGCCAGCCAGAGAGAGAGTGAGTCAAGAAAATGCAGACGTGGATCTCTGTAACACGTGGTATCAAAGTGAGAGAAACGTTTGACCGTTGAAGAGGGGTTAAGGGGAGTGGTGATTGGGCTTACGTTGGTAGTATCGCTTCAAAAATAAAGGTGGGTTGGCGGAGAGAATGGCGGGCCCTGCTCAGTCCTCCTGCATCATTTTCTAGGAGGAATGGGGAACCTACAGCTTTTGCACAGCTCTCGCGTTTGAAGAGACAGATAATACATATAACATATATACATAATATATATATATGGTATATAATATAGATATATATATATATATATAGAAATGGGATGGAGAAATTGAGAGTATTCTTTGGGAGTGATAGAGAGAGAGAGAGAGAGCTTATATACCATTCTGACTTTCAGAGACAAATAATCTCTATATGTGGAGCTTTGAAGGGAGAAAATGAGAGGGACAGTGGTTCCAAGTTATATCTCAAAATATATTACACACAGCGGAAGCGTGAAGGAAGTCCGGCATTGAGAGCTGTTAATCCATGACCCTCGAATAGAAAATTTCAGAAGATTTAGGTTGAGGTGGATGCAGCTGTTCTGCATTGTTAGAGATGAAAAATTGGAGTGACATTGAGTTGACGGTCTTCAGAGCTCTGAATCCCTGGTCCAGAATGATACGATAGAGAGGAGAGGGGGGGTGGGGGGGGTGGGGAATTAAAAAGTTTTTCGTCTTTTGAGTTCGTTAATCGTAATCGACAAAAATATTTAGGGAGGGAGAGAAACGAGTAAATGGAAGCAAGGATGAGAGAAAGAGAGAATAACACAGAAAGTTTGAGAAACACAAGCGGGATAGTTCTGCATGTCTGTTGAAATTTGAAAGCGGGTGCCCGGAGTACATTTCTGTGCTTCCACTTTGATGCCTACTTCTGAAGCCAATCATCTCAGTTGTGCAGAGGGTTAGATCCCTGGGGCACCCTCCTTGCAGAAGCCTCATAAACCCTACCTTGACCAGCTAACGGTACCGGTACATTTACCTTCATAAATCCTCCCTTGATCGCTCTCTCTCTTCCCCCCGCATCCACTTCTCTCCTCCCTTGCTCCATAACCTGCGCGTCTCCTACGACCAGTAAAATGAACAGAAGGCTGGCCAGGTACTTCCCCTTGACGAATCCCCTGTAATTCATCCGCTCGAGAGAGGGAGAGTGAAGTGGAGAGAGAGAGAAAGTTGATAGCGCAACAAGACGATGAAGTTATAGGCAAGAGGGTCGTCTGTCGGCAGAGAATGAAGTGCCAGAGGGAGGTGGATACCGGTCTCTTTTTGACTATGTCTGAAAAAGGGCCAGAGGAACAGAAAAAGATGGGCCAGATTAAGTCAAGGATATTTTTAATTAATCAACGCTACCGTCCAAAATATATATTTCATAGGCCCAAATGGAGAAAAAGGCTACAGGTGATAAAGCGACTGAGAGAAAGGTGTTAGCATTGGATAAGTGAAGAACTGGAAGTCGACCCCGGACCGCGTAGTTGGAGTGATTATTACAGAGATAGATTCGATAGACAGAGCGAGAGAGAGAGAGAGAGAGAACTTGTTATTCGGGTACCTCTGAGGTGCCGATTTACTCTTCCTGTTAATTCAAGCTAACTGTAAGCCTGCTCCATAAACCCCTCCACTTTTTCCCCTCAACATGAGAGAGAGGAATGTAGAGAAAGAGACAGCGGCATCGCCTAGCCGCAGACCTGACTGACACACCGCTCATCAAAAAGGCTCCCAGGGTCTCCAAGATTAAGGGACTTGACCTCGTCCATGCGCCAGAACCAATCCTCATATTTGTACCATCTCATGAGCCCTTCATCCTCACTCATCCTCATACAAGACATGCAAAGGAGAGGATCCAAACAGTAGATGAACTCCCTCAGCCGCGATGCCATAGCCAGAATTGTCACCTCCATTTCCCTCACGATCCTCTTGGAGCTTGAGATTTGGCCTTCCACAATTAGACAGTGGGATATATTTAGGATCTCCAGATTCTCCATCCTCTCTAGAACAAACACCAAAGCCTCTTTTGAAAGCCTGGAGCAACGGACGCTAAGGACTTTCAGCCTTGGGAGGTTGGCATGAATCGACACCGCGAAGTCGATATCAAATGAGCCCATGATCTTCAACTGGTTGAAGTTCTTGCAACTTTTACTTATCTCCTTCATGATGTATGGAGGGTTTAGGATTGTTGGCATGGTTATCGACTCAAGCTTATCCCATCTTCTAATGGCTTGGCAGATCCCCGACTTCGTTATCCTGTTCCAAGCTGGCAGCACGAGCCGCTTCAGACCTGGGCACCTGCCATTCAGGTAAACTACAGTGAGGAGAATCAAAGGAAAAGTGGCTAACTAGAAATTACAAAACACAGCAAAGACAGCCCCATTACAAAACACGGCAAAGTTCTCGGACAATTAGCATTTCTTCTGAAGCTAAGATGACAAATAACATATTGTTCTCTCACAAAATGGGCCAGCCACTACCAAAACGAAGGAAAATCAAAGAAAAGACGGATAAATAGGGTTTGCAGATCCCAACAAAGATGTCACATTTAACTCCCAGACAAGTACCTCAATCAAAAGATGCATTATAGAATTAGGCTTCCAATATTATAGGTTTCTCTCTTATCCACCATAAGGGGCCAACCCATCAGCGAAATAAAAGTCAGAGTTCCTAGAGATTCTCACAATAGACATGTTCATAATTATGGTGCACCTTTCAGAGATGTAGGTTAGATGTTCGTCCTTCATGTAGAGATCAAAATGGAAGATAATGGAAGACACTGATCTGAGGCTGAGGGCCATGGCGATCTTGAGTACTCCTGTCAGTCTCTTGTCGGACCGCTCATCGACCCACACAAAGGGAGCAGCCCGGGTGGGGATGAAATTGGATTTCATCCGGCCCAAATCAAGGACTCCCCAAAGGAGGGGCTCTGCACATGCCAAGCGCCATGATCTACAAACTTGGGATACAGGGATCATCTCTAGCATGTTGAATTCTTTGAAAATCTTCACCAGTGCATCAAGTTCCAGGTCCTCCCATCTTCTACATGATGTTCTAATATCTCCCATCTTGGCTGGCCTATGGTTCAGTCAAAAAGCCTTGAGAGATGAAATCTGGGTCCGATGGTGGGGTCTACATAGCCTGGAAAGAGAAGGCGAGAAGAAAAGATGATTAGCCTTCGTGAAAGAGTGGGATATACACAAGATAAGTATAAAGAGGAAAACTGAGCCAATATCCACTGAGATATGACCACTTTCTACTAGATTTTCTTGTCCATAAGAGAACTGGAATGAACTGCACAAAAAAGTCATATTACCAAGCTACCCTTTTGAGAAATTAAAACAGAGAATAATTTCTTAGGCCACCGATGCAATAAAATTCCTCCCGCAACTTACCAGGTGACAGAGACAGACATAAAAGATCTTCTCTTTGATATTCTAAAATTCAAATAATTGGTAAAGAAATCCACCAATCTCTAACATTTTCTTTCGATATTTTCCCCCAGAAAAAAAGGCTATATAATGGAGATAGAGAGGACGCGACATACATCATCATTGAAAGAAACCCTAAAAAAAGAAACACATCGTTTCATCTGCCAGTGATTCACATGATCTTGTGCTACCAGTACGTAAAAACCCACTTTACCAAAAACGAAAACAGAGAGATAGAAACAGAACACAGTATTGTTATACGGTTTCCTTGAATCGGATCTACGAGACTTACCTAACTACTCCAGGAATCATAGCATTCGGAGATAGGCAGCTGGTACAACAGAGTGGAACGGAAATTACCTTCCCGGGGCGTCTCCCCAGATCCCTGCCTGGATTCGACTTTCTCCTCCAATCAGCAGGGTCGCTCATAAATACTTATGTTTTTTTAGGTAAAGTAAAATCTCCCGTCAGTATCGATTTGGCCATTTGGATAACCTCGGTTTGCACATCCGCTCTGTTGTATATATACTGGTATGTATATATATATGTTTAACAAATAAAATAAATGACAAGGCTTCCTAATAACATATATATAACATATTAAGACTTCAAGATAAAAATTGTAAATAATTAAACATTGGCCATTAAAAATAACAAAGTTTTAGGTTCTCAAGAGAACAAATAATAGAGTTTTAGGAAATTATGATTTCATAAATCTACTTTCTTCAACTTCTAAATCACTTTCATCATCTTCGATGGCATCCTCGCAACTGCACGATTTTAAGGTCATCAAAGCAGATAACCTTCATCTTCTGAACGTGATAATTCTTCTACGTGTGGAAAAAAGATGTTGAGAGAGAGAGAGCTCGATGCAAATATAGAAAGGAACTCCTTTGCGAGCACTAAAATGCGGGGATATTTATTAGATTTTCTCTTGTGCCACCACTGTAACGGGCCATCACATAAGCAATCAATGTAAGTTTCAAATAAGTAATCCTCTAATTCAACCTTTGATGATTTCTCATCTAGTTTTGTACTCCTATTTGATTGTTGCTCAATAAATTACATCATTACTTTTGAACGCTTGTGACTTGATGACGCCAGAAGATCATCGATCGACGTAGAACTCAAAGCTTCTATGATACGTAATGACTCAAGCATGTTAAGTTATAACAGGCAAAAGTATACTCTAAACCATCCATTTTATTTGCATTTTGGTCATTGGATGTTTTAAATCAGCAATTATTTTGCATGTTATCATGATGTTATATACCTGGAATTAACAATTTCATTGCACTTTAAAATGGAGTAGTTAATTACAAATAATTAGGGTTGTTATGAAAAATTTTAAGTAAGAATTACTCTAAAAAATAAATACTCTACTAGCAACTGTTGGACATGATAATTCATATTCTTTTAGAATTTACTTTAAATGAAATAATCTTTTCTTTTTCAATAATTATTACCTTCATTAAGGTCTTTTAAATTCAATTCATTTTATTAATGCCCTTAATGGGCCTATTGTTACTAATGGATTTTCGAGCACTTGTGGACATGATTTGTATGTGAATCGTGCGAGCCAATCACATGACGAAGAGGAACCATGTGTGCACAGCGATGTGTACACAGTCAACCCGTGTCTCACCTGTTGAGTACGTGCACCAAGATACACGAGATATCCTCCACCAATCACAGGGAGAAAGCCTAGATACGAGCAATCCCAGCGTGCAGCATAGACGTGCGTGTGGAGCGACACGTACCAAGAACCATAACAGATTCTCAAAATGGGGGGAATCGCGATTTCGGAAAGCATTAAGAAGAAGAGAGGAAGCGGCATGAGGGTTCGTTCTGGATTTCTCGCCCGACGACGCTCGGCCTGGAGGACACAGCGAGAAGGACGATCCTCCTTTGAAGCAATGATGATCGGGAGCATTCAAGTCGAGTTGATTTCTCCGATCAAGATCTACAAATAGGTTTGCAGAATTAGGTTTAGTTCCGAATTTTCGTTTCGGTTTCTTTTATTGTTCTTTCCGTTTTTCTATTTTCTTTTGATTTGAAATCTTTGGTATAGACATTAGACGTTTCATTTTAATTCATTTGTTTCGGTTGTTCTCTCTTTTTTTCATTCTGTTCTTTTCTTTTCTTTTCCGAATTGAATAATTCATCGTAGATACTCGTCATTCATTTTTAATTCCGTATATTCTTGTTGTTCTTTCTCCTTTCTTTTGAAGTGAATCATTTCGTGTTATTGCTTGTTTGAGATTTTAATTCATAATTTATGTGGTCCTTTATTAGTGTAATCAATGAGTTTAATTGAACTTTTAAGTTTGAATCGCTTATGATAGTTAACTGATTTCAGGAGAGTTAATTTTTCTCATTAAATAAAATGTTAAAAAAAGATAATAAATGAAATTTCTTATGTTTTAGTCTTATTCTTGTTTCTTTTTTTTTCAGCTGAGAATTTTAAAACAACAAGTCATTTAGTTAGTTAGATTTTTCTTTAGTTTCATTGGATATAGATCCAATAGTCTACTATTCTGCATATTACTATGAAAACAACAACCTCAGATTGCATGTAACATTCTTAAGTTTTCTGTGAAGCAGAGAGATTAAGGACTAAATCATGCTAAGACCATGACAAAAACTTCTAAAAAAGACTAAAAAAGATAAAAAAAACTTCATTTGAAAATAAAGCTACATTGAAATCAGGATTATGTGGAAGATTAAATTCAATAAATCAGTTAGAAGTTATCTGCAGAAGCTTAAATAGGAGATTAATATACTTGATATAGTTTGATAAAAAAAATAGATTTCTGAAAACATCTTTTCACATAAAATAGAATAGGAGAAGTCCAATTAAGAACAGTTTAGCATATGTATCTTGAATTTTCTTTTTAACCTTAATATTTTGAATTTACAATTAACTGCATATAACTGTCTTGGTGTTTAGAGTACTTGATCTAGGAAAAATTCTGATTGGAATTAGAAGAATGGAAAAAAACATTGGTGCCACCTCCCTTGGATTCGACCCCTTACTAAGCCACAACTTTTCATATTTCCAATTTTAAGGGAAATTATGTTATACACATTTTATTGATTAAGTCTGAACAAAAATACAACGATGCATTGCATTCAATATTTCGGACTTATCAATTGGCGCCGCTGTCGGGGACGTAAAAAAGCCAATATTCTTTCTTTTATTTTGATTCAAGAAAACATGAATTATTTTTCATCAGAATTTTATCTCTGCAATTTTTTTTCTGACCTTTAATTGACTAAATGTAAATTGTTTTTGATCAACTTGAAGCATAACACTATATGCACGGTAGACGGTTTTTAAAACAGAAAGAGACAGAGCAACACATTAAAACACACATAGGAGAGCAAGAGGAAGTGCTACAATTCGTTGAATTCGAAAAACAAGGGGACAAAGTTTATTATCTCAAAAGCAATGGAAGAAGAAGTGAATAATCAACATGAACCAACATCGAAGGAATTATCTGCACCTTCAGATTATGAAGCATTCACGAAGATTTCAGCTCCATTAAATGAGAATGCAAACTTCAAGATAGATGCTACTATGTTAAACTTCTTACCAAGCTTCAATGGACGATTCAGTGATGAAACTTATGAATTCCTATGGGAATTCACTCAATTCTGCTCATCCTATTATTTTCTAGGAATTTCACAAGAAGTAGTGAAACTAATGTTGTTTCCATTTGCATTGAAGGATAGAGCAAGAGAATGGTTGAATGGCACTGGAAAAACGTTTACATCGTGGCAAGAGGTACAAACAAGCTTCTTGCAGAAATATTTTTCATATGGGAGGACACATGCTCTCAGAAAAGTGATAAGGGATTTTATGCAAGGAAATGAAACATTTGGAGAGGCATGGGAGCGATTTATGACGTTGACTAGGAAATGCCCTCATCACGACATTCCTAATCATGAGTTAGCCCAAATTTTTTACCAAGGTTTAGACTATCAAGAGAGGCAGTTAGTTGATATATCAAGTGGAGGTAATTTCCTGAATACAAGAGCAAGTGAATCGTTAAAGCGTTTGGAGGAATTAGTTGAAGATTGGGTGTTTAGGCAAAGCTCTAAGATTGATACCAAGACCGGAGGATTGAAAAGAGGAGTTATAGACCTTAAAGGTATGGAAGCAGACATAAAAATGGAAAAGTTGGAGAGGGAGATGAAGCAATCAGTGATCGATATAACTGAAAACTTCAAACATCTCCTCAAGGACGCGATAGCCACCATTAAACTAGATGTAAATTTGGCCAAAGGGAATTCTGATCTCACTTGTATGAACTGCACATCAAATGATCATATACAAGATAAAGGCGAAGCAATACTGACAGAACAAGTGAATGCATTCGGAGCACACTCAAATCATAATAATTGGAATGCAGGAAATAATGGAAATAAAATGACAAATTTTGGTAACAACGGTGGACAGCATGGATTTGGAATTCAGAATAATCAATTTTAGATGCCAAATCAGCAGCAATTCAGTTTGCCATACCAGCAAAATAACCAACAATTCTATCATAATATGCACTTCCCGCATAGCCAAATTCCCTATCAACACAGTCAACCGCAGTTTTACCAAAATGCAACTAATATGCAGCTACTGGCACAGAGTTATACTAATCATGCTTTTAATAAAAATCTTTGGGAAAATCTGAAACGTTTGCAGGATAAAGAGAAGACTTGGGAAGAGGAGAAGAAGCTTTTATTAATGCAAATTGAAGGGATGAGATCATCGCTAGAATACTGGAATGGGTAATGAAGTGCAAAGAGAAGACAAAAACCAAGGTAAAAATGATGACAATTTCTCTAAAGGAAATTTAGAGATGTCAACTTCCAACTAAACCTTGCATTAATCCACAAAATTTATTACATGTTGATATATCTAATTGTATTGCATATAATCCCAGTGTTGAACATAGTAATGACCAGACATCTAATAGTAACTATAATCTTAGTAGATATGGAACATCTGTTAATGCTATTTCAGTCCTGAGAAGTGGGAGAATCTTATCAAATTCAGAGGATATTAAAAGTAAGGAAATTAAGAATAAAGAACTTAGGTTAGAAGACAAGTTAGAGGATAGGGAAATAATTCCAGAAAAAGAGGAATTAAATAGAGAAGTGAAAGAACAGTTGATTCCCTCTCCAAGTGCCTTGGTTTAAAAAAAAAAGAGAAAATAGACAACTCCTCCTTGAGGTGTTAAAAAATACCTCTATTACCATTCCTCTAACGGATGCAATCCGTTATATTCCACTTTTATGGAAATTTTGTGAAAGAACTTTGCACTCCTTCACGAGAAAGAAGGAAAATTAGACTTTCTGAAAATATAAGCTCAATTATTCTAAATAGTCTCCCTGAGAAGCTACAAGATCTTGGAGCACCCGTGATTGGGTGTACTATACAAAATATGGAATTTAAGAGAGTGTTGCTGGATACGGGAGCGAGTGTTAATATACTCCCAAAAATTTTATATGATAAACTCAGTCTTGTTGCATTCGAACCAATTAAATTAGAATTACAATTAGTTGATGGTTTAGTTCATGCACCTTATGGACGATTAGAGGATGTTATTGTTATGGTAGGGGACTTAGCATTTCCAGTAAACTTTATAGTGACTGATGTGAAAATTATTGGAGCATTATGCAATGCTCCAATCATATTGGGAAGACCATTTCTTGCTACTGCTATAGCAATAACTGATTTCGATAAAGAAAAAATTGAATTGAGGGTAGGGAATGATAAATTAGAAATCCCAATACCCAATTTGAGGAGAATACTTGAATACACATATGATGATGCAAATAGAATAGATCAATTCGTGGAAGAGGAGATAGATTATGATGAATTAATTGAAGAAGTTTTTGCAATTACTAACAGTGAAGAAGTGGATCTTGAGACACTGTTAATAATAGAAAATTCAGCTGAATTAGAACTAAAGCCCTTACCGGAAACATTAAAATACATTTTCTTAGATGAAGGGAACTCTAAACCCATAATCATCTCATCATTGCTCTCTGAAGAGCAAGAAGAAAAATTTATTACAGTCATTTCAATATATAAAGCAGCCATAGGTTGGGAAGATAGATAATATAAAAGGAATAAATAGGGAAATCTGTGAGCACCGAATCTTTTTAGAAGAAGATTGAAAACCCACCTGACAACCTCAAAGAAGGCTAAATCCTCACATCTTTGAAGTGGTAAAAAAAGAGATACTGAAATGGTTAAAAGTTTGATTTGTATTTACGCTATATTAGACAGCCCTTGGGTAAGTCCAGTCCATGTAGTACCAAAAAAATCAGGAACTACAGTTGTAAGAGCACTAGTTTCGATGTATTGTTAACTCTTGAATTAGTACCTATTAATGATATTATTAATTTTTAATTCTCTCGTATTAATTAGTTTGAAGTAGTATTATTCTATTGTCTGTTTCTTTTGTTATGAATTTGAATTCCTATTAATATGAACTATGATTAACATGTTAATGGTTTCAGGAACATTAAAGTTGTCTACTCACTCTCACCTTTATTAGATGTATTATTTAGTTATTTTCCAGCTTAACTTAGGTTGGTATTAACCCCAGATTAACTCAGATTCACACTATTACTCCCGTTGAGGGTAACATGGTAATTTATTCTTCTCTTCTAACCCGAGGTGATATATATGAGTTAGGGTTTGAAAAAAAAGTATTGCTTCCCGATCGCGAAAAGTGTAAAAGAGCAAAAAGCCCCGATCGTCTTCAAGCAATACGAACGCATATCCGTGCAATCTAATTGAAAGAGGATCGATCGTCAGATCTGTTTCTGTTCCGAGCAACAAATCATATACATTGAGCATTTGATTAAGTCAAAAACTTCCTACGTCACTTTGACGGTTTGGTCGATTCTTCTTATGCGTTTTTTGTAGTGCTATTGTTTACTTTCTCATCGTGATTACTAGTGTCTCAAACAATAATCAATATTCTCATTCGGTCTGCAGCAGATTGATCTCGCATTCGTAAGCTCTAATCTCCGTGTCCAGTCACATATTTTGTTTTTTTTTTGGGCTATTGCTATCTACGCATTCTATATCAAGGATATCCATTTAATCTGATCTTCAGCGTCATTTGGTGTTATCTATTTAGTTGTGTTTTATTAAGTTGCGATCATTTAATCTTCTACGTTCTTCTGTGATAATATTAATCTTACCTAGAGTTAATTTATGTTATAATTAATTACTGTTGCCCTAACCTTATCTTTCTGCAGGTGGATATACGCTCAAATTGGTGAGTTCCTCTAAAATGTATATATACAATCAGTTTCATCTGGCTCATTCAATTAGTTTAAATTTAAACCATATTAAACTTGTTTTTTTATACAATCTTACCTATTGTTCTAACTCTGTTATTTGCAGAGAACTCTATCTGATTAATTAATCCCGGTATACACACAGGGAGGCTTTGTAATATCGTTAATCCAGTTTATACAATAGCATAGTTAATCTGATTAAATATAATATTATGTCCTTGTTAAGTCTATTTCTTAGTAAAGTGATTTATCAGTCAACAGAAATCCATCAGAGTCAACATTAAGCTGAGATTGACAGAGTGCTTGATCTGGGCTCTGTGTCAGATTGGTTAGTTCTCTTAACACATACCGTAAAGTATCATTTACCTTATCAAATTATTTCATATCATACTTAGTTAATCTAGTTTAAATTTAATTCTATTGTGTCACTGATTTTCATCTTAATCTGATTAGTTGTACTGCTGATTCTATTGTTTCACTAATTGTTATCTTAACCTGGTTGTTTGTGCTGGTGTGTTAAAAATATTAGCCAAAAGATTGAGTGTAGGAGAGAAAGAGTCAACCCAATTACTTAGAAGTCAACTCTAAGAGATAGAGTCAACTAGAAGTCAACTATGAGAGATAGAGTCAACTAGAAGTCAACTCTGAGAGATAGAGTCAACTAGAAGTCAACTCTGAGAGATAGAGTCAACTAGAAGTCAACTCTGAGAGATAGAGTCAACTAGAAGTCAACTTTGAGAGATAGAGTCAACTAGAAGTCAACTCTAAGAGATAGAGTCAACCAAATTGTTCAAAAGTCAACTCTGAGAGATAAAGTCAACTTGAAGTCAACAAAAGTCAAAAAGTCAACTTTAGGTCAAAGGTCAACCTGAAGTCAACAAAAGTCAGAAAAGTCAACTTTAGGTCAAAGGTCAACCCAAAGTCAACAAAAGTCAAAAAGTCAATGTTAGGTCAAAAGTCAACCCAAAGTCAACAAAAGTCAGAAAGTCAACTTTAGGTCAAAAGTCAACCCGAAGGTAACCGAGCTATTTATTTAGGTAGCAGTAGTTACATACACACTGTCTTATGTTCACACACACGCGAAGGACGAGAGCATCTCATCTGTTGGGACGAGAAAGAGTCTAGACTTCAGGAGCGAGGAGACCAAGTGAAACTGGAAGACGAGGCCTCAATTTATTGGTGGTCGGCGGCATTAGCAGAAGAGGCACAACAGGGCGTGAAGGGAAAGAGCGATCGGGTGGAGATCGGCCTGAGGGAGTCAAGACGTCCGAAGCATATAGCCTATATGATTACATTTTTAGTAATAAAGCCAATTGATCTAGAGGCACCATGGGATTATTTTAGTGGTTGACTTCTTTGGGGTGGGGTATCTAATGGGCACCAAGGAAAAAAATGAGTAATAAGAAGGTTGAAGTGTTATGGGATTGAAATAGAGAGATTTTGAGTGAAGTTCAAGTAAAATTCCTATCCCCTACCTTACATCAACTGAACCTAATTAGTTTGGGAATTCTTCGCTTCTGAACTTTCCCTTAAAAGAATACAAATGAGCCATAATTCTTTATGTACCCTATCTTTCCTTTAGGCATTTAGTTCTATCTTTACCATTACAATTAAGTAGTTACACCATTTGTTTTAGCTTCACTCATGATAATCACACTCATGAAAAATAAATGAGTGGTAGCTTCACTCATGTGATAGATGTGACTCACACATCTATCACATCTATTCCATATTTCCCTTACATGTATGTATCCCTTCACATTACACTTCACATTTTTGCATACTCTCTTCGAAACCAATAATCCCTCCATATCCTTATCTTGTGTAAATTCTTCTGAAATTTTGAAGTATCTTTCAAAATAAAAAAATAAAAATAAAAAGAGAAATGAAAAAGGAAGGAGAAAAAGAAAGAAAAAGAGAGAAATACAAAGAAGTGAAAAAAAGAAGGAGAATAATTTAGAGGAATATCTTCTCTTCTTCCACCGCCATCTCTACCATTTCCATCTATTCCTATCATCCATCATCATCCACGTCATTTCGGAGTATAAAATTATCATAAGTGGTACCACCTTTATCTTTTTAAATCCATATTATTTACATACATATTTACTTTTAACCACGTCATTTCTTTAGATATAATGTCTTTTTTATTCTTTTAGCCACCTCACACGTCGCATCCCAAAGATAGGAAATCCCTTTGCACATGCACTCTTCTTAGGAGGAAGACGAGTTGAGGGGAGTTCTAATGTACTAAGTAGCCTTCATTTTCTAGTGAATGAGTGATTTACCTATTGAGAGGGTAAGGAATTACATCTGCTCATGAGAGTGTGAGGATGTTTTCATCCCCATAGCATCAAACCTTAGATATGTTCACCTTGATCACAATCGAGAATTAGACTTGAGCATTAGCCGAAAAGCACTACCCTAATATGCACTAAATAAGTCAACATAAAGATGGAATTTAGATCACTATGGCCCACACTATGAGGAAGAGTCATTATACATTTATATATTTTACCTCTTTAGTTGTAGGACCAAAGGATGAAATGACTTTCTAGGGAGATTATATAGTAAATTTCTAAGAGACTAGCAATCATTCAAGTTAGGGAGTGTGATAACATTCAATTTATTCTCAAAGTTATATGATTATTAATGCAAATTAAGGCATAAAAATTCCATTCTTATGCATGTTATCATGTTTTGAGTGTATATCTATCATTCTATGAAAATTTAAGTAATAATCTCAAAATGTACTATTTTAGGAATAATTATGGATAATTAAGAAGGAAATATTTAAAGATTAGTTATTCTCATCTATATTTGAGATTATAATTAGGTTTTAATGTTAAATAATAATAGAAAAACTTTTTATAAACTCATTTATTTTTCTAACTATATTTTTAAAAAAAGAGTGTATTTTTTAAATAAATATTTATTCTCTTGTTATTTCTTGAATTTAAATTTTTTAGAATGATATATTATTTAATTTTTGGTCAAACAAGATAAATTTAGATTAATTTAGAGTTGTATTTTAAAAGATATGAATTTTCTAATTTTTTGGGATTTTTTAAGAAATTTTCTATTTTTTATGAATTTAATTCGTCGGGAGTGAAAAATGCGTTGCCACATGGCAGTGTATGCACATGTCACGTTGCGCAGGCGTATCCGTATGCGTGAGTGCACACGTGTGTGCGAGTGTGTGATTAGTGAGATTTAGCACCCTTTTTAGAATTTTCTCTAACTCACTAATCTCTTACTACTTATATACCCGTTGGTTTAGTTAAATTTCTATCATGTGCGATCATTTGTTTATGTTCTTATGCGCAAGAGATGTGACAAATTGTGAAGCGTTGACAAGACAAGATTGCGAAGTCATTAGATACACACGGACTTGTGTAAAAAATAATTCCAAACTCACCAATTTTAAGAAATAATCATGAATTAAAGAGTATTGCGGTGAATAAGGGTCAAATCCATAGAGAATTAAGGTATTTTTTAATAACTCTTTCAAATTCGATCAAATCGTACGATGAAATCAGAGGTGAGAAATTAGGGATTTTAATATTTTTAGAAAGATAACTCCAAGACTAATCCACTGAATCAAAAATCACAAAATTTGGATCAAGATTCTTAGAGAAATCAGCAAACAAAAATTAGATAAAAAAATCGGAACACGAAGAGAAAGAAAACTGAAATTAAAAATATAGATTTTGACTAATTTACGAGATCGAAATTGAAATCTAATGTTATAGGAAGAGAGATTAGGAGGAAAATATGATTTCTAACCCGAGATAGTGCTCGAATTGATCCAATTGCTCGCCTCGATCAAAGGCTTTTCATTCTGCAATTTGAAGACAATCATTGGCATTCAAGAAGTGATTTCTCCATATTCTCTTAACGACATCTTACTTTCAAACACTCCTTAGATGCGAAAATTGATTTAGAAAATGAAGAAATCAAGAGATTCAAGTATTGAGATGTCTAAACAGTTTGATTACTCGAAACACCTAGGAATGCTTTACATCGTCGAAGAACATGTGTATTTATAAGAAGAATTGGGCGTAATCGTCGGATCAAGCTTTTAACCTTCAATCAACAGTTCTGATGAAACACATATATGCGAACCGCTAGATTTAAATCACGTTTTGTTAGATTGAAGATTAACTGCTGAGATTTTGCCATGTCGCGTGTGAATAAGAAACGCGTGAAACACATGCCATTCGATCTTCATTTGACGTTTTGGATGCATCCACATGTCCATAGGGTCCACTGAATGATTTTTATCTCAGCCGTTATAATTGCTTTCATGAGCAAACTGACAATAAACTATTTTAAAAATGATTCATCGACGAATCACAATGTGTCGTGTACCCCTCACTTAAGTGACAATCACAATGACGATCGCAATTAAATCGCACGATCGGACGCTCCACATGTTGCCACATCACTTGCGCATAAAAACAAAAGACAATATTTTTCCCACTTGACAAAAATTCTTTAAATCGGATGGGTACATAAGTAATGTGCAATTAATGTGTTAGAAAAAATCCTAAAAAGGGTGCTATTTTCATTAATCACACACATGCGCACACACTCTCACTCACACGCGCGCAAATGTACACGTATGTGACACCTGGCGTTCTCACACGTCGCCACGTGGGGCCGCTATTTTTTCCGTGCCACGGTAGCTGCCATGTCAGCACACGATAATAATAAATTTTTTATTCATTTTAATTTAAAAAAAAATCGAATTAAATTCTTAAAAATTCAAAAAAATTCTAGAAAAATCACTAAAAATTAGAAAATTCATAACTTTCAAAATACAACTCCAAATTAATCCAAATTTCAATTTTTGGATAAGAAATTAAATTATCTATAATTCTAAAAGTCAAATCACATAAATAAAAAGAGAATAAATTTTTGCTTCAAAAATATACTCATTTCTTTTAGAAAATAAAACTTAAAAAAAAAATGAGTGTATAAAAAGTATTTTCTCTTATTATTTAACATTAAAACCCAAGTATAATCTCAAATAACAATTGAGATGATATAATCTTAAAATATTACTCTTAATTTATCATAATTATCCCTAAATTAGTTCACTTTTGATATTATAATTTAATTTTTATAAAATGGACACGTGGACTCATCTTGAATGCTCGATGAAGATCAAACGATGGACGTTAAGCAACGCCTCTTCATGCGTGACGTGATTAAATCTGAGCGCTCCATCTTTGATCAAATGGGCGCGACTTAGCGGCAATTATTTGTATCCAAGCGTTTCATTTGAGCCGTTGATTGAAGATGAAGAGCCAAACCTCCAATAGCCACGCCCAGTTAAGCTTATAAATACACATGTTCTTTGACGATGTAAAGCATTCAGGGATCTTTCGAGTAATCGAACTGCTTAGACATTTCAATCCTTGAGTCTCTTGTCTCCCTTCACTTTTAGATCAATTTCCGCGGGCAAAGAGTTTTTGAAAATGAGATTTGGTGGAGAGAATAGGGAAAAATAGATTCTTGAATGCTGACGATCGTCTTTGAAATCGTAGAATGAAAAGCCTTTGATCCGGCAATCAATTGGATCATTTCGAGCGCTATCTTAGGTTATAATTAGTGTTTTCCTCCTCATCTTTCTTCCTAGAATATTATATTTTAATTTCGAATAGTAGATTAATCAAATTTTAGATTTAATTTTGGTTTCTCTCTTCACGTTCATAAATTCTACCTAATTTTTGCTCGTTGATTTCTCCTTGAATCTTGATCCAAATTTTATGATTTTTGATTCCGTGGATTTTTCTTTGAGTTATCTTTCTATATCTATCAAATTCCTTGATTTCTAATCTCAATTCATCGTCCAATTTGATCGAATTTCAAAGAGTTCCTAAAAAATATCTTAATTCTCTGTGGAATCGACACTTATTCATTACTATAATCCTAAATTCGTGATTATTTCTAAAAAATTGGTGAGTTTGGAATTATTTTTGACACGAGTTCACGTGTATTCAACGACCTCGCAGTCTCGTATCGTCAGGGGGTTACACACATAAGTTCTATATGCGTTAGTGTATATAGACATAATTATGAGGGTTTTGTGAAAATTTTACTTACCCAATGTCTATTAATAAGGGAGAACAACCACAACACAAGATGCCCATGCAACCCTCGTGCAAATTCTTTCCTTTCTTCTAGTTCTCTCTTGATGAGGACCATTTAAGAAGAGATCCAATTGTCTAATGATCAAA
The DNA here is from genome assembly GCA_024174645.1 of Lemna minuta. Lineage (NCBI taxonomy): Eukaryota > Viridiplantae > Streptophyta > Magnoliopsida > Alismatales > Araceae > Lemna > Lemna minuta. The sequence goes on from CM044108.1 coordinate 4,508,353, forward strand.
TAAATGCTACTAGAGGCTGGACACTTCAAAACTCTAAAAAATAGTTCAAGTGAACAATATAAGTATGGATTCTAATCTATACTAGATAATTGGATCATCAATTCTTTGTGCCTTGGTGTTTTGAATTTTTGGCTTAATGTATTGTGTTGCATTCGATATTTTGATAGAATTTTTTAAAGGCTTATTGACCTCAGATCTCAAGATAGAGAAAATGAGAGGGAAGGGTTATGCAATAGTAAAAAGGAGAGGGAAAGTGGGAGGGTATTCCATTTCAAAGAAGCAAGGGATTGTTCTATTAATGAAAAAAATGAGAATGTTGGGGGAGGGGGTTTTTCTACTGCAAGGTGAAAGAAGAAATTTACTTCAAGAAGAGAGAGAGAAGAGGGGTGGGAGTGATCCACTAGTGTGTGGGGGGAGGGAGGGAGGGAGAGAGAGAGAGAGAAATTGGAGAGAGGGGTTCTATTTGTGGTGGGAAAACAAGAAAGTCTAGGAGAAGTGTGAGGAGTAAGAGAGAATAAGGGGTCATGCTTTAATGACCCCATGCAAGGGCTATGCTTGTGTGTGAGTGACCCCAAAGCTTGTAACATTGTCACATTAGGGCCTTGTGCTCATGATTTTCAGTAATGTTGTGATGCGTGATTTGAGAGCCATAGAAGCTTGTACTTGCTAGCTTGGTTATTTATCAAAAAAGGACTGTACCAATCACATGGCTATAATTGAATTAATTGAGTTAATTTAAGATTGGATCCTCCTACATAGAGGATTGTCGCATTTTCAACCTAATCCTCCACTGATTAGGTTGAAAAATGCAACAAATAATTCAACCTTTATTGAGAGTTGATTTAGGAATTTTCATGACCCATAATCACTTGCACCAAATAATCTCTTTAGAACTTCTCATTGGACAATCGTATCCATGAAGCGATTTCTTCATGAATGTGAAATGAATGGAGATGAAGATCCTTAAGATCCTTAAGGATAAAAAGGGGACGATTTATGAAAAAAAGGACAACCCTGAAGATCCTCATGAAGCCTTCCTAGAGTTATGAAACATGATGTTGAAATCCAATCCCCCTTCTCTCTTAGCACTCATGAAGATTAGGAGAGAGAGACATAGGAAGATAAGAAAGAAGATTCCACACAGTATCAATACAAAGTATGCAACAAAAAGGAGGAGGAGAAAATCCGAATCCAGAACGACAACTTCACTTAGTTCTTATATCAAAGCCTCCTCTAGAAGAAACAAGGGAGAAGATAAAGAAACAAAGGACAAGGGGCATACAAACCTATAAACCATTGACAAATAGACTCGAGTATTGAAGCTCCCTCTAGAAGCCAAAAAAGGAAAATTTTAGGACTCCTGATTGGGATACTCACAAAACCCAAAATCCAATGGTCCTTAGATCTTCTAGTGTAGAATCAAAGATAAGGAAGAAAAGATCTAGAAAAGATTCTCATAAACCCATATCCAATAGTGCTAACACCTCCTTTAAAACAAAGAAACTGACTAAGAGGAACTGAAAATGGCATAACAGACTAATATTTACAAGGCCTCTATTTATAGCACATTTCTTTTATCTTGAATCCCCCACTGGCCCTCTTAAAACTCAAAACCAGCTTTTTTCTTCAGAATCTTTGAGAGAGAGAGATAGGTGTTCGGCAATGACGGCCGTGGTGAGCGCGGTTGTCCACGAGGTGCTTGGTCGGAATCTTCTGGATGTGGACACGCCGATAGTCGACTACATCATCAACGTACTCGCCGACGAGGATTTCGATTTCGGCGTCGACGGGGAGGGCGTCGTCGAGGCTCTCGGAGAGCTTCTCGTCGAATCTGGATGTGTCCCGGATTATGAAGAATGTCGCTCGGTGAGCAATCATTCTGATGGATTTTCCAGATAATCGAGTAAAATTTTTGGTCAAGTTTTGTGCATATTTACGAATCTTCCTTCTTCTTTCGAGTCCTTTTGCCTTTAATACCTTGAATAAAACTTTGCTTATCTGGGAGGGAATTTCATCTTATGTGTTTTCTATTGTGCCAGCAGGTGCTACAGTTATATTTATGTGTGTTACTGTATAAGTAATGGAGTTTTCATCCTTAAATGCATAGTTTGTTATTTTTTAATCTAATGCAGATGTGTAACCGTTTGAATATATTTTTTTCCTGTATAATTTATTTGTTCCTTCCCAATTAGCGACGAAAATTCATGTAATATGTTTTTCTTTTGTAAAACGCTGGTGCTACAGTGATATTTATGTGTATTTCAGTATAGTTATTGGAGTGTTTAATCCTGCTAAATCGGTACTCTGTCATTTTTTGAATTTAATATAGGCCTGTAACAAGATCTCTGACAAAGTTGGAAAGCATGGTCTAATGAAGCCGAAATTGGCAGTGAGGAGTCTTGTGAATCCTGTACGAATGTTTGATGGAATGGATGAAGAAGTCGTGCCTAAAAAGCAAGTTGAACTGACGGATGGTCCTCTTCTATCTGAGCGCGATCGATTAAAGATTGAAAGGAAAAAGAGAAAGGACGAACGGCAGAGAGAGGTGACTTTCATCTGCATATCATATTTGATATCTATGATTATGCATTTCTGTCTGTGTTCTATCATTTCCATGATCTTTTGTTTCATGTAGGCACAATTTCAAATTCATCTTGCAGAAATGGAGGCTGTTAGAGCAGGGTTGCCTGTAGTATCTGTGAAACATGATGGGGGTGGAGGAGGATCTATAAAAGATATCCACATGGAAAACTTTACAATTACTGTTGGTGGTCGCGATCTCATCAGTGATGCGTCATTAACTCTTTCGTTTGGTAGACACTATGGTAAGTTGGCTTTGATGTTCTTCTTTTCCAAGATATAATGATTATTTGATTAATTTACTTTCAGGTCTTGTTGGACGGAATGGTACTGGAAAGACTTCTCTTCTCAGGCACATGGCACTACATGCCATTGATGGTATCCCAAAGAACTGTCAGATATTACATGTCGAACAGGAAGTTGTTGGTGATGACACAACTGCATTGCAGTGTGTTCTTGATTCAGATATTGAGAGGACTCAGCTGTTGGAGGAAGAAGCTCATATACTCGTTGCAGGTTTCGAGTGATATTTGAAGAATAAAGCTTTCTTGTTTTATGTCACATGCCAATTTTGATATTCCAATTTTGATATTTCAATTTAGAGAGATCTAGAATTTGATGGGAAAGCAGATAAAGAGACATTCTCGAAGAGGCTTCAAGAGATATACAAGAGGCTGGAGTACATTGATGCTGACTCGGCTGAGTCTCGTGCAGCTTCTATTCTTGCGGTATGTCTTTGGTCTGTGTTACTCTTTTGCAGTTGTGTTATCAGTCGTTTAACTATCTTACAGTGTAGTTCCAATTTCCCTTTATACTAGGTTTATGCCATTCATAATTACCTTTGTCCTTATTTCTGTCAGATCTATTGAAGCTTTATTAAAATCGGTGCAGATGTATAGATACAACATCTTTATTTTAATGTTTGAAGTATCCTTGTAATTCTACAAGTTGGACAGCCCAAATACTTTTACAAGATTTGCATGAAGTTTTTGGGGGAACCGTTTGGGGTGCATCCCTCCCTCTCTTCAAAAAAAAAAAAGATTTGCATGAAGTCATTTCAAGTATATGGCAATATTCCATGAAATGCATTCCCACGTTTTGGTAACTGATGTCTGCATATCTGTAAAAAGGGGCATTAAACTATATTGTTTTCTAGCATTTCAATATATATATACAGATAAATAGTTTTATCTAGAATTTTTACTTTTTGACATCCTGAGAATATTTAACAGGATTACTTTTAGTGAACATTATGGTCAGTGAATCTTTTAGAATCTAGTCCTTTGGATCCCATGCAATGGGGGTTTGTGTAAAGCAAGTAAAGGGGGATGACCCTATCTTTAGAGAAAATAGAATACGAGGCAATAGGGGTACTGTGGTTTTTCACAATAGACCAACACTAAATAGGGGTACTATGTAGGTTTTTTTTGCTGTTGTTGTATTTTGTAGTACCTTAATTTAGAAGTTTGAATTGCGTTGTGATGATCTCTTGCAAAAAACCTACTCCTGTTGTTTCATTTCTGTGACTAATTTTAGATGGTTAAATTCTCTAGGGACTGAGTTTCACTCCCGAAATGCAACTGAAACCTACAAGAGCATTCTCTGGTGGTTGGAGAATGAGAATTGCTCTGGCACGTGCTTTGTTTGTTGAGCCTGATTTGTTGCTATTGGATGAACCCACGGTAACTCCATTTTTTTTCAAAAAGAAAAATAGTTTAACTTAATTTCAAACATTTAAATTAATTTTTGGTTTTCTTTCAGAACCATCTTGATCTTCATGCAGTGCTCTGGTTGGAGACTTACCTCGTGAAGTGGCCGAAGACTTTTATAGTTGTTTCCCATGCCAGGGAATTCCTGAATACGGTATGGTCAGGGAATACCATGTTTTTTAGTTTCTTGAAACCAATGAAACATGGTTTCTTTTTCTTTTTAAACCGTAGTTCTAAAATCACACGCAAATGTTTTTAGGTGGTTACAGACGTGATTCACTTGCAAAGACAAAAGTTAACATCATACAAAGGTGATTATGATACGTTTGAGAGGACACGAGCAGAGCAGATAAGAAACCAAGAGAAGGCCGTCGAAACAAGTGAGAAGGCTAGAGCTCATATGCAGGTAAAATATTTATCTCTTTTCATTTTTGTAGATTCCTAAGCATGCATATAATGTGATTGCAGTTTATGCATGTGGGCATGGAAAAGAAAGGTTTTTTGAGTGCTTTAATGTTTGATATTTGTTTAATTCCCCTTGGTCACATTGCTAAAAGTGCAGATTCAACTGCTAAGAACTAGCACGCTTGGTTACATTTCTAGTAGTAGTCTATTATTCCTGTAATAGACTATAAGTCACAGATCTTGGCTGAGGGAGGAGGGTTTCAAGGAGGTGGTAAGATGGTGGTTTTACCAACTAGGGCTGGGATTGGCAATCATAAAGCTCGCCAAAAGAAGGGAAGGACTATTGGTGGTTTTGCAACCTCAAGGAATTCAGGAAACACATCAGGGAGGTGTGAAATGGGTGAACAATAGAAGCTTTAGACTAAGTCAAACCTCTGGTTGACTTAGGAGATGCCAGATCCCTATGAAAAGTAGAGATGGAGCGGAAGGAGGTTTGGGAGGTGGTAGCAGAGGAAGACATGCAGGTGGAGGTGGACTGGCGACAGAGGACCAGGCAGCTCTGGATGAAAGAGGGTGATGCTAACGCGAGGTTCTTCCATCTCATGGCTGATGGGAGGGATGATGAACCAGATTCTGAAGGTGCTGGTGGGGAATCAGGAGTACATCAGATTCCATGCAGCTGGAAGAACTCAGGCAGACCATGTCAAGAATTTTTCTTGAAGAGGGGGCAGAAATCTGTGGAGGTGGAATGGCAGGGGTACAAACCAGTTAACACCAGGGCAGCAAGGGGAGTTGGGGAGGCCCTTTTTAGTGCAGGAGGTCCAGGCAGCTGTTTGTTCTTCTACAGTGAATTCTGGGAGATAGCCCAAACAGATGTTATGGCCACCCTAAAGGAATTCCGGCAAGGAACCTGTGTAATGGAGAGGCTAAATAGAGCCTAGCCTGTGTGGGAGACTTTCAGTGTGTCCTACTGCCAAAGCATCAAGGAGCAGCCAGTGTGGGAGACTTTCAACCCGTTTCACAATCCACAAAAGTCTTGAAGGACAACGATGGCCCATGGATAGATTAGGAGAACTGTGCCACTCCAGTTAGTGGGCCATCAACGTTCTGGCTTTTGATTTTTTTGAAAAGGGGGGGTTGGGGGGGGGGGGCGGATGTTCCTCCAAGTGCTGGAATTCTTCTGTGCCAAGCTTGGGGATGCATCTGCGTTCTGCTAATGGCTGGACGACTGGGCAGCAAGGGGCATCTTACGCGAGGAGTCTCGACTCCTCTTCTCACTTACATGGAATCCTCAGGCTACAGTGGGGCTCTGTTGGGATGCCACATGGAATTCGATCTTGGATGGCACCTTGTCAGATCAAAGGTGGAGGTTCCATGCACTGTTGGGGCCCCAGGGGATGGCGGTGAAGAAGACTGCTCCCACCTGTTCTTTGAATGCCCATTTACACAAGAGATATGGGCTAGTCAACCAATATTACGAGCAGATGTCTCATCAGCTGAGGCTTCCTGGGAGCCTATCTGGAGTCTTATGCAGGCCAGTGGAGCAGGTAAGGCTTTTAAGGGTTCTATGAGATTTGGCTACACTGTGACGAGGTTATCTTTTGGGGAAGGGAGGCTTCAAAGGACAGCATCGTCCATGATGTGGAAAGTCCTTTATAACTCTGTTTTAGAGGGACGTAAAAGGGGAAGAAATGATCCTTTGGGACATGAGTTTACACATTGAGTAAATGTTTCTCATATACTGGGCAGACCACTGATTGCAGGTGATCCTCTTTTTCTTCCCTCAGACCGACCTTTCCTAGATGTTATCATTTAGCTAGTTAGAGCATCAAGTTTGCAGCTTGCCCTATTTCTCATTACTTTATTTTATTTTTTTTTGAACAAGAGAAAGAAGGGTCCACCAAATGGAACCCCCCCGTTTGTCATTTCAAATGGCTAAAACGCTACATGGTTAGAAGCTATAGGGTTACAAAGACCGATAGGCTTAGGCCAACTCGGTTCCATGAGTTCACTAGTCCCCCTGCTTCGTGCACGACCGCGTCAGCGGATGGAGTGCGACCCCGAAAAATGACCTCGTTTCGATGAGTCCATAGGACCCATAGCGTGGCATACAGAAGTTGCCAATCTGTCCTCCTCGGGTAGGGGCCGTCCGCCATGGATCTCCATAAAACCTCCAGCGAGGGTTGCCTGGAGCGGACAAATCTGGTCAACATCCAGACCGCTTGAGCAACCGGGCATCTGATGAAGATATGGTCGCAGTCTTCCGGAAATGCTCCGCACATCGCGCATTCAGCTGAAGCGTTGGGGACCATACGTTGTAGGAGGGATCTCGTCATCAACCTCCACCGAAGAAGCAGCCAGAGGAATACTCAGATCTTCAGCGGAATTCGGCTCCTCCATATCCGTCGCCAGATGCGCAAGAACAAAGGATCCTCTCATTACTTTATTCTCCCATCAAAATCAGAGGAACGTAATCAGATGTTTCATCTGATAAATTTCGGATCTCAGAATTTCATAGTCAGGTTTGTTTTATTTCAGTGTGCAGCATTTAAAGACATATTGAGCTTGAAACATTCACATCCTATCGTTTCATTAAACTAGGTTGAATCTGATCAACTCATGGATACATTATAAAAAGATAGGTATTAGAAAACCTGCAGGGTGAGATCCTGTAGAGTATGATAAAAAAAGGAAACATCAGAAGAGCTCAATCTCTTGGGTAATCTAATATGAGCCTCAAAGAATCCTAAGATCATCTGAAGGCTTAAAATTTGAGAAGCTGTAGAATAAAATAAGGCTATCGATTGATGCTTGCATTTAATTCATACCAGTGGTATGAGCATTTTATCTTCCTCATCCTTGCTTATACCATATTAACAATCTCACTTATGATAGTCCTAAGTGTCTGACCTTAGGTTTCCATTTTGAATATGCTAAAATTAAGCAGAGCTTCCTGAATCACTTTATTTGAAGAAAACATACAGATCTAAATTATTGTATAACATATGTTTCTGTTTACACAGGCATTCATCGATAAATTCCGATACAATGCTAAGCGAGCATCACTTGTTCAATCAAGAATAAAGGTCCGTGCTTTAATTTAGAATCAGTTTTATGATGATCATTTTCATGTTTCTTTATAAGTTCAAATTGTATACTTAACATCGATTTACTCTTTTCTCAGGCTCTGGATAGGATGGGTAATGTGGAATCAATCGTAAATGATCCAGAGTATGCATACAAATCCGCCTTTATTTCGCTTCATTGTGTGTCCATCTAGAAGTTATATTCACTTATTCATCATGTGCAGATACAAGTTCGAATTCCCCACTCCAGACGATAGACCAGGCCCACCAATTATAAGTTTCAGGTTGGTTATAATGAGCTTAGGATGAATTCTAGTATTTTTCCTTAGTTTCTGTCATTTTATATTTCTTCTTTTGTAGTTTATTAACTATATTTGAGAAGAATTTTAATCACGTAAATTTTTTTTTTGAAAAAGTTTACGTAAATGATGTGTCATAGCATTGACACATTCTGTATGCAAATGATGGATGCATCTTTCAGTATAGAAGGAACATTGGCTCACATTTATGTAAATTTACTTTTGTTTATGTCTACTTTATGTTCTTGATAAGTAGTTTCTTGTGATTCTATTACAGTGACGTATCATTTGGTTACCCTGGAGGTCCTCTCTTATTTAAGAATTTGAACTTTGGTATCGATCTGGACAGTCGTATTGCCAGTAAGTATTTATATATTTTACTAATTTTTATCGTTTCCATAATATCAGCATTTTTTTTTTATATCTTACTATTCCAGTGGTTGGACCTAATGGTATTGGAAAATCAACCATACTTAAGCTGATATCTGGTGATCTTCAGCCCACCTCTGGAACTGTCTACCGCTCAGCTAAGGTGTCTTTGCAACCTTCTTTTCTTCATTTGTAATGCAGGATTTAGTAAATCCTTTCTCTTTGTTTGATTTAGTCATGTGCAGAATTTTATGTTACTTTCTTTATAGGTCCGCATGGCTGTCTTTAGTCAGCACCATGTTGATGGGCTTGACTTGTCATCAAATCCTCTCCTATATATGATGCGCTGCTACCCTGTGAGTATATAATTTATTACTTTGATTTTGGGTTTTCAAAATTGACTATTGACCGATTCTTGGAAAATTCAGATACTCAAATATGAACAGTAGATGATTGCTTGAATATTTCTTCTTATAGGGGGTGCCTGAGCAGAAGCTAAGGTCCCATTTAGGTTCCTTTGGTGTTTCCGGTAACCTGGCCCTGCAGCCAATGTACACCTTATCTGGTATATCTCTCCTCTCTCTCTCTCTGTGATTATTGGATGAACAGGAAGAAGGTAGTAACAATGCTGCCAAAAACACAGCCAGCTTATGGTCACTGGAACAACTTGATTGTGAGGTAGAAGAGGAAAGAGAAGGGAACGGCTGGAATGGCTAATTCCCCAACAAAAGGTGCAAAGAGGGAGTGAAGAGGGGGAGAGAAATATCTATCGTGCAGAGGGTAGATAGGAGAGAATGTGTTAGCGATGCCAAGCCCTTCCCAAAGTCTCCACTCCTGTAACAGACACTTGCAAACAATAGACAGGTGACATGCTGTGTGTGGCATGTCAAACACGATAGAACGTTGATTAGTCCATGACTCTGGCATTGACTTATCAGCAGTGTCATATCTCTCTTTTTCTCCTCATCTGCGCCCGCCCTCCCCCCTTTTCTGCTTATCTCTCTGTCCTTCCTCTCTTTCTATCTTCATCGGGGTCGCCATTGGGAAGGTAATGAGGAAAATACACGGGCTGTGACAGCAAGAACTTTGGTCGGGGAAACTATGGGGTTAGTAAGGGTGGGGAGGTTCAGCAGAGAGATGCTGAGGTCTCTCATCTCATTTTCTTTATTTCTTTGACTCTTTTTCTACGTCTGTCAGTCTGTCTCTCTCTATTTGAAATGCTTTCTTCAATAAACCCAGAGTCTCATCCAGTCTGGATTTCATCCTATGGCTGAGAATCATCACCCATCATGCCTTCATCCTACATCTGAGTGGCACATGTCGTGCATGCACGAGGCCAACTCAAGCTGGGACTGTGTACTCTTGCCTTGTTCCAGATTCTTTGTTTCTCTGTTTTTTTTGGTTGGATTTATTTTCCTTGCAATTTCAGGGGGTCAGAAAAGCAGAGTTGCATTTGCAAAGATAACTTTCAGGAAACCGCACATAATTTTACTGGATGAGCCATCCAACCATCTGGTGACTGGAATTTTACCCTTTATTATTCCTTTTGTTCTTCATCTTAAGAAAATTAAATTATGATTATTAACATTGATTAAATTATGAGGCAATAATCTTTCCTCCTTTTCTGTGACTGATTTTAGGATCTGGATGCAGTGGAAGCTCTCATCCAGGGTCTTGTCCTATTCCAAGGCGGTGTGCTCATGGTATGGTCTTGTGGATTGCTTTGTTGAACCTAAAGATATATTGTTCTTATCACCAGGATACGTATCTATATGTTCACATATTCAAATCTCATCATGATGATGATGATTATGTTGTTCATCTCCATGTTTGCATGTAGTATCATTTGGATCATCACATTATTCTTTATACTTGCATATTTGACATGCATTATCATCATGATTGTGGTGAAAACCATGCTCCTCTATATGATTATATGTGTGCATTTATTATCATTACGCATAATGTTAATCTCAATGTTTGCACTTATGCATGTATTATCATGATCATGGTCATGATCATGATGTTCATCTCTGTTTGTACCACCTTGTGCATTAAGGCGACTATGGATGTACTATCTTGATAGTATCAGTTTCTCTACATTTGTTTGTGTGCTCATACTATAATCAGGATCATGATGTTCATATCTAATGCATGCATGTGTTTGTCTTATAATCTCATTCGTGATCAAATCATGATATCCACCTTTTTGATTCACACACGGTGTTCATGATCATGTTGTTAATCTCTATGTTTGCATGTATGCATAAACTATCATCATGGTCATGATCATAATGTTCATAGTAATGCCCCCATATCATTTATGGTGCAGGTGAGCCACGATGAGCATCTGATATCAGGTAGTGTTGGAGAACTCTGGGCAGTGTCTGAGGGCAGGATTGCCCCATTCTCAGGTTCCTTCCAAGACTACAAGAAAATGCTCAAATCTGCTTGAAATCCAAATCTCCGTGCTCTTCAATTGGTTACATTTTTAATTGTAGCATAGTAAGATAATGAAGTGATTGATTTTGGGGTTCTAACTGGGTCCTCTCAAACATTTGTGTGAAAATAGTCGTAAATCAAATATTCATGATTATGAAAACCTCGTTATCATCCCATCACATAGTCAGCTCTCACTATCTCTCTCTCTCTCACAGTGTATTGTTGGGGGAGCCTAGAATTCTAGATTTGTTGGCAATGCGTAAGGTTGTAACCCTTGTCAAAGTAGGTGGGGGCAGGCTCAATATTCCATTGTCAAAGTAGGTGGAGGCTCACTAGAATGATGCCATAGTTCAAGGAAACAAATGATGAGATTTACCCAAGATGAGGCATCATTATAGCGAGCCTCTCTACTAGCAACCGAGGGAATAGTTCAGAACTGTACCCATATACCCAAATGGTTGAGACTTTACACAGGAGAATAATTATGCCATTGGGCTCAAATAGGTTCACTCTCGCTCCCTCTTAAGCTAGAACTGAATGTTGAAAGTGCCTGGCTTTTATTAGAGAGTCCCATTGAAGGTGCCGCTCACGCCTTTGCGAAGGTTTCCGGGACTTGTTCCGCTGATATAACCAGAAGAGTTATTAGAAGGTCCCTACGGCTTTGTCGTGTAGATAAAGACAATCTGCATTGATATAGTTGATGCACTCATGAAAATTAGGATTGGTTATGATAGGTGTGACACCGTATTTCTCACATTGCATAGGCATTTGTGAGGTCACATGATTACCCAACTCTTGAAGAAGAGTCCAAATCCACCTCATCTCACGTATTTTAGTTCTATCAGAAGAGAGAACTAGAGAAAATTAAGATCTAACTCCCAAGTGAGAGAGAGCCCTTTATGTAAAAGAATAAGTAGAATCATTAGAATACACCCAATATGGGAAGTACAAGAGTACCATCCAACATCCAAAATGCAACAGATAAACTCATACACACTTATCTCTTCTGACTCCATCTCAAGCTAAAGCATAGAGATCAATCATGCCTAGCTTGCCACAAAGTAAATCATAGTACTTGTCCATGAATCCTTGAGTGAAGCTATTGACTAGCCAATCCAAAGTAGAGGTATACAGAGTTGAAATGAGACCCACAAGACCTCCTGAATAACTCGACATACTTCTTGTGCTCATGAAAGGTTGGATTGTTGGCTATAAAAGTGGTGGCTTGATTATTATCATACATCCTCATAAGAGTTTCAATAGGAAAACAAATCTCTCAAAGTAGAGATCGTAACTACATCATCTCTAAAGCTATACAAGCCATTGATCAATACTCTACCTCTCTATTAGATCTAGAAGTAATATTATGCTTTTTAGGCAGTCTAGTAACTAAGTTATTGCTAATATAAGTACAATACCCAGATATAGACTTTCTTTCTATCATCACGATCTCAATCATAACTAGTGTCTGGATAAGTCTTGATATTCAAATGATCATGTTGCTTAAAAGTGAGTCCTTTCCTGAGAACTTTATTCAAATTGGCAAGGATTTGCGATAGGCATATCCAATGAACCTCTCTAGGTTAAAGCATGAAGTGGCTCGATAAACTAAGCGATAAAGAAATATCTAGACAAGTGATGTCAAATAGGTCAACTTGCTAATCAGCCTTTGACATTGATTAACATAATCAAGGTTACCTTGACATCCAAAAAATTTACCCCTGAGTCAATTGCCAATATGTCTGGTTTCTAGCCCAAATATCGAATTTCTTGAAACAAGTTTGACACATATTTGCATAGGGATAGCACCATCTTGCCCAATTGTGAGAAAACTCAATATCTATTAAGCACTTTGACTTCCCCATGTCGTTTGGAACAAAGTGAGTCTAAAGATAGCTTTCACCTAAGGAATGTCATCATCATCTCTCCTTGTCAAAAAAATATCATCAACACATACATCTAAAAAATATGTCCTCAAGTGGTGCACCGATGATGAAAAAAATTGTTTTTTGTACAACACTTGAAATCAAAAGATGTTATAATGTAGCTAAATTTCTTAAACCAAGATTTTGGACTTTACCTAAGACTATATATAGCTCTCTTGAGATTGCAAACTTTGGTGGGCTACTCCATGTGGACACTCCTTTCTTAGTCGAATGACATTTATCGAAAGCATATAAGTAATCATTTTTTCTTATTCCTCTCAATTAAATCTTCCTTGTTTCACTAAGTTACTTGTAGACGTATATGTTTGTCTACCAAAATCTATAGATCTTTTGTGTTTGTCACTCTAGGTCCATATATATTACTAATAAATAACTGATGTGGGACAAAATAGGTGAATCAAAATTTATCAAATAGAAGTGTAAGGGATGTTGTGAATTTTTAACATTGGTGACCTTGAACTCTTTAGGGTTAATCCCATAGTTGGAGAGGAGAGAGATCATTTTTAATAACCTTGAAGTGGAGTTTCTATTCAATGAATCATACCAAATTTTATAACCAATGTGCATGAATACCCAAATATATGAATAGAGGCTATCCTAGGGTTCACACAAATCCTAAGAGCAAAAGATTTTTGGGGAAGGATGATCTATCACACAAAATGAGAGGAATGAGAGTACCTTGATGGAGATTCTTGATTGATGTGACCTTGTTGGGGCAAAATTCGAAATCTCCTTCTTGATTACTCCTTTCTTTGAGAGAAAAGAGAGAAGGTAATGATGGAAAGAGGAAAGGAGGAGAATAATTAGAAGGGGGAATGAAAAATGAAGGGTGTGTGTTGTGGAGAGGAAGAAGAAGAGGGATGGAGAGGGAAAAGTTGTGGATTGGTGTGTGAATGAGAGAAAATGAGAGAGGGGGGGGGGAATTCGTGGAGGATGAGAGAGAAAGAGTGGGGGAACAATAAAACTTCAAACACTTTCAAATTTCAAATTATGAGAGAGAGTTTCACAAGATCCACATAAATAGGAGAAGAGAGAGAATTGTTCAACTCTTGAAGGGGTGTGTCTCTTCAAGGGGTGCCACCTTTTGAGGAGAAATTTCGACCCCCTCTTGAAAGGACGCCTTAAAAAGCCACTTATCAAGATGTGAGGGTGCCACATGGAGGGTTTTAATTGGTGGAAAATTTAGGGGTAATTTGGGTATAGTAATCTGCCCTAAAATCATGGGTTCGGTTGACTTGGTCAAAGAAGGATCTATGATGCAAATAACTTGAAATTTGGGAATCTAAAATTGCTTTCTATAATTTAGGGAGATGATTTGACTTGGTCAAAGGGGTTCCTAAATTTTAGGAAAGTGGTTTGACTTGGTCAACGGCTCAAAATTAAAGGTTTTAGGTCAAGAGTAGGGTTTGGCCAAGTCAAGGGAAGTATTTTAAAGATTCTAAGGATTAAGGGGTGGCACCCCCATCTTTATGGGCTTGCTCCTCTTCATGTCTTCAAAGTCTTTTGATATAGAAATGTCTTCTAATGATAGAGTCTTGAACTTCTTCGTTAGGATCAGCATGTTATTTACTTCATATGGATGACACTGAATCCTTGCATTTCTCCTTAAGTTGTAATGCTTTGTTGCCTCCTTGGGTGCTTCTCTTGTTATTGAGGTGTCACAACCAATAACTCTATAGAACCAATAACACCTTATGGGACAAAACTTAATCAATTATCGACATCAGCACATAAATTAATTAATTAATCAATGATTTATTTAACCCAATTGACAAGTTGAGTTGCTAGCTCGTTGGGTGTCAAGATACACCATGTACTCTAGAAGATATAGATTATAAAAGAACTCCCTTTTGGAACCTTTCCGTCATATGTTACCATGTATGTATAATCCTTTATCCACATGAGACTCATGAATGACTTAGGGTATGGTCAAGTATCAAATCCTAATTGGTCAATGAAGTTAGTACTAATGGATGTAGGAAATCATCTAGAACTCCTCCGATATTTTTACTGCCTTGGACAAAGATTTCATCTTATCTCATTTCTTGAGTCAATCAAATATTGAGGGCGGATGATCCCATATTGACCTCACAATCATCTTCCAGGACTTCATGTCGTATCCAATATATGACGTTTTAGATATTATATGACTAGGGATTCGTAAGTCATAATTAAAACACAACCCTCCATTCACAAGATGTCTTTGGTGTCTCAAGTCAAAGAACCACAAACACATCTATGACATGAATCAACCTGATTGGCAGTTAGGCATTATTACCATTCATAGACCGGTTTAAAATCTTGAAATGATACTCAATTGATCTTCATCTAATTCACAAGCAATCATTAATTCTTGAAATTCATTTATATAGTCTCTTACAGTTCTTTGTTTTTGCTCAATCCTTTGCCAAGTATCTATAAGTTGACTTTTATAATTCACGGGAACATACTTAGTCCTAAGTCTAACTTTCATTTCTGCCCAAGTAGTGATCCTATCTTCAAATCTATATGCACATATCTTTAGGATACTCTTCCAATAAGTCTTAGCAGATCCATCAAGTTTTAATTCAGCAAACTTCAAGTTTCTTTCTTTGGAATAATCAAACCAACGAAGTATGAGTCAAGATCGGATTCCCAATTAAGAAATTCTTTTGGATCATCTCCTCCCTTAAGCATAGGGATGTCTACTCTAACTTGGTTATACTGATAATCAGTCCTATCCCTTGGATAATGATCATTAGAAGGTACAAAATTAGAGGAATTGGGATGATCATTAATAGGTTATTTTGGGATCTTTATTTGAGAAGAGCTAGCTTTCCAAGAGTTGGATTTTTTTGGAGATTCTAAATTCTTATGCCTAATGTTTTGCTGATCAAATTTAATATTAAGGGTTTGCATACTCTCTAAAAGAGCTCTAGCCCAAGAAGGCCTGGTTTCTTCTCAGATAGGTTCAGCAGTGGTATGCGGTGTATTAACATTAGTAGCCATATCAGTAGTAGTATTAGGAGCAATGGACTTTGATCTAGTATTTATAATGATTAAATACAAAATATATAATGATAATAATTCCCACTATAATGATATCAATTCAAACTGTGCTCTAATACCAAATATGATGTAGGATAGTTTGAAACTAAGATATGTAAGAAGATGGTGATGTAAATGTGAGGATAAGGAAGAAGATATGTGGAATATGAGAGGAGTAATTACTAGTATTAATTAAGAAATATCCTACAGATTTGTGAGGATCTATGAAATGATATCAATAGGAAGTGAAGTTGTAGATCAGTGAGAATATATTTTAGAATAATTTGGAAGAATGACGACATTAGTGATGAGCGAGGAGAAAGGAGTGAGGAGAGAGGTGAGAGACTAATATTCTGTTTTAGTTTTTCTTGTCTTTTAGCGAAGTTTGACCAGGCGCGATACTGAAAATGAGCGGGTTGACCGGCGCGATCTGAGGAGAGAGAAGGGTAGATCAACGGCCCGAAACGCTCCAAGTTAAAATCGCGATATCTGACGATCCTAATGGAGTTAGGAGCTGAAATTTCGTGGGCATGATCGTCATTTCAAGCTTCACGAATCTTCTGGGGTCGATTTAGGCTCAGAGACAAAAAAATTAGGGTTATGAATGTTATTGTTGTATGCTTCTAGCATTGGCTAGCCAGAAGGAAAGAAAGCAGCGATGGATCATTCATCATGTGTTGAACTTCATTCTCAGTGAATTTCTTTCCTCTTCTATTCATTCTTCGTGTTGGATGCAGGACGCCAAGTCCGGGCGAAATATACCGCTCTCGAAGGTATGTTTTGATTAGGGAGCATCACTGGATAGTATTTTCATCACGAATCTTAGATTAGAACTATCTTCTATCCATTTCTTCTGATTTCATCATCTGTTTATCCATGTTTTATCATTGATAAACCCTAAAAATCACTTTTCCACCATCGATCAAGGGTTTCAAATATCAGAAAAGAGTTTGGAAGCACTTGTTCGGTTCACTTCATCTGCACGCACATTTTCTTCCTTTCATCGATCATTTTCGGTTTCTAAATCTAAAATACAAAAAAATAGTTTCTGATTTCAATCTTTTAACCTTCCTCTATGTGGATTCGACCTCGACTTGCCACTGTTCTAATTTAAAAATCAGATTTGAAGAGTTGAGTATAAATTTTGTTTGATACGTAAAAGCGCGCATTCAACGACCGCGTTTTTTCGCTTATCAATGACGATATCTCCTCCTGATTAATTCCTCTCATCTCCTATTTCCTTCCTCTTCCCTTTTGTCAAATGGACTAGAGAAAATTCTGGCAAACATTAGTCTTGTCATTTGAAATGTTTGTTCTTCAGTTATCTTGGAGCCTCTTCCTCTTTTTGTGAAAATATTCCTGGATTTCACCTCTACAATATCGATAACGGAGACATCGATTCATTTCAACCACTGAAATATTCAGAGAATGATTTTGAAATAAGTGCTAAGTTCGTTATTCTTGTTACCTATCCTTGTCGTACTCACTATCCAAATAGTAGCTTGAGATTATTATTTCTTCCCAGTACAGTTTTAAATCCTTTGTGGGGCAGTTTCATTTTTATCTTGCGGTTGATAATTATATAATTCAAGGGAATCAGGAGGTAAACACCAGTCAACTCGTAACTCTCGATTTATTTAACAGTAAATGGTTTTATGATGAAGGTCATGAGTCTGCCCACCTGATCTATCATAGTCGCTAGTCCTTCCTACGATACTCTTCTTATGGGATTGTCGTGCGGTTGTACGACACTTAGTCATTTAAATATTACGTACGGGAACACGAAAAATAATAGTTAATGTAAAATAATGGAGAAATTTTCAACATCAGATGTGAATCTTCATACCCCTAACTTCCCCTATTCGATTTGAGTTTCGGCCACAAGAATTAAATAGCTTCAAGGATGCATCAAAGTACTCCAGACAACTGGTCAAGATTACGACTAATCGGGTGCTAGAGCCCATCAACTCCTGAGCCGTTCTTTCCAGAAGGAGTGGACCATGAATTCCATCCAAATATGTTCTCACGAAAATTGACTGGTTGACATTAGCAAAATTTTGTCACTATTATGGAAACCGAGGTCTCATTTTCCGTTCATTGCTTTGACTTTAGTACACTAGATCTTGACAATGCACACGATGCATTTGTGATGGAGAATTATTTCAAAACATGAACACAAGGGTTCCAAGTGAACCTATTCTCCTCCTTACTCATGAGTTAAAAAAAATATCCATTCATTTAAATGGATGAAGAAGACCTCTATAAATAATTAAAGAGAGTGTAGATCTTAAGGGAATTATGTTCCCTCTTTTTCCTATTTTATACTGATCTAAAGATTGACTTGGCCAAAGCATTTAATCCTTATCCTTAGATACTTGGAATTCCTTGAATGGACCAAGTCAACCACCATTTTACCTTGATATAGGTTCCTTATTTTCCAAACCTTATCCACTATATCATAGGTACCTTGTACAGTTATAAGTAATGATCTCAAGAAAAAATTAATAGGAACATCTTTGTTATTAGATTCCTACTTTCTTTGAAAACCACCCTTAGTTAGAATTTTAAGAGAGATCTATATATTAATTACATATGGAAGACATGATCTTCTTGTTTTTACCTCAAGACAATTCCCAACTGAGTCATCGGTTATCACAAGATCGATGAAGACTATTTCCATTTGGATATCACCTCTACGACTGAGGAAAACAACATGAATACGATCTACTTAAGATGACCATTAGGACAACTTCATCAAAACTATTCATGGTTTTCTACAGAGTTATGAAGACAATCAGCTTAAGGTAAATTCATACTGAAGAAAAGAAATTCCAAATGGAAGGAGAGAAATCCTTCAACACTATCCTCACCATCTTTTATTTAAAGAATATACCTTCACGGTTAAAGTCAAAGAAGACACTTGAATTGAAATCTGTCCAAGACCCGACCTCCTATCAGCTCAAGATTTCCAAGCTTATCTCAAACCCAATGAGATTATACTTCTCTCTCAGCTATGAGGAGGGTATCGAAGATGCATATGTAAAAGATAGACGATATATAAAAGTACGATTTAAGGGAAGATGCAAAATGCTCTCATCCAACCATACCTCCAAGAATATCGCAGGAGGACTGAAATCGCCCGACGATAGAGAAACAAATGCAAATAATACAGTGGCTGCCCTCCCAATGGATGAGGAAAGGGCTACAGCATTCGGACTAATTGCCGAAGACCCCGTTGACCTGCAGAAGACACATGCGATGACTCCGAACCGAACCAATTCCACCAGCAAATGAACTAAATCAGTCAAAGACTGTACGTGTACCGCGAGTTACCTTCTTGCTGTTCGCCCATACAACGTCAAGACCTCGCTAACTTCATCGCGACTACATTTCCGCCAAATCATCAGCCAATCAATTTAAGGAAGGAGTTATTTATGATGTTCTGTGTTTTGCCCACCATGGAAGATTGAACACCGTCATCCATGTAATTACTCAATGACATCAACTCCAAGCGAGATCTTTCTCCACATCAAAGCAAGCATACCATTACTGGTGATTGATAAGAACATAAAATATAGTTATAAGCACCTATGAATTGCTCTTATGTAACTCTATTAAACCCTTGAACACAGCATCTCCTCTATTATCTCACAACTTGAAGTTTCTAGAATATTAGTGTATTAAGAGGAATTTATTTTACATGAATTCTGTCTTCTCATTTTCAGGAAGTTCTCAAGAAGAATGGCAGCAAGATCCTCTAATAGAAGTATTTAAAGGGCTTAGTGGGCTGTCCAAGTCAAAGAATTTAAAGCCCGGCCAAACAATGTGAGCCCAGCCAAGTGGAGATTAGGGAGAATAAAAAGGGAAAAAAGCTGTTTCGGGAGGTCCTCCTTCTTCTTCCTTTTTGTTAGCCTCGCCCTCGACTCTCCTTCTTCTTCCTTTTTTTTAGGTTGTTCTTTTCTCTCTCTTAGGGTTCTTGTAAGTTCTTTTTTTTGGCTAGTGTTCTTCCCGTCGGGAAGATGTAATGAATATTCTCAGGTTATTGATGTTGTTTGTTTCCATTTTCTCTCCCTCTTCCACACTCTGTACCGTTCCCAATCTCAGCATTCTCTCCATTTCGGCTTGCTTAATATCTCCTCCTTCCACTCTGCTTTTCTCTCTTTCCCACCGATTCAACCCTTCTTTGGCATTTTTATCTCTCTCTTAAAATTTCTTCCTCTCTCTAAAATTCTCTCGCACTCTCCGGTTTCTTCCCTATTCTCACATTATCTTTTCTCAACATTGTTGTCGTTGTCTTTCTTCCCGACCAACCTCTCTTCTCCCTTCTTCTGCGCCATCATATTTTTTGTCTCTCTCTCTCTCCTTCTATCATCTATTCTGTTTCGATCGCCGTCTTCATGTTGTTTTCTGCTGAAATCGTCGCTTCTTGTTCCGTCTTTTTTGTTTTTCTTGAAATGTCATTTCTCTCCGCCTGAATCTCCAGCTACCATCTTTGATTCCTCCCTCTATCTCTACTCTCTTTCTTTCGATCATCCTTCCTTTTCCTTGTCTCCTTCTCTCTCTTTCTCCCTCCCACTTCCGCGCGCTCTCTCTCCTCCATCGGGGTCTCCAGTTTCTCCGCGATTTCTTATTCGCATCTCCTTCTTCCTCCCTGATCTCATTCCCTAGCTCTCTAGCTTCACTTCTCACATCTTCGATTTTGTTCGTCCGTATTTCCGCCGCTTCCGATTCTTGCATTTTCCTTTCTTCCGCTTCATTTTCTGAACTCTCCCCACTCTCTTTTTTTCCTTCTTTCTTCCTAGCGCTTATGGACAAACTCTCTATCTCTCTCGTCTGTTGATTCTCTCTCTCTCTCTCACGCTCGCGCTTTAGTTTTCTTCCGATCGTCCTTTCATTTTCGTCTCGGTTTTCTGCTTCTCTCTCCTCACGCACTTATTCTCTCTCACAATATTTTTTCTTATTCTCTCTCCTCACGTCCTCACGTCTTTTCTCCCACCTGCCTTCCTCTCATTTATGCACTCATTCTCTCCCTCTCTCAGTTTCATCTTCTTCCGCCTAACTTTTTTTTCACGGTCAACCCTCTCCTTACCCCTTCTCCATTTCTCCCTTCCGTCTCTTCTAACTCTCGGTTCAATCCTTCTTTTGTTTCTTTTTTTTTATTATTTTCTCTCGCGCATCTCATGCGCTCTCTTTCTCTCTATCTCGAACTTTCGTTCACTTCCCCATTTCGCCGATTTGGTTGACTTTGTCACCTCCTCTGTTTGGTTATTCCTGTCTTACCCTCTCTCCCTTTACTCTCTCATACTTTACCTCAACTCTCTAATCCTGCTATCTCTCTCATCACCTTCCTCTCTCTCTAACTCTATTCTTTCTCAAAATTCACATCCCTTCTATCTTTCTCTCTCTCATTCTCTATCTAGTTCTCTCTTTCTAATCTCTCTCCCATTCTTTATCCCCTTCTATTCATCTATTTCCTCACTATTTCTCTATATTCGTTTTCCTTAAAAAGGTTCCTTATCTAGATCTTTAGTCTCCCCATCCTTTCCTTCATTTCCCTTTTCCTATTTTTATTTTTATTACATCTTAACACACATCATCTTTCCTAAGTCTTATCCTAACTCTAATATTCCTAAATTTTTCCTATCCTCCAATTGTCTTTCTTATTGATATGACTTAATTCTGAGCCAATCTCCTTTCTTACTATCTATATTGACATTCTCTCGCCCTAAAGTCCATGTGGATCGACCTAGGAAACCTATACATCCCAATCATCCCATTAGTTTCATAGTTTCCTAGTTATAAATAGAAAATTTGTAGGGCTTAAACACACGACGACTTTGAGCCTATCAGTGATATCGCCTGCTATCTACTTTTCATTTTCTCAACCGATTGAGTGTCAAAGGCACGTGACCGGTCAACTTCATCACCAACGATCTTACGATACAGCGCCAGCTCTCTACGACTACCGACAACTTTTCTTAGTACGGTTATTGGACGCTCGCACGATAAGAGAATCTTCTTACCGTTACGGTTACGGTTATTGGAGTATCTCAAAGTCAAACTGGTCCACGAACACCGCCCTATAATGTCACGAATGATAATAAGACTCCAGGAACATATCGCGATTCTTCATACGCGATGGATAATTATCGCGACGCGTCGATCCAAACGAAACTTCTTTCTCCTCACCCTATAAAAGGAAATTGTAAGAGAATGAAGATGATGTTGTTTTATGAAAATTTGGTTACCATTGGTTCGTTTTTACCCTTTTGTGTTCATTGTTCCTCCCTGTGTCTCCTCCATTCCCCTTTCGCAAACCCTCTCTGAGTTTTACCCTCCTATCTTTTCTCCCCCCATTTCTGTCCTCTTTCATCCACTTCACGTCTGAAGCATCTCGAGGCTATCCGATGTTAGCGGGAGTAATCCAACGGCATCTCTTCTCGTCTTCTTCAGGTAAATTATCCTTTCCTCTTTCTCGTGTTGATAGTTCATCTCCAAATATCTTAAGTCCAATACAGTCACACTTCTCTTATTTTCCGATTTATCTCATCTCCTTTCATCTCTTCATATCCATCCTCTTATTTCTTTCCAGTCTCTCGTATTCTTTCCCGTATAATATCTACATTTCTCCTTCTTTATCTACGCTATCTTCTGCTCAGTCTCCTATCTACTTCGTCTCTCTTTCTGTCTTTGATCTTATCCAATCAACCCCTTTCTTACTATTCTCACCCCGCCTCCGTTCCACACCCTCTTCTCCTTTTCCTTTCTTAAATCCTATCATACTTTTGTCGTTCTCGCCTCCGCATTCTTCTCTCACCTATTCCGTCTCCTATTTTCCTCACCACCAACACCATCTCTTCCTATTTTCTATCTCATCCGAAACTAATATTAACTATTCCCTTATCTTAACATTATAATAATTAAATATTATATGTATTGTCTTCTATTCCCTGCATCTTATCACAGCCTATCTACGTCTTATATATCCTATTTTATCTACTCAATATCCTCTATCTTATATCATCTATCTTATATTATCTAGTCCCTCCTCTTTATTTTAAACTATCAATCCTAAATTCCATCCCATTATAGATATATCAAAATAATTATCTTTACTATCATCATTACTCTTCCTCTCGATCTCATCAATTATCCAATATTATCCTCACTGATTTATAACTCTGATTCCTAGTGATATCATTCATAGATCCTCCCTTCACTTGTAGGATTATTTCCTTATTATATCACTAACTTCATACATCTCATCGTACATTGAAATATCCTACATCAGTTTGACTACCGTGGAGAATTGGTGATTATTATCAATATCTTGATGCTGCGGATTAAGACCTCGATACTCTATTTGGTATGTTAGCTGCTGGGCGCTTCTCTCTCTATTGACTCTCTCCCTCAAATCTACCTTGGTAGGAAAAGTCAATGATGTTGACACTGATGGTAGTTAATGTTGGAAAATGATCTCTCCCGTAAAGAAGCTGCACGAAACGGGAGTGGCGAGGAGTTGAAGAGCTTTGACGTCTCCGGAATGTTGGTGAGGCGTCCGTTTGTCAACAAACGCACCCACTCCCGCTGAAGCGTCTTTTCACACTTCTTAGTTCTCCCTATTTAAAGAACGGGATTTCCTCCCGAAAACAGCATCCAGTACTCCTTTTGTTTCAATCATAAGTACTCAATTTTCTTCTTCCTTTCCATCCTCGTTATCTTCCGCTCCACAAGCGGTTTGTTTTTCTTCGGTTGGTATGAAAGCAGTTGTTATCCAACGATTCGAAGTATGGCGCCACGACAAGGAGAGAGTTCATCTCAAGAGATCATCTTCACCGGAGGATTGAAAGGTGCCGATCAACCGACTCAAATCGGATCCTTTCCAATCCTAAACAAACTCAACTATCAAGTATGGGCATCATGGATGTGCCTACACCTTGAAGGGCTTGACCCTTGGGACGCCATCGAATCCGAGAATGTGGTAAGGAAGAAAGATCGGCAAGTGATGTCGATCTTGTTCAGCACGATCTCAGATGAGGTCACGCGTGAACTCCATGTTGAGAAAACTACCAAGCATACATGGCTTACTCTGAAAGTCAAGAGCGAAGGCGTGTCTCGGATTCACCAGGCGCGGATTCAATCTCTGAAGAGGGATTATGAGAATCTTAGCATGGATTATGACTACCTTTTCCTAGACTATTTTCGGAAAACTCTCTTGTGTGGTGAATGAACTAAGGAGCCTTGATGAAGTAATTACTGACGCGGAAGTTGCCGCAAAGCTCCTACATTCAATTTCTCATAAGTTCGAAATGATCACTCTCAAAGAAGTGATTGGCACTCTAAAAGTGCACGAAGACCAGCTCAAAGCTCGCATGGTCAAGAGAAAAGAAAAAGCTTTACTGGCCAAAGCTTTCATCAAGGAGAAGAAGAAGGACCATGATCCTTTGAATGGCAGAGGCCGTGGGCAAGGTCGTGGCAGAGGTTGCAGCCGAAACAATTCTCGAAACTCTAAGGAGGATGAGGACGAGAAACCCAAGGATAAATCGAAGGTAACCTGCTACAATTGTCAAGGCAAAGGGAATTTTGCAAATGAGTGCAGAATGCTCAGGAAAGAAAGATCAAACAAGAATTCTCAAGAGAAAACTCACTTAGCCAAAGAAGAGAAAGAAATCACTCTTCTTATGGGTATAGAAACTTTGGACAAAATCCGGCTTCAAGGCATCTCTCAGTGTGATCTACGCAAAGGTATGTGGTACCTTGATACAGGTGCAAGCGGACACATGACAAGAGGTAGAGAATTGATCTATGATCTCAACGATTCTTACAAAGGTACAGTAAAATTCGGAGATGGGTCAAAGATCTTCATCGAACGAAAGGGTAAGATCATCCTAAATTCTAACGAGAAGAACTATGTTCGAGATGCATCACGTCCAAGCAAACAAGAAAATCGTTTCCCTCATCAGCCAAGTTCAGAGCTTCAAGACCACTAGAATTGATCCACGGTGATCTCTGGGGACCTTTTGCTCCGGAAACTCTCGGTGGGAGTATGTACTTTCTCCTACTTGTAGATGATTGCACTAGGATGCTATGAGTCTCTCTGTTGAAGCAAAAATTAGAGGCATTCAAAGCTTTCAAAAGCTTCAAAGCACAGGCTAAAAGAGAGGAGTTGAAGCTTATCTATCTTAGAACAAGTAACGATGGTGAGTTTACTTCCAAAGAGTTTATTTCCTTTTGGAGTGATCATAGGATATAGAGACATTTCTCGACGCCATACACTCCTCAACAAAATGGAGTTGTTGAAAGGAAGAATCGCACGATTCTAGACATGACCCGTGCCATGTTCAAAAACAAGAATCTTCCTATGCTTTTTTGGGAAGAGGCCGTAAGTACTACTGTCTACCTTCTCAATAGAGCACCCACCAAAAGCTTCGAAGGTAAAACTCGCTATGAAGGTTGGACAGGGAGACAACCCTCTGTTGAACATCTCAAGGTATTTGGTTGCATAGTCTTTGTGAAAACTCTCGGTAAAAGTCTAAGAAAACTACATAATCAAAGCATACATATGATCTTTATAGGCTATGAGAAAGGGGTAAAAGGATATAGAACTTTTAATCTTGTTTCTCAGACAATTCATATCACTAGAGATGGAGTATTCGAAGAAGAGAAAAGCTGGAATTGGGAAGAATTCAATCAAGACTCACCTGCGGGTATGCTTACCTCCAAGTACTCCTCCTATGTCAACTTGGACTCCAACAATTCGAACATGCCCATTGTGAGCTCCTCGCAAGATTCGATCACTAAGAATTCAGGTAATTTCTCAGCATGCCCTCTGAACTCATCTTCCTCCGCAAGCTTTCAACCGAGAAAATTCAAAGAATTCTCTCAACTTTATGAAGAATCGCAACCCATGAATGAGGAAGAAGCATTTCTTCCTTCGGAAGAAGAACCAGGAAACTTTCTTGAAGCCTTGAGAGAAAAAGTTTGGAAAGCAGCCATGGAAGAAGAAATTAATCAAATTCAGAAGAATGACAAGTGGCTTCTCGTAACACCTCTTGTATCATGCAAGCCAATTGGCTTGAAATGGGTCTTCAAAGTCAAGAAAGACTCATCAAGACAGCTCACCAAGCATAAAGCCCGATTAGTTGTGAAAGGGTATGCTCAAAGGTATGGAATTGACTTTAGTGATGTGTTTGCTCCTGTAGCCAGGATGGAGACAATCCGAGTTCTCTTAGCTCTTGCAGTGTTCTATGGATGGGAAGTCCATCATCTTGATGTAAAGTCCGCCTTCCTCAACGATCAAATCTCTGAGGAAATCAATGTCAAATAACCTGAGGGATATGAAATCCCTGGAAAAGAGCATCATGTGTACAAGCTAAGGAAAGCCTTGTATGGGTTGAAACAAGCTGCTCGAGCTTGGTACTCAAAGCTTGATAAAAGCCTACTAGAATTAGGCCTAATCAGAAGCAATCACGAACCTGCGGTTTACTATAATCTAAGCAATTTATACATAGGTGTTTATGTTGACGATTTGCTTGTTGCAGGAAGTTCCAAAGAGAGGATTTTAGAATTCAAGGACAAAATGAAATCCTTGTTCGATATGACTGATCTCGGGCTTCTAAAGTCCTATTTAGGCATTCAAGTAAATCAGCTTGATGGGGAGATCACACTCGTGCAAAGCTCATATGCTGGAAAGATCCTTTCCGACTTCAAATTGCTTCAATGCAATTCCTCTCAAACACCACTCGAAGTGAAGCTGATGCTCAGTCAAGACGACTCCAAGAATCCGGTGGACTCGACCACCTTCAAAAGCCTGATGGGATCTTTGAGGTATGTGACACACACAAGACCCGATCTTATGTTCTGCACACGATACTTGAGCAGGTACTTCAAAAGTTTGTCAAAGAAGCACTTCAAAAGTGCCAAACGAGTCCTAAGGTATGTGAAAGGGACTTTAAATCTTGGTTTATCTTACAAGCCAGGTAGAGAGCTGTCTCTTGTAGGCTACTGCAACAGCAACTAGGGAGAAGATTCGGTTGATAGGAAAAGCACCTCGGGTGCGTTTTTATTCCTCGTCGATAACATCATAACTTGGATGTCATAGAAGCAGAGAATTGTTGCTCTTTCTTTGTGTGAGGCCGAGTATATCTCACTCACACTTGCTGCCTGTCAAGTAGTATGGTTGGCCGATCTTATCGCAGAACTGAATGGAACATGCGTGAAGCCGGTAAGAATATTTGTTGACAACAAATTGGCGATTGATCTAGCGAAAAATCCAGTCTTTCACAGTCGATCCAAGCATATCAAAATTCGTTATCATTATGTATGAACGTGTATATAGAGTGGAGATGTAGAAGTTATTCACATTCCAAGTACAAAACAACGGGCGGATATTTTAACTAAGTCTCTTTGAAAAGAGAAATTTTGTTACTTCCGAAACTTGATTGGAATGTGATGGAGAATTATTTCAAAACATGAACACAAGGGTTCCAAGTGAACTAATTTTCCTCCTTACTGATGAGTTTGAGAAATTATCCATTCATTAAATGGATGAAGAAGACCTTTCTAAATAATTGAAAGAGAGTGTAGATCTTAAGAAAATTATCTTCCCTCCTTTCCCTATTTTACACTGATCCAAAGATTAACTTGGTCATAGAGAATAAACCAATTATCTTTAGAAACGTAGAATTCCTTGAGTGGACCAAGTCAACCACCTTCTACCTTGATATAGGTTTCTTATTCTCCAAACCATATCCATTATATCATAGGTACCTTATATAACTATAATTAATGATCTCAAAAGAAAATCGGTAGAAAAACTCTTTGAATTACATCTCCTTTTCTTTGAATACCACCTCTAGTTCGAATCATAGGAGAGATCTATTATTTACGAAAGTACACTATCTTCAGAGATCAAAGCCATTATGAAGAAATCAGTATGAAGAAGCTTGCTGTTAAAGAGGACAATCATGGTTAACATCAAAAGGAATCTTGTAAGTGAGGAATTCCTAGACTATGATTCACTCAATGACATATGAAGATAACTACAAGAATCATTCAAGAAGGGAGCTACGAAGAGTCCAAGATCACTTCTATCTTTACAATTATGTTGAACGGACTACCTTCCCCCCCTGATCACAAGATTCCCACATCACCTCTCCTTATTGACATGAACCATTATGATGAGTATAAAGGAATCTTCCAAATGAAGAATTGCCTCCCACTTGCCCACACCTCTACGACTGATGAAGACAATGAAGGATTGGCTCAGAGAAGAAAAGAGCGGAGAAGATCATCGACATTGACCTCTGCAATGGGAAGCATGGCGGAATGAAATGACTTAGAAAAGGATATTTCTCTCGGTGATAACCTAATCTGCAGTTTAGAGATAGAAAGTAATTCCTACTTCCGAAGAATCAGACAGACAAACAGAAAACTACCAGACAAAATGAAAGAAAGAGAAGGAGAAGACGATCATGGCAACAGTTGAAGCTTGCTGCGCCACGAACGCTGAACCAAAATACACTACTCCTCTGGACGCCATTAAGGGTCCGCAAGAAGGCCTCCTCTACGTGATATGCATTCATAATGGTTGTGGGAGAGAGAAAAGGGACTTCTTAGCGAAGGTCGACATGGACTCACTTCACCGACGTATTCAGTGGTCATTCATCAACTATTGATTCCTAATGATGGAACGCTTGCCGCTCCTGTCACGGCGATCCTTCCACCGCTCAAAGATTCCTCATCTTTCCTTCCTTGCTATCACACCGGATCTACATTATCAACACAGCGGATACATCCATTGCCTAACAGAAAAACGACTGAAAACCACAGCTCCATGTGAGAAGAACTGACGACGTCAAGTAAGGTTCAAGAAAGGTGACGAGGTGAATGAATCCAAAATCTGAACTCAATGACCGAAGTGAGGAAGAAAACGACAACGACAACTGTGATAAATTTTGAGAAATAGCGCCAACCTTGCCGTTGACCTGGAACAACCCATTCACGGAAATAAAAGAACTTCAGAAATTCTATAAACTACCAAATTCTACAACACCAAACCGAGTCAACCCAGTCAACCACTACCCTTCAATAACGTCTTGAACTGCCGCAATGTGACGTTTCCCCGTAACTGCTCTTTTATTTCTATAAAACAAAAACTTGTAAAGAACAAAATCAGTTGTTATTGAAATGAAAGTTTGGTTCTCGGTGCTTGTCACCCCTGTGTTCATCGTGTTCTTCCCTATGTCTCCACCTTTCTCCCGCATCCTCTTCATCTCCGCATTCTATCTACCTTTCTCTTCTCCCCCCATTTCTGTCCTCTTTCATATTCATCACAGTAAGAAGCAACGGGGAATACATTTGGATCGCGTACTGAATTCGGAAGCACTCACTTCATTGTCGCCATTCAGGTAACATCCTCAATTTTAAGCATGAATGGTAGTTCGTATTCGAAGGTCATAAGTCCAACAATATCGTATTTTTTCTCCTATTCTCTATATCCTCCATCTCATCTCCGAACCTACTCTATCTCATATTCCCAATCAACACCTCCTCTTCCTCGTCTTATTTGAATATATATTAAACCGCTACTACTTTCCATCTCCATTACCCTCCCAAATTTTGACTCTATCGCCCTCCTTTCTCTCTTCTCAACATCCGCTATCTCATACTATATAATATAATAATTTCACCTCCTCCTTCTCAATATTTTCTCTTTTATTATCCCTTCTATCATCCATCCTCAATAATATATTATATAATCTCTATTCTATTAATCCTTAGACCACCTCCTTTCTCTATCATTCTATTTTATAATCTTTATTCTAAATTCCCTCATTATCGAATTATATCACCCAAATATTCTCTTCTCTTATTAATCATCTTATCATCCCTACTAAATCATTATATATCTTTATACTCCTGAATTATATCACAATATATTCTCACTGATTTCCTAATATATTTTCATAGTGATATCAGTTCATAGGTCCTCCCTAATTTGTAGGAATATTATCAATTTTAGAAATATCCTACATCAGAATGTCTAATGTAAGAACTGGGAAAGAGATCAAAGGGGAGAATGTTGGAAAATGATCTCTCCCATAAAGAAGTTGCACAGAACGGGAGTGCTGAGGAGTTGAAGCGCTTTGACTTCTCCGGAATTTTGGCGAGTCATCTGTTTGTCAAGAAACGCGCCCACTCCCCCTGAAGCATCTTTTCACACTTCTTAGTTCTCCCTATTTAAAGAATGGGATTTCCTCTCGAAAACAACATCCTGTACTCCTTTTGTTTCAATCATAAGTATTCAGTTTTCTTCTTCCTTCCCATCCTTGTTATCTTCTGCTCCACAAGCGGTTTGTTATTCTTCAGGTTAAAAACAATGATACTGACCAACTGCTGTCAAATGGATTGATGGACCGATCATGCCCACTTGAAGCAGTGGGCCCCGTGTTGGGTTTTAGAATGACTCAAAAGGGCAAAGCAGAGTGGTGTCCAAGCAGTAGAGAGTACGTATAGCGAACTACCGACCTTTCTCATTGATCCAACCAGTTCGGCTCAGCGAGTCCGAGAACACCAACTGGATATGTAGATCAGGCCAACTATTGTCTTACCACATCACTACTACGACGATGACTTCTACTCGGCAAGATGTAAATGGGTAAAGGCCGGGAATAACTACTGCTAGAAAATGTTACTACACTTACACAACGAAACTATAATGCAGTAAAAATACACCACACTTTGATCTACAATATATTATTTTTATTTAGAATATTTCTGAGATCCTTTTAACTAGGTGGTACCCTAGTTATGTATTCAGTATTTTTGTCGGTGATATTCATTGGAGGAATTATGTTTAGGTTATAATTGTTTTGTGGACCAGCCAAGCATACTTCAAGCACTTGTAGAAATGAGAATAAGGGGAAAATCGCCACCATAAGATATGTGGTTCAAAAATATGTGTGTTGTAAGCTAGCATTTGTACATTATGATAGTAAACGTTGAACCCATCATTTATAGGCGATACCTAAGGATCATGAGAGTAAACAACACATTAATATTGAATATCGCTATTTTAAATCTGTTGTGGTCGCATTGTGTTGTGAGAGATTGGCGCATGGACAACCAAGTAGACATGTTGACCGAGTCATTTTCATTTAAAATTTCTAGTAGATGGTAAAATTTGGTTTGCCCCAGACACATGAAGTTAACTGAAGTAATATTCTATTATGATATCTTCTTCAAGCCTAGTCATCCAAATCTGAAGTTTTAAATTTGTAACTCCCATCTTTGAAATATTTATCACCGAAATATATTGATTGTCCAGAATCTTCCATTGTTCAATATCCAAATCATAGACATTGGTTCCATCTAACCATGAAGATATTTACAGTGAATGACTTTTGAAATAAGTTCATCATGTTTACCTTATTCTAGACGTAGTTGATTATTGGCCCACAATGGTGGCTTGATTGTATTATCCACCTGTTCAGGAGCAGAATCTGTAGCCTGTTTATTTTATATTCTTCTTGTGATGTTTTAGTACCTAATGAAGCAAAGAGGTAAATGGTAATTCTCAAATATTTTTCTAACGGTAAATGCATTTCTGATAAAGGTAATTACCTTGTTGATGTCTTCCTGCGCAGCCATCATTGTCTTTCTCCATGGATATTGTAGCTTGCTATAAAAGTAGTTCAACCTGTGCCTATAAAGGGATCACTCAACGTATCTCAATGTACAAAATATGAATTTTTGTCCTTTCTCGATAAACTTAGTTTGTTTCTCTCAATGTTGAGATTCTTGAGTGTTGTGAAAGTGAGGATAGTGTTTTCCCATTCTTTAATTAGTACTAGAGCACTCTTCTGATCCTATCATTCAACAATAATGTCATACTGAGGAGATCGCTCATCTCTAGAACTCATTGTGATAGAAGCTCTAAACGGACTGAATGAACCCATCGAGAGAGGAACTTTTCCTAATCTAACAAGACCAAATATTAAGTATGGGTGACGAGAATGCGTCTACTTCTTGAAAGTCTTGAATTTTCATTGGTCATTGAATCAAAGAATGCTCCGAGAAAGAAATATTGGCAAGTTATGTTGATCATGGTCAACACAATAGCGAATGAGATCTTGCAAGAGCTAGACGTTGAGAAGACTACTAAGTGTTGGAAACTGATCTCACTTTTGCCCATAATCAAATTTATGAGATGAAGCGTTTGGGCTTCTACTGGACGGGACTAGCGAGGCGTTTGTTTGTCAACAGACGCGTCCACTCCTGCTGAAGTGTATTTTCAAACTTCTTAGTTCTCCCTATTTAAAGAACGGGACTTTCTCCCTAGAAATCCATCTTGTACTCCTTTTGTTTCCATCATAAGTTGTTTCATTATCCTCTTTCTTCCTATTCTCATTATCTTCTGCTCCACAAGTGGTTAGATTTTCTTCGATTGGTATCAGAGCAATTGTGATCCAACGATTCGAACTATGGCGCCACGACAAGGAGAGAGTTCATCTCAAGAGCTCATCGTTACAGGACGATTGAAAGGTGCTGAACAACCGACTCAAATCGGAACCTTTCCAATCCTAAGCAAACTCACCTATCAAGTATAGGCATCACGGATGCGCCTACACCTTGAAGGGCTTGAGCCTTGGGACGCCATCGAATCCGAGAATGTGGTAAGGAAGAAAGATCGGCAAGTGATGTCGATCTTGTTCAGCACGATCTCAGATGACGTCACGTGCGAACTCGATGTCGAGAAAACTGCCAAGCAGACATGGCTTACTCTGAAAGTCAAGAGCGGAGGTGTGTCTCGGATTCACCAGGCATGGATTCACTCTCTGAAGAGGGATTATGAGAATCTTAGCATGGATGATGATGACCTGTTCCTCGACCATTTCGGAAAACTCTCTTGTGTGGTGAATGAACTATGGAGCCTCGGTGAAGTAATTACCGACTTGGAAGTTACCGCAAAGCTCCTACGTTCCATCTTTGGTACGTTCAATGCGATAACTACTTGGATTGAGAAATTATAGGATCTTGAAATGATCACTCTCGAAGAAGAGATTGGCATTCTAAAAGTGCATGAAGATAAGCTTAAAGCTTGCATGGTCAAGAGAGAAGAAAAAAATTTATTGGCCAAAGCTTTCATCAAGGAGAAGAAGAAGGACCATGATCCTTCGAGTGGCAGAGGCCGTGGGCGAGGACGCGGCAGAGGTCGCGGCCAAAACAATCCTCAAAACTCTGCGGAGGATGAGTACGAGAAACCCGAGGATAAATCGAAGGTAACCTGCTACAATTGTCAAGGGAAAGGGCATTTTGCAAATGAGTGCAAAAAGCCCAAGAAACAAAGACCGAAGAAGTATTCTCAAGAGAAAGCCCACTTAGCTGAAGAAGAGAAAGAAACCACTCTTCTTATGGCTATAGAAACTTCGGACAAAATCATGCTTCAAAGCATCTCTCAATGTGATCTAAGCAAAGGTATGTGGTACCTTGATACAGGCGTGACAAGACTAAACGGTATGGTCATTGATTACACATGATTTAGTGTCAAAACAAAGTCCTAAACTTACCAATTTATGATTAATCAATTTAATTAAACAGTATAATGGTAATTAAGGGTCGAATCAGTGGAGAATTAGGGAAATTTGAGATATATCTTTGAAATTCGGTCAAATCAAACAACAAATTGAGATTAGGAATTGGGCACTTTAGTATATTAAGAAACATAACTCAATTGCAAATCCACGGAATCAAAAATCAAGTGATTTGGATAAGAATTCGTTGAGTAATCGAAGTTTGAAGTTAAGAGAAAATTCGTATCGCGAAATTGATTTAAAACAGAAATTATATTAGAATTAAACTTAATCTACGATTCAAAATGTAAAATTAACACTAAATAATGAAAGATTAAGATGAAAAGAAGCAATATAAGCCAAAGTAGCCTTTGAAATGATCCAATTAATCTCCGGATGCATGGCTTTTCATTCCGAGTATTCGAAGACAAAATTGAAGTTCAAGATGTGATTTCTTCTCTCTCTTTCGATCAAACTTTGATTTCAAGTAGTCCTTGGACACGGAAACGGGTCAAGAATGCAAGGAATCAAATGGCACTCAAAATTGGTGTCTGGACAGTTCAAATTTCTCAAAATTTCAAGGGTGCCTGGTGGCGTACGACCCCCGTCGCCACCAAGGCATGACACTACGGCGCCGGTGGAGCCGACACCTACGCGCGTCCAGCCCTCTCGACAGGCGAAGATGAAGGATCCTGAGTTTCACTACACCAAGTGAGGCCCTCTTCTCGCCACGACATATTTCGTAGAGCTCGCGCGCGTGGAGCTATCTTTTCCGTTTTCTATTTTGTTATGACTTTATTAGCCCGCACGTGTTTAAGCGGGCCGTTGCATGTCTTTCTCTCTCTCTTTAGGCCTTTGGGTGGGTTTCCCTTTGTTTCGGGACCCTAGCCTAAGGCCCTTTCCCTTTTTGTGAACCTTTTATTCTATTTCTATGAGTATGGGTGTGGGTTGTGGGCCTCAA
Organism: Lemna minuta; assembly: GCA_024174645.1. Lineage (NCBI taxonomy): Eukaryota > Viridiplantae > Streptophyta > Magnoliopsida > Alismatales > Araceae > Lemna > Lemna minuta. Next base: position 4,542,750 of record CM044108.1, read on the forward strand.
GTGGGCCCTTTCCTCTCTTGGCCCACCAAGGGCTCTATAAGAGGGGAAGGGACCCCCCCACAAACCCTAGCTGTCATTTGAGAAAAGAAGGAATCACCCTCTCAAGTGGTTGCTCAAGGAAGGTTAGGGAAGGAGTCCAACCGCCGACGCCGCCGACGCCGCACCGATCGTGCCGCCGCCGCCGCCGCCGCCTCCGCCACCGCCTCCGCCGCCACCCCTTGCCCTAGGCCCCAGCCGCTTCACGCCGCCGCCACTGCCGCGCCCAAGCCGCCGTGCAGCCGCCGCAGAGGGACCGCCGCCACCGCCGCGCATGGCCGCCGCCGCCGCCGCCGATCCTGCGCCGCCGCCACCGCCGCCCTACGCCGCCGCTCGCCGCTGCGCTAAGCCGCCACCGCACGCCTGCTACCGCCTAGCCGCCGCCGCCGCCGAACCACGACACCGTCGCCGCGAAACCGCCCGCCGCTGCCGTCGACTCGCCGCCGTAGCCGCCGCCGCTCCGCCGCGATCGCCGCCCATTCCGCCGCCGCCGCCGCGCAAGCCGCAGACCAGGGAGGGAATCGACCGATTCCGCTAAGCTGACTCGGCGGGGATCGTTCCCACCCCCCTCACTCAACCGGGGCCGCCCGACTCACCGGACCGCCCGAGGGCCGGCCCGAGCCAGCCCGACCGCCCGGACCGCCCGACTCGGACCCAGGTCGCCTGCAGCCCCGACCCAGCCCGAGCCGGTCCGAGATCGCTCCCCGAGCCTGACCGGGTCCAAGCCGGTCCAGACCGGCCCCGACCCCGACCGATCCAGACCGCCAGGGCCGCTCTAACCGGGTCCGAGCAGTCCGAAACGTCTGAACCGGCCCCGGACAGCCCAGACCGGCCCGGCACAGCCCGGGCACGGCCCGGAATCGGCCCTGGACCGCCTGGGACCGGCCCAGACTGCCCTGAACCGGCCCCGGACGCTCCGGCGTCCGACATCGCTGCCGCGCCCGACGACCTCCCTCACCCCGACCGACCGGGCTCGCGCCCCGCAGGTTAGGCATTCACTCCCCTTTCTCTACTTTGAAGTTCTATATTTCCTTTAGTACTTTCCGCACTTGTCTCCACCGCCTTCGGACCTAGTTAGGCTGAGTGACGTCAGGGTACGGGATTGGGATCGTGGATCCGGCCGCCGGGTTGACGATCGAGCTTTCCCCGACGGCCCGAGACTGTTCTCTCTCCCGCGTTGACGGATCCGGGAGGACTTCCGCTCCATCCTACTCGGCGCACCCCAGGAGCACTGTGACGACGCGCCGGAAGGTTGGCTGCTTGAGGAGATTTTAGACAACATTACATCATTTAGAACACGTAGTTCTTCCATTCCTCGTTTCCCCTTAGAGGACATTAGCGCCGGACCGAATCACCCCGTCGGTCCGGCATGAGCGCCTCTTTCCATCGCGAAGAACAGTATTTAAAGAGGTAAAAAGAGGCGTAACCGTCCGATCAACGGTCGCCTCGTGGTCAACGGTTGCAATGAGGTTTCATTTGATCGAAACAGTGCAATTATACTACATCCATCCTATCAACGATCAAAGATCAAGATGCGTCCACATCTTCAAGGGAAGGGGCGCGTTGTTTAGTGGTCAACCATTGGATCTTCATCCAACGATCACAATGTGTCAAAGAATCCACCGATCGCGAATGATCTCAGCCGTTATAACTCACGCGATCAACGGTTGAGATGGACTCACTTAAGTGAGAATTGAAACACGTGCGCTGATTGAGATCAGGGCACCTTGCCTCCACCGCATCGATGTTCGATTATCCACAAGATTAAACCTGACGATTGGCATTTATCTGAAATAAGAGGTTTAGTCCCACACGGAAGAAATTACGGAGAGATGCCCGTTTAAAATGTGGAGCGGAGGTGACAATTAGCTTAAATCCGAACTATCGGATGCTTATATGCACTATAACCTTAATATTACGAATAAATATAAATAGCACATGTCACATCCGTGCCACGCAAGCACTCGCGCTGGTCCGCGTGGCGCTGCCACGTGACCTTGTGTGCCACGTCGCGTCCATGTGTGCTCGCGCGAAAAATACCCCCTTTTTGCTTTTATTTTAATTAATTAAAATGCTTAAAAATCGAAAATAAACTTAAATAAAACTTCAAAAATTCTAGAAAATTCCATAAAATTGTAAAAATCACAACTTTCAAAATACAACTCCAAATCAAGTCATATTTGTTTTGTTAGATCAGAAATTGAATAATCTATCATTATAAAAAGTCAAATTATTAAAATAATAAGAGAATGAATTTTAATTAATTTAATGCATTTCTGTATCTTATAAAATAACTTTATAAAAATACATAAATGTTAATAAAGATCTTTTCTCTTATATTTTTATTCTCAAAACAAGTATATGATCTCAATTATGATTAGGATTAAAGATTATAATGTATAATTATATATAATAATCGATAAATTGGTGTATTTTTAGATCATAACATGAAATGATACAAAATGATAGAAATATACTTAAAATATGATAATATCTATACATTTGGAATAATTAATGCCTTTATTTGCATTAATGATCATGTAATTTCGTGTGTAAATAGCATGTTATCAAGGCACAAGTTGACACATGGCAGGAGGCAGAGAATTGATATGTGATCTCGACGATTCTTACAAAGGTAGAGTACGATTCAGAGGTGGGTTGAAGATCTCCATCGAAGGAAAGGGTAAGATCATCCTAAATTCTAATGACAATACTCATATTACTCTGAAGAATGTGTTGTACACACCGTCATTAAAAGCAAACATACTAAGTCTCAACATATTGGATGAAGAAGGATATGATATTTGCCTTCACAAACGCTTTCTAACCATTCATGATGACAGAGGAATTCTTCTCACCAAGGTTCAAAGGAGGTCGGGAAGATTGTACCCTTTGAAATTAGACATCATTGAGCATTGCCTCCAAATCAGTGAAGATCGCACTTGGTTATGGCATAAGAGGTATGGACATCTGAACTTAGCCTCTCTCAAGATCCTCTCCTCTCAGAATTTGGCGAAACGACTGCCCACAATTCACAAACGAGAAGAACTATGTTCGAGTTGCGTCCTCCAAGAAAGCAAGAAAATCGTATCCCTCATCAGCCAAGTTCAGAGCTTCAAGATCACTAGAACTGATCCACGGTGATCTCTATGGACCTTTTGCTCCGGAAACTCTCGGTGGGAGTATGTACTTTCTTCTACTTGTAGATGATTGCACTAGGATGCTATGGGTCTCTCTATTGAAGCAAAAATTAGAGGCATTCAAAGCTTTGAAAAGCATCAAAGCACAGGCTGAAAGAGAGAAGGAGTTGAAGCTTATCTATCTTATAATAGATAACAGTGGTGAGTTTAGTTCCAAAGAGAGGATTTTAGAATTCAAGGACAAAATGAAATCCTTGTTCGATATGACTGATCTCGGGCTTCTAATGTCCTATTTAGGCATTCATGTAAATCAGTTTGAAGGGGCGATCACACTCGCGCAAAGCTCATACGCTCGGAAGATCCTTTCCGACTTAAAATTGCTTGGATGCAATTCTTCTCAAACACCACTCGAAGTGAAGCCAATGCTCTGTCAAGACAACTCCAAGAATCCGGTGGCCTCGACCACTTTCAGAAGCCTGATGGGATCTCTGAGGTATTTGACACACACAAGACCCGATCTTATGTTTTGCAAAGGATATTTGAGCAGGTACATGGAAAGTCGGTCGAAGGAGCACTTCACAAGTGCCAAACAAGTCCTAAGGTATGTGAAAGGGACTCTAAATCTTGGTTTATCTTACAAGCAAGGCAGAGAGCTGTCTCTTGTAGGCTACTGCGACAATGACTATGGAGGAGATTCGGTTGATAGGAAAAGCACCTCGGGTGCGTTATTCTTCCTCGGCGATAATATCATAACTTGGATGTCACAGAAGCAGAGAATTGTTGCTCTTTCTTCGTGTGATGCCGAATCTATCTCACTCACACTCGCTGCTTGCCAAGGAGTATGGTTGGCTGATCATATCGTGGAACTCATTGGAAGATGCATGAAGCAAGTAAGAATATTTGTTGACAACAAATCGGCGATTGATCTAGCGAAAAATCCAGTCTTTCATAGTCGATTCATGCATATCAAAGTTCATTATCATTATGTACGAACGTGCATACAAAGTGGAGACGTAGAAGTTATTCACATTCCAAGTGGAGAACAGCGGGCAGATATTTAACTAAATCTCTTGGAAAGGAGAAAGTTTGTTACTTGCGTAACTTAATTCGAATGTCTGATGTTGGAGCTGGCAAAGAGATCAAAGGGGAGAATGTTGGAAACTGATCTCACTTTTGCCCCTTATAGAAGCCATGAGATGAAGCGTTTTGGCTTCTGCTAGACGGGACTAGCGAGGTGTCTGTTTGTCAACAAACACGCTTACTCCCGCTGAAGTGTCTTTTCGAACTTCTTAGTTCTCCCTGTTTAAAGAACATGATTTCCTCCCCAGAAATCCATCCTGTACTCCTTTTACTTCAATCATAAGTTGTTTCACTATCGTCTTTCTTCCTATTCTCATTATCTTCTGCTCCACAAGCGGTTAGATTTTCTTCACTAAGCAGACGTGGGAGATACTAAAGAACAAGAATCGAGGCCTATCTCAACTTTGCAAGGCAGGATTTCAATCCATTAAAAGAGACTTCAAGACTCTGTGCATATAAGACGATGAAATGATCATAGATTATTTCGGAAGCTTTCAAGAATTGTTATTGATATAAGAGAGAAGATCTCAGATAGTGAAGTGATTGAAAAGCTTCTTCGGGACAGTCGTACGGGTTGTACGACACTTATTGATTTAATATATTGCGTACTCGAACACGAAAAATAATAGTTAATGTAAAATAATGGAGAAATTTTAAACAGCAGATGTGAATCTTCAGACCCCTAATTTCCACTATTCGATTTGAGTTTAGGCCACGGGAACTAAATAGCTTAAGGATTGCGTCGCAGTACTCCGGAAACCTGGTCAAGATTATGGCAAATCGGGCGCCCTTGCCCATCAATTGCTGCACCGTTCTTTTCAGAAGGATTTGACTATGAATTCCGTCCAAATATCTTCTCAAGAAAATTGGCAGGTTGACATTACCAATCATTTGTCAGTATTAAAGAAACTAAGGTCTCCGTTCGTTCCTTTGACTTTAGTACACTAGATCTTGACAATGCACACGATGCCTCAGACTAGGCCGGACAATTGGTGATTATTATCAATATCATGATGCGGCGGATTAAAGACCTCGGTACTCTGGTTAGAGATGAAACCGGACCAAGCAACAAAAGATAACGCAAGTTGATATAAAGAAAATAAAAATAATGACATCAAGAGGAAGAAGGAAGTAACCTCCATCTGCCAAGGAAAAGGCATATACTACTCTTTCATCCTCGTTGATTCCTCTCCTCTATTGTAATCCTCTTAGCCCTTGCTCTGAAATGAACTAAAGATACTTCTGCTGAAGATTAGTCCCATCATTTCTCATGATTTTCTCTCATATCTTGGAGCCGGTTTGTTTATCAAGGAAGCTTTTTTGGACCAGGCATTGTTCAATATCCATATCAGAGACATTGATTCATTCGCACTATGAAGATATTTACAGCGAATCATTTTTGAAATGAGCAGCAAGTTAGTCGTTATGTTTACCCTTTCCTTGCCACAGTAGATTATCGGCCCACTACTTACTCGAGACTATTATTCGCCTACAGCGGTTTCATAACTCTTTTTAGGCCTAGTAAATGTTGGTAAATAATTCACTCTCTCTCTGTCTTCTTGAGTAATCACGAGATGAAGGAAAAAATGATGAGAGGAAGAACGCGGAAAAAACCGAAACAAAACGCTCTATCCGCTAAAGAAAATTCGCACGCATCAAAAGGCTGGGTACATTTTATAGATCTTCCAATCGCGTGAAGAGGGAGAAGGAGTCTCCAACTGCTTTCGCAGAGAGTTCCCGTTGCATTTGACGCGTCATCATCTTAGCCGTCATAACTCTCTTCAACGAACACTCCCAATTAAACTTAGAGAAAAACCGTAAAATCAGAGAAAAACTCAGAGAAACAGAAAACAACGCCTAATGTCAGAAAATCATCGAAGACAATGATCCTCTGCAGGACTAGAGCTATCCCCATCAGTAAAGAGCAGCATAAATGGGCCCTTTTATATTATTTTTTTAATGTGATATTTTCATTTCCAAGAAAGCAAAGAGGTGAACACTGGTCGTTTTCTAATTCTCGAATATTTTTTGACAGTAATGCTTTCAAAGTCAGAGGGAGGACAAAGTCGATCTTCCGTCACCATAATGGAAATCGAGTCCCCATTTTCTCGTCATTCATTTGACTTTAGGCCATTACAACTCAAACAACTCTCACCATGTGTCTATATATGCCGGACAACAGGTCAATTTTATAATTTATACTCCACTATCCGAAAGCGCCTGTTTAAGATCTCTGTAGTCTGGTCAGGAAATCAGCCGCGGGGGGGTTGCTCTCACTTTTATTCTCCAAACGCCATTATAATATTATCCTCTGAGAAGAAAACTCAGGGACTTCTTATTGGAGGATAAAAGGATATGACGCTGCTGGACTGATGTAGAAGGGTTGAAGCATTCAATCTCCCGCCACCTTTATAAATGGAGCCCTCGTCCATTTTAGAACGACACATAGAGGGAAGCGGAGCTGCAATAATGGTTGCAAAGGTTCTTTTTCTTCTCGCTTTCCTCCTCGCCCTGCTCGCAGTATCAACGCCCTAAGCGCACGCCCAAAACAAGGCGAGTACACTTGATGCTTTGCTTCTTAAGGGATTTTATGCACCTCTTCTACCTTCATTATTTTGTTTTAGAGGAGCTCCTGTTTGAGGATCCTGACGCTTATATTGGTTGTTGGCTCTGTCAGTTTTTCGCATACGGTGAGAAAATGGAATAATCCTCTAGGGCAGATTCCCTCCTTGAAAGAAAAGAGAACTACACCTCAAACTCTCAGGATAATAACGCTCACAAGATAGAGGTAGAGAAGCAGAGAGAGAGGGAGACAAAATATATTCCAATACTATAAGCACTCGATGTGTTACAGACGATGCACAAGGCGCATACTTATAACAGAACGTCAGTGTCATATTTTAGCCAAAGAGAAATAATAGAAAGAAATAAAAATGGAAACGCCTCCTGTAATTCCATCATTTCCGGTCTTCAAGATTGGTTTCCAACAGTCACTCCCTCAAGCTTGAAGATGTTTTTCCGACATCCTCAATCTTTATTTCAGATCGTTGATAGACGAACTTGATCCACCCAAGCGCTTTAGTCATTATGTCTGCAAGTTGTTCTTCAGAAGGGGACATGCTTGAGCTTTATCCACTTCTTTATTGCCATTCTAATGTAGTGATGTCGCACATCAATGTGCTTTGTTCTACTATGAAATTCAGGATTCTTAGCCAATTCAATTGCAGAGGAATTGTCAACACGCAATTCCACTAGCATCATACTCTTATTGGTCAGTTCAGTGATCAATCCTGCCAACCAAATTGCTTGATAGCACGTCGCATTCAAGGTGATATACTCAGCTTCACAGGAAGATAAAGCGAAAATTTTCTGTTTCTGAGATGACCATGTAATTAAGTTATCGCCTAAGAAGAATACAGATCCAGATGTGCTTTTCCGGTCCATATGATCCCGCGCATAATAACTATCGGAGTATCCAATTAATTCTGAGACTTTCCTTCTCTTGTACTTGAGCCCATAGTTCAATGTACCTTTAACATACCTCATGACTCGTTTAGCAGTTTTGAGATGCTCTACTGAAGAATTCTCCATGAAACGACTGAGAAAACCAATGCTGAACATCAAATCGGGTCGAGTGTGTGTGAGATAACGCAATTTACCGAGTATACTTTTGTATATTGTTGTAGATATTTTCTCTGAGTTTTCTGTTGTACAGAGATTGATCTTCTGTTCAAGAGGAGAGTTCGATGGATTACTATCTATCATTTGTTGATCTTCAAGAAAATGTTTTGCAAATGCACTTTGATTCAAAGTAATTTCCCCTTCTCCTTGGATTACATGTATGCCAAGATAGGTTGAGAGGATCCCGAGATCTGTCATCTCAAATAATTTCATCAATTACAACTTGAACTTCCTTAAGTTTTCTTCATTTGACCCAGTCAACAGTAGATCATCAACATATACACCAACTATCATGCTTGTTTCATTAGAATTTTTGTAGTAGACTGCAGGTTCATATTCACTTTTCTTAAGTCCAAGTGTAGTTAAGCTTTTATCAAGCTTAAAATACTATGCTCTAGGTGCTTGTTTAAGACCATAGAGAGCTTTGTGAAGTTTATAAACATCATTCCTTCTCTTTGAGTCCTCATAGCCTTCAGGTTATTGAACATAGATGTCTTCTGAGATCTCTCCATTCAGGAAAGCAGTCATCACATCTAGATGGTAGACCAACCATCCAAATTGGACAGAGATTGCTAGAATAATCCGAATGGTCTATATTCTAGCTACTGGGGCAAAGATTTCATCATAATCTTTCCCTTGTCTCTGTGCATCACCCTTTACCACCAGACGAGCCTTGTGTTTCTGAACTTGATTATTTTGATCCCTCTTGATTTTGAAAACCCATTTTAGTCCAATAGGTCTGCAGTCTTTGGATTGTGAGACAAGTTTCCATGTCTCATTCTTCATCATAGACTTCATTTCATCATCCATTGCACTCTTCCACTCTGGATTTTTTAATGCATCTTTGACATGGATAGGTTCGTCTTCAGCAAGATGACATGATTCACTTGCAGAATTATCTTCTTGTCGAGTCTCAGCATAAATTTGTGAAAGGTCTTTGAACTTACTTGGTCTGCTTGCTTCAGTGGAAGTAGTAGACATGGATGAACCATCAGCTACATTAGCTTCGAGATGACTTTGTATTTGAGTTTCCTCACAATTTGTTGAGCTTTCTGCATGATCAAAGAAGAAAGGTGAGCAGTAAGAGGTATTCTTCTGTATTTCCATAGTATTCTCCCAATTCCATCCAACACTTTCTTCAAATATAACATCTCTGGTGAGATGTATTTTCCTTGTGAATGGATCATAAAATCTATATGCTTTGCTACCTTTTTCATAACCATTGAATACCATTGGTTTGCTTCTGTCTTCAAGCTTCTTCAGATTACTTGAGACAGTCTTTACATGTGCAAGACACCCGAACCCTCTTAGGTGATCAAATTTAGGTTTGATACCAGTCCAAGCTTCATAAGGAGTTTTATCATCTAAACTCTTTGTCAGGCTTCTATTCAGTAGGTAGATAGATGTGTTTACTGCTTCTCCCCAGAAAACTCGAGGTAAATGTTTTTCTTTAAGGATGCTTTGAACCATATTAAGTATGATTCTATTTCTCCTTTCAACTACCCTATTCTGCTGAGGTGAATAGGGGGCTGATAGTTGTCTTTTAATTCCACTCGTAGGCAAAAAAATCGAGAAAGCATTTGAATTAAACTCACCTCCATGATCAGTCCTCAATGTATTGATCTTCAGTGAACATTCTGATCCAGCAGCCACTTGAAATCTTTGGAAAGCTTCAAGTCCATCAGACTTTTGCCTTAGCATTTAAGTCCACATCATCCTTGTGCAGTCATCAACAATGAGAAGAAAGTACTTACTTCCTCCCAAGGTCTCCAGTTCAATTGGTCCACATAAGTCAGCATGGATCAATTCTAAAGGCTTTTCTGCCCTATAGCTTGACTGAGAAGGAAAGGATGATCTGATTTGCTTGGAGTGAACACAGTCATGACATAACTTATCAACCTTATGCATCAATGGTAAGCCTCTTACCATATTTTTGGATGATAATGATATCAGATAATCAAAGTTAAGATGTCCATACCTCTGATGCCATTTCCAAGTTGCATCTTCACTGACTTGAAGACAATTCTCCAAGGTATAGAGTTTCAGTAGGTATAGCCGGCCTGAGCTTCTCTTAATTCTGGTCAATAGCCTTCCATTCTCATCTCTGATTGTTAGAATACCATTTCCAAGTAAAATTTGGCAGCCTTGCTCATCCAAACAGCCAAGACTCATTATGTTGGCCTTTAGTTTGGGTGTGTAGAGCACATTCATGAGTGTGATTTGGGTATCTCCTTTTGAATTCAGTAGAATCTTCCCTCTTCCTTCTATTCTGATTCTAAAGTCATCCCCGAATGTCACATTGCCTTTATAAGTTTCATCTAGATCATAAAATCAGTTCTTCTTACTAGTCATGTGGTTGGTAGCGCCTGTGTCAAGATACCAAAGACCTTCTTCAAGCTCACTTTGGACAATACCTTGTAGGAGAATGTTGTTATCAGTCTCTTCTATTGCCATGAGAAGAGTTGTTTCGACCTTGTCTTCTTCTATTAGATTTGCTTTCTCTTTATCCTTCTTTGGTTTGTTCTTCTTAGGGAATTTGCATTCATTTGAGTAGTGTCCAAGCTTCTGGCAGTTGTAGCAAGTTATCTTTGATTTGTCTTGAGGCTTCTACTCATCTTCCTTTGAAGAGTCATCCTTAGAGTATGAAGATCGACCATGCCCTCTTCCTCTCCATAATCGACATTGCTGTGCTTCCGTACAGGGAAAGTGCGACAGCTGCTGCCCTCCTATTCCACCATGGTAGCTGATAACATGCATTTATAACCTGAATTCTTACCCTAATTAACTGATATTCATGCTTATTTTATGTGAATATGATGCATGTTATCATACTTTTTAGGAATTTTCTCCATTGGCATGTCATTTCACTAAAGTTGATATTCATGCATAAATTAGAGATAATTTCATGCTTAAGAGATGATTAATCTTTTGTTTAAAGTAATAGAAGTTAATCTCCGTTATAGATGCATTTTGACTTTAGTAAATGTTTAGAAGGATGATTTTAGGATGAATTTATGATTTGGAATGTTTAATGAGAAATGATTTAAGTAAATTATAAGTCATCTTGATTTCTTCTCTCTAAATATATTTTTAAATGACATAATATTAAAAAGGAAGAAATTTATGATCCAATGGAGAAAATTTCAATTAAAAAGGAGTTGTATATTTTAAATTATGAATTTCAGAAGTTTTAAGCCTTTTTCCGAATTTTATTTGATTTTAAAATCTAATTTTTCTATTAAAAAATCGAAAAAAGGGGGTAGGCTTACCGCGGAGCTGACGTGGCGTGCACCAGCTGACGTGGCGAGTACACCCAGGCGGGGCTGACGTGGCGCGCGGGTCCACCGCACCGTTACGACGTGGCGTTGAGGCCACGTGGCAGGACGTGTGTGGCCCACGCAGGAGGCGCGCCAAGTGGCAGGGAGGCCACGTGGGCGCCCATGTAGGGCGCCACGTGTAATGGACATAGAGGAGAATAAGGACAGTTAATAGGGGAAGTCACTCCCCTATTTAACCGCGTCCTCTCCCTGCATTTAATCCGTGTGGGACTATGTTCCCACACGGTCTTCTTACCTTGCAGGCGACGTGGCGGCTTGGCGGGCGTCAGATCAAATCAGAGCGGCGAAGATCAAATCGCAGGGCGTCGATCGCGTGGACCCGAGTCCACGCGATCGCCAAATTAAAACACGTGCCTAAAATACCTCTTAAGTGAACTGATCGCAGGGCATATCTTTCGCCACGTGGACGCGTCGTGAGCGTCCGATCTTCGTCGAGCCGAGGACCATGCGATCTCCATCGGACGGCCACGTGATCGCGCAATCGAAGCCGTCCAATCTACCTGGCTTCATGGATCCAACGGCCACATCGCGGGAGCGTACGATTCCGATCTGACGGCCAGGAGAAATCCCTATTCGTGAAGATCGGTGGAGCGTTGGATTCCCGATCCAACGACGCCCTGCAGCGTGTGGAAGAACTCCACGATCGCGGCCCGATCGAACCGCGATCGCGGCGCGATCGAACCGCATCGAGAAGAGTTCGCCGTGGAATCGTCGCCGCCGAACCGATGGTGATCGAAGAAGAGTTATCACCACGATCGACGCCCGATCGCGACCCGATCGTGGCGTGATCGTGGCGGAAATCGCGGCGAAAATCGTGGCAAAAGTGAACCGAAATTCAAGCTAAAATCACGTTGATTCGTCGCAGAATTGAAGCCACGATCCATGCCCATGGAATCGTCCCCTTGACGCCATCAAACCGCCTCCACGATCGCCTCCATCGCCCACGATTTCGGGCCTAATTTCTCTTTAAAAACTCATGTAGTTCTTCATTTTTTCTTCAACTTTTGATCGACTCGTGAAGAAATTAAGCGAGTTTCGAGGAAGATCTCTAATTCATCGTGTTCCCCCCACGCTTAGACTCGATTGCGAAGCAATTGGAGCGGGATTGATCACGAATTTCTCCTTGATTTCATCGAATTTTCTCCTTGAATTCCGAACGTCCACGAGGAAGAATCCGATCAAATTCGCTTCAATCCACGAGAATTGGAGCCCCATCCTTGCGGCAATCGGGTTAGTAGTGAGATTCGATCGATTATCAGGAGGTAATTTGAGTTTTTATTAGATTTAGAAGTATAATTTTGCAAATTAGTTCATAGTGTTCTTCATTTTCTCCAAATTTCGATCCGAAAAGTCGCTGATTTTGAAAATAGGATATCTCTTTGATTATAATTCCAAATCACTTGATTTTGGTTTCATTGGATTCCTCCTTTCATCAGCTTTCCGTGGATAGCAATTTCATCAAATTCCGATTTTATTTGGCCCTTCAATTTAACGTTTGACCACGGACTGTTCATCTTTCATCAGAAGTCAAACGTTGACTTTCGGGGTCAATTACTTTTTATTCACAAATCAGAATTTGATAATTTCGGTCTTGTTGGATTCCTCTGGTTCTTAGCTTTCTATTGACATATAAATTGCAAGATTTGGATTTCATTTGGGCATTCAATTTGAAGATTTCCTCTGAGGTGTTCATTTCGGGGATTTTCTGATCATTGATTTTCAATAATTCATAATAAATCCATTTCTTATCCAAAAATTACGAAATATATATCAATAAATTCCATTTTCTCTCTAGTTTCCAAATATATAATTTTCGTAATCTTCTGACTCTGTTTGGTTCTCTGATTTTGCAGAACATCTACTGCTGGTCAAAGTCAACGCTTTGACTTTGACTTTTGACTTTTCTATGTCAAATCTGAGATTTCAATTCATAAAACTTTTTATTTACCTTATTTATATCATTTTGATATCTTAAATCTTATTTTCTCTTATTTAAAACCCCTTTTAAACCTAAGTTTGACCAAATCAACTCTGCGATTAAAGTCAACCCTGCTCTCTGTGGATCAACCCGATACTTACCCAGTACTTGATTTTTCTATCTTGTCTTTGTGAGTTCGGATTTATAAATTTTGTTTGACCATCGTCTTTGTGTTTAACGACGCACGAAAACGAGCCGTCAAAATGGCGCCGCTGCCGGGGAGCGTGCGTTTTTGATTTGATTGCTTTGATTTCTTGATCATATTTAGGTTTCTGTCTTCTGTTGTTTACTGACCTGCAGAGAATTTATCAGACCCTCATCAGTGGTGAAAAAGGTATAGCGATGTAAGATTACCTAAATTTGGCCATTATTTGACATTTTGGTGCAAATTTGGTAGTCTATTTGGTGTTTTTCACCTAATTGATCCATTGATATTGATATATCTGAGATTTTATCCTCTGTTATCAGTGACATATTATCATTATTATCTTTATAGGTGTGCTTTTTGATAGTGTTTAACTTGTTCTATCTTTTAGGTGGAGTAAGTGAAACATTGTTCATTTAGACATCACTCTTTTCGTCTCACTCTTTTTTTGATATTCTTATATATATATACTTGCTTTTGTGATCTTTTGGCTTTAGATATGAATAGGAATCATAGGAACCGAGGAGGGACGACAGGGGTCAGCGACCCGCGAGGCATACAAGGAATAATCCCTTGTATGATGATCTATTTGCCTCATCTAGAGCTCCATCGGAGGCCTCTAGTGATTCTCTTCCAGCGATTGCCACACCAGGGCGAGGAGAGCCGATTGACGCCCCTCTTCCTGCCGAGATAGTGAGACGACGTCTTAGCGATTACGCAAGACCGGTCGTCCAAAGGCAGACTACGCGAGCCAATGCGCCTCTACGACGAGGTGCGAATTTTAAAATTGACTCACATATTCTTGGCCTTTTGCCCACTTTTCATGGACTACCATCGGAGGATCCGTATCGACATGTGGACGAGTTCAGCCAGGTGTGCGAATTCAACCAGTTCCACAATGTCCCCTCCGAGACGGCCAAGATGCGCTTCTTCCCTTTCACGCTTAAGGAAAGGGCGAAGGAGTGGTTCTTTAGCTTGGGCCGCGAGTTTGATTCATGGAGAGATATGGAAGACGCATTTTTGCGTAAGTACTACTCGGTAGGTAAGACTAGTGCCGTGAGACGCGCCATACGCGAGTTCTCACAAGGGCCGGGGGAGGTTTTCTATGAGGCTTGGGAGAGACTTAGAGATCTTCTGAGACAGTGTCCACATCATGGTATACCTAAACATGAGATTACTTAGATTTTTTATGATGGTTTAGGTGCACCTGACAGGTATTTGCTCGATGCCGCTAGTGGAGGCATGTTCATGAGCAAGTACGAGGATGAAGCCCTCGAGTTGATCGAGTTGGTGGCGGAGAATAGCCATCATCATGCGACTAAATCCTTCGGAGGACGGAGCGCTCCCGCGAAGGGAGGGATGTTAGATGCAAAGGCGGCGGAGACAGGTATGCTTTTAGATAAGATTGAGAAACTAACGGAAGCCCAGAACTTGATCATGGACTCGCTTAAGGTCCGACCGGGTTCTGATGGCCTCGCGCCAGTTTCACATATTGATGTCTCACCGTGTTCACATTGCTCTAGCTTTGAGCATGTAGAGTTGGATTGCCCCGTGATGGCAATCCAGGGGACGATTTCCATTTCGGCCAAACCATACCACATATCTAGGTTTGAGCCAGGGCGGGTGGTCGACCTACCCGAATCGGGGTTATTCTAGTTATCATAACCCTACTTATGCGCAGCAGCGGAGCGGGCAGCCCACTTCATATCATCAGCCCTATGGATCCGCGCCGCAGCATATGGGGGAACCCGAGGCCGACATCTTTCGCCCCCGGTATTCCCCGAGCGGTTACGCCGCCACGAGCGATACCACCTCCAGCACCTTCAGTTGACCCCATCATGAGTGCATTAGCACAAATGATGAGTAAAACTGAATGAGGTTAGTGACCGACTTGATAGATTTGAGGGGGATAAGACCCCATGCTCCACAGCTTCTACCGAGCATAGGAAGGGTAAGCGAGTAGAATTTGAGCAGCTACCTTCCCAGCCTCTAGCAAACCCTAGGAATGTAGGGCAAGCATCGTCGAGTCGCACCCACAATGTGAACGAAGTTCACATTGACAGCACATCAGAGGAGGCACATGCCATATCGGGCCTACGTAGCGGCAAGGTCTTAGTGGATCCTCATACGGACCACAAGCGCCGCAAGGACCCGCTTGAGGAGAAGGACGACCGTCCATCTCCCACGATTATCCCGGAGGAGGACTCCGAGGATGAGGATGCACCCGATGAGGAGAGTAGGGCAGAGCCCAATCCCGAGGTTTATAAACCTCCGGTGCCATATCCTCAGCTTTTGAGCCGGCCTAGAGTCCCTACTAGTGATAGCGATGACACGTCAGTAGCCTATTATTATCAACCGATGTTGTCTTCAATGTGCCCTCTATTACTGCAACTACTGCATAAAGTGCTTCTAGGCAGCACGCTAGAAGCGCTTGGCTTGCATACCAGCCTAATACATAAGCTGCTAGCATGTATGTCTCTTGCTGTTGGCGATAAGTATGAATTTTGAGATCGGAATTTGGAGGAGGTCGGACTCAAACAGGATTCAAACAAAGAAACAAACTTATATTCAAGAACAATCACGCACACAAGTATTCGCACTCTCGCACACACTCAGACATTTCGTCGCATGCACATTTATAGAAAAGAAATGAGAAAACCGTTGTAACGGTTTGTCCACGTGGCGCATGCATCTTCGTCATAACTCCTCTGCGTAAATGGCTGCGATTAAGTCTCTTTAGTGGATAACGCCTCCACCGTGGATAAACGCATGAACGGCTGGATTAAATTCCTTCAAACTCTTCCTTAATCCACGCTTAGCTCATCATAGCGATGCCCACCTTCTCTCGAATTTCCTCAAACTTGATGCGTCACAATGGTTTTGTGAAGGAATCTGCTAGCTGTGATTCCGTCTTCACGTACTCAACCTCCACATACCCTTTCTCCACACAATCCCGGATGAAATGGAATTTTGTATCGATGTGTTTGCTTCGTCCGTGTTGGCTTGGATTCTTGCTCAAACAAATAGCCGATACATTATCAACAAATAATTTAAACGGTCTCACCTTCATGCTTAGTAACTCTTCAATAAAACGGACGATCCATATGCCTTGACAAGACGTGGCTGATGCTGCGATGTATTTGGCTTCACATGAGGATAATGCAACCACACTTTGTTTTACTGTATTCCATGTAATAGCAGAGTTTACAATGAAAAAAAACTTGTCTGGATGTACTCTTCCAATCATAACTATCTCCAGCGAAGTCACTATCACTAAACCTTGAGCTGAATGCTTCTTCATACCTCTTTCATATCTCAGTCCGAAGGATGATGTTCCTTTGATATATCTTAGAACTCTCTTTGCTGCATTGATATGTTCTGACCTCAGATTGCTCATGTACCTGCTCAGGTAATTCACACTGTATGTCAAATCGGGTCGAGTGTTTAGTAAGTACCTGAGATTCCCAATCAGACTTCTAAACCTTGATGGATTCACTTCATCTTTTCCTCTTTCTGTCCCCAATTTGAACCGAGCTTCCAAAGGAGTTCTCACTGACTTGCATTCATTCATTTTGAATGAATGAAGAATTGTTTCAATGTAAGACTTTTGATTAAGCCAGGTGTAGATTGCTTCATGTTTGATTTCGATTCCTAAGTAGGAACTGAGGATGCCCAAATCTGTCATTTCAAACACTTGTTTCATGCCTTCGTTAAATTTCACTATTTTGTGAGAATTTGGCCCGGTAATGATCATATCATCTACATATACCCCAAGTATAATTATTTCTTGCATCTCTGCTATGTAATATACCCCATAATCACACTTGCTTCTCACAAAGCCCTTTTTGAGTAGGACTTCATTTAACTTTGACTTCCAAGCTCTCGGGGCTTGTTTTAACCCATACAAAGCCTTCTATAACTTCAGTATGTGATCCTCCTTCCCTTTTACTTCAAAGCCCTCAGGTTGGGTTATATAAATATCTTCCTTGATTTCTCCATTCAAGAAAGTGGTTTTAACATCCAAGTGATGTAATTCCCATTCTTCTTGTGCAGAAATTGCAATCAAGATTCGGATGGATTCCATCCTTGCAACAGGGAGAAAATCTCACCAAAAATCGATTCCTTCTCTTTGGGCATATCCTTTCACTACCAACCTAGCTTTATGCCTTAAAATCCTTCCCTTACTGTCCTTCTTCACCCGAAACACCCATCTAACCCCAATTGGCTTGATATTTCCCTATGGTTTGACCACTGTCCATGTTTTATTCTTCAAAATTGCTGAGATCTCTTCCTTCATTGCTTCTCTCCATACCTTTTGTTTTACAGCTGAGGAGTAAGAGGAAGGTTCCTCGGGGAAGAGAAGACAAAATTCACTCCACAAAAGGTTAGTCTCATCATATATTGACTGTATGGATCTATACCTCATTGACTCTTCTTCTTCTGAATTCTCTGATTGACCGAGGTTTCTTTCTCTTGACTCATTCATCACTGGTTGTTCACCTTGTTCTTCTGATGAATCTCTTTCACCATCTTCTAAACCGATGATTTTAAGGATATTTGAAGAACAGAAAGACAACTTTCCCAATTTACCTTCTTCACTGATCTTGAAGATCTTTTTCTCATCGAATATCACATCTCTGCTGATGTGAATTTTAAAAGTGACACGGTCAAGACATCTGTAAGCTTTTGAACTCGCTTCATATCCCATGAAGAACATGCATTTGCTTCTGTCTTCTAGTTTAGAGAGTCTTCCAGTAGCTTTAACAAAAACCACAGATCTGAAAACTTTTAAGTGGCTCACACTCGGCTTTCTTTTATTCCACTTCTCATAGGGTGTCTTCCCTTTCACTCCTTTTGTAGAAGACCTGTTAAGGACATATACACATGTGCTAACTGCCTCTACCCATAATTCTGGAGGGAGTTCTTTCTCCTTTAACATACTCCTCACAGGACCCTTGATAGTTCTATTCTTTCTCTCAACCACCCCATTCTGTTGCGGGGTATAAGGGGCAGTAAGTTGCTTTTTAATTCCACTTTTATCACACAACTCCTTAAATTCATCAGAGGTGAACTCTCCCCCTCGATCACTTCTAATACTCTTTAGTTTTACTCCTTTCTCAGCCTCTGCCATCAACTTAAACCTCTTGAATTGTTCTAATGCCTCTGACTTCTCCTTAAGTAGAGCTACCCACATACACCTCGAGTAATCATCCACAATCAAGAAGAAATACCTCTTTTCTCCTACTGTTTGTGGGCTTATAGGACCACAAATATCCATATGAATCAATTCAAGGACACTTAATGCTCTATATGATGAAGATGAAAAGGGGGCTCGAGAGTGTGTACTTGAGATGCAATGAGTACATACCTCGTTTAGACTTTGAAATTGAGGTAGGCCTTTCACTAAGTCTCCTCTTATCATATCATGTAGAGTGTAAAAACTCTGATGGCAGAATCTCTTATGCCATAACCATGCTTCACTTTCTTCTTCTTTGATCAAATTACACCTTTCATTGATGTCGATCTTCATCTTGTACATATTTCCTGAAGTCTTCTTTGTCTTTGTGAGTAATCTGCCAGCCCTGTCATGAATGGTAAGGAAGCCATTGCTCAAGGAGGTTTTGCAACCTTGATCATCCAACTTTTCGAGGCTTAGGATGTTGGTCTTTAAGTCAGGCAAGTAAAGAACATTTTGAATTAGCAGAATTTCACCATTCTTAAGAGTAACATTAATGTTACCTTTTCCCTCAAAAGGAATTGTAGATCCATCACCAAATTTTACCCTTCCTTTCATATTTTTGTCAATATTATGAAAGAATACTTTCTTACCTGTCATGTGACTGGTTGCTCCGATATCAAGATACCACATATAATCGCTATGTGGATCATTCATACCTTGTAGAAGCAGTTCTCCACACTCATCCCATACGACCATCATGAGGGACGATTCCTCTTCGGTTTCCTCAGTGACATTAGCCTTCTCTTCTTTCCCTTTTTTCTTTGTGTCTGAATAGCATTCATCCGCAAAGTGTCCCATCTTTTGGCAATTGTAGCACTTTATTTTTGACTTGTCAAACGGCTTTTTTCTCATCTTCATCTTTGTCATTCTTGGAAGATCTGCCTAGCCCTCTTCCTCTGCTCGTTCCTTTTCCTCTTCCTCTTGAAGAAGATCCACGATCGGTCTTTTTGGACTGATTATAGGCTCGAGCAAGTAGAACTTGCTCTTCTTCCCTCGAATCTCTTTCTTGGAGTCTCTGTTCATGCACTCTCAAAGATCTGATCACCTCATCAACACTCAATCCTCTCATATTTCTGAATTGTTCAAGAGAAAAGGTTAGAGAGTCATACTTCACCGGCATTGATCGGAGGAGCTTCTCCAGTGCTTCTTTCTCCTCTAATCGCTCTCCCAAATCTCTTAATTCGGAGATGATCTTGGTGAAACGTGACGAGAAGTCACTTACCTTCTCATCTTTCTTCATCGCAAGGTTCTCAAATTCCTGGCGCAATGACTGGATTTTGGACTAAACAACATGATCTACCCCCACATGGAGTACCCTTATTGTTTCCCAATTCTCTTTTGCGGTTTTCTTGACATCCAATTGGAAACTGACAGACTCGGAGATGGAATTTAGGATGGCCGAGAGAGCTTGCCGATCTTTCTTTCGGTTAGTCTCGGTTCTGGTGATGGATTCCTATAGTTCATGAGCTTCCAGGTGTACTTCCATCCTCATTGCCCATAGGCAATAGTTCGTGGATGTCAGGGCAAAAATTGAAGACGTCACTGCTTCAATTCTTGGCACAAGTGCTTGAATAGCGGTGTTTGCATCACTTCCGGATGAACCTCCTTTCTTCGGCATTTTCACAGCTTATAACTTCAGGCTTTGATACCACTTGTTGGCGATAAGTACGAATTTTGAGATCGGAATTAGGAGAAGGTTGGACACAAACAAGATTCAAACAAAGAAACAGACTTATATTCAAGAACAATCACACACACAATTATTCGCACTCTTGCACACACTCAGACATTTTGTCGAACACACATTTATAGAAAAGAAATGAGAAAACCATTGTAACGGTTTGTTCACGTGGCGCAAGCATCTTCGTCATAACTCCTCTTCTTAAACGACTACAATTAAGCCTCTTTAGTTGATAACGCCTCCACCGTGGATAAACGCATGAACGGCTGGATTAAATTCCTTCACTTGCGTTGGTTGTGTAGAGCATTTTTCCACCCTACATTCTGTGGGATTTGCTTGTTCTGCTGGCGTGTGAATAAGCGTTGACTATAGCATAGTGTGTAAGTTCTCAGTGTTTGTGGAATTGTGATTGTTGACCACGGCGTAGTTTGTGGAATTGTGCCTTAAAAGACTTGACCATCACTTCATGCACAACTTTTAGGCGAATGACTTATTCCATCGACTTAACTTGGAGCTATTCAATTAGCTTGCTGATCTGTCAAAAATTCTAGGTAGATTTCGAACCTTGATTTAGAAAAGATTGGTTTTCAGTTTTTGGTCAGGGAGAGCTCAAGAACCTATGTCTGAATAGAGTATATATGTTCCTTCAAAAGAGTCCATTCTGAAACATAACAGATAGTCAAAATAAGTGAACGAGAGGGCCGAGTTTATCAAATCCCATTCTCAAACACAATATCTAGTCAACAGCCCCCGAATAGTGTAGTTATCAAAAAAGATCTAGCATAATTATGTTCCTCGCTCTCTGAGTTATCGCCTTAAGTCCAGAGAATAGCAGATGCCTGACGTGTCATTTTTGTGCGTCGTTAAAACACAAAGACGATGGTCAAACAAAATTTATAAAACCGAACTCACAAAGATAAAATATAAAAATCAAGTATTGTGTAAGTATCGGGTCGATCCACAGAGAGCAGGGATGACTTGGTCAAACTTAGGTTTAAAAGGAGTTTTCAATAAGAGAAAATAAGATGTGATGAATAGAAATTATACTAATAGACCTAATAAGAAGTTTTAAGAATTGAAATCTCGGATTTGACAGAGAAAAGTCAAAAGTCAAAGTCAAAGCATTGACTTTGACCAACAGTAGGTGTTCTGCAAAATCAAAGAACCAAAGAGAGTCAGAAGATTACAAAAATTATATATTTAGAAACTAGAGAGAAAATGGAATTTATTAATATAGAATTCAATATTTTTGGAAAAGAAATGGATTTATTATGAATTATTGAAATAGAATTATCAGAAAATCCCCGAAATTAACACCTCGGAGGAAATCTTCAAATTGAATGGTCAAATGAAATCCAAATCTTGCAATTTATATGTCAATAGAAAGATAAGAACCAGAGGAATCTAACAAGATAAAAATTATCAAACTCTGATTTGTAAATCAAAAGTAATTGACCCCAAAAGTCAACATTTGACTTCTGATGAAAGATGAACAGTCCTCGGTCAAACGTTAAATTGGAGGGTCAAATGAACTCAGAATTCGATGAAATTCTATCACAGAAAGCTGAGGAAAAGAAGAATCCACTGAAACCAGAATCAAGTGATTTGGAATTATAATCAGGGAGATATCCTGTTTTCAAAATCACCGTCTTTTCAGACTAAAATTTGGGAAAAATGAAGAACACTATGAGCTACTTTGCAAAATTAAAGATCTAAACCTAATAAAGATACAAATTACCTCTTGATAATCGATCGAACCTCACTACTTAGCCGATTGCCGCAAAAATGGGGCCTCAATTCTCGTGGATTGAAGCGAATTTGCTCAGATTCTTCCTCGTGGACGTTCGGAATTCAAGGGGAAAATTCGATGAAATTAAGAGATGAAATCGTGATTATAATGCTTCAATGGATGCGTCTCTACACACTTGGAAGCAGAGGATCACGAGAACTTAAGACCTTCCTTGAAACTCACTTAATTTCTTCACGAGTCGATCAAAAGTTCAAGAACAAGAGAAGATATTTTTTGTAGTTGGTTTGATTAATAGATTGATAAAAGAGGAAAGAAATGTCCTAACATTAACACATAAACCCTAAGTGTCGGTCAAACTGTCTAATCGTGATGCAGTCATCATTATTCTATCGGAGCTTGAATTACCGCCCAAGCTTGGCATTTATCATGGTATAATAATGAGCTGAATAAGCAACTAGAACTCGCATAGTATCAACCTTGCCCCCTATCCTCAGTCCTCATGGGGCTAAGACCCTAGCCCTAGCCTTGAGCGGGGATCTCAGTGACAAGGCCCTCTAACTTTCTCAAGATCGATTCAACCGATGGTGATTAATTCTAAATACGATAAGAAGATAAAACCTGATCCACCGGTGCTCCCTTGGCCTTTCGACATGAAACACTCTTGCCATGGAACAAGCGATCACAAAAGAGGATACGAAGAAGCAAGTCGGGTATCTAGATGCACTTGGTTCGTCACGCCGCACAATCCTAGATACCAGGCGAACACACAAGAACATAAGAAGAACAAACCATAATTAAACATACCTAGATAGTTGATCCCTAGCAGCCTTGATCCCAATGGCCAACCTCCAAAAGGAGGCTAACTAGAAGATAAAAAAAAGGTCTTCCGAACCCTAATTATAGCTTAGAAGGCATGGATGGAAAGAGGGGAGAGAGAGGAAGTTGCCCCCAAAATTTCGGCTTGATCTGCCTTCTGGATCGCTAGATATCGCGTCTGGAAGTTGGAGAAATCTGAGCCATTGATTTAATTCTCTCTCATACTTTGACTTGGCACGGATTGATGATGGCATTAATTTTTGCGCCTTGATTTCCGTGAACGAGGATAACTGCCACTCTGATCCGCGTGAAATCATTCTTCCAATCATGGCCTGACGAATCGCATCATCGTCAGCGATCCGCGTGAAGTGATTCCTGCAATCATTGCTTGACACGTGGCATCATCGTCAGCGATGCGCGTGAAATGATTTGTTCAATCATGGGCTGACACATCACGTCACGCGTCGGCGATCCTCTTGAAATACTCTCGTCCAGTCCGCTTTCGCCACGTCATCGTCGCGCCTAAAAAATAAATAAAAAAAGAAAATACATCTTTGTCTTATTAGGTGGGAGAAAGTCACTCCATTTTTTTCATTGGCCGCCGCCTCCTCGACTGACGTGCATCGAATTCGGCAAAAGAAAGACACTTTTGTCTTATTAGGCGGGAGAAAATTGCTCCTTTTTTTTCATTGGCCGCCGCTCTTCTTGACTGAATCCAACGCCTGATAAGCCGCCACGTCACCTGCAAAAGGTAAGAACCGTGTGGGAACATAGTCCCACACGACGGAAATATCGGGACAAATCGTTGTTAAATAGGGGAGCTCCCTTCCTTAGTATAGCGTTACCGTCCCCCATGTTACCAGGGGCTCCACTATACTAGTGGGCCCTCCACCTACCTGCCTGCCACGTGGTGCCCCACACGGGCGTCCACGTGGACCCGTCTGCGTGGCCGCTTGCCACATCAGCCGCCGCTCGCCACGTCAGCCTGCAGGTTAGTAAATCCCCTTTTTGCGATTTTATTAAATTAAAAATCACTTTAAAAATCAAATAAAAATCGGAAAAGTCATAAAACTTCAGAAAATCATAAGTTAAAGTATACAACTCCTTTTTAATCCAAATTTTCTCCATTGGATCACAAATTCTTTTCCTTTTAATATCATGTGATTTAAAATATATTTAGAAAGAAGAAATCAAGATGACTTATAATTTACTTACATCATTTCTCATTACACATTCTAAATCATAAATTCATCCTAAAATCATCCTCCCAAACATTTACTAAAGTCAAAACTCATTCGATAACAGAGATTAACTTCTATTAATTTAAACAAAAGATTAATCATCCGTTAAGCATGAAATTATCCCTAATTTATGCATAAATATCAACTTCAGTGAAGTGACATGCCAATGGAGAAAATTCCTAAAAAGTATGATAACATGCATCATATTCTCATAAAATAAGCATGAATATGAGTTAATTAGGATAAGAATTCAAGTTATAAATGCATGTTATCAATGCCCGGTGTAGGGGTGTGAATTATTCGGAACGATAAAGAAAAAACATTGACGGCTGCTGATTAACGATCTTGGTCTATAAACTATACTTACACTGTGAAGGGAAAAATAAATAAAGATAATTTCTGAGAATTAAGGAATTATCTTTCATCCTTCTAGCTTGCCTGAGCATCACAACGTATGTAGAGGAGAATAATGGAGAATGAAATGAAAGAAACAATAGAAACAGTTTTGAAAAAAATATGGCCATAATGTTTTACAGCAGAATTTCAGAGTTTTACCGGTCTAAAAAATCTAAAAAGAGAGAGAGAAGAAACAGATAAGAGAAAAAAATTTTAATCTACGTATTTAGCTTTGTTTCATGTGAAATCCATCGGGTCAAGTATTCGGATAAGCTTTGTTTGACGTCAAATTTATCAGGACAAGAATTCGGAGAACCATTCGTAAATAAAATATTGGATATTTAAATATGAGAGGTGTTTCATTCTTTGTTTTTGAAGTTATTTGAATCCTGAAGACCTTCGTTCTTCTTACAGATGCGCAGTTTTCAAAAAATATTGCAGATGTCTTTCTTTGATTTTCCAACTGCGCAAGGGAGAAGAGCCTTTTCTTCCCTTTTTGCAAAGGGATCTTTGCGTTTATGTTTAGGAACTATTAGTGTGATAATGGATTCTTTAACATCTAGCGCACTTTGGATTCAAGATCTTGAAACTATTGGATCAAGGTGGTAATTGTGTTGAACTTCTTGTAACCATATCTTATAAGCTTCAAAATCAATTGGAAATCCATGAAATTTTCCCTTATATTTCTCATCTCAGCTATAATGCAAGATAATTTGCCAAAGTAATCCAGGATCTCACTTCAATTTTTTGAAGAATCTCAGCCAACTGAAGAATCACACTTCCCTATTTTGAAGAGCCACTTGAGCACTCATGAATGAGTGAGAGATATAATAAAAATAACGTAGGTTGTTAGTGCTTTAAATGTTGCATTAGGGTACCACAATTGATTCATATTTTCCTTCCCTGATGATGTTTTCAATGTCTGTGCTATGTATAGAACTATTTCGTCTCTTCCTTTTAGGCAGAATGAAAGCAGTGCTTTGTTTGCATATCAGCATAATAGATAAGATGTCAGAATGTATATTTCATGTGTCGCTCATGAAGAGAATTTTTGTACTCCACTCTATGTGAGATTTGCTCATTCTACTTTTCTATAAGTGTTGACTTTAGCGCAGCTTATAGGTTTTCATTGTTTGTGGAATATGATTTTCAGCCAGGTGATAATTTGCCTATGTACCCTGCAAAAACCTTGCTTTTTCTACTTGTAGGCGTATTTTAAATGTCTAAATTTATCCTGCACTATTTGTATTTTCATAACCCATTTAATTTTACTAGAACTTCAGGTTGGAAATTGAATGGTGAGTAAGATGAAATTTTCTAGTAAGGGAAAATTCATGTATTCTCATCGACCATAGAGTTGATTTAAAACTTATTCAATCTAGAACATGATAATTTCATGGAATAAAGGATAGGGAAGACAAAGTTTATAATTCCTTAGTCTCAACAATAATATCATGTCCGCTATTCCTTCATAGTGTGATTCATAAGGGAGAGATGGCATAAGTATATTCCTCATTGTCCCAATTATACCTTGTCTATAGAAGAGAAGATGCTAGAAGTAGGTATTTATAATAATTTGAAAGGAAAAGGAGTAGACCATTAATGATTGTTGTGTAATAATCGTAATCTTTTGATAAGTTTAAAACCAAGAGGGGAGAAATTAAAAGGGAGAGTTCTTGAGCTAAAATTGATTTTCAGTTATGCCTATTTCAACTCTTAAAAAACAATGGATGTCAAGGCCAATGCTATATTCAGACACAATTTTAGTCTTTGACTATTGACTTTGAATTGCATACTTGATTTTGGGTAAAAAATTAACATAATCCATTCAAAAAATATCCTTAACAATGAATGGTCCATCCCAAGGCAACTGGAGCTTCCCTTGGAAAATTCTAAAACGAGAATTATAAAGCTAAGCCTTTTAATCCACCTACAATTTTCTTTGATTTAAGTTTTTATCATGAATGTACTTCACTTGTGCTTTATAAATCAATCAAATTTTTAGATCCCTAATTCCACAGTTCTTGATGCTCATACATATGTGATAAACTCAAAAATTTGGGGGGTAAGGGCTTAAAAAAACTTAAAAATTTTGCGAAATTTTAAAATTATAAATTCTTTAAACTCCAACTTTCTAAATTTTAACCACTATGCCCCACGCTATAAATTTTTGTCACTTGAGATCTTATAGACTAAAGATATAGAAGTGAGGGCCTTATAGTCTATTGATTACAATTTTTTAGTAATAAAAACCAAGATTTTTAAATTAACCATGGGATTATTTTTAGTGGTTAACTTCTTTGGGGTTGGGTATGTAACACGCATAAAGGAAAAAGGAGTAATCAAAGGGTTGAAGTGCAATCGGATTAAAATGGAGAGATTTTGAGAGAAGTTAAAAAAATTCCTATCCCCTACCTTACATCAGCCGAACATACTTAGAGTGAGAATTTCTTGCTGCCAAACTTTCCCTTAAAAGAGTGCAATGAGCTACAATCATTTATTCTATATTTTTGGTCCCTTTATGCATTTTTTTATTTCC